>CM065052.1:243289074-244489074 GCA_032883995.1 Coronaproctus castanopsis
TACCTAATTTGTGCTATTTACAAACATAAACTTTTTTTCCGTTTCTAAGTGTTATTATCATATTTTTCCTTTTAATCAATTTACATAAACTTTGAAAACACGTTAAATATGTAAACGAAAGATCATTAAAAAATTATAATAGCCCTATTCACGCACGGAATCTTTGAGGAATAAATAGTAATTGAAAAAATAATATCGTATAACATACATATTATAAAAGTATAATATTTCAATAACGGAAAAATTTTTATATCGAATAAAGTATTATTATAAATTATAACTAAAGTGCGGATATTTAACACTAACAAATTTTTTCGGCGTTTAAAAAGTCAATTTCGCAATTCATAAAACAAAGGCTTATTCTATAAAAATGTTATTAGTATTGAGAACCTAAGTAAAGATAGTAAAACACTACACTATAAGAAATTACAGATTTATTAACTGTACACATATAAAAAGTACACTTTTACTTAAATAAAAATTAAATGTTTTTCAAATTTTTAATTCGTCAAATTAGTAATGTTTATCACTTAGAATATTTTTCAGATGAGAAAAGTTTCTTTCCACATTTGGCGACATTATGCGCTAATTTTGTTACGACTAAATGTCCTTATTCCCCCTCCCTTTAACTTAAAAATAACGTAGAAAACAGAAATGAAAAATAAAAATAAACGGTAAAACTAAAATGGCGGTTCACACGATTTATCATTATAGTCACAGACACAAAATATGGCACAGAACGACTTTACAAACTTTTCTACTTCTACATGACTAAAATCGAAATAAAACAAAAAATTAATTTTATCGATGAATCTTTTTTTTTTAATATGCGTAAAACGTTTTAAAAAAGTACAAATCATCATTTTCGGCATTTATTCCAATTTGGGCCTTTATTTTGTTATCGGCAAAATAAAATTTGGTTTGTAGAATCAGTGAACTTCAGATGAACTTTATAAGTGCTAACAACAGGGTTGTAATTATTAATTAAACCTATTTAAAGTATCGAGAACACGGGGCTTAAAAATGCAGAGCATGTAGCAATTGTGTCAGTGACAAAAATGTAATTGGGGACGTACCGACAAAATAGATATTCATAAATATAGGAGTAAGATTTCGTTAGACAAAATAAATGGTGCGCCAAAATATAAAATTAGTTCCAAATTCAACACTGTAAAAGGTAATTAATTGATTATAACGAAGATACCGGGTACGGTAATACGTATTATTAACATAAAAACACACGAATATAGAAATTTAGAAGAAACTGATCGAAACATTCGTATGAAGTGTTTTACTCTATGGTTCGGAAGCTTGAATTATAAATAAAAAGACGCAGCCAGTTGGAAGCGTTCGAAATCTGGTGTTGAAGGAGAATGGAAAGAATAGCAAAGACGGAGAAAATTAGTAACAACGAAGTATTTAGGTTAATACGTGGAAATAGAAGCTTATTAGGAAAATTAATAGACAGTTTCAGACACAATGAACATTTAACACAAATCATTGAAGGCGGTTCGTAGAAGGTAAAATGTCAAGAGAAAGGCCAAAAATAAAATATATCGAACAAATCGCACAAGAAACAGAATATACTAATAATAATACTCTTTATTAAACACTTATCAAATACAAATTTACAATAACTAAAAATTGAAGCCCATATTCTGAGTAAAGGCCCCTCAACCTTATCTATTCTCTCTACATTCTGGGTAATTCTCTCGAATTGTTCATTACATATGAATTTAGTTATTTCATCTTCCTATCTGCCTACCTCATCTTTTTTTATTTCTAACATACTAACTTTATACCCTATACGTCTATTTCTTATCCATCAATCACACAACATATCCAGTTCAATCCCACTTTTTCCTCTTATATTCATGAACAAAGTTTACATTTTCAAATTTTCCTCTGATATACATCCCGTTTTAACTGCTCTCTATTTTTTTTCTATTCCCTTTAAGTTGTGAACCACGTTTGAGATATCAGTGTTGCAACCAGGAACCATACAACTATTGAATGCTTTACTTTTCGCCTAATCCCAAATGAACCTTTAAGTACATGTTTTAAAAACCAATACTTGTTCCAAGTTAATTATATTATTTTATGTCCTTTAGACGTATTTCTTAATTCTATTCTTTGCCCTAAATAAACTATTTCATCTACGTATTCACTTTTTTGACCGTTTATTTCAATTTTTATTTGTTCATTTATGTTCATATTGATTTTTGTTTTTTCTATATTCATACGTAGACTAGCGTCTTTCCTAGCTGCATCTAATTCCGCAACAATTTCTTTTAGTTAAACTAAATTTTTCCATACCAGTACTACATCGTTCGCAAAACGTAGATTATTCGGAAATTTCCCCATGGACTTAATGCTCCTTTGTTACAACGAACAGAATACATATATTTTTTATAAATTGTATATATTTTTATATTTTATTTTTTTAATATCAACTATGGCTTAATGGCCGAAAAACTTTAGCGAATTCTTGCTATCTAAAGAATTATGGTATTTTAAATTAGCTATCCACTAGTCTTAAAAAGATTGAGAAATGATGATAATGATGATATATATGGCAAATGTAATAAATGATGAAACTTAAAATTACAGAAAACCAATATATGCCTACCATGTTTTAGGTTATGACTATGACTTTTGGTAGTTTCTTAATATGTCAGAAATTTATTTAAAAAACTATATATATAATTTACAGATCATAACGCCTGAGACAAAAAAAAATTTGTACTGAATTTTTCACTTTAAATAAACCTAACATTTGTAAAAATATTTCTCTAAAATAGTTCAAATTTACGTAAAAAGAACAATGGCTACACTGATCTTATTGCCCTTTGATCTGGCTTATTGTTTTAACATAGATTTGCTTTGAAGACACAATTTTTGTTTTTTAATTTTAACGAAAATTCTAATAAAAAATGTTTAAACTCCCCCTAACAAAAAAAAAAAAAGGTTCATCGCTTACGGTACATTTTCAAAAAACAAATTGTAACCTCGTACATATCATATACTGTTCGTGAAATATATGCGAAATAACTGTTTTTAAATATTTAATGGACTATACGCGATTAGAATTATATTTAACTGCTTCGAACGTGACAATTAAACAACAACAATATATTTGCATAAAGTTTAAACACTGTAGGAAAAAATACAAAACCTGCTGCTACAAAATAAACACGTCTTAATTCCTAATTACTAATGATTAATATTAGAAATTAAGTTTAAATTGCTAAAACATATTGTTCGAGTTTTCAATTTTTAAATTAATACTGTTGGAAAAACAAAGCCGTCGTTCAAGACCACGGGCCCTTTTCTAAAAAAAAAAAAAACGATTTATTTTCAAAATCCTATTTAATTTGGACGCCAATATTTTTGACTAATAAAATACATCCGTTTGAAACTGTCGGTACAGTAAAAAAAAATTATTTGAAAAAAAAAAAAGAAGTTCCATAAAAAATATCAACAAGTCAAACTATTTTAAAAAGGTAAAAATAAAAGATTACCATTTTTTTTTTACTAAAATAGTATTTACATACCACGAAGTAACAATTACAAACCCATTTTCAACAAAATCTAGATTCCTATCTAACAATATGTTTTTTTCTATCGGAGCACATAAGCACACAATATCTGATGATGTTTGCTGACGGAAATGGAAAAATTCCAATATTTATGATAAGAATTTATCTAAAGAATGTTAAACTTCTGAATGTTGGAAATTCAAACACTATATTAAAGAAACAAGGAGTGAAGAAAATCGAAGATTTGTATCAACAAATAAAAAAGGCTGTCTCGCTTCCACATTCCATAATATCGAAATATGTTTTCGAATTTACTTATACGCACATTGGTAAGTAACTGTACTGCGTAGAGGTCATTTTCTGCATTAAAGAAATTGGGAAATATGAAATGAGAAACACAAAGTTAAATAATCGATTAAATTATTTGGCAATAATATACATTGAATGATATAACATTTTTATCGATCAATTTCATTGATTTCGCATGGAAAAAAGCAAGAAACAAGTTGTAAAATAAAAGTACTGGAAAAAAATTAATAAAATACGATAAAAATTAGTTTTCTATTATTTTATAATTAATTTGTATTAATTTTTATATTAGTTTGTATTATTTTGTAATTACTTACACAACCTGCATTTTGTATAAAAAATAAGTTTTTATTCGTTAACTTATATATTATTTTTACTACTATTTATCACTAAGTCCCCCCCTTTCATAGATCGGGGTCTTAGGACTGGATTCCTTAATACACAAAGACAGCCCCAAGAAAAAATATGAAAGTGAATGACATATATATCGATTGTACTTTACTTACTAAAAAGGGGTTAATTAAATAAATTGATTATTATAGTTGATTACTATATTATGTTACGTTTAAGCCTTGTGTTTTTATATTTTAAGTACATGAAACGAAGTCGCTTAAAATCGTAATTAATAATCGAGGGTAAATGAGCATGTAGTTTTGGTATGAGCGCTTATTAGAAAATCAGTCGATAGTTTTAGAACAAAATTTCAATTCATTTCCATATCCGACCTAATTTACTATATCTAATAACTAAGTCATCACTGACCAAATAGCCACGGCAGTTATATATAAATTTAGCGATTCGGCACTATCTAAAGAACATCTAATAGCTAAGTCATTAGTAACTTAACAGTCTCTGCAGTTACGACGCAATAAAAATAAAAAAATAAAAAAGAATTAACACAAAATAGTTGTACACGTTGATTAAAAAAATAAATAACGGATGATCGCTATGGAGCGTACATTCGTTTATTTCCTATAATTCACACGAAACGATATTTGCAAACGCAAAAGTGACACAGATGCTTTATTAAATTTTTATTCTGTAACGGACAACGAGATTATTGCTTTATTTCAACCGTTAAATCGTTCGGAGAACACATTTCAAAATTTAAAAATAAAAAACTGAAATCATTTTTTATTTTAAATTGCTGACGTTATATCTTCAACATGCCTCGACAACTCCATGACATAGACAGGTTATTATTATACAAATATTATGACATTCGCGTTAAAATTCGAGGTAGGACATTCATTACGGGTTCAGATTCGTACCAGATTGCAAAATTAATTTTTCGAATTATCGCCAACATTTTAATCAATATTCGCCCCAGTTTTAGATAATAAATCAATTTCATTCTTTCAAATAGTACAATTATATATCATCACCATACGCATAGAAGGTAGGCGACAAGTTACACATACATATTTTGTTGTACAGTGTAAGTAGCGTACAAGGCAATCATAATATGGATTAACGTATAGAGCCACACACACACCCGAGAGAACTGATTGTAATCGCTTTGTTGTCATGACACAATGCAACCTCGCGTTTCTGTAGTGTACTATCTTGTTACTAGCGCGCATATAGTATACGTGGTAGTTTGCTATTGCCTTCCACGCGATAATATTAGCATTATTTATACCTTCTGACGATAGTTGTTTTTTGTCGTAGATCGCATTCGAACTCGGTACCTTCTGTATAGAAGTCCATGCACTACCACTAGGCTATTCCAACGACTTACAATTATATATATATAATCAACAACTCGAACATTCTGCCTAGTAATTGGGTGTTGATTTTTACGTACAAAATGACATAGCGCCCCTTCCCCCTCAGTCACCCTCTCTCTCTCTCTCTCTCTCTCTCTCTCTCTCTATATATATATATATATATATATATATATATATATATATATATATATATATATATATATATATAAAATATACATATAAAATCGACGGGGAACGTAGATTTGTTAATTTTCTGGGAACTATAATTTATAAATTTGCAAACGAAAAATTGACAGGTGCTATGTTGAATATCATTTCATGCATCAAGTTATCTGGAAAACTCAGTTCAAATTAAAAAAAAAAAAAATATTTCATTTTAATTTTTCCGCATACTTACGAGATATATTAAGTGAAAAGAATTAAAGGCACTTCAAACGAATTCATAGAATTAATAAATATCTTTTTAAATGTATTAGTTATAATAAAGCGATTAAAATATCAATTATTTGAAAAACTTACATTTTACCGTAAATACGCTTTTACAAATAATAATAATAATAACAATAATATTAGATAAATAAGTTAAAAAATATAGTTAGGAAATACCCCAGCTTAAAACGCGATACCAACGGTAATAATTAAGTACGATCGTTGTCTTTTTACAATTAAAAGTCAACTGGCACGGATAAATATCTAAAAGAAAACATAAATAAAAAATTATATAATAATACAGCCATGAAATGATTAAAATAACGACCAATATTTTATACTTGAAAAAATTACATTTTTCCGACATAAAAAATTAATAAATAAAAAAAAAAATATAGTTATAAAATACCTGTTTAATACGGACAACCGTAGCAATTACTTCGTGTTCTCGTAGTTTACCAATTAAGATGTAGCTGACACAGATAAATCTAACAGAAAACACAAACAAAAATTACACACACACATATATATATATATATAAATAATTAAATCACTGAAAATTATATTAAATAAACGAAAAAATTTCTATCATTATATCATTATCGAGCATAAAATTAATAATAATTTTTAACTGTGTGGAATGCAGTGTATTTAAAAAATAAACAACAAAAAAGCAGTTAGAATCACTAAATTTTTACACATTAAAAGACCACAACGCTTATCAATAAGAAAACACATTATCAAATTCAATTAATAACAAAAAAAAAAAAAAACAGAAATATATTTAAGAATTCAGGAGTGTATAAATTAAATTGTAATCAATGTGAAAAAATTACATAGGAGAAACACACGGACAATTCACAATGAAATTTATAGATAATTTAAATTCATATATGAAAAATCATTATTTGGAAAACATTGCGAAGAATTAAAACACAAAATCCATATAATTAAAATTATAAAATGTTACATACAAAAAAATCATAAATAAAGAAAACTACAAGAAAAAAATGAAAATAATAAAAAGAGATAAAAATAATTTATTGAATTCAAAATGAATTTTGATGAATTAGTTTTATGAAGTTTATTATAGGTTTAATCAATGTTAATATTAGACTGAAAGTTTTTATTTTTCTGACTGTTTAATGTATTTGTTTATGTATAAATTTGATTAAATGTTGAATATATCGGAGAGTAGTGATTTTATGAATTATAAACAAAATAAAATCATAACACAGTTGAATCACTATAAATGTTTTTTATTGCGAAGCTTTTCGACAGTTACTTCATTATCAATCATAAACAATAAATATTACCAATTATTGTTTATGATTGATAATGACGTAACTGTCGAAAAGCTTTGCAATAAAAAACATTTATAGTGATTCAACTGTGTTATGATTTTATTTTGTTTATGTATAAATTTTATATTGCTGATTTGTGTACTATTTACCATATTCACTATAAAATTACTTTATAAATAACTGTTTTTCACTCTTTGTGGTCTTTTCGTATATGTAAATTTAGCGACTTTTTCTTGTTGTTTAAAACTAATAATGCCTAACTAACACAAATGTTCTAAATCTAACTCCAATTAAAGTTAACAAACACTCACTTATATGTAATACAGCAATAACCTTTAGGAACTCAAGATTTATAACACAACTAAATAACTTTAATGAAACTATGCAATTCAAATTAGAAATAGGCGTTAAAAGTGTAAACTTTTGAATTAAAAAATTAACATAAACAATAACATATTATACTTCAAAAAAACACAGCACACAAACTGACAGCAAAACCAAATGTGTTTTTTATTATTATTATTTTAAATTACACGAAATAGCTAGTTTATGAAGTTATAGTACTAACGCTAAGATTAATTTAAACAACAAAATTTAAAAAAGAAACGAACATTATTACCCAAATAACTGTTAGGAATGGTTATAGTGTTATATCATCAAGATAACAAAGAAAATATTAATTATACTAGATGAATAATATATGCGGGAAAATAAGTTTTATTTCTTTTAATTTTTTAAAAATATATTTAAAAAATAGCGACAAGTAATAACAGGACTATATTCAACCTTTTCATGTCTAATGATAACTTTTGGATACACTATTTTCTGTCTCGAAAATTTCACCAACTACACGTCCAATGTAAATTAAAATTGTTTTTAATGCCCATTGTATACTTTCGCAATATACCATAATTATCTTTTTACGTATTAAATCGATTTAAAAAAAAAAAAAAAACGAAAAATATTTTAATTGGAACACTTTACTCCCATAACAAAAAAATTTATCGTTGCGGAGTAAATGTGTGGACATGAAAAGGTTACAATTTGAAAAAGTAATAAGAGGAGTATATAGTTTAAACTGTGTAAAGTGTTATAAACGTTGTATATATGAAACCGGTAGGCAAATAGGTTAAAAGAACTCACTGTTTGGTAAACACGGTAGAAAACAAAAACATAATATAGAAAATATCATATAAGGCAGGGCGCATCGGGAATAAAGTTAGAAATAACAAACTATTTATTAGAAACAATTAAATACAGAAATAATAATAAATTATTAAATAATACGATTCCATCTCATGATAGATTAACATTAAGGACAATTTTATAAATGAAGATTATCGTAGTATTATATATAAGTGGGTGTCTGCTAATCCTGATTGGTTGGTGTGTGTGTGTATTGTTGATTACACCCATTTAACGGGTATAAATAAGTTTAATATTTTCTTGTGTTAATTAAAATTAAGAGACTAGTTTAATTGTTTGATAACGACGTGGTGGTCGAAAAGCTTCGGGTGTTTAATATAATTTTTAAGTGTTTTATTTTGTTTGCATCAAATCACTATTCTTCACATAACATTATATATATATATTATATTATATATACATACATATATATATACATACATATATATATACATACATATATATATATATATACATACATATATATATATATATATACATACATATATATATATATATACATACATATATATATATATATATATATATATATATATATATATATATATATATATATATATATATATCAAAACAATAATAATACGAATCACATACAATTAAAAACGAATTGCATACATAACTAAAACTATTTGAATTTTGTAGAAATTCGTTTCATAAATTTCCGAAGTTATAATCAATAACGTCGATTTTGACAGATATCAGAAGGAGATTCATTAATATTCTTTTTTAACATGAATTTTGGAATTTTTGGATTTGATTTTTTTCCCTTAAAATAATCCATTTAAATATTAAAAAATATTTCCAAGAGACCCGATACCTTAAATCGAAATGATACTTTAATTATTTTTACCAAAACAAACGCAATAAAAGGCAAATTTCTAATCTTATAACATTGGAGCAATTAATGCGATCGAGATGAAATTTTCAATGTACATTTAGATAAGTATCAATCAAAATTTCCAAATTACTTGTATGTACAGAATTTCATCTGAATGGCTAGAGCAATTTCCGAAATGTCCGATGTATATATATAATGTTGATGTATTGGGGAGCAGTGATTTTATGAATTAACAAAACAAAATAACAAAACAATAGTGGTTATATATATATATATATATATATATATATATATATATATATATATATATATATATAACGATCGTCGTATACCCACCCATCAATTAATTTATATTAAAAAAAAATACTAATTAAGAATTTTTATATGATAATTCGTAACTAAAGGTTTAATTTTTTTATAAAATGTTTGAGAATGTATTTATATATGGATACATGTGTGTGTGTGTATGAATATGTCGAAAATCGAATAGACAGTACGTAAAACCTTGTAGCAGTTACGATAGTAGCGCGGTAGAATAGTGCTTTATAGAGTATTTAAAAAAATAGCGAGGACACGATTGAGCGCAAGATTGTGCATTCATTAAAATTGGTTGATCATGAATATAGATTTGGTCCTAATCTAGAAGAAAAAACAAGCTGAGAGAAAACATTGAAAATTAATTAGAAAATTAAAGTGATAACGTTTGTAGTAAAGTAATTACGTAAAAAATTTCAGAAGACACTGAAAAGATAACCCGAGTAATTATTTAACGCGTAACAAAGATTATAATTTGCGCATATTGCACTTTTATCTTACTCCATTTGTACAATGTCTCGTGCATGCGGGAACTATAGCCGACCCAAAACACGTGATTTTTGCTTATACGATTTGTATAGCAGAGAGATATTCGTTTTAAAAACATTGCAGTGTTGTCTCTAATTATTTGGCCAGTAATCGCGAGAAATAGATGCAAAAGTATGGTAGTAGTAATAACATCCAGCGTTCCCCTCTGGGAACACCTGAAGCCTGCGTAGGTTGTATCAAAATTTTTACTTAATATTTTTTTTCTCGGCGTCAGTTAGACTCAAAATTCTGAATTTCATAATTCGAAAAAAAAAAAGATCTGGGCGCTGGAGGGTTAAAGCATTCGAAAAACACGTGATCAGGATTGCAAATGTCCAGCACATGTAGAAAGCAGTAAGAAGTAAGAATTGATACTCATTGCTCATCCCAGGAAAATTAATCACTAACATTAACGACTAACTGGTAGTATGTTTTTCATAAGAAACGATTTTACTAAGAAAGAAAAATATGTATTCAGCGTGGTTTTATTGTCGTTCGATTAGGACGAGAAATATTATACTATAATTCAGATTTTATTTATTAACTTACCGTTCGAACTGCTAACATCGTCATCCGACGAGCAACCGTTATCCGTTCGATTTAAATTTACACTATCTTCATTTTGTCTGGTCGTCGTATTTTCGACAGACCGACCACGGTTCAACCAGTTTTTAACTTTATCGTATTGTACGCTGTTGTCTGGTAAGTTTATTTCATCATCTGATTCCGATTCGACGAACGAACCCCAATCGGACATTTCTCTTATTCCGAAATCATCGACGATATTCGCCGCTAAAAGATCGTTATACGATTCGACTTTTTTCTTCGAAATAGACCAACTTTCTCTAGAAGTAACGATGTCATTTTCGAAATCCATTCGAGAATCGTTAACGTTCTCTATATCGATCTCTGCGCAATAAATAAAATTAACAAGTCGTACTTTCAACGAATTTAGATCTACAACAACGAACATCGCAGTAACACGTTGAACGAGAATAATAATAATTAAAAAAAAAAAAAACAAGGGAAATTTTTGGTAAATTAATAAATATTAACAAACAAACATTTATTTATTATTTTTTTTTATATATATAAAACGACATATTACATTCGTAGCTTATTAGTATCGATAAAGCCTAATCAGCTAAATTACTAGTTAACATAATTATTATGAAATGTTGAATTATTCATTCGTCTCGAGAAAAAAGACAGAATAGAAAATTTGTTTAGTATTATGTCATTAATTCTAAATATAAAATACAAAATAACCCGTCTCTCCAGAAAACACATTGGTAAAAATATAATCTAAGTTAATGATATTCATAAAGAAAGAACTTATATGTATAATTGCAGGAAAAATTTAGAATACAAAAAACCTGCTACCTTAAAAATAACAGTGTATACACACTTAAAATGAACTTGTGTCTTAATTTGTTTGTTGACATTAGAACTAGGGTCTATTAACGGAAAGTGTTTTATACGCCTATTATATCTTTTATACGTGTCGTAAAAAAAATACTATACAACGAAGTAAAAGTCATAAAATCGATAACGATATAATTAAATTAAAATTCTGAATAAAAAATTATTATTAAATAACAAGAATGCGATAACAAATTAAAAAATAAACCATGTGTAAGGCGGTGATTTTTGTAATACAGCGAATACAGAGCCTAGCCGCAATTATGTAAAATCATTATCGTGAAATTTGGAAATTATAATTTATTAACGAGTATCTAAAAGATTTAATTGTCTATACATCTATTGTTTTTTTTTTTTGTACCTAGTAGCATTCGATACAATTCTGCAACGCGAGTTTTGTACCACTTTCTGTAAGTACTGTTGGAAATTGAAACCCAAATTGGACACCGGCGTATGCTTAATCTCGGTCGAATTATAGTAGTGTAAATCAACTTTTTGTTGACAGTATTAAAATACCCCCTCCCCCGGTGAAACACGAGAGAAATCATCATCCGGATGCTATTGTATGCACTGTCTATAGCCCGGTTTACGTGGTTTGGGTCAAGTTTTTACACAAAAGTATACATTTTGTTTATGAATTAACCATTTCAGTTACAGTGTCCTCTATATGGGACATAAACTTTTAATGCCATATATACATATATATATATATATATATATATAATTATACGAGGTCTTTAATATAGAGCGTTTCAACCCTAAAAATATTTATCTAATACGTTAACAATTATCTACATCTGAAAAACGGTGTTATATCTAAAATATTACTTTAATTTTCACATACTTGAGTCGTTAAAAAATTTGACAATATGTGACTGAAAATCGCAGTAGGTGAATATGTGCTTTTTCTGAAATAATGTTTAACGCGTTATGTAAAAATTTGTTAAACATTTATAAAAACGGTTATTTATTAATTGTTTTGTACATGAAACGGCGTATAATAATTATGGCTTAAAAGCCGAAGCAAGTCAATTACGAAGGTAACACTATTATAAATAAAAAATATTAAATTATTTATTAGTCGCAGGAAAAATTATTGCAAAAAATCTGCAATGTAACAACAAAGTAAGTCTGTTTTTCATCGATTTTTTTCCATCTATGGAAATAATTTTTCTTTCCTTTTACTGTCCGATATGCTTTCATCTTTTTCGAATGTTTTTTTTCTTTTGTTTTTTTTTCTGGCAATATTGGCAGTTTTCCTCGCTGCAGTTTCGCGAAGTTCTTGAAAAGTTTCAACCTTATTATGCCTAAAATCGTTTCTATGCTTAATTTCTTCTTCACGTACACGTGTGATAACTATTTTAATTCGCACTCAGAGGACGCCTATTGTGAAGTGGTAATATATCGAACATTAGAAAGAGAATAGAACATCATAAAAATTATATAGATCATATATATTAGGTCCCGATACAGGATCGTGTGGCAGCCGCGACACTACTCAAGAATTTAACTGCCGTGTTGAAGTAGATTCGCCGAAAAAAAAAGGGCGCAATAAATTTGCTAGATCATACAGCAGCAACCTATAGTCTACATAGCCTACCATGTTTAAATAAATAATAAGTATACGTTAATATAAAAACAAAATGAACTACTAATTGAAAAATGTAATATAAATATAAATAAAACCAAAATAATGCCATGCTCAATGTGTAAAATAAAAGATGATTGCATTTAAAAAGAAGACCTTACTTACTTCCAAAAATATTTCATTGCACACGAGAAAACTATTTATCAAAACTTACATTTAGCGTTGTATAAAACTTGGACTACCTTTGAAAAAGAGGAGCCGAAATTGCAGGTTTTTGAATTAGGACGATACAAAAAAATACTGAAAATATATTGGACGGAGAAAATTAAAAATAAAGACGTACTTCAAAGAGTGGAAGAAAATATTAGATTAATAAAAAGATAATGCCAGCTGTACATCATAATATCCTGTGTTTAATTATTTTGTATTTGCAACGTTTATATTTTAGTTGCAGACTTGTACGTGTATAATCCGGAATACTAACTGCAGACACAACTATAAAAAAAAAACACAAAAAAACATTGTTTTTTGTTTGACAACATTGTGACGCGTTGTGAATATGTTCAATCTGTACATAGACTGGAAGATTCAGAATTATTCTGCAGCACATATATTGTAGCCGTTGTTACTTCGCTAGTTAGAACGGCTAGTATATGGCCATATGGGACAAGCATAAAGCATAATTATAGTTTTGTAGGTTATTCATTTATTTTCCGAGCTGACGTAATATTGTTTACTAAATATTAGATATAACTTAAACAGAGACGCGTGAGTTTTATTGCACCCATATTCAGTATGTTTAGTAAATGTGAGACTTCGATCCAGTATATTTTAATATCACTTTTTCAAAGCAAGGGTGTTGTGTTGTTCATTATCACAGGTGGTAAAAAATACGGTCTTCTTTTTCGTGAATAGAATAGATTGAGTTTTTTCGGAATTTATTTTTGAATTTAATTAAATAAAACCCTGAGATAGTCTTCTTTGTATAGTGTCAATTCGGTGCAATGTGCAGTATATAGCGGAATCATCAGCATATAATACATCTGTAAGTGTTTAATTTTGGCAATTAATAAAAAGAAAGAATAAGTAAGGTCTCAGCTCCCCCGAGGAACTCCCGCTAATGCATATTTCATGCAGGAATTATCGCTGTTAACTTTAGCTTAATTTCGTATAAGCCAAACTAAGGAATTAGGGAATTTAAGTTGAATAATTTTGTGTATCAAAACAAAGTTGCCAAGCGGTGTCAAAGACTTTCTCTATGTCTAATAACAGTATTCCAGTATTTTTATTTTAATTATACCTAATAGTTTCACTAATTCTTGCTAATTGTACCTTAAATCCAAATTGTTGTTCTATAAGAATATCATTATCGTCTGTGATTTCTTTTTTTTTTTTTTTTACCGAGAACAAAATTTACAGAAAACATACACTAAAGAAAAGAAAGTGTCAAAGACTTTCTCTATGTCTACTAACAGTAATCCAGCATGTTTATTTTAATTATACCTAATAGTTTCACTAATTCTTGCTAATTGTACGACGGTGTAGATAAATTGCCCTTAAATCCAAATTGTTGTTCTATAAGAATATCATTATCGTCTGTGATTTCTTTTTGTTTTGTTTTTTTATCGAGAACAAAATTTACAGAAAACATACACTAAAGAAAAGAAAATATGCTAAAATTAAAAAATTGACCAACTACAGAAAGTTACTGAATGATAGCCATGTTGAGCACCAACCTAATGGTTAAGCGAATAAAGACGAATAATAATATAGAAAAGAAATTTGAGAAAGATTTTCATCGAAACTCACGATCGTATATCTCTTTTAAGTCGACAACTTTCGTGCAATGAATCGTATTCCGATCGGCGATTGACGGTTCGAAACAATTTTCGTTTTCCCATTTCGATAGATAGTCTAATTCAGCATCGTTCAAATATCGCGTCACGTTCGCAGTATCACTAACGCTACAAGAGATGTCATCGTTATCGTCATCGTCGTTCGGTCGAATGTTCTGATGGAAAACATCTCCCAACACAGTCGATGTTAAAAGACCCACTTGCGTTTTTTTCTTATATCCGACCAGTCCGATAATGCTTCGTTCAAATCTGCAACAACGCTTAATATAGTAAATCGAGTAACCAATAAAATAAACGCGCAATGTAAAATTTTAATTGACGATATTTTAAATTAACCATAAATTACCAGAACCGTAACAACAACCTTGCGAAAAGTCAAAGTAATTCGTAAGCGATCCGATTGAATCAGCGATGAGATTATTCATCTAACATATGAAAAGCGTAAGTTATATACAAACTGGTAAAATATTCTCTAACTCATCCGAAAATAGACAGAAGATACCAAATGGCATCGAAAAATGTGCAAAAAATCTTCTTTCTACTAGTCGTAATGAATGAACCGAACTTTAAAACTTAAATTGTTTTCATTCCGTCGTTCTATCTTACGATTCTTATATATTTATTTATTATAATTTAAAAAATAAACAAAAAAAATGAAGTTAAAATCACTAAAAAATTTTTGCTTTATTAAAAATCGCAAAACTTTTCGCCCGTTAAGCCATTATCAAATGAATGTAAAAAATATATAATAATTTATAAAAAATATAAAAAATAATACAATTTAGAAAAATTATCAAAGCGATAAAACAGTATTTCTAAATAATCTGATAATGAACGTGGTAAACAACATAATCATCAATCAGCGATATAAAATTTATACATAAACAATAATACAATAACACTTGCTATCGTACTATTATTTTATCTATAAATTGTATATTGTCGGGGTTTTTATTTATTTTTATTGTATTTGCTATTGTGTTATTGTTTATGTATAAATTTTATATTGCTGATTGTTGATTGTGTCGTTTACCACATTCACTATCAGATTATTTAAAAATGCTATTTTATCACTGATAATAATAATTTTTGTAAATTACGTATCTAAGTAATATTTCTTATATTCACTTGACATATCCGGTAACATAATTAAAAAAAAAAAATAAACATTTCTTCATGCAACCGTTAAAATATTTATTTAATTAATTAGCATTAACATAAAAATTTCCGATGTAATTATCACACCAATTCGTAAAAATGGGGTGATAAATTTACAGACCTATTTGTATACTTTCTACAATTTTTTAAATTATTTGAGAAATGTATTTAAAAAATCCTTCTAAACTATCGACAAATATTTCAGTGTAAATAAATTTGAATTCTTGCGCATCGAGGGAACTGATTTCAGCGTGCAAAATACATCACTGAGAACATTGAGAACTGTCACTGTGCTGTCGCTGTTTACTTCGACTTGTGTAAAGCTTTCGACACTTTTTGTTGAAAAAGTTGTAAGCTTGTGGAATGAGAGGAAATATGTACGACTGTTTCAAAACGAACTTAATGAATAGGGGAATAAACATTCTTTATAAAAGAAAAGTTCTTCACAGACAACGGCATAATATCAAAACAAACTGGCTCATTCGAATACTTCGGTATTTGGATAACAATAATGACATCAACAAATTTGAAAATAAAATTTCCAAAGTAACTTTAAAAAGAAATTATCGAGGTTGACACGACCTATGTCCAGAAGTTAATGTTTCGTTTTATATATGCCCCTGAAAATTAAAAGATGAGAAAGCGAATCGAATGTGCGAAACTTTTGAAATTATATACAGAATACGGTTAATAATTTAGGTCCGATATCGATGAGAAAGTATCTAGAATAAAAATACAGTATCAAGGCGATCGAACTTTACTCGGTATTATTTTTGTTATAAAATCATGTTTTTTGTGAAAATATATTTAGTTGCGAATCGCATGTTATTAAAAATCATTACATTTATAACTATAAGAATTTATTTCATTTTATAAGTATTTAACAAATGCATTCTTGTTTTTTTTTTTTAGAAATTAATTTTTGAATCTTTCGATCGACTTTTTCTTTAAAATAATTCTTTCAGAAGTTAAAAATATTTCCGGGAGATTTTAATCGAAACGATACTCCAGATATAATATTTTAAGTATATTTACCAACACATACGCAATAGAAAGCAAATTTCGAAGCTTATAACATTCGAAGCGGATAAGCATCGAAAAAAAGACGAGGAAAAAATCAAAATTTCCACGATGTTATGGACGTGTAATCGGGATCGGGACCGAAAATTTCAAAATTTGTAATTTCCGTACAATTTTTTTCATTTATTTAGTAAATTACACATACGTATAAAATGTAATCCAAATGGTTAGAACAATTTTCTATGTATATATATATATATTGTTGTGTGTGTGTGTGCGCTCCCAAGAATTGCTGGTTTGATAGGATTTTTTTGCATGCAATCTGTATTTAATGACAATAAGCAGCAGTGAAGACATGTTATTATCAAAAATCAAAAAGAGGATAGCATCCCAAGGGAAAGTTCTTTGCTAGTATATTTGGGTGTTGATTGAGTCTTTCTTTGTATCTTGCACTTGGGCTGCGGATTTCATCTTTAACCGAGCTGATCTTCAAGTCAGAGATGTCATCATTTCGTATGAACCAAGGAGCATTCGCAATTTTCCGTAAGATTTTTGCTTGTGTTCTTTCCAATAGGATAAAAATAAAATTCAAATTTTATATCCGGGGTAACGTTTAGATTTAAGCTACTTCCGGAAGTTATTTTTTAATGTATGAAATAAATATTATAAAGAAAAAATTCGTTCGAAAAATTTAAAAAAAAAAAACAAAAAAAACATTAATGCTGTGCCTTCTTTCTGATTCGTATTTAAACATGTTTTCCGAATACAATTACAACAGAAAATACCGAACAGATAAATAATGTTTTGTTGCTGAACGTCGTGACTAGAGCTATTGTACGTTTATTTTTAATGGACTAGCATTCAAGGCACTAATTATATGCAATGCAAGTGTGCGTGCATGCGAGGTGCCACTGCCTTATCTATAATAATTAAAAATTATGTAATGATGAAAAATGTCGCGAGTCGATTCGGAACCTTAGATCGTCGAGTTGACAGTCGAGCACTCTAGCGACTATTCGAACATGACATTAATGTTATATTGTACATACTATATACATGCGCAAGGAATAATTATAATATTTGATTCGTTTCTATACAGCTAGATAACTTTCGATTATGCGACCTAATAAAGATCGGAAAAAAACTCTTTACAATCGTTATAAAGTAGACATTTCAACATGCGATTATATTTGTTCATCTAATTCGATAATTATTCTTTTTTCATATAATACCGATTGAAATTACCTGCAAGTTATTAATGGATCTAAACACAGTCCATTAGATCTTGCCGACAGCAGTGTATCCATTCTATTTGGAATAGATAAAGGAACGCAAGTCGACCGCGGTACTTCGTTGACCGTCCAATTATTATAAATACACACGACTTCGTTTCCGGAATGGCCGCTCAGAAATAACAGTTCGTCTTCATTAGATCTTTAAAAATATATATATTTAATCCTATCAGACGCCTATTATAATTTTTTTTTAAACACACATTTTGATGAAATAGTTAAAGAAAAATGACTCGAAAAGGCTAATATATTTTTTTTTATAGATGACCAGATAATTTGTAGCGTGTTTTCTACGTCAACCAAATGCTCCTTATTATAAAAGTAATCAATTTTTTTATCACTAAAATTTATCACTGTCACTGAAAGAATTAAATCGGTCTCATTAATTCGTTAAAAAGAAACCGAACACCGAAAAGAATAATGTAAGAAAATACGAAAATTGTTAACGCAGAAAGTTCATAAATATCATATAGCTTCATAAGTAAAAGCAACAGACCAAAAGGACGTCCGTCAATGCGTTAGGCGGATCCCATGCAAAATAATACCGGGTTAATTTTCGGCTAGCGTGTTGACAGAGATAAAATTGCTTACGACGATGCTCTGCTGGATGTAATTTTTCTTCCAATTCCATCAGGGATTTCGGTCGTTAGTATCGTTCAGCCACTTGATGTCTGCACTTTTACGTATATCGTCTTCTAATCGAGACTAGGAATCGGCCCTATTGTCAATTCGCCTAGCTATATGTAATTGTATGTTCCACTTCGGTTACTCGAACTATATATAACATCTATTACTTTTATCCGTTGCCCTTTCGTTTTTGATTCATTAGTTTCAAGCCCACGATCGATCGTTTTTGTGCACTCTATGTCGCGGTGCTCTTAGTATGTTTCCAGCGAGATACGTTTCAGTGCCGTAAAGAACGATGATAAGCGGCGAATTATTACGGAATCGCTACCGTGACCACAACATTCTAACGAGATCACGATCGTAGAAAAAGAATAGTTTTAAAAATAATCAACGTTAATATTATACATAGTTTAGCGGCGATTAGCGTTCAACAGTTTAAACATTAAAATCGAATCGTTATTAATTATTAGGTACCCGGAAGATATTTTTTGAACGTAACCCGTACTTGGACTGTAGGGAAACATGTGGGCCCACTTCTGAACGAGTCCTTTTCGCGTGTCTAATAGAAATACCGAATGCGTTAGTGCTATATACCAAAAATTGGAATTAATAGACGGCAGTATGAGCGATATTTCTTCGCATATTTCGGACTGTTTGTGAAAAAACCACGAAGAACTCGGATTATCTAAACCCACCTATAGAACGCAAAACATAGAACACGTATTAGAAAATAGTAAACGTGTTACCAAAAAGAAACAAACAAAAAAATAAACAAAACGAATAAAAGGAAAAAGTTAGATAAAAAAATTACAAATTCGAGAAATTTTTTATCAATGCAAGTATAAAGGTTTTATTTTATTATTCGTTTATTCGGAATAGATTTAAACATTAAAAAAACAAAAACATTTAAAATCTTTAAATTTCTCTATATAAAAAATACCACAAAGCTTTTCGGCTATTAAGCCATTATCAAGTGAACATAAAAATATAATATATACACAATTTATAAAAAATATAAAATGAAAGAACAAAAAATAAAATGTACGTAAATATTTAATTTAGATGTACAATATTACAAAAAATAGCAAAAGTGAAAAAACAATTTTCTTACATTTTAGTCTATTTCTTGTTTTGTTCCCTTTTATGTATTTTATAAATTGTATATATTTTTATATATTGTATGTCAACTTGATAATATCAAAATAGCCTAAAAGCTTTGTGGTCTTTTTATTATATAGAAATTAATGATTTCAACTACTCTTTGTTGTAAATCTTTTAAAAATCACTGCATTCTACCACTGTTAAAAATAGAATGAATTTTATATTCAATTAATGAAAAAGCAAAAAACATTTTTTTTTATATATATACATGTATACGCACTCCTCATTCATACATACAAACGTATACACATGCGCGTATATATCTTTCTTCCTTTCTTCCTCCAGTCGTATTAATTCGCACAGAAACAAAAGTGATCGCCAATTCATCGTTTAATTATCGAATCAATGGCAATCTTGCAGACAACCCATCATATTCTGTTCATACTTCCTACTATTTCGAATTTAAAAGAAATAGCAATTGTATATAGTACAAACACATACACACACACACATATGTATATATATATATATATCTCAAAAATAAGTTATAAATATCGTCGTATTCGTAACTGACTTTTAAATTAAAAACTGATTGCCTTTAAGATAAGGAAATATGAAAAATATAATTACCCTTTTATCGTAACAAAAAGCAGTTGATCTATTAACCAAACTGATCATATTTTCGTCGTCCATACTGTATTTCGCACTCATAAATTTATCCGAATTTTTAAATTTTGAATGCGGTACCGAGCTCTTCAATACAGATTTCCTATAAATGTCAGATCAAATTATACGCTCTTTATTCGCAATTTATTTAACGGTTCGACAATTATTTAAACATAATTACATGCGTTCAATGCGAAATTGTGAGCTAACATCGAAACGGAAAATTGTATTATTTATATTACATCAGTCAATAGTTACATCTGACGGATATAATTGAATAACAATTTTGAAACTCAACCTCGAACGGATTTGATCCTAAATGGAATCAGCAGACGATACTGGGCTCAGTGTATAAAAAAACAGCAAGTCTGCAAAAATTAGGTCATATATAACGTTTGTGATATAAATACGGACTATTTTCAAAATAAAATTTTACTCTACGAATTGAATGGACACTAAAAATAATCGACATTTGAATATTGCAATCTAAATAGTAAATATAATGTTTTGCAAGTGTAGAATGTAGTGATTCAAAACAATATAAAATAAATAAATAACAAGAAACAAGCAGTTAAAATTAATAAATTTTATATATACAAATACAACAAAGCTTTTCGACTATTAAACTATTATCATACATGAAAACGTAAAATATAAAAATATATACAATTTACAAAAGATATAAAAGGAAAAAAAAGCAAGCATAAAAATAAAATACTTAATTTCGATGTAAAATATTACAAAAAAATATCAAAGTGAAAAAACAGTTATTTATAAAATAATTTGATAGTGAATATGATCATTAATGTCCGTTTATAAAGATTTATATATATATATATATATATATATATATATAAATATATGAATGCCACAGTAGGTCAAGAAAAGAAAGAAAAAATTATAGGAGCTTATGACCTAGGAAGGAGAAATGACAGAGGCAAAAGGTTTATTTAATTATTTCGAATACTATGTATAAAAATCACAAGAGGAGAATTTACACGTGGAAAAGCCCAGGAGATAACAACAGATATCAAATAGATTATGTACTGGTGAAACAAAGATTTAGGAACCAAGTTAAAGACTGCAAACGTTATCCTGGGGCTGACATAGAAAGTGATCATAATCTAGTAGTTATGAAATTTTGTTAAAAATTTAAAAATCTCAAGAAAAACAATAAATTGACACTGAATATAGAAAAATTAAAAGATAATGATATAAACAAAAAAATAAAAGAAACGATCAGTCAGTCTACTAAAACACAAACGAGTTTAGGTATTGAAGAAAAATGGACACAATTAAAAACAAAAGTAATGAACACAGCGAATACCATATTAGGAAAAAGAGAACAAAGGGCTAAGAAAAAATGGATGAATAATGAAATTTTAGATTTAATGGAGAAACGAAGAACATTTAAAGGTAAAGACGAAACCCAGTACAAATACTTGAGGAATGAAATTAATCGGAAATGTAAAAAGGCAAAGGAACAATGGATACAAAATAATTGTGCGGAGGTTGAACAAAAAATTAATATAGGAAAAACTGAAGAAGCATACAAACTAATAATGAAGAATTTTTCAAACTATAGAACAAAAAGTAGGAATATAAAAAATAAATTTGGAAATTTTCTAATTGAAGATGGACATATAGCAGATGGATGGACAGAATACTTGGAAGAATTATATATGAGATATGATAAAGAAGAAATTATCGAAAAAGAAAATATGGTACATATAGACGATAAGGGCGATACAATATTAAGAGCCGAATTTGACAGAGCGTCACAAGAATTAAGACCTGGTAAAACGCCTGGGATAGATAAAATATAATCTGAATTATGGCAAAATGTTGGAGAAGAAGGAATTACACAATTGTATAATATTATTTATGAAATATATGAGACAGGGAATATACTATACGATTTTAAAAAGAATATAATAGTCGCACTACCGAAAAAAGAAAAGGCTGATACATGTGAAAAACATAGAACTATCAGTTTATTGTCATATGCTTCAAAAATTTTAACAAAAATTCTGCAGAACAAATGATGGAAAAAGTATTAGCAGATCAATTTGGTTTTAGAAAAAACAAAGGTACCAGAGAAGCAATATTGGCTTTACGATTAATCATTACAGAAAGAATAAGGAAAGGAAAAATCACATTTATAGGACTTATAGATATAGAAAAGGCATCAATGTCGAATGGAAGGCGTCATCGTATGAAGAACTGAACAGAGATGGAAATCAATGAGAAACCAATCTTAGGATTGAGCACAATATGATGATATATATATATATGAACTTTTCAGTTAATAATGTTGTTTTTTAAATTTAGAAAATTGTTTGTTTTTACTCCTATTTCTAATGTAAATTGAATGTTTTTATTATAGTTATTTAGATTAGATATAAAATTGTTCAAAATATTATCATTATTATGCCATATTATTAAGATATCAATATCTTTACCATAATTTAACATTATTCTTGAATATATAATTATTTTCTAATTTGTTCATATAAATATCAGCTAGAATGGGTGATAATGGAGCTCTCATAATTAAACCACTATTTCGTTTATAATATTTATTTTGAAACTGAAAATAATTTTGATTTAATACTGCAATACTTTCATGTACTGATCTTCTTATATATTATTGTTTAAATTATTATTGTTAACATATTCTATTATTTTTTCAGTTCACTATCGGATTATTTTATAAATAACTGTTTTCACTTTGATTTTTTTTTGTTTGTTGTAATATTGTACATCTAAATTATGTTTTTTGTTTTTTCCTTTTATATTTTTTATAAGTTAAATATATTTTTATATTTAATTTTTTATGTCCACTTGAAAATGGCTTAATATCCCAAAAATTTTGCGGTCTTTTTATATATAAAATTTAGTGATTTTAATTACGTTTGTTGTTGTTTAAAGGTAATTTTACGGATAATACACGTTAGTTCATATAACTAACAGGTGCTAATAATAACAATAACGAAGATAGAACTAGTTTACAATAATAACAACTGAGGAAAATCGCATATTTCAAATATATAATACGTGAACCAAAGCTCTATTAGTTGCAGTTATTTAATTCATCAAAGACAAATCGAAGGTAAAAACAGATTAACCATCATTCTCTCTATATTCGTATCTATATGGATTATAATTCTATGTATTGCATGTATAACATTAATAATGATTGTGTTGTCATTATGACCAATTATGTTTCTCAATTTCCATATGTTCCAGTTAATGATTCCTGATTTATACCCCACTCTACTGTCCCGTTATTACAACGAGGCGAGAGCAGTTTTATTTATATATATTTTTTTTTAATTCTCCAAAGTTCTGAGGTTTACATTTAGTTTTTCAAATTGTCCATAGATTGGATCACTTTTTAACCAAAAAACAAAAACTTGTTTTTATGTTATTATAGTCAGATATTAAATTCTTTAAACGGTTTTTTAGTAGTAATAAAAAATAAATAAAAATAAAAAAACAAAACTGATAAAATTTTTTTCATCTGAAAATAAACTTGTATTCGATATTTCCAGATCAAATTTATTATATCATTTTTAAATGTAACCTTGTTAGAAAATTCCGGTAATCAGTATTCTTCAAGTGATTCCTTAATACCTTCTGATAAATAAAAACACGTTAAATTAAACTGAAACATCCATCAATTTATTATTTTTAGGACGATTAAGCAGGCTCGCGTTTAATCAATTTTAATCATTGTAAAAATTAATATTTCAATAAATTATAACTCGGTATAATTACTTAATAATGATATACTTCACTCGTATTCATGTTAAATTAAGTTTTGACATTAATGTATAGGGTTAAAATATATACCATTGTTAAATTACATATTTTGTGATTTATAAATTCATTTAACTTCGAAAAAGTTATTTATATAAACTAACTATTATAAAAATACATCATATAAAATAATTATATTTTCGTCATAAATTATACATCATATTTTTAATATATATTAACAAACCTTACACACACACACACACACACACACACATATATATATATATATATATATATATATATAATATTCACTTAGAATATTCCGGAGCCCATAATTTTAGATCTCCATTCAGAGAAACAGTGCAAAATTCTTCATTCTTGACATCCATACTTACGAACGGATAACCCACATTAGTTACTGACAAACAACGTTTAATATTCAATCCGTAATTATCTTCATTTTCATCCAAGTATATAAATGAACACAAATTTCTTTGCCGAATACCGATTATGCCTATAATCACATCCATCGCAGAATTTTAATTCAGACAGATATCTTCGCAGCAGGTAACCGAAATAATAATAAAACAAAATGAACATACATAACGTGCTTAAAAACTAATTATTCAAATTTAATCGTCATAAATATTGTGTCATACATGAAATAGAATATATGAATGTATCTACGAGTACCACAAAAAACGGACAAGAAAATGTGTAATGCAACATAAGTTACCGACGTACTTTGAATTAATTTGTTCGAAATTTACAAACATCAAAACTGATTGTACGAAATGACTTCCAAATAATCAGAAACGCGTTAGTAGATTTGCAAAAATGGACTTTAAAGATGAATTATAAAGGCAGTTTAGGAATCAGAAAAGATAATAGACTGCAAACTTTGTTTTTCAACTGCATGCATGAAATATTTATAAGGAAGCAGACGAACACAATGAATGAAAAAATATTATCGAAAAAATTACTAAACAGCAAATTTGGTATAGAATTATTAAAAGAGCAAGCGAATAAAGATGATCGACAAATATTTTTGAAAAAATCAAATTCGTAATATTAAAACTGCTCCAGAACCCCAAAAAGATAATAAATTTAAATATTTGAGAGAACTAATAGTGTACGAATACACGATCAATCGAATGAAAACAATTTTCTACCTAACAAAGGAAATATATAATAGAAAATACTTACCAATAATAATTAATTAATTAAAATTATTACCTATCAATACAATTGAGATACTACAATACCCGAGGTGTTATATGCCTCTGAGAGTCTAATAATGGGAGAAAACAGACTAAATTAAATACCGAAGTGAAAATACTAAGAAGAATATTAGGACCGATGAAATAATTAGAAAACTATATAAAACGAAGTAAGCACTTATAACAACTCATAGACAACTGAGGAATTAAATTTTACGAACATATGCAAAAAGAACGGATCCTGTTTACAGGAAGATTAATAATTAGATAAGAAAAGTAAAAATAAACTGTACATGATACACATTATGGATGAATTAAATATTACGCTTGGAGATATACCGCAGCGAATGCGACTACAGAAAAAATTATATTTTTGTAAACAGTTCAGAGGGATAGAGCAGGAAAATACGAGCAACTTGTGGACTAGCACAGCGAGAGGAGGAATTGAAAAATAATGATAAGCGGCTTATTAGTGGATAATTTAATACTAAAAATTTTTGCCGTTAATGATTAAAGAGATGCAATCTGCTATGGATGGAAAGTATTAGATTGCATCGTTCCGAAATGCGAACGAATCTGCTGTAAAAATGAAACACTCAGCCGTTAATTTCTGTACGATTGCTTCTTTTTTTTTTGTAATTTTAGTTGCGACTATATGTTTATTTTTAAATATCCAAAAATATTATTTACCGATATTATTACATTTTTTTTAAAACTCGTCCTTGATAAAAATGTTGTAAATTTTTAAGAATTCGGATAAATATAGGAGAAATATTTTAAATGACAAGCAAATATCAGTGATTTACAGAAAACCTCGTAATCTGTTCAGTAAATATTAAACTAAAATTAATAATATGAAACGTAATAGCGTAATACACACCGCTAGTTTTCGATGAGACAATATCGTATACAAGTTCTTCATTTTCTACAGATAATACCGAACATGGATTCACGCTTATCGGTTCAGACTTGTTATTATGTTTAATTTTCTTCACTTTAAAACGAGAAACGGCTATTAAAATATAAACAATTAAATGAATTATAAAGTTATTCTACACAAAAAATAAAAAAACAATATATGAGTAAGGTAAACAACGTGAAAAAACAAAATGTAGCATATAACATTAATAAGGGACATTTATGAAATAAATGCAGCTTTAAAACTATACACTTCTCACATGTTATATATATATATATAATATATATATATATATTACGAGGCCCTTATTAGGCTTACCGCGTACAGACTTCGTTGTTTTGTGAACCTCGCATAAATTGTTTACTATGATACGTCAATGTATACATAACGTATTAATAGTAACAATAATATTTAATTATTTTTTTTTACATACATTTCCCATACACACAAGATAAAACGTGACTCCGTCGTCTGGTTCCCTTTATCATCGTTCTCCTTCCAGGCCACTTCTTGTCACTTCTTTCAAAATTCGAACTCGACTTCTTTCACAATCTTCCCATCTTCAACTTTTTCAACTTCCTTCACCATCATCACATTTTTCAACTGTCTTCTTTCTAAATTCCTTTCTTCCGAAACCAAAACTCTCTTTCCTCCCATCTTTTAGAAACTCCCCCACTCTACCAACTGTTACGATTTCAACCGATTTCACGCGACCCATAAAGGCGCGCGTTCTTACTTTATTATTATTATTGCATGAATGCAACTGACGTGTCACAAACCAGGTTTTTTACAATAATAATAGTAATAAAAATAATACGCGTTACTTTTAATTAAATATAAATAATCATTCAATTATTTACTTTATTTGCTTCGGCGTGACATACGACGACCGTCGTAATATATATATATATATATATATATATATATATATATATATATACAGTGTGTTTCAGGAGGAAAGTAAAACATTTTAAGAGGTTGTAGTATAGACAAACTGCAATAAAAAATGCCGTATAACATAGAGTTCAAAAATGAGCGATTACTAAGTTATAACAATTTGAAGAATTTTTCAAAAATTCCAGACTTTTGATTTAAAAAAAAAAAAAAAAACAGCTAAAAAATACTTAATTCGTTACGATCAATTGGTGTTTTTTTTTTAAAGGTAATTAGCTGTTTAATACATTGAGAAGAAGTACATGCCAGAATTATCATAATGTGCGAAATATAACTATTTAAATAGTAGTGATCAATTTATTTTCTGATTTTTCTTCATAATCAAACTGCCTTCCACAAGGTTCAGTGTTGGCTTGGCGCCAATTTTATTTAACTTATATATACATGATATACCGGTCCTCCAAGCGGAGAATTTCCAGTATGCAGACGACATTGTACTTGCAACTCAAAGCAAGCACTTAAAAAATGGCGAGGACGTACTCACAAAAGATTTATACAGCTTGGATGAATACTGTGCTAAATGGAGACTCAGGTTAAACCCGGTAAAAACAGAAACTTCGGTGTTTCACCTCAACTCACAGATGGCAAAAGCTAAAATACATGTTAAACTCAACGGTAAAGATTTACCTTTTAACCCAACGCCAAAATATCTAGGCGTCGTTCTTGATCGAACTCTCACATACAAAGAGAACTCCGAAAAAATAGCTCAAAAAGTGAAGACAAGAGTAAACCTTATCGCTCGCCTTGCAGGTACAGCTTGGGGAGCAGAGACAAAACTCATCAGGACTGCTACACTGGCACTAGTGTTTTCAGCTGCAGAATATTGCTGCCCCGTTTGGATGGCCAGCTCGCATGCTAAGAAGATCGATACACAACTGAACGCAGCACTACGCTTAGTAACCGGTACGCTAAAATCTACTCCTACTATGTGGCTTCCCGTGCTGGCAAATATATTTCCACCGCACATCCGCAGAGAAGAAACATTCAAACGAGAATGGGCTAAATACAACAGTATGCACTCTCACGTAGAAAAATTTATCAAAGATCCCCCACCTACACGTCTCAGCAGCAGGAAACCAACATGGCTGACGGCTAACGAGCTACAGAGCAGTGTCGACGCAACTACGAAATGGAAGGAAATATGGGTTAAGCAGACTCCAACAAACGGACAATTAATATCAAATCCGGCTAGCAGGGTGCCAGGATTTGGTCTCAACAGAAAAACATGGTGCAATTTAAATCGCGTCAGAACCAACCAGGGTCGTTGCAAATATTTAATGAACAAATGGAAACTGTCGGAAACGGAGCTGTGCAGCTGTGGCGAGATCCAAACGATGTCACACTTTATAAATTCGTGTAAAGTAAATAGCTTTACTAAAGGACTGATTGGGCTACATTCACTAGAAGAAGGCGCAGAAGACTGGCTGTCGAACGTGAATTTATAATGCAGGATATCTCTAAATAAGCGCGTAATTGATACGATAATAATAAAAATCGCAAAAATTAAAAAATTAATTTATCACCAATGTCTAGTTAGCTTTAAAAAAAAAAAGTCAATTAATTGTCCGGATTAGGTATTTTTAACTGCTTTGTTTTTTATCAAAAGTCTGGCATTTCAGAAAAGTTCTTAAAAGTGTTATAACTCAATAACCGTTCATTTTTGACCCCTATGTTATGATATTTGTTATTGCAAGTTGTCTATATCTATACTACCACCTCCTATAGTATATTATACGAATTTTACAAATATTATTATATATATATATTACTTTTCTCTACTATTATATTACATTATATATGTATATTTTAATTAATTCGCGGTAGTTAAATTTATGTTTATTCTTATTTTAATTAGTTATGTTTTCCATTTGCGTTGGCTTTTCGTTTTCTTTACTTTTTCCATCACTAACGTCGTAAGGCAAACATTTATTAATGGTTAAATCATATGATGTGAATTTTTAGTTATTGATTGGAAAGTGAAAAAAATTTTGTACAACAAATATGTTGAGAAAACTGATGAAATAAAAATAAATAATGTCGGTCGCATTTATATACTTGGGCCATTAACATAATGGCGAATAATGATACGAAAAATGAAATAAAAAGACGCATACAAATGACACGGATCGTTTTTGATAAATTAAAAAAAGATACTAGAAGAAAAAAATATACCTATGTGTTTAAAAAGAAAGGGTATTTAATCAATGCGTCCTGCCGGTAATGGGATACGCCGCAGAAGAAACATGGAGCATAACTAAAGATAAGTTAGAACAAATTATTGAAACACAACGAAAAATTGAGAGGAAAATATTGGGGATAATCTTACAAGATTAGGTAAAAGTAACTGAAAGAAGTAGGAGAACCAAAGTAAAAGACGCTGCCCGAAAAATGTTAAAAAACAAATGAAGATGGCAAAACACGTGGCTAGACTTAGTGATAACGGATGGACGACCAGATTAACCAAATGGCATCCAATGAATAAAAGATAAAGGGGTCGACCACGCGCACGGTGGGAAGACGGTATTAAAAAGATAGAAAAGGACTGGTAGGTCCGTCAATACATAAAATAGAAACGCGTGAAAATATAACGAAGAGGGCCACATCCTGCCGTGGATTCAAACACGAAAAATATGCCAATTATTCGATCATGTATCGAGTGCGCGGTATTTGAACTGGATAGTTGTGCTAGGAACAATGAGCGGACGCAGAAAAGAAAAAGTCAGCCAATGACTCATTTATTGCGGCAAATATTTCTGTATGTAAGGCACTTCTGACTCGTACTTAACGGGGAACCGATAATTGTAAACATAGCAGTCAATCATGATGAATATATCGCTTTAATAATAATAATAATAATAATAGCATAAATGTATGTATACATACAACATATCTAAATGATCAACCTACAATTATTATTAATAAATACATTACTAAATAATATTTGCTGAAAATCTAACTCGATTAAAACATACGGAATAAATCATACACACATAGGATGCATAATATGTCCCGAATCTATTCGTACCTATAACCACGAAATATTGTACATTCGTAAACAATCGGTGTTTTTACTTTAATCCTCATATCACCGTTTTAACTGCATTTTATATTTTAACCCTTTGAAATTTTAATTCTAACAAAATCTTTTATTTTCTGGTTGACGTGAAATGACTCAATTTTACAAATTACTATATAAATACATTGAAAATTATGTACAGTTCACTTAATTAAGGGGCGGTAATGTATAATAAACACCTGTATATAATTTTTACATCGAAATTTTATAATGTACAACTGAAACGGTTAAGGTCATTCGAAAGAAGAAAGTATAACACCACATTAAGTTGAAAAATTTACGCGAACAATATTTTGCGATAATAAACGACGATATAAATTTTAAGATAAAACGCGATACATTCATAAAACGGCACTCAATTAGTAGATGCGATGTGAGCTTGATACATTCATAAAACGGCACTCAATTAGTAGATGCGATGTGAGCTTGATACATTCATAAAACAACACTCAATTAGTAGATGCGATGTGAGCTTGATACATTCATAAAACAACACTCAATTAGTAGATGCGATGTGAGCTTACTTTTAAAAAGTAAACATTTAAAATACTCAAAACAATATGTAATTATTAAACGAGTTGAATATGAATAATTTACCAATTTCGTTCAAATTGTTTCCGCAAACTGAAAGCAAAAATTGTTTTCCATTGACATGTGCAAAAGTGATACAGTTTCCAAAATACCAATTATAAATCTGTCGAATAAATAAAACTAAATATAATTTTTTTGTATCGATAAAATCAACAATATTTACCTCTAGTTTCGCTATCGTTAAAAATGTGATTAAACATATCAATGGACTAATTTTTAGCTTTATTGAGTGATCTTTCAGAGGTGTTCGTAGTTTTAGTTATTTTTAGAGTAATAACGACGAATAACGATAATCTTGTGTGACGAAACGATAACTATAGACTGAAAAAATTTAATTTACTGTTGATCGTAACAGAAAACCGGAACCAAAACATAGCTGGCAAGAAATCAAAAGAAAACAAAGCAGGACGAGAAGTACATCCGAAGTGGTACTCCGAGCAACCTCACCAATGAATGAAAAAAAAATCTCTATAAAAACTGGAAATCGCTTTCTATTCTTGCTCGGGAAGAGAATGAAAGAGATTGTAACCGCTACTAAACCTTTAAAAATGGTATACGGAGTAACAAACTTTAACAAAATGATAGCCAATTTTAAAATCATACTGCCGATAAACAAAATAAGGTGTAGATCCTTAACTGATGAACGTGTTACGATCAAAACGGATGAAATTGATAAACACCGTCAATTAGTAACATACTTGAAAAGTAGAGTGCCCCATACGTACCAAATAAAAACCGAAAGATCATTTAGGATTGTTATTAGTTACCGTCATCATAGCTTACTTAGGTTAGGAATATTGTTAACATTAAACATCGGATAACAAAGCATTATTTTTCGTTGACATCGAACCAAATTCTAATAACAAATAGATTTATAAATTACAATATCTATTAAACATGTTATCAATAATCTGTGGTAATGGAGTCAAAGATATAAAGATCGGAACGGAGTACTCGAAGAATAAATACGATATAGTTGTCCTCTCTGGCCAAGGCTGTTCAACATATATGTAGACGAAATAATGAAAGAAGCGTGAATTGGAAAAATGACCAACAGCAACAAATAAAAATACAGTTACTGGTTTGATACCTAGTAACGCGTTAGCTGCAAATATAGTTCAAGAGTCACAGGAATATGCGAATGTAGTTAAGACTCCACGCATACCATCAATATATGTTCGTAATTTTACAAATATCAGCGTTTCGATAAAAATGTTTTCTGACGATACAAATAATGAAGTGTCGCTTCAAAATCTTGTCAACGGAGGTGTTAAAACGCATGATCTACACGGGGCGGGATATCATTCTTATCAATGTAGAGACGCTAAACCATATAGAGTTGTTATTCGAGGTTTCTATCGCACCACTGTAGTTGTCGATATTAAAACTGCATTATAAAAGTTGGACACATTACAAAAGATGTATCCAATATAACCATAACGCGAAAAGTTTCAAAACAAAATTCATCAGGATAGTAATGCAGTCAATTATGAAATTAAGAATATACCATTACCTCTATTTTGGAAACCAAAGTAAATAATAAGGATATCTTCAATTTCTCGCATTTACTCACTGTAGGGTAACAGTTGAAGCATGTCGCGAGAAGAAAACGCTTGATCATATATCTAAATATTGTGCTAGACAGCCCAAGCGTGTTAAATGCAGCGGAAATCATTTAATTGTGAATTGTGTAAGAATGAAAAGTCAGATCCTTGCAAATGTGTTAACTGCAGAGGTAATCACACAGCAAGTTGGAAGGGCTGTCCAATATATAAAGCAAAATTATCAGCTATAACAAAAAAAAAAACACCACAGCAGTACAAAGTACCATCATCATTACCTGCTCCAGTAACTGATGATAAGTCAAGTACTACAGCTCTTACGGATACGGATTTAATAATTCCCTCTGGTGATAAATCAAAACGCAAGCATGGCAGTAACAATAAACATGATAATTCGACAGCAGTGTCCACTAGTCAGCCTTCAACGCAGAGCCAAATATCATTGTGATATTTGGAAATTACTCCAATCAGTAAATGCAAGAATTTCGCGCTTGGAAAGTAGAATTAACCAGCAGAAGCAACATCAGTTTGAGAATCCGCAATGACAGAATCATCTCTACGAATAATTACCTGGAATGCCGATGGGCTGCTCAGGCGTAAAAATGAACTTGAAGTTTATCTCAATTACAATAATATCGATATTGCACTGATATCGGAAAGTCATATTAAATATTGTGACAAAGTTAAGTTACATAATTATACGTTATACGTTGTACCATATACCATATCCCGACGGTGGTGGCTGGGGCGGTTCAGGAATTATTATTACTTGGTCCATTCCTGTATTTAACGTTTACTATATGCCACAAATCGAAGAAAAGCAATGATGTGGAGCTTATGATAACACACGACAGTCCGTTAAAATTGAATGAAAGTCTATGAACTGTGTTAAATAATATTACCGAATGGTCGAATATCTTGAAAATAGCAATCAGTGACTAATACAAAATAAATTATCAAATATCTAGAAGTACACCTAGATGAAATATGTTAATAAAGCAAAAATAATAGACCTAAACCTAAAAACAAGACAATTTTACTGGTTCTTGGACTGCACTCGCAATTAAAAGTAGGAAATAAAATATTGCCATACTGTATGATTGTACGCAGCCGAAATATGGGGATGGACATCCAAAAGTAATGTGCATAAAATTCAGATTTGCTAAAATAAGATACTGCATTCAAAGTAATGTGTGGACATATGTAATCAAACTTTGCATTAGTACCTCGGAGTCAAGTACGTGACTGAGGAGATACGACTATCCGTGAAATCATATAGCGAAATCAAAGGGACGTGAAAATGTCCCCCACAGTGAAATTATTGTAACCACAAGAAAACGCTGGATCATATTAATGAGTGAGGGTTTTACAATTGTGAACAGATTTAAATGTCTAGTACCTAACTACACTGAACAGTTAGTTCTAAATTTGAAGGGGGAAAAAAGTAAAAAAAAAAAACTTGTGATAAAAAAGACACATTATAATTTCAAATTGTTGCGATAGAAAAACAAACAAAAATCAAATTAAAAACTACAATACACACATCACCGATTTTTGTCGGTATAAACCATGCCAATTTTTTAATTACGTAACGTTTGGAGAAGAATTACAGTTTTAATTGTTTGAAAAGGAAAACTGTAATTTCTTTCGAAACGTTATGTGATTAAAAATTGACATGGTTTACACCGGAAAAAATCGTGAATATACGAATATCAACCATGAAAGTTTAAAAATGTATTTAACTACAACAGTTAAATGATATTCCGAAAATAAGTCGTTAAATTAATCCGAAATATTCCGATTTAAATATTTTTATGTTTATCTTACTCCTTTGAAATATTTATCCGGGTTTTTTGAAAGATGATGTCCTAAAGCAGCCAACGAGCACGGTTGTTTCCTTGACACGAAATCTGGATTATTTTTAATAATATCAACAGCCGATGAGATGGAATCTATAATTATCAAATAAAATACGAACTGATAATTATAAAAAAAACTTCACAGATAGAAAAGTTTTTTAAATGTATTTATTAGATTTTCAATACAAGATATAAATATACAGAAATCTCTAAACAAAAAACATAATTATGGCAAATGTAGAAACTTGAAAATTTTCAACTATAAGAAAACACCATAGAAAAGAAAGACGAAATTATACAAACAAAAAGATCCTCTCAATTGGCTGACCAAAGTAATTTTAGTATATAAATGCATAAAATTAATTTTGTTTGTAAAATCATAAAATAATCTTAGATAAAATTTTAAAGGTACTTAATTTAGAGCAAAGTATTATTATATTGCACGAATTTACGATGGCGTTTCATAAATAGAAAAAAATTACGCCAATCACATTAAAATTTTTTAAATACCAATGTATATAGAATGTCCAAAACGGTGATTTTATAACATTCTAAATAGTACACTTTCATAATTTGATTTATTTCAAAAATATCCGCAGTCATTGTAAGTTTTCACTCGACATTCACTTAGTAATTATAAATTTTGATGACGTAAAAATACTTTGATCATCTTTACACGTCTCTGTATTAAAAACTAAAATTTTATTAAAGTTGCATAATTTTGTAATTATATAGAAGCTTACGAAATCTTTAATTACGACAGGTTCAGATAAAAACGCGTTTAACGCGCGTTAGATATTTCAATCGAGTTCAAAGAGCGAGCGGTTAACAGACCGGACCAGTCTACAATTTTGTTAATCGATGTTACGGTCGGTAATATAAAATTGATAGAGAAGAAGCTGCAATTTTATTGTTACGTTACAGAAAAAGTATCAAAAACAAAAAAGCTCATTTGGATCATTTTCTAACCTGGATTTCTCATTTTTCTTGCGTATCATTTTCAATGCAGAAATATGAAACGATTTCTTCCCACGCCATTCGTCTTAAAATCTTATTTTTGTATGAGTCGTCCGACGTTATATCCCAAATTGCGGGTCTTTTTTCTACCTCGTAAATTAATTTAAGAATATCAATATTTTCACATTCCATCGTTTTAAATTAAATACAAAAATACTTCCGAACGAAAACACTAACCAAACATCCATACAAGGAAAGTCGGGAACACAGAAAAGAACTAACAAAAAAAAATAGATTTTTGTCATCTGAACCTTGCCTTAGAGCTGGCACATACTAGGCGTTGGCCGTTAGGTTAACTACAGACACTGCGTTATAATACAGCGTTTAACAAGGCGTGCATACGGTACAATTCGAAAATGAACGTCGAAAGTGCTTGTTGTGTTTGGCTCCTCTACTGTCGCTTTAAAAGTCAACGACAGAGGCAAAGAGAATAAGCCAATATTACGAGATAGACTGACGCATGGAATGTTTGTAACGTTGTTTCCAAAATTAAGATAATATGAAGAGAAATTTTTAAATTATTTTAGAGAACATATATAAAATCATTTGACGAGTTACTCCATATTATAAACGACTATTTTAAGAGACTCAGTTTCTACCGAAGAAAAACTCGTTATAACGTCAAGGTAAGTATATTTATTTCATTTATTCGAATAAATCTAAATAGTCCATGATAGTGGCGGTAGAGGTATTTTATGGAAACTAATTCTCCGTAAGCACCATACTGTTCGGATCCGTATAGCGGCCACACACACGAAAAAATATAGCGCCTACTTTTAGAATAATGAGTAACAAATGAAGAATATTTCACAGACCCATAGATGTACATATCAGAATATCATCAAAGCTTGCACAATAGTGCACAACTACGTTTACGTGATGGTTACAAATATGAAGACACGCTCTTTCACCTTCACAATCTGTATATTAAGAGAATGTACCACGAACCAGCTTGTGCGCTAGAACTGCAAGAGAAACATTCGCAAAGCATTTTGTAAACTATGAACAAATTTCTTAGCAAGACAACATTATTGTAAACATAAATAAATAGGTAATCGCTCACCGAAGACTTTTTTCTCCGCATTCTCTTTTGATTCACAAAACATTTTCGCTAGCTCCTCCCGACTACGTTTTTCCAATACTCGATCTTTATTATCGGGACTTTCCATGTCACAAATAGCCGGCTGTTTTTATATTTCGTCTATAAATAAATCCGTATCAAAATACTGGACCTCAATTTTGAGAAATAAAACAGAATACAAAAAACAAAAATATAACTAAGAAAATGCAATGTTAACACAAAATTGGTTCAACAAAAACGTGCGATTGAATATACATCAAAGCGGCGTATATATCTTGAATATATTATTAACTATGAATCCTAGTGAATTGTTCGAATTCTAAAGCTGAAAAATCACACCGATTAAAAACAATATGTACAAGGAGCTGAGAATATTTTAATTTTATATACTGTAAATTAATAAATTTGTTATCCAGCCAAATTTGTACGCAATATTCACGTCTTCTTACTCGGAAGGAAAAATTTATTGCGTGCACCAAAGTTCAAAAATAAATTAAACTTTCAACAAATTCTGATAACTGCCGAATGAAAACCACGCATAATAATTGTCGAGCGGCAAATTAAAATCACAAACATAATATAATGTACAATAATAACTACTGTTTCAAATGTTTTTCAATTTGGGAAATACATACTGTACTTCTTCATCGATGCGTTTAATTTGGTTACAAGGGATTTCTTCTTTTGTTTCCATTGATACTTCTTCTTAGCCAGCTCCAACGTGGCGTTAAACCCAATCATCGCTATATAAGAAGCAAAAATAAATTCATTTTCTATTATATATAGTACACGCATTTTATATCAAGTTTTCATCAATTCATTATATCTTTCAGCCACAGCATACGAAAATAACTTGGTATTGCTTTCTGATATAAACAAAATAAGTAACCTCCATTATTTCTTTTACAAAACTATAATTTCTTACAAAATAAAAATACAAAAATTAAATAGGAAATAATCTACACTACAAAAATGATTAATTTTACTTTTTTAAATTAAAAAAAAATATATATATTACAACCTGGCCGGCATATTTCATTCCTTAATAAAAGTGGAAGAGGACATTCAAACTTGTATGGAAAATTATTAAAAAATGAAAGTGCATCTTCAGCATCATTTACATCGTTATCGATACATTGATTCAATAGTGGGAAAGTGTGATGCTTATAAAATCGCAACTGTGTTGATGTTGCTAACCTTTTCTTAGTCGGATGATATTTATGATTCGCACTCATCTATATAGTAAAATTTAAAAACGATAAATCTTATAAAAAATTACAAAATTATACGGCAAGAGGCAAAAATATTTATAAAATATAATAACATTTTAAACTATTCGGACAAATAAAACGTATGAAGTTATTTAAAATTTTATTTCAAAAATTCATAGATGCGGTTACATATAATTTTCAGTGAAAAAATTAAAATAACTAAATATCATTAAAAATTGATAAAAACGAAGTATATACTCTTCTAAATTACGTAATCAAAATAACGGTTCGTTTTATGTAGTCAAGAATTATGATATTAAGAATATGTAATAAAACCTATTAACATGACGAAACACGAAAATTTTAAATGTTTTAGATAAAAATTCGAAATGAACGTACACTTAAAAAATAATTTATGATACAAAATTAGTAGAAATAAAATCTATGTACAGACATAATTTTAGCGTTCACAACGTTTAATACATAGAAATTAATACATTGCCAATGTACAAAATACAGAAACTGAAAATATTACTTGTAAATCCGATATTAACAACCACCCGGTCAGAATTTATTAAGCTGTTACACTTTGTAAACAAAAATCAGCACGTGGTTTCTATATTTTATTTACTTTATAGTGCAGAAAAACTGTCAGCAATTATTTATTATTCTTAAGAGAATTATAAAAAATTCAATTAACTTATTAAGCGCAAGATAAAATGGAGAAATTTTACATATTATTCAAGTTAATTTAATTCGGCGTATCTAACTAAAAGATGTGATTCGAATTTATGGCCTCGCGTAAATACTAATTTTGTAATTTATGTAGAAACACTGATTTTCGCATTTTTGTAAAGTGCAGCATTGTAAAAAAAGTAAACAAAGATAATTCCATCTGTGTTAATGTAAAATATGAAATGAATTTAAGTACTTGCCGAAATGGTTTAAAATTTATTATGTTTAAATGGTAACTTACAGAAGCGAAAAATAATATTTTTAATATTTCGAAATAAACGTTTTCATATTTGAAATGAACATTTTAACACGTGAAAAGTAGATTTATGCGTGTTTCAGAACAATATTTTAATAAATAAGACGATCGGAAAATTAAATACGATAATTCTTTTCAACATCTCTATAAAACTGCAGTATGGATGATGTTAAAAAAATTACTATTATAGCTGTTTTGTCAAGATTATGCGTCCTGATATTACAGTGTGTAGCAAATTTTTTAATACCCGATCACGACGCCAATGACGTTTTTATATCGCCGGGTTTTTCCGATGCGCAATCTAAAAGTAACGGTGTAATAGATTTTTTCTTCGGTGGATTGGTAAGATGGGATGCTCAATATTTTTTACACATATCAGTTTATGGATACACTTACGAAAATTGTCTGGCTTTTTTCCCTTTGTTTCCTGTACTGGTAAGGATGTACAGTAATTTATGTAATTTCATCTTCTCTTCGCAAAGCAGAATTTATAATCATTTAATTACATCGATTTTGATGAATTTTATAGTTTTTGTCTTAACTGCCAGAATGTTATACCATTTGAGTCGGAAAGTATTAAAAAATACCAGAATAGCTTATTATTCAGCTATATTATTTTGTCTTAATCCTGCCAGCATATTTTTCTCAGCTCCTTATTCTGAAACTTTATTTTCCTATTTCACTTTTACGGGCATGTTCTACGATGATGTCTACCGCAGTGTTATATTTTTTGCCTTTTCAGCATATGCTCGATCAAATGGAATTATTAACGTCGGATTCGTTGTCTATCGTACGATAAAATATTACATTTATTGTTACCTAAAGAAGAATACCGCTGCGGTTAATATCGCGATGCGTATCATTTTTCATTGTTTAATATTGCTTCTTATTACATGTTCATTATTCATTCTGTATCAACTAGTGGGTTATTATAATTTTTGTAAATATTCTTTCGAAATAAATAATCCTTTAGTTCTACAATACGCGAAAGAAAAAAATTTTACTTTAGCTGGTAGCCGTAGCGGTGGAGTTTGTAATATGCGCATTCCTGTTCCATATTTTTACGTACAGAAACACTATTGGAATTTAGGTTTTATGAAGTATTTTACTATAAAGCAGATTCCTAACTTTATTCTTGCATTCCCTATGGCGTATATTATCCTCTCTAAAAGTGTGAATTATTTTATACAACATGAACATTTGCTGTATACATTAGATCTGTTCGAATCAAGTGTTCCTAGACGAAAACGACGTAAAACTGATTTCTATGTTTTGCCGGATGCAACATTTGTGTATGTTCTTCACGTTACTTTTCTTTCCATATTTTGCATATTTTGTAGTTATGTGCAAATTATAACCCGTTTGATATCATGCTCGAGCCCTGTTTTGTATTGGTTCAGCGCGATTGTAATATATAATGCTGAGATTTCTATTAAAAAAAACAGTTCTGAAGTATGTAGGGAACGGTTTTTAATTGAAGCTTATTTTATTTCTTATTTTTTCCTAGGAATAATTTTATTTTCTAACTTTTATCCGTGGACATGACCGAGATACTAAAAAGTAATGTGTGTATGTATCGTTTTTATTCATACTTTCGACTCTGTTTAGTATTATAATTAATAAATTATTAAATGAAAAATTATTTTTAATATGTGCTCTAAAAATATTCAATAAAAGTTTATTTCTATGTATTAATTTATATTTAATCCCGAAACTAACTACTACATATAATTGAGAAATTAATTTGGTCAATATGATTAAAAAGTTTATTCGGTCAAAAAAAAACCACACACACAGTTAAAACTAATTTGAAATAATCGCAGCGAACTAGTATTTCTTAACGTGTTTGAAAATAAACGTTACATCAGTTAGTTGCTCCCGTTTTTTATGTAATAAAATAAAAATTCGTCAAATTCTCAAAATAAACTGATTAAAAGTTTAACGCAATGTTTTTTATTCTGGTAAACAAAAGAGCGAATACAATTTTAATACTAAATTTGCATTAAACAGAAAACGATACATAGGTATATCGAATATATGAAATATTTTATACTTATAAAAAATAAATACAAAATATATGTATAATAATTTTACATGAATAATTTTATACGTACATAATTATTAAACGCATGGAATAGACGTTAATAAACATGAAATTTAAAAATATGATATAATTAAAATATATTACAAAAAATACACATCAATTTTATATAATTTTTCAAATAAATTTGAAGGGAAAAATAGTTTTCACGTGCCGTGCATGTTTAATGTGCTAAAATACACCGCGGCATATAGGACACGTTGATTTACTACTTGAAATAAGCCAACGATACTGAAATATAAAAATAATCCCATTTAAAAAAGAAAAGTAAAACTAGAAATTATGAGTACACAATTCATTTGTTGACATAATAATTAATTTGTTGACATAATAATTATAAGCGTGATTTTGTAAAATTAACATAATTACCAAACAGTACGAGTAGTCATTTTTTAATGTACACATTTTACTCGAATAATTCTGTATTTTATTTAAACATAAATAGGATAAGAAATTCGAATTTGATTTTTCAACGCTGAAAAATCTTAATTTTTGGTGACATAAATCTTTGAATTTATTTTGTTTTACAACGTATCACCACAAATGCACCATCCATAGTTTCAATTTAGTTTTTTTTTTAAACTATTTTAAAATGTGAGGTTAAACTCTGGGAATAAACAGTATTTATTTTATTTATGTGTTATAAACATAAGAGATTTAAAAGTGTATAATCAAAAAGTACGGAAAATTAACTTATTTTATAAACATTAATAGGTATAATTTAATAAAAAAATACAACGCAGCACTTTTGTCGGGCAAAAAGTAATTCCATTTAAATCTAAACAACGAAATACCTTGAACGTATATATTATTGTAGAAAATACAAATAGAATTGGTGATTATCGAACATTATTCACTCATTGCTAATAATTAATTATGAAGGTAACTATTTAATTTACCGTTTATTATTTAATTCATAGCACGTTATCGAACATCGAACTATGAATTAGAACAATTACATTACGAGAAATAATTTTATATAATTCCATTAAAGGTGATTTTTTCGACAGTTGCATCTCGGCTTCTCCCCATAATGATATATCAAAAATGATCAAGAAATTTTCTCAGAAAGAAATCATACTATTAACGTATACTTATAAAACAACGGTCGTATATTTATTAATTATAAACAAACAAAATATAACACAATCACTAAAAGTTTTCTAACCGCGAAGCTTTTCGACAGTTACGTCATTTTCAAGCACGAACAAAAAATTATTACATCTTTTTTTTTTCTTATGAAAACTACGAAAATAAGTGGTGCCAAAAGGATAATTACATCATACCAATATATATTTAGACGAGAACACCTCACCGAATGCCTAATTCATAGAAGTGCAGCTATATAAAAACAATAAAAAACGTAGTATAACATTTTTGACAGAATGCTACTAACTATAACAAATAATGCAACATTACTATTATTGGTTTAAAATGTGCGAAATTGTTAGTAGAACGTGTAGACTAGAATCATTTAAAAATTTTAGAACCGGCGTAAATACATCCCCTTTCATGTCTCAGACGTTTTGACACAGTACAAATGTTCACCCAGCATTGAATTTGTAAATATATTTAACAAAAATTTTCAATTTCAAATTATTTTGATTATACATTAAATTAAATTCTTCTATAGACAATTGCTCTGCCCTGTGTTTAATGCATTGATTGAAACTGAATGGATACAAATTTGAACTCTCTCCGAATTATCAACAAATTTATAATTTAATACGTTATTACTTAAACTATAAAAACGAGTAATAATCGAAGCATCAAATGAATACAAGAAATCATACCAAGCACATTCCGTGGAACTTTTTATGACATGTTCTGCACGACTTCTTTGGTAATTCATAATTACTGCTATGAAGAATGGAAAAGCAGATATAACACTCTTCAATTCCTTCGAACGCTTTATCTACATTATTTTTCCAAGACAATAGGCCGTCTTTAATAAGTCCATTCTAAAACGAATGATATAAAAATGTAATAAATTATGTTACAAATGTATTACTTTTTTGCGTTGAATTATTCTTTGTTCTTCTTAGTTACTTGTTCATACTACACTTTATAAAATGTATTTTACAGAACGTAAATAGCTGAAATTTGTTTTGAAGCAAATTTTAAAATTTTATTTCGAGATAGTATCGGCATATAGAAAATACGAATAGCGCCGTTATAAAATCAGTTCATCAGTTTATATTTATCGCGTGATTTGAGACATTGTTCGTTTTGAACAAGTAAGGCAATGTGATTTAGAAAAACTAAAAATGCAAGGCATAATTGAAGGTAAAAGAAAACCGAAGAAAATAAGGCATAAGGATGAAAGAGTAAATGTTGTGTTAAATAACGAGACATACTGAATATAGGATTGTACGGCAAAAATGAATATGCAATCAGCATTTTGATGGTTTACAGGAATTATACATTACCGAACAGTCCATATACGTTATTAGAATAGGTGAACGCGTATCAACTACCGGGTGGAAAACGTTGTATCGGACGTCGGCGAATGAAGTAAAAAGATTTCTTAGGGCAAATATTAAAAGATTTTTAAATGGATCTCAAAAATTAGGAGAAACTAGCAATAGATCGTAAATGATAGAAATGTGCAACTTAAATATCGCTTACAATGTTCGGATCGAAATATTCGAGCCATGACAAAAAAAAAAAACTCGTAACTGCCAACTGAAAACAAGATCAAACTTTATTATGTATGCAGCAAAGAATCGACTGCGAGAATCCGGCTATACTTAGCCACCCTGTACAATCGTTAAAATAAAAGCGGAACAGGAATATTGTTTTTGTTTGTGATGAAAGTTTAACTTCTTGATTTGTTTTTCAGCTATTACATAAATATCGTACTCATATAAATGTTACATTTTTCAGGGATTAATTTCTAACTTTTTAACCAGACGATATTTTTAACATATAGGTAAAAAATATAACCGTAGTAATTTAAGTTATGTCGTGGTTCTTATCAAATGCTTCCAATGCATATGTACTGATACATATTTAAATATAAAAACTATTTAAACTGCCACTAAAATTTGGAAATTACACTAGGAAAAGAGAGTGAAAATTATAATAACATGTACCTGATGCGATAAAAACATATTCATCTGTTTCACCCAATTTGAAAATCGTTTATAAATTGATACAGCGTCATTACCTTCGACTTTAGTAATACCCAACGGATGATTTGTTGCAAGCGTTAACGTTATCTCTACGCTTACTTGTTCAATTACGTAAGTAGCTATAATTTGTCTGGTAGTTGGATATCCTCTAACCTGTAACATTATATATATATATATATATATATGACTGATTTAAAACAGGAAATTTGATACATGCTAATATTTTTATAGATATTTTAACTTATTCTTCGTGCCGGGTAACAGCTTACATGTGTAGTATTTACCAACAATCCAAGAAATCAACCTTCCACCTTCATGACGTCTTCAAAATTTCATTTAACCGGACACGACTTACAAGAAAACAAGTAAGCGAAAGATTGCCTTATCCGAAATATATTGAGACTTTCATCGGGCATAAAAAAAAAGTTTACGGAAAACCCCGTAAGTTTAAGCAAAGACTCCGTTTTCCATTCTTGGCATTCTGTTTCATATGATTATACAATTTCGGATTTAACCTTAATTGTATCCATAAATCTCTTACGTTTTCATAGGATACTATTCTAGTAGCAACTTTATTCCTCATATTTTTGCAATGCTTTTTGTATGTGGGTATTCACCTAATGTTACATCAAGGTACTTCGCCTAGTCAGTAAATTTTAATTTTGTTCCTCGCTAGACAACGTTCAATTTTTTCCATGCTAAATGGTTTCTTAGATGGAAAATTGATGCTTGTGGTTTTTTCTTTAAGTTGATTAAGTGTATAAACGAAAGCTTGTTTAACAATTAGCCTGTTCTCTATTAAACCAAAACTTGTTTCATGAAATGTAGATTGCCAGATCATCTGCGTAGATGTAATGTTCCATATCTGCAAAAGTCGTCTGATCATTTTTATATACATTGAAAAGTATCGGTGAGAAGGACAACTCCTTGCGGAAGACCATTCCGTTGTTTTCTTCACGGCTAGATTTACCACCTAAAAACTTCGGTTCTCTAATAATATCTGAATAAGCTTCCTAAATTTAAGACCTCTAGTAATTTAGTATTTTGATTGAAATAATACTATTAAAAAATCTTCGTCAAAATTAAAGGATATTAAAACAAAAGTATATAATGAAATATATATTACCGAAAACTTTTCATCGTTTTGAGGTATCGTTTTAACCGCTTTTATTTCTTCGTTTATCAATACTTGTGATATAAACCTGCTAGTTATTCGATCAATTCTGGCAGCATGTTTAGCATCTAACGATTTCCACCACTGACGCACAAACGATGGTAGTATCCACAACACTCGGTAATACAGATGAAAAATCATATGAATTAATCTATTACAAACCAAATCCGCTACGAACAGAACAATGTAGCAAATATTAAAATTCTATAGCGTCGCAAATTAATAAAACAACTAAATAAGTGAAGTAGCGAACTTTTTCATCGTATTTCATCAAATGTATTTCGACGAAATTTAACGGCATTAATAATAATAATTATATGATTATTCAACTTACCATTTATTTTAGTAAATGCAGGAGTTACGGCAAACATATCTTTTAGTCTTTTGATAGTTATATCCCCTATAGATGCTTGTAATAATTTATCAGGTAACAGCATTGCCAAATTATGCAATAACGGTTCAAGAAAATTCTGTTCTCTACAAATACAAAACCGTTAAAATACTCAATTAAAACAAATTAGTCAATTTAAGATGTAAAGTTTTAAAATAACTAATTTTTATAACTGAAACTATTGAAATGTTATATTTAATACGTAACTTTCTGGCGATACGGAGCAGGATCTAACAGCAACCTATGATAATGTCAACCATAGATTACTTCTACAAAAAGTTTATAAAACAACGAAGGATATAACATTCACAAATATTGTAGAAACTATGTAGAAAGATCGTTATTTCTATGTAATCTTCCAAGGAGAAAAAACCCGATGGAGAAGACAAATTAATGGACTACCACAGGGTAGCGTCATGGCTCCGATCCTGTTTAACATCTATACAAACGTTCAGCCGATAGAAAGTGAAACAAAACATTTCCTATATGCAGATGACCTTGCTGTAACAGCTCAGGGTGATAACTTCATTGAAGTAGAAGAGAAACTAAATACAATATTAGAAGAGTTAGATAAGTATTACGAACAGAATAACCTCATATCGAACCTTAACAAAACGCAAGTATGTGCCTTTCATCTAAAGAATGCTATGACCAATTTGAAATTGAAAATTGGTGGTTAGGGATAGAACTCGAGCATAATGATCACATAAAATATTTAGGAGTGACATTGGATAGATCTCTCACAAAGACCACTGCAGGAATACTAATCTAAAAATTAATACTCGAAATTGAATATTGAAGAAGTTCATAGCTTCTAAATGGGGTGCAAACGCTGTGGTTATGAGAAAGCTTTGGCGTTGTGTTTCTCAGCTGCCGAATGCGGCTGCCCTGCTTGTGCTAGGTCCGTTGTGGATATTGCCTTAAACGAATCGTGCCGTTTAATTACAGGCTGCCTAAAACCAAAAGCAACAAGAAACCTTTAATAGCGCTTCCACATATAATAGCCAGCAAGGAAAGGACGGCCCAGCGTCGAGACGAGAGACATCCAATGTATGGTCAAACCGAAGTGGCATATAGACTTAAGTCAAGAAATATATGAAAAGCACTAATACACTGAGATCACGATCTGAAAAGGAACGGATAAACCTATGGATTAAAGAAACCCTGTCAAACGCAGTGAGATCATCAGAAGAAACCTTGGCGCCAGGATATAAAGAAAAATGATCGATATGGTAACCAATCAACCGAATACGGGTGGGCTGTGCTCAAACGGCATCATTGATGATGAAATGGAGTCTAACAGAAGATCCGAAATGTCAGTGCGAACTCCAATGTCGCACATACTGGAGTGTAAGATGAACCCGACGACGTGTACAATGTATGATGTCACCGAAGCAAACGACAAGGCTAGAATTTTGGCTGAATACTGTTAGAATAAAATATAATGAAACTTAACTAACCGAACACAAAAAGAAGAAGAAGAAGAGTTAAATAAAACAACACCGTTCATATTCGTGATAATAATACAGCTGATTATGCGAGAATTTCGCGGCAAACAAGATTAAGGTCAAAGTCATACAACGTTAAGCCCGTCATTGCTACATATATGCTATACCTTGTATTTAATTTTATGATTTCAATATTATATAATTTTATTTCTAAATTATTTTATACAAACTTTCCACCAAGCAAGAACTGAAGAAGACTGCTAGAACTTTTTAGCAAGTTAGGTAATAAGTTCATCATAGGAGGCGATTTTAATGCAAACATACAGACTAGAGGTCTAGAACCTAAAATGCGAGAGGGAAAGTTTTACGCGAAGCCTGTAATAAATCTAACAGTAAATATAACGACAGAACCTACCTACCGGCCAACAGACAAAAGCAGAACATCAGATCGGACAAATTCAGAGATGAACTTGATCACCAAATTAACTTAAATTAGATTAAAAACAACACATGAAGTAGAACTACAGAGTACGAAGTATATAGAAACAATTCGCAAAGCTGCTAAAAATACAACATCTGTTCTTTAAAAATAAAGCAAGGCGAGTGTGACACACTACTCATAATCAAGACAAAAATATATTCAACCGCATCAGCAATAAACTGAATAGATTAATTCCAAAAATGAAACAAAAGAGTGGAATAACTATCTGAAAAGGGACCGAAACTACTCATTGTTGAAAGCAACAAGCCGCTTCAAAAGACCAGTAACCAGAATTACGCCATTGAAATATGAAACTAGAAACTGGACACTGCGAGATGGAGAAAAAGCTGAATTATTTGGTAAGCTATCAGCTACATGACATCTAGTCGCAGATAAAAACCTAATATCACAAAACTACCTCATCAGACAATTAAATCTATAAACCTCTTGAAGTTGCAAGAGAATTAATCGTAAAAAATCCCCAGGAATAGACGAAATATCGCCGGCAGTATTGAAAGAACTACCAAAAAAAGTATCATACATTTTCGATGCTTAACTCAGACTTGAACATGTTCCACAATCCTTTAAAGCAGCTGATTCAAAAATCAGGAAAACCGACAGAAGTAACATCTTAGCTACCAACATCACTCTTTCCAACAATATCCAAATTATATAAGAAACTACTTCTTAAACAACAACTAACACATATATCAAAACATCAATTTTAGTTTTCCGTGCTCATCACTCTAATATTGAGACCAAGTCCATCGTGTAACTCACATAGTAGAAATAGCGTTCGTAAAAAAAATCTACTCTGCATTATTTCTTGATGTCGCACAAGGCGTTTAAACTCATGGTCTTATATCCAAATTGAGTACCAGATTGTCTGTCAGTTGGTATCGTCTACTGATATTATACTTATTAAACCGACAATTCCGTGTATCTTACGAGGATGCAAAATCCGAATTTTATTCAATTCAAGCGAGTGCATCGCAAGGAAGTGTCTTAGGACTCATCTTATATCTCCTATACACGATAGATATATCAAAAACAACAACTGCGATATTTGCTGACGACAAAGTAATACAACCTGAAGCAACGATACAACATGCTCTGAACCATATAATAAAATGGACGAAGGATTAGAAAATTAAGCTCAATGAGCAAAAAGTTGCTAACAACGAAAAATATTTGGGATTGCATTTGGATGCTAAGCTAAAGAGCTCACATCGATGCAAAAGCTCACCAGATTGGACGTAAAGTACGCCAAATGTATTGGATCATAGGGCACAGCTGTGAGATTGCACCAAAGCTTCGAACAAGCGAATTATTCTCCAAAATAAATTGCTTCGTATGATAACCAATGCCTGTTGATTTCAACGAAACGAATCACTGCACGTCGTTGGTTAACGTTATCGCTGATTAGGCTTACAGACATGATAAAATACTCTATTCAAAAGTCTCAGTACTATTCCTACTGATCAAGACGTAAGACATCTCAAACGTCTTAAACCCAATGTCCTAGTGACATAATAAATATCGACTAATATAAGGATATATATATATATATTATAAATAGCAAAAATTTCGCCAGTGAGCTGCCTTTGTAACGCGCAGTAATCTTATATATTAATTATAATCATTACTTTTTGAAATTATTTCTAAAAAAAAAATTGTAGCTCAATGTCATATATCTAAATTGGTTTTATAACTACTTTTCATACAATAATCGTAATTTACTTTCGTTCCTTAAGTTAGTATTAACTGTGCATATTGTAGCTAAAAATGTAGTAATATGAATAATTTTAAGGATGTTACTTACTTTAACCAGGTAGCGTAATGAAATCGTAAATAGCTATCTGCGTTTTCACATAAACTTATAACCATATACCAAGTTAATACATACGAATGCAAATGAAAGAACGCAACTGAGCCAAATTTTACAGACGGTACTTCACCGACCCTGCAATCACATAATGAACAACAATAACATAATTTCACATAAACGAAAATCAAACAAAAAAAAAGAGTTAAAATCACTAAAATTTTCTTTATGAAAATCACAAAGCTTTTCGGCTGTTAAGCCTTTATCAAGCGAACATAAAAAATAGTCTATAAAAATATATACAATTTATAAAAATATAAAATGTAAAAAATATTAACTTAGATTACAATTTACAAAAATTAGCAAAGTGCAAATATAATTTAAATTAATATTTTTTACATTTTATATTTTTATATATTGTTTAAAGTTTTGAGAGTTTCATAAAGAAATAATGACTCTAACTCATTTTTTAAAAATCACTACATTACACATTTTCCTAATTAAACGAAAATTGCAAAATTTCATTTTCGTAAATTATCTTAATTACTATAAAATAATCTAAACAACAATTTTTGAAAAATTGAAAAAATAACATATTTGATAATAGAATCATCAAAATTAAAATTTGTCTGGAATACGGTTGTATATTCAATAGTAGACGATGGCTACATTTCATTAACGTTACTAATGTGAACTGATCGTGGATGTAATTTACATTGATCAACGTCGACACATTAATGCATATTCTGCGAAAATTAACATTTAATAATCACTCAGATGTGTTCAAAGTCTATTTCCACAAAGTACAAAACAAAAACATTAAAAAAAAAGATCAGCATTAAACTTAGTTAATCAATTACCAATTTTTATAATTGGAGATTTATTTTTCTCAAGTAATAAAAATTTTATATATCTTGTATTATACACACGCATGCATGTATATATATATGTATATATATATATATATATATATATATATATATATATATATCGCATTACGGCATGTCTATATCAACCCACTGCTAGCTGTAGGTATGCCCAAAACTTTTCTATTCACAACTATTTTGTGCGACTCGGATCCAATTGATTCCTACCCATTTAACATCATCTCGCCACCTAGTTATAAGCCTCACTCATGGACGCCTGCTGTCAATTGGCCACCGCTGTAATATCCGCTCGTCCATCTTCCTTGTCTTGACAAATGTCCGGCCCATTTCCATTTTAGCCTGACGATCCGCTCCACTGCGTCTACCAATTTCGTCTGGTTCCTAATCCAGATATTGTCTTGCGATCTTTGAGCTTGATTTCAAGGATAACTCTCACGGGAGCCGTTTGGAGTTTCCTAATTCTTTTAGCTGTCCCTTTAGTAAGGCTTCATCTTTCAGCTCCGTATGTCAGAACCGGCATCACATATTGATTATATAGCTTTCTTTTAAGGCTATTCGGTATCTCCCTATTTCTAAAAACGTTTCCTAATTTCCCAAATGACACCCAAGAGAGAGATATTCTTCTTTTAGTTTCCAGTTGCATTATATCATTCTTGTCCATAGTAATTTCCTGTCCAATGTGTAAGTATCGACTTACGCGTTCAACGGTCACTGCCATGTGTTCCGCGGTATTTATTATTTTCGTTCGTTGTATATTTTAAGTTCTATTTTCAAAAAATGGGCGTCAAGTTCGTTTATCATTAATTGTATTTTCTCAGTACTATATTGCCTTTTAGGACTATATCGTCAGTGAAACGTGATTCAATTTTTATTCTGATACCCATTAAGCTCCTGTTCTCCAGCGATATGCTATAACCTATTATCACTCTCCTCTTCAATTGTATATCTCATGACATAGCATGTTCGTATATATTTATGATTACATTATGTTCCTCCCACCCCGTCATATAATGACTTTTTTGCCTATATTTCTACAGTATCGAATACTTTTTCGTAATCCACAAATGTCATACATACATTAAGGTTGTACCCTACACAATTTTATATTAATGTTTTCATAGTTAATACATAGTTGTTTGTGCTAAACCTTTAACGAAATCCGGCCTACTCTCTTGATTGATTATAATCTATAATTTATGATATCCAGTTCGTAATTACTCGAACAAACAATTTATACATTTACGATAACATACTGATGGATTTCTGTAGTTCTTTAGAGAGAGTATATCTGCTTTCTTATGAATTAAAATAACTTTTGCATATTTTCAAGCATCGGGTATTTTACTTTCTTTTAGACATCGTATCCGACTTCACCTTGAGTTATGTCGGGAATATCCTTTACGTTATGGTCGATGTTTCATAGTTAAGTTTCTGGCGACACTTTGGTACTATATATATCCGTGAAATAGCCCTCGACTTCGCTTTCCCGTTATAGTTTGTCATCTTAGTTAATAGTCTTGTATCATATGATAATCATTTTTTAAATACTTTCGAACCTCTATTTTCTTCTGTTGTTTTCTATATTAGATAGGTGTTAAACTTGCGAATATCCCTTCTCACTTGTTTTCGAAATAGTTTGTTCAATTCTGCCCACTAGATTAAATTTTTGTTCGTTCCCACTTTCATTACACACCTATGCTGCATTCACCATACTGTTATTGTTGCTTTGTTTTGGGGTCCCACCTTAGATGAACATTCCCGCATTTGTCCAAATTATTTGTTATTCCGTCTCTCAATTTTTCCGCCAATTCCTTCTGATACTGTAGCATATTTCGTGATAAACACTCAGCGTCAACATCCTTTGTTGTAAGGGGATGTTTTTTAGGTTGCCAGTTCAATTCTGATTTAGCCCCTATTAACCTATGGTCACTACCCGTGTTAACGTACACCTATGTTTTTAGTCAATTTAGTTCTTATACCGGAAATCTAGGCTTCTGCAGGTCCACTTAATTTTTAAATACTTCTTGAAGAACGTATTCATTGCAAAAAGTTTATTCAATTCAAGAAAATTAAGCAAGGTTCGTTCTCTTTTATATATATTGAACACGTATAAGGTACCAGAAATCAAAGAGAACAAACATTGGTTCATGAATACGTTCTTTAACAATATATATGATTCCGCTGGATAGAAAAAGGAAAATTCAAAGACCAAAAAGACAATGGAAAGACGACATCGTTAAATATGTTGGGATCAATTGGATGCGGAAAGCAATAGGTAGAACGATTTGGAAGAATTAGGCTTTTATTATTATCGTTAATTTTAATTGTTTTATGCATGTATTTTTAAGGCTTTATTATATATATATATATATACATATACATATATATACACACACACACACACATATATATATATATATATATATATATATATATATATATATATAGGTATTTATATATATATATATATATAGATAGATAGATAGGGAGAGAGAGACAGAGAGGTAAAAACTTTTACAAGTAATAATACCGCAATAATTTATTTTGCGCTTTATAAAAACAGCAAACATACTTAGACCCGTTCAAATATTCGTTAAGATTCTCGTAAATTGCGAATGGTAGATTTTCTACACTTGTACGGACTTCAAAATTTTCTACATCTGCTATATCACTCTTTGTGAATTGTGGAGCTAACCTAAAACAACAGTGACAATTTAATTAATGTTAATTATTAACATTTTTGAAAATGATCAAATATTTAAAAAACAAAATTAATGTAAAGTAACACGAGCACTAACGTTGTTCTGCTCCAGTTAAAATATTCTATTAACACAAACCCTCGTAAGTTCTAAATTATATATTAAATAAATTGAAAATAAAACTATTTCAATAAAACATTTATATAATCTTAAATTTCAAATCGGCTAATAAATAATCGAAACAAAAATCGTATAGTTTTCTGCTTTTCTTTTTAAAAATCAATTATCGCAAAAAAAGTCGAAGGTTGCAGATGACTATTGTCTTCCTTAACTCTAAAAATATTTTTTTTTTTTTTTTTTTTGACAAATTAAATAATAAAATTAATGAGAATATAATAGAACAAAACGTTACTAACGCTGAAAAAACAATGTACGCAGCGAAACGAACGGACATGTTAGGATTGGTAACCATTTTTGAAGAGCAAGTAAGCCACGCTTTATCGTACTCTAACGATTCCGAAATATGAATAACAGCGTTACTCATCGAATTCAATGCTAGGAACTGATTGACATTTTCTCGGTTTGGACCATCTGCAAGGTGTAAAATAAATAATACGAATAATCGGATAATTTAAACTAATATAAAATTTTAAAAAATATACACACTCGTAACGACACACATACCTGCGAGATATTTCCAAATGGTTACTATAGTAGTGTTAGATTCTTCAGCGAACAGATTATTCCAATCGATGTACAAATTATTCGCCGACTCAACACCTGGTAAATTTTGTTGCAAACTATCCGATGAGGTGTTATCGTCTGTTTGTAATTTTTTTTCGGACGGCGAAAGTTTCACTTTAGAAATGGATATCAATAAGTCGCAAACGGAACAAATAAATATAGAAATCTGTATAGAATAAAAATAAAAATAATGATAACAATAGAAAATTAAGAGAGGAGAGAGAAAGAAAGAATGTATTTTACAAAAAACGCATAAACGACGTATTTCTCAAATTAAACATTACACTTTAATCTTAGCCAACAGGCCGACGAGATAATGACCAAGCGGATAGTGCCGCCAGAGATTGCATATTGCTTCAACCATTCCCGCTCTTGACAACACCAATGGAAGACCTCCAGACTTATATAAAATTCTCAGTGCTTAAGTCATGAAACCTCCAGTCCACTTACCAACAAATTTCGGTCGGTTCGAGATACAACATTCCTCCGGACTCTATCCTATTCGACAAATAGAAAAGATGATGTACTTGCTCGGCGTCTAGGTCACACTAATATCTCACACAGTCATATCTTAAAAAATGTTTCTCCTCCTTTATGTCTAACCTGTAATGTTTTCATTAGCGCCCACCACATTCTCCTTAAATGTGTGCAATTCAATTCCTAACGATCAATCCTGAAAAACTCGCCCAGCCTCCTAATAAACATTCTTTCCTGCACGCACAATACTTCAAATAATTTATTAAATTTTCTTAAATCCTTCAGTTTATATCATATAATTTAACAATCCATCCTTTCAGTTTATTCTTCCAAATTTCAATCCGTACTCACTAACCCTACATTCTCTCCTTACCCGTGCCTCTGGCCTACGTGGTACACGGTACGTAAATCTACAGATAATCTACACGTAAACTAAACATCGTATCGTTCCGAAAACATGCAAATTTCTTAACCGATACACTTAACGATAATTTTATAGCGCGAAGTGGTAAATAATTTTAAAATTGCAGGAAAAATTTCAAATAAAAAGCCTTCACAACTAATAACGGTGGTTTAATATGTGTATATGCACTCATACACATACCAATAGACATAAAAAAAAAGTATAAATATATGCATAGATAAGCAGAAAACGATTATAAACTTTGCAGTACTAAATAATAAAATGTATTAAGAGATCGATTTCACGCGTCGAAGAAAAATATTCGCGCACTAACGACAGGAAGGATAGTTATTTATTATTTTACTGCGTGAGTAAAATATGTTTTATATCTGCGCCGTCGTCCCCTTAGAGACTTGCCAGCTATTTTTCCTAGTGCAACAGTTTGAAAGAGTTCGTCGTGTTTCGTCTAATCCTCCAAGAATTTCTTTTTCCCCTCGGATATTATTGACAGCAGGACCTTTTCTCGTAGATCGATTCGTCTGAGCACTTTATCGTTGGTAGTTTTCTCTATCCATCGTTTATTTAATACGATTGTCAAACATTGATTTTGTAAACTAATTTATTAATATTAGCAACGGCTCATGTTCGACCAAACGGGACAGGCGTAAAGTGTTTCTGGTAAACTTGTTTATAAATTAAGAGCTTGTTTGTCAGAAGTAAACATTTCCTATTGAATATAGCTAATAAGACGCTCATTTTTTTGTGCTTTGTAAACACGTTCATTTATATGCTTCGTGAAGATAAACCTAAGTCTAGAGTGTAACTCCTAGGTACCTGACGTCTGATTTCCATTCAGGAGACTGATTTTTAATTTTAATATACTTATTCAGCGTAGGTCTTCGTTTTGTAAACATTATCCCTTCAGTTTTACTGTCGTTTAGTTTAATTTTCCATTTGTAGAAAAATTTCGATAATGTATTTCCAGCGGTTTTCCGAGTTTCAATTCTATGCGATATGATGATGCCTACAGAAAGTTGTGTCATCCGCATGAAGGTAAAGATGAACACCATTCATTTATGTAAACGATGAATAAGAATGGAGCGAGGATGCTTCCTTGTGGTACACCTGCTGTTACGGGTCTTATTTTAGATTTTTGATTTTTACAGAATTCTTTGTTTGATAAGTAGCATTTTATTATAAAGATCAGATAATGGGGAAATCCGCATTTAATTAAACAGAATTCCATTGTATTAAACAGTATCGAAAGCTTTTTCAATATCTAATAATGCTAATGAAGTACTTCTATTTAAATTAAAGTTATCTATAATTCGATGGCAAATTTTTAATAGTCGAGTGGTAGTATTTAAATTTGATCGAAAACCGAATTGGAAACTATTAACGACTTCATCGGTGTCGTTGCGTGTTCTTAATCTAACTAGCACTACCTTTTCAACAATTCTACTTAAGAGAAAAATAACTAGAATTAAGTAAAAATGTTCGAAAAAATTGACTTTATCGTTGCAGATTTAAACACTTCGTAAAAATTAAATAGTTATGATTATGATAATTTTATTCCGTATATAAAACATCGGTTATAAAATATTATTGAAATAACGATAATAATAATAATAGAACAAAACGACAGAATTAGACGATTATCTTTAAACCTGAAGGTATATAATTTTAAAAATTTTATATATTAATAAACACACAAGTTCTACCGATGATGCTGGCACATTCCCCTATATGGAAAAAGAAAAAGGGTCATAAATCGCTCACACAGATGATTCTAACGTTGATAATGATTATAATCGGTATTATATTGGGTCGTTAATGAACTACTAGTACAGGTAACAATTAATAACAATAAGATCAATAGGGGAAATTAAGAACACGAATTCTTTACCATATATTCGGTAATACAAGGAAAAAATAACTATTTAAAGAGCTGCACTAAAGATAAAGTAGGTTTAAATACTGGCGACATATTTCTTGTTATAGAAAGAATTCTTTACCATATATTCGGTAATACAAGGAAAAAATAACTATTTAAAGAGCTGCACTAAAGATAAAGTAGGTTTAAATACTGGCGACATATTTCTTGTTATAGAAATAGACCACACGATTTGGTACAAAAATATACATGTCATGATAAACCGGAAACAATATTGTAGACGAACAATTTTCCCTTTTACAGGCATACAGGGGTAAAAATTAAAATAGTTTTAAAAGTACTGGCATCAGATATAACTAAAGATGAAATAAAGTGAACAAACGAGAAAAAATTAAAACTGACGTGGTATAAAACAGTTCTTCAAAATTCTGGATAGAATTGGTAACAAGAAAAGTTTACACGATTAAAAAAAAAAAGAAATACAAACGGTTTCTGAAATACACGATGGTGACGCCTTCATGACTAATCCGAACTAAACTGGAATATGGTTTCATGTTTCATGGAACCGCATCAACACTACTGTTAAGTAAGTTAAATCGTGTGTAAAATAAACGCATTAGACTATGTATTTATAGTATTAAAAGCACTCCGGTACCAGAACTAATGACAGAGTGCTTTCTCCATTACAGCCTAGATGGAGTTATTTACAACAAAAACTGCTGACATATAGGATGAATAGTGATCAGACCTTTGTTTAATACGTTCAGTAAAATACATTCCAACTGGCGGTTTTCAAATAGCAAAACGGCCCTACACTCTTCCGTTAGAACTAGATTAGAGGATTTTCGCATATGTCACATGTGCACGCAAGCTGGTGTTTAATTTATGATACCATATTTTTACGTTCTTAACAAATAGAATTCATCATTTTTCAAAAAAAAAAAAAAAACTACAGTCTATATCCCTCTGCACTAATCTTTGCCATTTTCAAAAATATTATCTCCAAAGGGTATCCACTATACACTCTTATATTTATACAGATGGATCAAAGTCAACTCGAGGAATAAGAATAGTAGTATTGATTTCAGATCTCAACACTAGTAACATGTACGAATTATGATGTTCAGTATTTACTAGGTATTCCGAATGAATTTGTTGACTCATAAGCTAAAGACGTGTCATTTTCTCACACGGATATCATTCACTCTGTTCAGCTGGAGCATAAGGATCATTTGAAACTGATGTACACCGAGAGCATTAATCAATCACATCTCACTTATACTATTCAACCGTCTCTCACCAAACTTGCGTGGTTATATTTCTTTAAGAAGATTAATCGCAAAGCAATTGTATTTATCAGTAGATTAAGATTTGAACTTCACTTGTTACCTGACCATCTTTCCCATATGCAACTTAGAGAAAGTCCCTTGGACACTCCATTCTGAATAGATAGTCTGCAATCCCGATGATTTTTTAAAAATACTCTGCTGTGGCACTGTTACGTGCTGAGCTTTATCTTATCTTACTACGTTCTCCGTTTGTTACACATCCGTAAAATGTATCGTCCCGTCACCATGTTGATAACCTATAATTATTTCCTCATATAGAAACATTTCTAGTAAAGTCAACATCTTTATAAATAGAGTCCACAGTATAAGGTATCCCCATGATTTCAATCACACGTCTCTTATAAGTGTTCGAAGCTTCGAATATTATGAAATAAAATTTTACTCATTTAAGAATATAATCGTCACCGAGTTAATTAAAGGATCCTTCAGCGTGTATTAAATTACTGAAAACATAATTAGTAAAACCACCTAGATAAATATCCGGTGAAAATTCGTTAATAAAGTTGACTTAATACTTATAGTAATAATACAGGAAAACATTTGCGTTCGTTATTTCGCAAGAAGAGAAACCGTTTTAATTGAATATAATAAGCCAAAATGTTTATACGAAAAAGAGATTTTCTTCATTGTGGTGATCGAAGGTGTAATAGAAACGTTTTAATAAACTATAACCATGTATAAATCGCCTGTAGCGCAGATCATACTGAACACGAAATTTTACAAAAGAATAAAGATATTCATTCTCACTCACGATCTTTCTGTTATTAGTCTAAATGAGAAAATCATCTCATAGAACAATTTTTTTTTGTGGCAACGTAACATTATCGTCTAATTTTTCCCGTGAATAAATACTACTTTTAATCGGAATAAAATTACAACTATTATTCTAAATTTCGCATATCAATTGAATTGGTTAGACTACTTTAATGAACAAACACGGTTGGAGGATGCAGTAGAGCGGATGATTAGATTAAAATGGAGATGGACTGGTCACGTGGGCCCAAAGAAACTATATATGTGGTTAAAACGGATCTTGCAATGGTGGCCAATGGCAAAAAAAAAAAGAAGTAGGGAAGGTCTATGACACAGAGAAGGTGCGGCTGGTAAAAACTGATTAAGGAAAGCGCAAAACAGAAATGGTTGAAAAACGTCGGAGAAAGTCTTTACCCAATAGATCATATCGTGATCGTAGTCGAAACTACTTTAAAAACCTTAAATGAGCTACATTATGTGATAGAATACTTATGCATTTGATATAGTTATTTTCAAGGATTTATTTATTTAACTCTTCATCCATAAACTTTTATTTAACCACAATTCCATACTAACTATAACGCACCAATAGTAATATTAATTATCAAAACCATTACAAGTTCCAAAAAATGTTAACTGATCCAAATTTCAGTAATGTATTTACAATATCATTCCTAATTCTCTCGCAATACAGGACAAAGAATTGACGACATAACACCGTCATATCTGTAATCCTACTATCGAGTGATTCTTTTATTTCGAATTCGTTTAAAATAATTTTTTACAAAAATGGTAGACAATAAACAAGATAGATAGACCGTTAAAACGTTGGTAAGTTGGACGATATATCTGAAATAGCAAGACGAAATTGGACACACGAAAATAACAACTAGAAGAAGGCAGTGGACCGATATAGGAAAAATAAATAAAAATCAATAATAGTTAATACCGAATAATAATAATAATAAATTTTTATAACTGTACCGGCACAGCGTAAGGTTCGTGATACTCGTACGCATAGGAGGTGAACGTCTTTTTAATACTGCGTATCCATGAAGCCAAACTGACGATAATGAAATCTATTCTAGGTTTCGTTATTAACGTCGCTTTACCATGAGCGACGACTGATAAAAATCGACATATTATAGTCGCCAATATTATATCGGATACTCGACACTTCATCAAATTCCTGAATAAAAATAATAAAGCGAACGTTTAACAAAATATTAGGCATGGTTTAGTATTAAAATACATATGAATACATTATTGATTAAATTTCTCTTAATAGTCACAACATGGTTCGGAAAAGTAGGTATTAACGATATATATATATATTAAAAAAAAAAAAAACGGTTGGAGTCCTTAAGGATGGCGTCGTATCGCCGAAGAAGAGAAATTCAAAGGAGAGATCAAGAACATAGCAGGCAATAAGAAGGAATGGAAGAACATGGTTGCTAGCTACAAAACAAGAAGCTCTTAATAAAATATGATAATAAGTGGTGCTATATATAAAACGTATACACTTTGTTGTTTTTTTTCCTCTCCTTTTTATGACGAAGATGCGATTTAAATTTGATTTTTATTTCCCTTAAATAATTATATACGTAAGCTTACACATCGTAAGTAATTTCGACTTGTTTCTTCTGTATTAGCAACGCATCCAGCCAATACCATATAATGTGTTCTTGTTCGGCGTTAAAGTTGCCTACCCTTTTTGTTTTCAGGTAATGAGTGACTATCGTTAATTTATCCTGATCGATGTTCCCATCCGGTTTATACAATTCTCGGTCGAATGGTAGTAACGGAACGAATACCTAGAATGTTTAGGATTATTTATTAAATAAATTTTACAGGTCGAAATCGATACTAAACCACCCAGAAATTTCATTTTTTAAAATTGCCATTTCGAAAGTTTAGTTAATATAAGTATTAAAACATATGCATATATTTAAGAAAAGAGAGAAATTAAATAATAACCGCTTCGTATACGACGAAAGTTTTCAGCCATAATAGATGTTACAACGACGATCGTCGTATGTTACAAGTCGAAGTAAAAATAATAATAAAAAATTAGGAATTAAATAATTATATATATATATATATATATATATATATATATATATATATATATTCTATTAAATTCGTTTGTACTTAAATAATTAATTTCGTCTCGTAAAATGGCACGATATTAAATTTTAGATATATAAATTATACAAATAATTTACGAAATAAGGAACAATATTTAACATTAATATCTATAAACATAACGGACAAAAAGTCTAAACAGACGCTCGCTAGTAGTAATTACAAACGACATACGTATGGTTACGATTATTATTGTCGTCTAAATCTGGTCTTTACGCGAGCTGTGATTGTGCAATAATAATATTAGTTAAACAGCAAAGCAGCTTATAGCGGGTTGATCCAGCGATGATAGGATGAAAGGGGATAGAAGAGATGTTGAAAAATATCATAAAGAAGGGCGTTTCTCGGACGATAAGTTTATTTTTTTTTCCGTAGCACACTTAACCGGCAAAATCAGCAAGTTTTAACTTACAAGTTGAAATTACAAGTTTAAGTCAGTCAGTTTAAATTGCTAGTTGGTCAGTCATCACATTGAAATAACACAATTGAATGATATTTAAGTTTTTACGGCTGAATGAAAGATGGTCGGCGAAATCGATTTTGGAAATTAGATAGAAAAAATATCTGAAACCATCATCGAACAGCAAATGTCAAATCGGGTTAATTTGCCGTTTATGTTTTCTTCAATTATATCGTTTAAATAAAATAGATTTCTTTGCATATAATTGTTATCTTGATAGCACAAGAAATAAAGTAAAAAGACAAATAAAGTTAATATTACACGTTAGTATTTCCGCGAGTTATATTAGAAAGCTAAGTAGAAAACATAATTAACATATATATTAATTATACGAGGATCATAAACGAATAGCAACGAAGTCCGTAGGCAGCAATCAAGAGTGTATTATGGCCGTCACAATGTAAAGGCAATGTCTTGTCACCAATACTATTCAATGTATATGCGAAAAAACCTTTTTAAAAATGTCATCATATTAGAGATAACAGTATAAGATCGCAGATAGTAAAATACCTCCAACGTAGCAGATCATATATCACGAAGAGTCTAAATAATCGTATGCAGATATTAATCATATCTGTGAAGTTAGTCATGAACCCCGGACAGTTATACGGGTACAATCCGAATTCACATTGGTCAGGAAACAGTGGACAGATTCGGTACTTAGGAACTTGGATAGAATCACGTTAAACCGCATAAAAACAAGAATTTGTAAAGCGTTAGGAACAACTAAAAAGACACGGAAGGATATTGGAGAAAAATATGCATCTCGTTCGGTATTACGTTTTTTCAATACATTTGTACGAAATTTAGAGTTGTACTTTAGCGGGCGGAAAAAAAAACATCATGAAGAGATGGATGATTCGCTACGATCGAGTAGGGAAACAGAACTGACAGAAGCGATTATTAATAAAAACAAACTAGCCTTATTAATCGTCGAACATAAACATTTATTTGAAATAAATGATATTTCGTTCGTGATAAGAAATAATTCGTTTAATTTTAATCTATTACGTCGTACACTTACTTCGATAACGTGCACTAAATACTCAATACATTCCCGTTTCGTCGACACCATTATTTCCGAATATTTATCTTTAACCGACTCTTTATTCAAAATCTCCGCTTCGTATATGTACAACGCTCTAGCCCATAAAACACCTTCGCCTAAAGCACTGAATTTTTATAAAATAGAATTTTTTATTTAAAAGAAGAAAATTCTTAATTTTATAAATTAAACTTTATTATTTTTTCAGAAATTGGGAAACCAAAAGGAAAGAAAATTAAGAATACATGATAATACACGTGAATAGAAAATACTCTGAATTAAGATATTTACGAAAACACGCAGCCTTTTTAAACACACACATACATATATATATATATAAAATAAACATTATTTTATATATATATATATAAAATAAACATTATTTTCGAAACGTCGCAATCGAAAATTTGACACAACGACGTATGTAATTTACAGAGAAGTTATTATAAGAAAAATTCTTGATAGGTGGAAAATAAGATTGGAAATAGTTCGAATGAAGCACTATATAAATCGTTAGAGAAAAAAATATCCGATCTAACGAGCAAAAAAAAAAGATTTACGCACATATTCAGAGAGATATTGGGATAATAAAAAAATAAATCGTTCAACACTTTCGATATATTAAAAGTCAATCCCGAAATGGTTACTCAAATAATAAAAAAAAAAAAACATCTCAAAGAAGCGCATTATAGACGACAGAACCAAATTTGCAAATGACATTTGAAAATTAGTACACTTAAAACAACCACATAAAAAAATGGACGGATGATCCGAAGAAAAAACGCAATAAAATAAAATAAATATTGAGACCATGTCGTCTATTGATGATCAAATTTATGATATATGTGTACACACACACACACACACACATATATATATATATATATACCAAATAAAATGTAATTTACGTCATTTTCAAGCGTACACAAAAAACGTATACGCTTGAAAATGACGTAATTGTCGAAAAGCTTTACGATTAATAATAATAAATAATAAAAGAAAATTATTAATAACAACAGGAAAAATTATATATAAAGAAAAATTGCAAACTGAGATGCTTGCCAATTATTATTACAATAACTTACAATTTTATACTTTAAATACTATAGACTAAATATATTTATAAATAGTCTTTATTTAGAGTGTAAGATAGTAGGTTATTGTAATAATACCTGTTTACAAGCAACTCGGTTTAGAATTAGATGTACCGTAGATTACTTGCGTTAAGAATTAGTATATTTTTATAAAATACTTTTCGTTATTGTTTTTGTTAATAATTTATTTTATTATTGTTTACTATTATTAGTTATTAATAAAACGGAAAAATGGCGTAACTGTCGAAAGGTTCTATTTTTTTTTTTTTTTTTTAATTTGGGCGCTGCAAGATAGCAAATACAAACCTTAATAAGTTTAATTTTAGACATCAATATAACACATGTACATATCACAATTAGTGACTTCCATTTATCATATATATATATATATAAAACTCACTTATGTAGAATTTCAGTTTTCATTGCCAGTAAAGGTCTCGGCTCATGTTTACTGATCATTTCTTTTAAATGATCTTGGACAGCGTCTATATGCTTCTCGACGGCTATATTGTAATCATTTACCTATTAACGAAAAAAACACACACAAAAGGATAAATGTTTCGCATTCACAATATATTTGTTACAACTTTACGATTGATTAAATTACAATTTAAAAACGTTTTATATGTAGGGTGACCTAGAGAAGACGGACGGTTTTGTTTTTTTGAATAGCGCAGTTGGTAACACTGCTACAACGCAAACAACGTGCTCCACGTTTAGTGTACACACGAAAGGTTCCCAGTTTGAGTTATCATGGCATCCTATAACGAAAAGGAGCGCGCGTTTTGCGTGGAACGTTATTTTCAGCGTGAATCGATCACGAAAGTGCAAAGAAAGTTTTGAAAATAATTCAGTTACATTTTTTGCTGGAATACATTAAGAGCCGCGTTTACGAAACACGTCCACGAGATCTGGAAGACATGAAAACTCAGATTTCTGAAGACATTTCCAAAATTCAGCGACCTATACTCGAAAAAGTCTTTGAAAATTTGGTAAAGACTGAATGAATGTATTATTGCGAATGGCGGTCATTATAGGTTCACAAATGATCGTAAGCTAATTTCTCGTTTTCCTATTTTTAAATAAAATTTCATTCTAAAATTTTGGAACAATCTACCTTCTATGGGTCACCCTATCTTGTCCTATATTCTAACGAATAATTCATACAAACTTAAATTAAGAAAACTAAAAAATGTACATTCGAAAAATAATTATATATATATATATTTATTTATTTATTACGTACGTGAAAAAAATGTTGTTTAACAGATCTTAAAATCGCTAGCAGATACAATTCGTAAGCTACTACGGGTGTTACTCTTTCTAAACCGATTCTATATTTTACTATTTCGGTTTGTTCCGTGTGTTTCAAAGCATCGCAATTTTCGTTACTAGTCACTACGTTCGGTTTATCTAATAGCTGGCACGGAGAGTACATTTCCAATAAACAAGCGATGTAGTAGAGGAAATTTCTCAAACGCGGCAATTCGGTGAAACATTTTTCGATCCTTAATTTATCGTCCGCGTTAAAACATAAATGCCGATTATTATTCGCATTTCGAATACTAGAACGCATGCCATTACTATTACTACTGTCAGTACTGCGTTGACTACCGGTAACGGTCGAATTACTACTATCGGACGATGAAAATGACGTCAACGAATCTTCCTCGCTGCTGCTGAAGTTGCTACTAATCGTTACTATGGATGTCAGTTCATCTAAATTAATCGTGTTTTTTTCCGTTTGACCGCAACAATATTCTGGTTTATAGACAAAGTAACCTTTACAAAATTCGGCTTTTCGGCAAGCGTTCGATATATCGTTACGTTGTTCGTCGGCTTGTAAATCTTCGATAGCTCGTTCCATAAACGCTTCTATAGCGTCTCTCATGACCATGTAGCAAATTGAACAGTAACTTGATAATTCCGGCTTTCGATATTCTTCTATACCGCTGATAGTTATATAACGATACGAATTAACGCCAGTCATTTCTCGTTTGATATCGCCGAAAACTTCGCCGGCCTTCTGATACGTCTTCCAAGATAGTACATCGACGTACAGTCTAACACGCCTAACGAGAGGATAAACGCACGCCAATGGAAAATATCTGCAAAATATCAATACAAAATACGAACGATGATATTATAGTTTCTTATATATATATATATATATATATATATATATATATATATATATATATATATATATATATATATATATATATATATATATAAAATACACGATCACGATATGCCTTTGTCGAACCACTCCTGAACGAAGGCTTTCACCAACACATTCAATCGACTTCTATTTTGTGTAATTCGTATCCAGTTTTTTTCGACCACCTTTATTGTCGTCCTGCCGACGAGCCATTGGTCTCCCTTGACTTGTCTTTTTGCCACCATTGCAAAACACGTTCCGGTCATCTGTTATCGCTATACCTAAGCCACATATATGACCAGCCCACAACTCCCATTTGATTTTTGCCATCCGCTCCACTGCGTCATCTAATCTTGTTTACTCGTGTATCTAAAAATTACGTATGCGATCCAGCAGTCTGATGTTTAACATTTTTCTTTCATACGCAGTTTTTAGGTTTTCCTGATCTTTTTTTATGCTTGTTTTTGTGAATGGCCACGTTTTCGCACTTTCGCACGGCATGTCAGGACCGGAAGTACACACTGATTATAGTTTCTTTTTCAAGTTAATTGGTGTATATATATATATATATATATATACCAATTTCTTCTCTACGTACCCCTTCATTTCATAAATTTGACTATTTTCACTTCTTATTCTCCTTCACTCACTATAAATATGATAAGAAAAACCCTATCGACCTGTTACTTATCTTTTACCTACTAGGTGCCCAATAAATTCCTACGACAAAACTTCGCTCTTTCTTAGTATTCGAAATTACCAGTATATAAAACTTCCAAAATCAGCTACTTCGTATCTATTGCTCTAGATTCTGAGACTAAAATTATTTAAACCATTATTTAATGTGGTAGCTGGAAAATTATAACGTTTTTCCGTATTTTATGTAACACTTTGCCTAAATTTTCATAAGTTAATTGTTTATACATATATAACTTACATAAGATAAACGTTTTTTTTTTTACATTTTCGGAATTTACTGTTGATTTTTACAATATTAATATCAACATATACTTTTCCAAACTTTCATTATACTTAAAATTCTGACTCAACACAGAATTACTTATATTGATCGACTATATACGAGCCTTATTTTATTGAATGTTTACATTTTGTTTTATTTGAAGATTTACTTTTTTTCGTTCATCTTATCCCCGATTTCACACGCCGATGATAGGAATAGCTTTTACCTGTCCGTTCTAAACTCAATGAGAGATATATTAATAGTGCTCGACTTAAAATACTCAAATATCTCTCAATTAGCCTTAATAAATCTACTATCGTCCACCAAAATCCCTCATTATATTAAAACGGATAGTAGTATTAATGAATATTATGTTATTAGCCACTTGCTATATGTAACGAGACTTAATAGCATAATTTTTATACGCTAAACCGGATTATGTTTCTACCGATTTAACTATTCATAGACAATACACACACTACAGATTAACAATACATTATATATATATTATATATACGAATAGATAGGTAAATATCGAAATATACGATTATTTTTAAAATTCTCATACTTACGATCTGCTAAGGTAGTCACTGACGAATGCAGTTAAGTGATAAGTGATGGTGTCGAAACGAATATTACGTACACCACAGCGGTTTGCTAACGATTCAATACCTCGAACCCAAGCTTTATCGCTGTCGCTTATGCTGTACCAATACATAGCAGTCTCTTTAGCGTGCAGCTCTTCCCAATCGTTAAATTTTAAACGACCGTCGCTTTTACCGGTTTTCAAAGCCTGTTCGAAGGCTAAATCACAACTTAACTTGAATAAATCGAAAATTATAAAAATCACCGCATCAAAATACTTCTCGACGAAATCCACGTCGGCGTATACTTCATCCATTATTTCTCCGATCCATTTAATATCGGCTTCAGATACTACCGGACTATCGCTAATCGTTTCGGAATTGTCGGAATTATCGGTATTATCGGTATTATCGGTATTATCCATCGACAACTTTCTTTTGGGTCCGCTACCCGGATTACTACCAGAGAGGAAGTTCCGAATTATGACCAACACGTTCAATTTTGCTTCAGTACCGGCATAACAACCTGAACGATGGGAATAAATTATCAAAAAAATAGAAATACATTTAAAACAAAGCTACCAAAACAATTAACGCACAAAGCCATCTCTTTCTTATTTAAATAAAGGTGAATACTACGTATATTGTTTTAATAATATGTAATGTTGTATATTGAATGGCGCTGAAAGACAATATGCCATTACTTGCTTTACAAAAAGGGTGCATAGAATTTATATATATATATATAAATAAAATCTCGAAACAGCTAATCTATCTGCTACAAAAATTATGCTTAAATAATAAAGACTATATTAAACTAGAAAATTATTTTTTTAACAACTTTTTCTAATCTAGAACTGACGTTTCTAACCCGTCATTTACCAGATGTAATGAATGTGAAAAAAAACATTTTTTTTTTATAAGAAGTCGGTCCAGCGACAGAACTCCCAAGTTATGAATGATGACAGCCGAAAGCATTATCTGAAGTCAGTAATACGTTTTCTCTTCAGCCTTCTTATCGCCGATTGAACTTGCAAACTTATTGCCAGCGGATTTTCGTGAGTTTCCAATCTCGCTAGGTAATCACGAGCAGCTCGTTGGATTACTTGTTCCACATATTGTATCTGACGATATTTATGCAATGTGTAGTTAGTGGCATACCATGGAGCGCCAGCTATCCTTCGTAGAATCTTATTCTGGTACCGCTGTATTTTTTGAATGTTGCTCTTAGAGGAACATCTCCATAGTTCGCAGCAATATAGCAGATTGGTTTAAGTATCGCATTGTACAATAAAACTTTATTTTTAATATCTAGTTGCGATCTGGGTTCTAATAACCACTTTAATTTTGCTGTTTTGATATTTAATTCAGTCCTTTTTGCCGTTATGTGATGATCATGTTAAAGACAGATCAAGATGAATTCCTAGGTATCTAATAGAAGAGTCTTGAGGTATTCTTGTTCCACTTAACGAAACTTGATATTTTTTGCGTTCAATTTTTCTTTTAGTAAATAATAAATGTTTACATTTAACTTCGTTAATTGCTATTTTCCAAATTCTGAACCATTCAGCGAGCTGGTCCAGCGTAACCTGAAGATGCCGAGTGGACGCACTAGGACACTCATGTGAAGCTAGTATTGCCGTATTATCAGCGAAGGTTGCTATAAATGTATTTTCTGGAATATCTCTCGTAAATACTGAGTATAAGAGTGGCCCCAGGACACTGCCCTGAACTACTACAGCCTGAATCTTATGGGGAGATGATTGACAATTATTAATTATTACTTGAAAATAGCGATCCTACAAGTATGATTTCAAAATATTATAATATTCCGGTGGCAAGATTTGTTTGCATTTATAGAGAAGGCCTGGATGCCAAACTCTATCAAAGGCTTGTTTCACATCGAGAAATGCGACGGAGCAAACCTTTTTTTCTTCAAGACACTGTACAATTTGGCTTACAACTCGATGAACCTTCTGTACAGTCGTGTGTCCAATGCGGAATCCGAATTGATGTTTCGGTATTGCCTTCTCTTGATCAATAATCTTCTGGAGCCTTTTTTGTATTAATTTTTCAAAGACTTTAGAAAACATTGGAAGGAGAGAGATAGGTCGATAAGATGTAATATTTTCTGGGGGTTTACCTGGTTTTAATATCGTTTTAATATCATTTTAATATTAGCAAACTTCCATAGTATCGGAACATACTGAAGTCTTAGCATTGCATTATACGTCAGAAATACTACAGATTTTCTTGAAAGTGTTTGTAGTAATTAGATCATACCCCGGTGCTTTTTTATTATTCGTTTTTTTTTTTTATTATGGCTCCTATCTCCATTGGAGAAAATGGTTTTATCTATCTATGCATGGTTGCTGAGGAATAATCATTAACTTTAGTTTCAAGATGTGACGTGATGTTATGTGACTGGAAAGTGTCTGCCAGATGAGTAGCGAATATTTCTGTTTTTATTTCGTCGTCTATTGCTTAATTTCCGTCATGCGTTTTGATCGGATCGTTTCTAGATTTTAGCCGATTCATATATTTAGTTGCTTTCCACAAAGAGTAGTTGTAATCCTTAGAACTAGATAACTTAGTTACATAATCGGTAAATGAATCGTTTTTAAATTTTTGTAATAGCATCTGGAGCTTTTTCGTTTGATTATTTAGTTGAGTTTTGTCTTTTGGGCATCTAGTAATCATCCATCGTTTACGCAGTTATCTTTTAATAGCTACTTGTTTACGAACAAAGTCAGGATAAATTATAGTTTGACTGACTTCGGTGTTTAGCGGCGGAGTACTTGAATAAGCAGCATTTATAATGATGTTGGTAAATAAATTTGTGGCGTCATCGATACTAGATTTTGTTTTCAGTGAAATAGTTAGATCGACTGAGTCATCTTATAGCTGTTTAAACTTATTCCAATCAGTAAACCTATTGGTTAGTGTAGGTTTTGTTTCCTTTATCCAAACCTGATCACTAATCGTTAATATAACAATTAAATGGTCCGAAGATAACGAGGAGTTGTCATTAAGTTTCTGAAATACCTTTTGTTATAAAAAAATCTGAGAGGTCAGGAATCTTATTTTTGTCTGTAGGCCAATAGGTAGGCAATCCTCCGGATACAATGATGCAATGTTCAGTATCAATAGCACATTTTAAAATGTTTCCTCTAGGAGTAATTAACCTAGAAACCCAATGCGTATGCTTCGCATTAAAGTCACCTCCAATAAGAAATCGCTTACCCATTCTTTTCATAAAATCTATGATCTGAAGAGCTTGTATTCTATGCTTTGGAGGGCAATACACTGCGGCCAAGTTTAAAATTTTTTGCGACAATTTTACAGTGATGCAAGTAGCCTGGAGATAATCTTTACTGAAACCTTGAATAGTATTATGAAGAATGTAGCTTTTAATAATTATTGCTGTCCCAGCATGCGCTTTATTGTCAGGATGTGATGTCCAGTATGTGTTATAATTTTTAATATTCAAAAAGCTCCTATTTGTAAAATGGGCTTCTGATATTAGCATAATATCAATATAATTTGATTGTAGGTTAAATTCGACTTCAAGTCGGTGATTTAGTAATCCATTCGCATTCCAAAAGGCGATTTTGTAGCATTTGTTTTGAACTGGGCCTGTAGAATCCTTCATTTTTTGTTTATTAATGATGACATGATATTAGAAAGTACGTTGTTTAACATCTGAAATTCTTGTTGCATCATTTCTTTAAATAATTCTTTAATTTCATCTAGGAATAGTCTTAATATCTTCTTAATATCATTGCCATTGTCAGTAGCATTTATTTGAGCATAAGTTTTATTTTTTTGTTTATAGTTTGAATTTGAAAATGAAATGCCGCCAGAGATTTCAGTAAGAAAGCGCGTACGATAAGGCTGCTGTATATCATCGATTCTCTTCAACATCTATGTAGAATGGATTATAAGACAAGCCATGGATGACTGGTAAGAAGGAATATCTATTGGAGGAAGAAAAATTAGTAATATCAGATTTGCAGATGATACGGTATTAAACTGACTGGACGAGGCACCTGGGATTACAATAGTTGGGGAAACGGAAACCGGAATCGTTAACTGAAAAGTTTAGTTTAATAACAAGAAATTGTCGAGATTACCGATTGTGGCATAATAATTCAAAATCACTCACATGATGTATATATTAAATGAACTTTTTTTTAAAAAAAAAAATAAATAAAACTGCCTTTTAAGAAGGCAGTTATACTACTACAATCTTAACCTATAGGTTAAATAATTAGTAACTTTGATAATTTAACATGTTGTGTGCGCTGATCCAGTGATCAGTTTCCACTAATATTAACTAAATATTAATTATGAATGTGGGGTTCAATAGAACTAATTATTATTTAACTATAAATTAGGTCCAATGGATGTGTTCGCTTAAGGCGTCTCACATCATTTGCAATGTCCAGTAACTGTGTAACTTCTTCTGTTCGTGTTTGATTGCAAAGTTGTGAATGATGTCATCAACTTGTTGAATATTGAGATCATAATGTAAATTACTGTTCCGCTGGAACCATCGTGCGTTAGTCAGCGTCCGAAGAATTTTGTTCTGCTGTCGCTGGATGATAGCTCTGTTGGAAGCAGTAGCGCACCCCCACACTTGAACTCCATATGTTCAGATGGGACATAGGATTGTTTGATATAGTAACCTCTTGCTGTATAAGTTTAGAAGCGATTTTCTGCCAATTAACCAGTACATCTGATTGATTTTGCGCTGTAATTGTTGTTTCTTTTGCCTGAAGTGCGTTTTCCATGTTAATCGTGTATCAAGAAGAATGCCAAAATATCTTGCTGAATTTGCATGAGGTACTTGAACATTATTTATGTATATACTGTAATTCACATCAACAGGTCGAAGCGTAAATAAAACATGGATAGATTTTTGTTCATTTAACTTGATTTTCCAATCTTGCATCCATCTATTTTGTCAAGGTGTTTCTGAAGTACATTTATTGCCTCTATTTGGATGTCTTTGGTTACCATGATGACAGTATCGTCTGCATAAGTAGCAGTAAAAATCCAATCTGAGGTTGGAATGTCAGCTGTTGTACAACACAGGACCAAGGACACTTCCTTGTGGTACACCAGCACGTATAAGTTGAAAATTTGAAATCGCCTCTTTATATTTTACTCTAAAGCGCCTATTTTCTAAGTATGACTTCAGCAGTTGGCAGAAGTTTTCTGGCAGCATTGTGCTTAATTTGTGCAACAAACCTTTATGCCATACTCGGTCGAATGCCTGTGTCACATCTAGCAATACAACGGCACAGTACTTTTTTTCTTCGAGTGCTTTTAAGATGTACTTAACAACTCGATACACTTGGTGGATTGTTGAATGATAGCTACGAAAACCAAACTGATGGTCAGGTAACTGGGCTTCCACCAGTGGCTTAAGTCTTTTCAAAAGAAGTTTTTCAAGTAATTTTGATAGCACTGGCAACAGTGATATTGGCCGATAAGACTTCACATCTTCTGCTGATTTCTCAGGCTTCTTCAGCATGATGATTTGAGCCGTTTTAAAAAGGGTCGGTATATACTGAAGTCGAAGACAGGCATTAAAAAGATATGTAATTAATATAACCGATTTATTTTTGTATCTCCCGTATTATTGATGGTGAGATTTCATCAATTCCAGGAGCTTTTTTTGGATTGATATTATCAATCTCAATAGCTATTTCCATTGGTGTAATATATCAAATTGGTTGGCCAAATTGACATTCCATTGTCGTGTCAATGTTTGATGAGATTTCATGCGGCTGAAACACACTGGCTAAGTGCTGTGCAAAAAGCTCAGACTTGTCTTCATCCCTACGGACCCATCTTCCATGATCATCTTTTAGCGGTGGAATTTGGATCAGAGGTCGCTTAAATTTGCGGGTTACACGCCAGAGGGAGTAATCTTTATCCTCATTCGGACTCAAATTTTTCAAAAAGTTATCAAACGTTCTCTTCTTGATTTCTTTTATTAAGCGATTTATCTGATTGCTAATACGATTAAAGATATTTTTATCTTCAGGTTTTCTTGTTCTGTGCCAGTTACGCCTTGCTTGTCTTCGCTCTTTGATTAGCCGCCTGACCTCCAATGGATAACATTTTTCCTGTGTAGTATTGTTAACGACTGGTGTTACTGCAATCGCTGATTCACGGATTATATCCAAATAGCGTTGACACTGCAGTTCCAGTTCCTGTTTTGTTTTGAGATTTACTTTTAAATCTATACGGGAATTCAATTCAGATTTAAACTGATACCAGTTTGTATTTTTATTAGTCAACATCCGGCGTTTTTGCGTTCGTATTACAGTGTCGCTAAGTGAGAGTAACATAGGTACTTGGTCAGATGTAAGTTCATCATAGTTCTTGACTTCCACATAATTTGCTGATACATTTTTTATTATGTAAAAATCTGTTAGATCTGAAACTTTGCTGGAATCAGGTCAGTATGTTGGTTTTCTAGATGATTGAACTTCACATAATTCAGCACATATAGTTTTAAATAGATGATTTCCTTTGCTTGTTATTAAGCGAGAGCCCCAGCTATATGGCTTTGCATTAAAATCACCGCCAAGAATGAATCTATTTCCTAAGTGTTGAAGAATTTCAGCAAATTGTTCTTGCCTAACATTATGTCTAGGTGGACAGTATGCGTAGATCTGAATTATGATTAACCGTAATGTTAATTAATTGAATGTAGTCTTTACAAATTTCTTCATTAACAAAATGTTTAATATTATGTTTAATTAAAATAGCTGTTCCAGCGTGACGTTTGTAAGTTGGATCTGCCTTACATCTGGGATGTGGCGTATGATACAAATCGTAGTCATTGATTTTTAAAATATGATTTATGGTTAAAGTGTGTCTCCGCAATGAGGACAATGTCAATAGACTTATGCCTAAAGAAAATTTCCAGTTCATTTCGACGTTCTGCTAAACCGTTTGCATTCCAAATTATAATTCGTAGAGCAGTCAATTTTTAAAGTTTTTCGACTTTATATATATATATTTTAGACATGTAAAGATGTGTAAATTAATAAAGAATAATAAAACTATGTGGATGTGAAAGATCGAGTTAATTGCAACAATTAATTAAAACCGAAACATTTTTAAACGACAATAGAAACTGAAAGTCAAATATAATACTAAAACTTAAATATTTTGGACATATAATGCGCCATATGAAACAGTATAATGCACTACTACATCTTCATCTATTATTCAAGGGAAGATCGTCCGCCGGGAAAAAGAACAACATGGGTGCAGAACTTAGTGTAGTTGTATAACTGTTCCTCAATCACTTCAGATAAATAAAGAATTTGCAAAATGTTAGCCAGCGTTCAGTAATGGATGATGATGATGATGATGAATATAATATTATTCAGAAAGTAGAGAAGGTCGTAATCGGGAAATAAGAGAATGAGAAGCATTCAAATTGAAAGTAAACTTTATTAAAAGTACGGAAATACGTGAAAGCAATTTAAAAAATAGACAATATACAAGGAAATAATAACAAGCACTTCTTACAGGAGAATCCAGAGAGTAATTTTTCATCAATACACGAAAACTCCATGTACCCAGATTTTTCCCATTCGCCTTCAAACATTAACGAAAAATTCTGAACGACGAAATTAAAATGTTAACAAACAGATTTATGCGTAGATTATGTACATACCGAATGTCTTAGATAAGTAAAGAATAATAAGAGTAATAAATTTAACTTACTTTTATCGGCTGACATTTTAAAAGATGTTTTCAAAATTTTCAATTTTTCTTGGGATATCGGCTTTGTTTTGGTTAAATCTTCGGCGAAAGAACGTAACGTATTCTGGAAATAAGATCCGTTCAGCCATTTTCTAATAGAAGTTTGAAGTTGACCGTCGACTAGATGTAGGCATAAATCTAACATATTGCCCATATGTTCCTGTAAATTTAGAAAAAAGAAAAAAAGATTAAAGAAAAGTATAACGATGTAAATTAACAAGAAAATATTACAAATAACAAATATTGTCAGAAAGTTATTTAAAAAATATTTATTTTATAAATTATCGATTAAACGAAAAGAAAAAAAAAAAGATTTCAAATCAGAAGCTTTACAAAAATTAATAATAATAAAAAAAAAACAGTTCGGTTTAATTTTCGCTTTTCCTACTTCGTCTCTAATTTTCTTTTCTCTGTCGCATGCTCTTCAAATAGCTTGTGATTAATAAGAAGTCTTTTGTGCTCTTTACGCCCCTATTGGGCGAATAACACTCCAAAAGTGGAAAACTGACGATTTATTAATGAAATGACATCGGTGAAACACATTTTAAAAAAGTGAATCTTCGCGGCATTGAACATTAAAGCGCTTCATGACAATAAAGGTTTACTAATCAGAAGATCGGCAATTATATTACATGAAGTTAAAAGATACAAACTAGATATTTCAGCGAATAAAAAATAACTGAAGATGTGCGAGGATATATATTATGTTGGAAAAGCCAGCAGAAAACGTAACAAGGCGTAGTAATCGCGATCAATACTTCTTCTTATCGTATCGGTCATGTTATATGCCTTTTTTCCCCCAACAATTTCACAATCTGAACTGCCCGGTCTGAGATTCCATTTATTCTGGTCATATCTTCTATCATTGTATTGGCAACAATGAGTAAGTTAGTAGGTGCTCTGAATGTTGTACCATGCCACACATTCACACCTGTCGTCATCTTTAATTTTCCATCGTTTAATGTTCTTTGCCGTTCTTCCTGTCATGGTTCTTATTCTATTTAGGGTTTTCCATGTCGACCACGGCAAATTATTACCGGGAGGTAGATATTCGTTCGGTTGTTCCCATAATTTTAGTAGTTTTTCTTTCAGCCTTTCCTTCCATAATTCCATCCTAGTAATTTCAGGCGTTTGTTGTTTTAAGAAAACTTTTTCTTGACTTCAGTCGACTTATTGCCGCATCTTTCTTATTCAATGGATGTTTTATGTCTTGTTCTTGTTTTGTTTTTTCCTTTCGAGCCATCACTTCCCGCCTTATATCTGGTGGCGCTATGCCGCACAGTATTTCTATTTTATCAATCGATGTCTTGTAATTATTCGATCGGTTTCGTGTAGTGCTACATCGATTCTTTTAACATGTGCTGAATTCGGCCATACTGCACTAGCATATTCACATCCATAGTAACACAGAACTAAAGCTGATGTCCTTAATACATTTGGATCTGCAACCCAGGTGGAGCCAATCAATTTTCTAAGTAAACCATTCTTTGTATCAATTTTTCTTTTGGTATGTTCGCAGTGTTCTTTTAATGTTAAAGCTCGGTACAATTTAACGCCTAAATACTTTGGGTTGTTACAGTGTTTCAAGGATATCCCTTGCCATGTAACATTTAGTTTGCGTCTTGCATCCTTATTTTTCAAGTAAAATTAAGGTAATTGCTATCATAGTATTTTTTCATAGTCTCCAGTCTACCGGCAAAAAGTTTTCTCTTAAGTTATAATAGCTACATCATCAGCATATATAAGTGGTAGAAACCTCCATGCAGTCCCCCTGGAAACAGTGAGATAATTATTGCGTAAAACAATGCAAACTTCGCTGGCTAATCCTACCAACGACGGTCAAAGGAAAGGGTTCTTTTTAGGACCAAAACAAAGTTGAACAGTAATGTCAATAAACATCGAAGGACTATCACCAGAAAAGGAGAATATTTTGGCTGAACCACGTAAAAAAAATAAATGCGATGTGTTTTGCATACAAGAAACACATTTGGAAACAAAACATAGGAAACTAAATGTATCCGGAATGAAATTAGCAATGAAAAGGCCACACAAAAAATATGGAAGTTCTATACTTACTCGGCCAGATTTGGAAATTACATCAACTGGACGTACAGAAGAGAATAGAAATAATCACAGTAGACACATAGGGAAATGTAGTGTAACATCGGTTTATAACCTCCAAACATACCTTTCAAATTTGAGAAACCTGTGAATTATGGAAGTAATTATAATTGGAGATTTCAATAGCCACAGTACGATGTGGAGATACTCAAACAATAATGATGATGGAGCTGTTGAAAATTGGACAAAAATGAACTGCTTGAGTTTAGTCCACGATCCCAAATTACCTTCATCGTTTAATAGTGGGAGATGGCGTAGAGGATATAATCCGGATAACGTTTTCGTGAGCGATAACATAAGAAGTATGACCACTAAACCAGTATTGGATCTCATATCGAAATCACAGCACCGGCCAATTCTGTGCGAAGTAAATGCAGCAATAGTGCCGTGAAAGGTACCTTTTAGGAGATTTAATTTTTAAAAATCAAAATGGATGGAATTTGCAAATGACTTGGATAATGAAGTAGAAATGATAGAACCAATACCAGTCAACTATCATAACTTTGTGGAGATCTAAAAACAAGTATCTAAAAGGCATATACCAAGAGGATGTCGCACTAATTATATAAAGGGATTATGTCAAGAAGCTATTAAAAATCTAGAAGAATACTATAAAAAATATGAAAAAGATCCTTTTGACAAAGCTACAATTGAAAAGGGAGAAAATCACATGGGAATAATAGCAGGAGAAAGGAAAAAAGAATGGATTTCAACAATAGAATACTTGGACATGTCGAAACATAGTTACAAGGCTTGGAAACTGATAAAAAATATGAATAATGAAAAACTACAACCAAAAGAATATATAAATATTACACCACATCAAATAGCAAATAAATTACTAATGAATGGAAAAATCAAAGATAAAATAGATAAACCAAAATTGATAGTAAAAACAACAGATAATATGAGTCAGTTTAATGAACCGCTTAAAATGGATCAGCTAGACAGGGCAATTAAGATAATGAAAGATAGGAAAGCACCGGATTTGAAATGACGGAAAAAATTAAACGTATAGGACCTATAGCAAAAAAAAAAATGGCTTCTAGATATATGTTTAATAACTGCATTAAAATGGACCGAACTCCTAAAGCGATCAATACGAAGATAAATGATTATCAATAATTACATGATGAAAAAACTAATCCAATAGAGACCGTATACTGCCAAGCGTGAAGACGAATGATATTACGGCAGTCACAGGGAAACAATGACTTCGTAAACGGACGATAGTCATCAATCAATGATGTACATAGGATTTAAGATAAGAATACATTGCAGAAGAATTAGTTGATACGCAAAAATTAAAGAAATAAAAAATTAAAATTCGCACAAAAGGTAATATATTATCCTAAATTTTAATTCTAGTTTGTCAAAACGCAGACCACGTTAGAAATACATGATCGATCAACATGAAATATACAAGGAAAATTAAAATGGTAAACAACTTTAATCACACATAACAAAACAATAATAAGCATGATGTTTTTAAAATAGCAAAGGTTCATATGCGTAAAGAAACCGGTAAACTAAAAAATGAATGGGAAAGAAAAATTATAGTATCAGGTCTTTGATGACTGCAATGCTAAAGCCATATACGGATCAAAACAATATATATATATGCCGAATTTATCATGAATCTATGACAAACGATTCAAAGAAAAGAAGAAAATTATTAGATAAGCCGCCAATTATAGACGAGGTAGGATGCTATCAAAATCATGAAAATAACGGATCTCCCGAACTAGGTGATAATATATATATATATATATATATATGTGTGTGTGTGTGTGTGTAAACGGAGCTAAAGACATCATGAACTGTTTGAATACTCTGTTCATTAAAATACCAACCTGAGAAAATATACCGCAAGATTTCAAAAATGTGGTAATAATACTCTTCTTTGAAAGATGATACAGCATATTGTATAAATTATTACACAGACAGTTATAATATACCATGTCGATTTAACATAGTTTCTTTTTAATTTCAGATTAAGATGTCCGCAGTATATCTAGATGGCTATGTTTTGGTGATTAATAAGGTCGAAAAATTGTACGAAGTTATTAAAGTAAATTTAGTTAGACTCAGCATCAATTTTAATAAAACCAAAATTACACAAGTCACCTACGACGGCGTTGTGCTCGGTATAGAAATAAATAAGTAAACCAGTTAAAAATCGATTTAGATGATAAGGCCGTTGTCGTTTCACAGCAAACCTAAACACCATACTTCAATAAAGTGAAATCTCCAAGTAAATCCTGAACAAGGTACACACGTCCCATTCTCTAATAGAAAGATTCATAAAAAGCAGTTAACTTTAAACAAATATACTAGTACCGAGAAGCAAAGGGACGAAATACCTCGGAGTACATTTAGATTGCACTCTTGGCTCATATACAGAAGAAAATGAAAGAATTGGATCTAAAGCTGGCTTGTAGTATATCAATTGCAGCTGTCACTACGACACAAACTGTTAATATACAACGCCATGCTAAAACCAATATGGACCTTCGCTGCACCACTGTCGGGATGCGCAAAAAAAAATCTAATCGTATGATCATCCAACGATTTCAGAACAAAGTACTCAGATTGATATACCGTATGCCTTGGTACGTCATCAATGAGTTGATCCATCGAAATCTGAGGAACCATCGATGAGGTCATCGACAGGCGAACTCAAAATCACATAATACGGTCTGTATTGAGCTAGCGGCAATCTCAAATATACCGATGGCAAGACATCTCAAAAGAATCAAGATTCAAGATAGTGTAACTAAATAGGGCAGAACACACCAATGGGTGCTTACATGAGTCTCCTTTCAAACATTTGTTGATAGCCTAAGGCTGCTAGGTACGAATTGACAAATAAAAAAAGAAAAAAAAATAATATTACAAGTGGAAAAAAACAAATACATCGGTAAATTTCAAATAATATAATCTACGAAAATACATAAATATTTTTCTTACCTCGCTGATATTAGTTAAAACTGTAACTTGCTCGTCATCTTTTAAATAAATGAGCAAATGAAAGATAACATTTAAAACTGCATCGACGGATACTTTGTTATCGCTCAGCCACTGTTTCATAAGGCCGTCTATTAATTTCGTCGAAATGTTTTCACCGGCTTCCGGTTTCAACGAAGTTATTTCGATGAAATGCGTGAAATACGATTTATCGTTAAACGTATTCAGTATGTTACAAATTTGATTTATTAACAAATATCGATAATCTTCGGGAACTGTATCTATAAGGTGATAATAAACTGCTAATACCTCCTTTACGGATACCGATAATTGTTTGTTGACTTCGGCATCGATAGATTCGTCTATTTTAATCTCTGGCACAAATTTAAAATAATCGCTTAAAAATTTTACCTAAAAAAAAAAAAAATGCTCATTGTTTATTATTCCTGCATACAATATTAACCAGCATTCAAAATACTAATTATATGAAACGCATATAGAGTGAAATGAGATGTTGAAAAACTTTATGAACTTTATACCATTATCTGAGATCGAACTTCCGAACATCTAATTGACAGTCGAACCATCTAGCAATTATGCCATTGTATATTTGTACCTTCTGGGAACCGGAGCTCTAACCGATAGGTGGCGGATTATGGAACGGCCTACATATATGTAGGTCAGCTGCGAATAAGACATTAGTCAAATAAGCAGTCACGAACCAAGATCAGCTACTGGCGGAAGGCCTCAGGCAGGTCATTCCAGTTACCATCCGGACAAGACTGCAGACGGGTGGCTGAAAATCGGACAGATTGGCGGAAAGAAATTGAAGAGGCTGTGTAATGGTCACGACATTCCTTTGGGGAATTACGACCACAGAAGAAGAAGATATATACATATATATAATGAACGTAATAATTTAAAACGTTGTTAAGACCTACCTTCATTTGCTTTTTCGCGCGAACATCGTGCGGATTTCGCAACAGATTAATTAATTTCTGATGAGCTCGTAATCTTTTTTCAAAATCATCCTTTTCCATTATGCTATCTTTGAAATCCAAGAAGGATTCTATAAGTAATTCCTTAACAATTAACCACACTTCTTCGTAAAGATCGTTGAACACTTGTTTAGAAGCAGCTAATTTCTTCCAAGCTCTCAGCAAATACGAGAAATATAGGAACACAGTTGAACTAGACCCATACAGGCTCGGATCGTACACTGAGTTTCTAATTAACGCATCTGCCTGTAAATGTATTTAAAAAGTACAATATATATATATATATATATATTAGATGCATATTTTTGGCAAAAGATGGCATACAACATCTCTGAATCAGATCTACACCTGAGTGCCCATTAATTTTTAAACCATAATTATTTATACTTGCATTTTTTCATAATCTCTTCTGTATAAATGTGGAAAAGTTTTGTGAACTTACCTTATACATTTCTTTATCCGGCATGTTTTAAATAATGACACGTGTTATGAATTCTAATTAAAATCATTGATTGCACATCAAGGACAGTCGAACATTCATATTTTTCCAAATCTTTATGCATTTAATACGCCATTGGTTTTATTGAATCCAATGTTGGATGATATTCCTCTCTCTTGTTCCTTGTGGTGCCAGTAGGAACAAACTTCTTTGCAGTAACTTATAACTTTGATGTCTTCAACTATAGTCAACCTTGTCTACGTTGCATCAACTTTTAAATCTTCTTTCACTTTCGGCGTTGATTACTACTCATGATTCGGACACATACTTCAACACAAGTCACACCATAACATCGTGCAATACTTTTTTCAACTACATCAGCAATTTTCTTATTATTAAATACATTCTCTAGATTTATGAAAACTTGTTTTGTCATTCATATGACATATACACGTATAAATACGTATACTATTAAAAAAAACCACGTGTATTTCTAACATTTTCATCAGAATACAGGTAATAAAAAAATCAGTGTCTGTATTAACCAACAAATTAGATTTGTATATATCCAATATCCAAACATAGCAAATTTTATTCATTTTTTTTTATTTTATCATAATTTTAAAAGTAATTTCACTTATACAAACACTTTAAATGCAATTTCAAATACGAGTTTAATAATTTAAACTATACATCGTGCATACGTACGTAACCAATTCCGATGTAATGAACCAAATTCTCATGTTGATAATTTTTTTTCAAGATACAATGAAAATAGTCGAAGAAACATGATGTAATCGCTTCGTAATCGGTAGCGCTTTTTTGTATTTTAGGTATCTTCAGCCTAAAACAAAAATAAAATTAAATAAATAAAAACCTGCAATAATAGGAACAATTCATTTCAAATTTTTTTTTTTTAAACGTATATTTGTGATAAATGTTATAATGATATATACACTCATAATCACACCTCATGTATACACACAACAACACTCATACGACATAATACAATTATTTTAATACTACTAAAATTACTTGAGTTAGAATTTAAATAATGCCCATAAACACATACATAATTCGCTTTTGGACTTTCAAAATATCTGTCTGAATGTAGTTCACACTCGTATAGCGCCCTCCAAGCTATTTTAAATTCCACATTTTATAACCGCTATTTTGGATCTAGGATATTACAGGAAATATTTACGATCTATCTCTTATAAATATAGGATTCAAATTCGTGTCAGGATTTACAGCCATGTTAGTATTCAGTAGAATAAAATTGTAGTAAACCTTTTCAGAGGAAACCTTTTGAATGGTACGCCTGTTAACTTCACAAAAATAATTTTGGAACCGCTATTCAGTCAAACCATTCAGAAGATTCAACCTTAGATTCCAATAATTCCTTAGCTCTTCACTCTTCCGAGCAATATAGAAAACGACCTTAGAATTAACGTAAATAATATCCGATACATTACATTCACTCACAAATTAATACTGAACACCAGATCGTTTCTCAGTTGCACTTACTATTATCAACTGAAATTATTGTAGGTAAAGGAATTCATTAGCATCGAATATCAATACACAAAATATTAACATTAGCTTGTAAAATAAGTATTTGATAAGCTACATCTTCCACTTTTACAACGCTGAATGGAATTGTTAATGCCCAAAATTAATAAAAAAAAATACATTTTTTTTTTAATATGATACGTTTTTAAAACTAGTATAATGATTATTTTTTTTTCAAAACACTTAACTAAAATAAAATAATGAAGTATTTTCGAAAATCAGAAGCAACTGAATAAAACTAACAATTTGAATGCGCCAGAATTTTTTTTTTACATTTTCTTCAATAAATTTTGGTTTAAAATACTTTTTTTATAAAATAATTATTTTCTAGCTACTGTTCTGTAAATTTTATATTACTGATATTTGATTGTGTTGTTTGCCACAGTCACTGTCAGATAGTTTTAAGTATTCATAATTCACTTGTTATGTAAAAACTGTGAACTTAGATTTAAATTAATATTTTATGTTTTTATATATTTAATTTTATTTATATATAGCTTGATAATGGTGTAGTTGCCGAAAAGTTTTGCTTAATAAATAAAGTTTAATGATTTTAACTGTTTTTTGTAATCAAGTTTAAAATACTTATTTATAATATGGCGAAATAAAATAAAGTAATAAATAAACGCAAAAATTATTAACTTAAATAAACAAATTTAAAAACCATCTACAGGACATAGAATAGTGGACAATTACTATGGAAAATGAAAAAATTTGATATCCTAAAATATACCAACGAACCGTGAACTCCCCCGTAATACACTTATTTACGATTACACGGTATATAGTTCGAAAGTATAGGAGACGTGGAATTGATTTACTAAAACTGGGGAAGAAACTATTAGTCAAGTCTCTCACACTATCTATTTAGAACTGTAAAATTTAACGTCATAGAATTTAGTCAAACATTATTTAGAAAGACGACTAACGATATTTTCATAAATTTTATAGTCTCATCGATTGATCCAAAACAAAATTAATTAAAGAACAAATTATGATAAATTCGTATAGATAATTTTGGACAAACAACTTGAATACATATCAAGACGATCCGTGTATTTCATATACAACATTTTAAGAATACACATACGCATACACACAGTTGATGCCTGGCAGCAGTCAGCAAGTATCAGAATTGATCATCATAATACGGAAGAGTTAGAAATATGCGAAGGAGTTGGACAAGTTTAATATTTACTCCGAAAAAATATTTTAAGAAATACTGAACAAATTTAAAAGAAATGTTAACTGAATCAAGCTGAACATTTTATTACAAAAAAATAGAGAAATTAACAAGGATACATTCATTTGTTTTATAGATTACGAACGGGTGTTCGATAATGTTCAACATGATAAACTAATTAAAATCCTTCAAAGTATCGGAATTGACAAGAATGATATGCAAATTATTAAAAACATATACTGGAATCAAGAAGCAGAATTAATATTGGGACCGGGTCAAGATAAGATAAAGATTGAAGTTCAACGGGGTATTAAACAAGGATGTATCCTTTCTCCATTATTATTCAATCTTTATTCAGAACAAATATTCAAAGAATCTATCTCTGATTTACCGTGTGGAATTCGGATAAATGGAAAAATAATTAATAACATTCGTTACGCGGATGACGCTGCTATTTTAGCAGATAACATTCAAGACCTCCAACATCTCGTTAGTTCAACGGGGTGTTAAACAAGGATGTATCCTTTCTCCATTATTATTCAATCTTTATGCGAAACAAATATTCAAAGAATCTATCTCTGATTTACCGTGTGGAATTCGGATAAATGGAAAAATAATTAATAACATTCGTTACGCGGATGACGCTGCTATTTTAGCAGATAACATTCAAGACCTCCAACATCTCGTTAATAAACTTAACTTAGTTGGGAAAAGGTATAATCTAAACAACAATGTAAAGAAAACAAAGTGGATGGTGGTTAGCAAGAAACAGTTCACTCAGGCCACACTCAGCATTAATAACAAAATTGTTGATAGAGGAAATAAGTTCAAGTATCTTGGATGCTACATCATAGAAGATCTCGATCATAATACCGAAATCAAAATAAAATGTAACTACGCCCGAACAGCCTTCAATAATATGAAAAATCTACTGTGCAACAGATCTCTATGCCTAGGCATCAGGCAACACATTGTACAATCATACGTATTTCCAATTTTGTTGTACGGCATAGAAGCAGTAAAAATCCAATTAAACGGTTAGAAGCAATGGAGATGTGGCTCCATAGGAGAATGCTAAAGGTCTCATGGGTCATCAAAACATCTAATAAAAGAGTCCTGGAAATGGCGAAGACCGAAAGAAAACTAGTTAAATGCATAATAGATTAAGTATTTTGGCCATATCATCAGAGGAGAAAAATTCGAGATCCTAAAGCTCATTATACAGGGGAAAATTGATGGAAAAAGAAGCGAAGAAAGACGAAGAACAGACTGGATACAAAACATCAAGGGCTGGACCAGTGCGAGCTCTATCCAAGATCTTATCCAAGGAGCAAAAGAACGCAAGAAGAAGAAGAAGGTAAATGGACATAAAGTAAATAATATTATGTAGCTACTTCAGTGCATGATGATTACGAATTGCAACTAAATATTTCAAAAACAAAATATATAGTGATTAGAAAGACAAACATGAAGTCACCTACAGGGTCGCTCATAGCTTACGGTAAAGATGTGAAGGAAATTAAAGCATCGATTATTTCGGTTGCAACATAAATGATCAATGGAACGGGCAAAGATTTTCGAAGTAAGAAAAGCTAGAAGCGCATTCATAAAACTAAAGTAAATATTATGTAGTAGACATATAAAATTAGATTTGTAAATAAGGATAATAATATGATACGTATACTCGGTATTGTTGCACGATTCTCAAACCTCCGGTAATCACAAAAGCGATGGAGCAAAAACTGGATGCCATTGAAATGTAGTTGTACCGTAGAATACTTCACATAAGGTGGATAAATAAAGTACTCGACACGAAAGTACTGCAACGTATGAATAAATTAGTCAAACTAAAGTATTTTGGTCATGCAATGACACCCAGAACGATACAGCTTACTCCACGCAAAATGTTACAGGAAAAATAACAAAAGCACAACCCGGTTACAGAATCTGTCGGATTGGTACAATTTACTAGTGAAAAGTCTGCTCTGAGCAGTTTTACACCGACGTATGACTGCCAACATGAACATTTCATATCAGACACGGCACTATTATATATGTATGTGTGAGCGCGTGTAATGGAATAACATAAATTACGTCCGTAGTATCGGAATACTAATATTTGTCGCACACTATACAACAACAGATAGTATGTAAACGATTATTATTTCAAGCAAAACCACAAATAATATTTGAATAAGTTTCAAAAAGAAACTGTAAAAATACGTGTGGACATGTCTTAATAAAACATCAATTTTCATCTGCGGTATCCTTCAATAGATAGAATTTATAAATCAATTCCGACAAAAGAAACGTCTGCTTACTTCAAATCTTCTATAAGCGACTAAACATTTTTTATCTTTAATTGACAAAGCGACTAACTGTGTGAAAAGAATAAGCAGATTTTTAACTACGCCAATTTTAAATATTCGAACTTTTTTTTTTATCGTAAAAATAGTTTTAATTAAATTAATTCTTTAGCTAGAAACTGATAATAGAATGCAGATTATTATTTTATCCAATTATATAAATACTGCTTAACTTACCCGGAAATTAAATTTCCCAGTATGTTCGAGTAAAAAGACGTATCGTTCACCGATTTAGGTACCTGGATACGCATTAAAAAATGTAAAATACACGGCATCGTTGCTGCAGGCGATTCATTACAAGCATTAGCTAACACCTTATACAGCTTTACAAATGATACACCCCGAGCGCATATACAGTCCCACCAACCCTGAAATATATAAATAAATAAAATCGGTGAATTTTAACCTATTCAATCGATTAAATCCAAAATTAATAGGATATAAATAATCATACCGAAATTTGAAAGCTACACGTATTTAAAGCTTCCCATACAAACGGCATAACTGCATGATCAGGATCATCGATATGATTAAATATAGTACAACATAATTTTTCCTTATTTTCGAAAAGATACAAAGCTTTTTCCATGATCATAATCAGCAACGAAAACCATGATGCCCTGACCTGAAACATAAGAAGAAAAAAAAAATTGAAATTACTGTTAATAACTAATGTATTATTAATAACACAACAATGCGTTAGTCACATTCTAGTAAATTATAACATCTACGTCTAGAAAAAATATCCCGATTATGAAATTAAATATATTTAAAGTAAAACTAATCTTAATGAATTTGTCAATCTTTGAAATTTAAAAATTAACTTACATTGCAATAAATCAATAATAACGTAGTTTTTCAATTACGCTAAATTTAAATTTATAAAATTATATCTAACTATAATTGTTTAGTTATAAAAAAAAAATAGTTATGTTAATATTAAAAAAAAATTATAATAAATTTTACTATAATCGGTATGTAATTAGTTCTAAGTATTTGTACGTTTTTTTTTTAATTTGCAATTAAAAAACAAGATATTAACGTTAAAATAAAGCGTATTTAAATAATTGCATTCTTATTGTTACTAAAAACTATATATATATATATATATATATATATATATATATATATATATACAGATTAAAACATTACAGTACTTTCAGTTACGGTCCATATTATTGAATTTTAACGCACCAAACATGTTGTTCCTCTTTATAATTTGTTAATAAATTTTATAAACCTGTTATGAAAAGCCATTTTCCGAATTTCTACTAATTTTTCTTGTTTCAAAGCTACTAATATATTAATTAATTAATTTATATTTATTTTGGTTATTTTCGTTACAACTGAATAAGCTTGTAATAAAAGTTTTATCGGATGTTTGTTGTTCGCATTCCTCTATAAGTTAGAATGTTTAATCGTATATCACTTCACACGGTAAAACCGCCGCGCAATCGGGCGGGAGGTGGAATGTGTGGAAAATCCCTTCATCATCAAGAGTCAAAAATGCAACCAACGAGGCCAGTTAAAAACGCACGTGGAAACGGAGTACTTGAAAAAGCATCTGCTCATTACTTATCAGTATCTGGTAATAATTTACACACCGAAATAAATGGACGAGTCAGTTAAGACTGTTCCGTTATTTAACAAATACTCGATGATAATCAGCCGTCGAACAAATCAAATAATAATAATAATGTTAATAACAAACAAAAACAAAATCTACCGCCGCCGACGATTTTAGTTAAAGACGTTGAAAATTACTCAGAATTCATCAACGAGTCTAAAGGATGTTAAGTTTAAAGGATGTTAAGTTTTCGTTGAAATCCACAAAAATACTGGCATTACTGTTAAACCGAACTCGCCAGATTGTTATCGAGCATTGACCAGGACACTTCAACAAAACAATTTTAAATTCTGCACATTCCATTATCGCAAGATAGAGCATTTCGTGTGGTTTTAAAAAACCTTCATTATACAACTGACTCTAAAGAAATCTCGCAGGAATTACAAAAATTAGGATTTTCTGTTCGATCTGTAATTAATATAATAAGCAGAAGGACGAAGTCTCCATTACCAATGTTTTATATACATCTCAACCAGTCTATAAATAACTCAGAAATTTTCAAATTAAACCGTTTGCTTCATACGATTGTAACGATTGAAGAGCCACGAATAAATAGACAACTAATTCAGTGTCGCTGTCAAATATAAAATCCTACTGTAATATTCCACTTCGATGCGTAAAATGCAGTGGTAAACATCTAACTTCTGTCTGTCCTAAAACATCAGAAGAAAATCAAGTAAGTCTTTCTTGTCGTGATGATCATCCCGCCAGCTATAAAGAATGTGAATATTATAAACAAGAGTATAATTTCGAACGCTCAACAGTTGATATGAACGATACAAACACATTTACATATATTAATAAGCGGTCGTCATCAAACTCATATGCTAGTATTTCTAAAAAAAAATATACTTCTTATGCGCACCCTACATCAATAATAACACAAAAATATAATGGTTCACAGAATATAAATGAACAACAATGGATTAGCGAAACACTAAGTTCATTCCGCAATGTGTTCCGCAATTTACTCCCAACAAAACTCATGGATAAATTATTATGAATTTAAACAACATAAATATGAATTCACTAACAATAGTATTATGGAATGCTAATAGAATTCAACAAAAAAAAAAAAAAACACGAACTCCAGTGCTTCTTACAGAGAAAACGAACCGATATTATTCTATTAACGGAAACTCATATTATTACACCAGCAAGCTTTGATTTATCAAAAACTACTAACGCTATCATGGAACTCATCCTTCCGGTACAGCAATGGGAGGTGTTGCGGTACTCGTAAGAAAAACCCTTAACCATTATCTACATTTTATTCGTCAAAAGAGACATATTAAGCTGTCACAGTTAAAATAAAAACATGTAATAATGAGGAAATAACTATGACACCAGTTTACTGTCACCCAAAGTATTACATACCGGATGATGAATTTACGAAACTATTTCATCATCAAGGTAGCAAACTTATATGAGGAGGTGACTACAAAAATCGTCATTGGGGATCAAGAACTCACGAGTAAACGCGGAGAGCAACTTTTCAAGCTGAATAGTAAACTGCGTTTAGATATTGTTTCATCATTTTCACCTACTTACTGGCCAAAGCATAACAACCGGCTTCCAGATGTCTTAGACTTTTATTTTACTAAAGGCTTAAATAATACCTATAAAAGCTGCACTACTCTAGTACACTTGTCATCTGATCACGTACCGGTACTACAAATTCCAGATACAATTCCACTATGTCGTAGAACAGATAACAGATTAACTAACAAGTTTACCAACTGGGATCAATTTGAAAGTACAGTAGAAAAACAAGTAGACTTGAATATAAAACTAAAATCGCAGTATGATATTGATATAGCTGTCGATTACCTAACGGACGTAATTCAGGATAGTTGTAAACAATCAACACGACTGGAAAAATTTACTGCCACATTGCCTACTGCAATACAGGAGTTAATTGGCAAAAGACGAAAAGCACGCAAAAAATGGCAACGTAACAGATATCCATCTAATTACCGAGTTTAGCGGGAATTCTGTAGACAACTGAAACATGTCCACCTGTTAATTACGATAATCATAGAATACCGCAAGAACAAGCAGTAAAATATCTTGGACTAACCTGGAATCGTCACGCAATTAACACCAGAAAAAATTGAGATCCTTACTGAAGCAGTTATACCCACTGATAGGAAGGCAGTTGAAACTAAATCTTGAAAATAAGTTTTATTTTACAATACTATTATAGCTCCTGTCTGGAAATATGGTTTAAAAGTGTACGGAACAGCTGCTAAGAGTCATATCAATCGAAAATATTGAGGATAATGGCTAATGCGCCATATTATATTTGAAACAATATAATTCAGAACGATCTAAATGTTCCTTCGGTTATAGAGGTATATAAGCAGCAGTACAACAGAATGCATAGCACATTTGCTCAAAATTTAAATCCGTTAATATCACGCATGAAGACCATCGGACTCCCGGATAATCCAGTTAGAAAATTAAAGAAGCGCAATGTAAAGATGCGTTGCCTAACCAATAATAAGTAGTAGTAATTAAATGACATATTAAAAAATATATATATGTATATGTATGTGTGTATATATATTTACACATGCAAAAAAACGGTTTTATCTATTGGGATACACCGTTATTCAAGAAACTCTGAATTAATTATCAATTACGTTTTTAATTTCAAACAGAACAAATGTAAGATAAAAACTAAAATTAATTACGCAAAATGATAAAGAAAGACGTGTATTAGACGAAATTTCCTTGAAAACTAAATCGTTAATTCAATATTTAGACGTGTTGTAATCGTGTAAATAATCTATGCATAACTTGGTTATTAGTTAATATAAAAAATTTCCTGAATAAACCAAAGATTAAATTACGCGCTACTTTTTAACCTCTATTTCGGTTTCCGTTCAAAAAGATTTTATCTTATTCTTTTTAATTTAAATAAGTTATCATAAAAAAATGAAAATATCAATGAAAGCTTAGAAAAATTATGCACCAATATTAATTGTTATAAAAAAATAACATATTGAATCAAAACTACGACGTAAATAAGTTACCACCAACAAAACAGACGTATAAATAAAAGAAAAATTAATGATTTATTCTCTACGAATCAAATGATAACATATTTTTACTTTAGTATTTTACAAATTAACTTTAATGAAACATTGGAAGACACAATCGTTCGAAATGCAACAAACATATCAAAAAATGACAGTCACGTGCAAAATAAACTTCATAATTATAATCACTTTTTTTCTGAAGTCAATTAGAATGTAGGATGTACAATTTATATAAATAATTAATTAATTACCATGCGCGATTCATTATTAGCGAATTTCCAAAATTTCGCGGCATTGATAATTTTTTGCATGTGCTCGTCTTTATTTTTCAAAATATGCTCTTCCGGTAATTTTTCTACGAATAACGAATATCCATAAAGATTGGAACAGATTATTCTTTCATATCTACATTGAACTTCTGCAGTATCGTCCGTTCTACGGAACAAAGCATTTACATAATTATCAATTTAATGAAAAAAATATATCAAATAATAACGTAGTCGAGTATAAGTCAACAACATATTTAGCATATTTATGTAACTTTATCGATAACTTTACTAAACTGCTTTTAAAAAATTAAAAATACTTTAAAATACATTTTTCAAAATAAATTATAGCTTACTTATTTGAAGATAACGATTCCGGCGTCTCCTGTATTAAATTACGAGCGATATAATTTAAAATTTCTTTCTGACAGAACACGATCACTTCAGTCCTTTTGGTCGGAGGAAATACTTCCTGAGTTAATACAAAAAATTATTAAATTATATTATTCACTTACTTTAAATTGAACACTCCAGATCACATTACTTAGCGCTGAAAACAAACATCAATTTTCAATTAAAACACGAATATACCTGAAATGATGATTTAGCAACAGAAGCCACAGTAGAATTGTTATCAAATGACGATACAAACCAAGTTCCGATAAAATCTTTCAAGTACGGAGCGATATTTCGTTTAACATTGCATACTAGTGCTTTATGCGCATTTTGAGCAGCTTCTCTTACGCGTGAATCATTGTCTAAAGCCAAAATATTGTACAAACGGGGCCAACCTCGCAATATAACCGTCACCTGTTCAGTATCCGTCGTCTTACACAAATGAGAAAATTCCTGCAACGCCTATATTCAAACCCAAATTGATTATCATTACACAACAGCGTTACATATATCGTGAATGTTGTTAAAGGTAACGCGACTTTTTAAAATTAACTTATTGATTTAAATTCAATATAATACTTTTTAGTTCAAAATACAATCCGAATACACGGATGAGTACAAATAAAAATAATATATTAACTATATGTCAGACAAAATAAAAATAAGGCGCAAGTCAAATTTCCCCCTTTTTTATCGGTTTTTCGCGTTAGTACGCATTTGAAATGTAATATAAAAAGAAAACTTTGGATTAACATACAACCAATTCAATTCAAAGGTCTAGTATAAGCTAAGAATCATAATTTTGTCATAATCAGAATAAAAATTAAATCTAATTTCCTCAATGACTATTTAAATTCTATTTATAATAAATAAAATACAATAATTCATTACTGGCGATAATATTCGATTCGGAAACAATATGATTAGTTTCCATAATAAATATCCCTTACCAACCATTACACGTGTTCCACGATCTTAATTTTTTCTGGTATACTGCTATAGAGTTAATATAAACAGTACGTTCTTACAAAACATTGTAAAATAAGTACTTATTCATTAATAAATTTATGAATTTTCTCTCACACTTTACATTTTCATTTTAAAACTATCTGGAAATCTAAATATACTAAAAATTTGACTGTAAATGTTAAATTTGTATACCTTTTGTCTGGTTGTTGGATCTTTTTTCGTCATTTTTTTCATTGCTATCTGAAAATCTTGAGGTATATTGCATTCATTTCCGATGTTTCCATTCTGCGTCAAATATACATTATCACATTTCAGTGAAGAAAATCCAAGTAAATTTATATCAGAGTGCTCCAATAATTCAGCACTACGACCGCTATTAGATGGCTAAACAGAGATATTTTTGTTTTGTAGTTATTGAAACATAGTATGTATACCGAAATAAAAATACAACTTTACATGTATAAACGCAGCATAATCCGCCAGATTTTATTATCTTGCAGTCAATCCAGTTCTAACATTTATGTTTTAATTTACATTTATAAAAATTAATTGGCAAAAAATATCGACGAATAAAACGTTCATATAAACGTAAAAACCACAAAATAAATTTTAAAATCAACTGTTAACAGTCATCACATAATACTGCTACTCCAACATTTGTGAGCAATTAACTTATCAATTAAACAAAATTCAGCAGCGAAAGTGAAATTTTGAAACAGTGAACAAATTTCCAACATTCATGAAAATCAATATACACTACGTATTACAGACAAACAGAATATAAACAAATAATTTTTTGTATTTATATCGGTTTAAACAATTATTATCCTTCAATAAGTAAAAAGAATTTAACATAATGCTCGCATTTGAAATGAAAAGAATTAGTTATATACTTACTCTAGCATTATTCTTAGCTCTTTGAGATTTCTGATTTCTCCCCATATTTTACTGAGATAACACGTACACCGTAAGTGAATTAAACGGTAAATATACGAAACATTTAATTTGAAATAAAATTTCTTTAATCTAAGTTATAGTACCATTATTACATTCCGTAAAATAACATATTGCTTTAAAGTATAAAACAAATCAACTCTTCCACATTTCAATTTTCGACGATGCTGTCTTCATAAACGCATAATGCCTATAGCCAATAATTTATTTTATTATAATTAATAGAATGTAAAGCACTTAATTGTCCACATTACACTGAATAATGATAAATGAACCATGTAAAAAACTTACTGATCAATGGGAATGTACTATAAATTTTCTAAAATAATTAAATTACCTAATAATTTATTAACCCCCTTTGAAAACATATATTCATGTTTTTAGAAATTTTAACCCGACTACGTCCAATTTAATTTATTTTAAATTCCATAAAATTTATTATCAGGGAACTTTGTTCATTAATTTTGAATGAATTACTTAAAAGTAAATATATTCGTGTGTAATCATTAAAAGTTTACTTAAATTAATAGAGGAATAATTCATTAAAATAATCTTGATTAAAATTTCAATTTTTTAAAAATATTGTACAACAAATTATATGGAACCTTTAAAAATCGATCATTTTAATTCTAAACAATTTAAAATAGTTTAAATTTATTCAAGTAAACGAGCGAAAATTCTTTTTGTGTGTAAGGTGCTTTTTAATACAGAGAAGCCCAACTTTTTGAGAATTCGTAAATAAAGTAAAAAAATATGCTGTGAATAGTGAAAAAGAATTTGAAAATATTTATAATTTTATAAGCATTTTAAAGAGTGGAAAAAATTGGTTACTTACGTTTAGTATGAATTAAATTTACGACAAATATTTATTTATAATTTGTCATTTTCGAAGTCGTCGTAGAAAGATGGATGACCCAAATTCTTTTGGTCAATTTAAAGCTCGACGTATCCCTCGACAGAATATTATTTATAAATTAATTGAAAGAGAAATAAAAGGAGCAAAGAAACCAGGAACATACGCTCACGTTGCCAGGTCATTTTATTTAAATATTTTTCCGAATTTTACGGTTATAAATGTAGATAAACCACCGTGTTTTCTGCGTAAATTCAGTCCTAACGGTTTGTATTTTTTTGCAGTTTCTGCTGATCAAAAGTGCTTAGAAATATATCTGTACAAAGGTTGCCATTCTGTAGGTGGTTTGTTACGTGGTTTGAAAGATGATTTTATCGGTACAAAATATCACATGGAAGATAATTATATCAAAAGTCATATATTTGACGCGTTATTTGAATTAAAATATTCCGTTAATGTAAGTTACAACACAGAACAATTGAATCGTGAATGTAGTCTGTTCACCGACGATGGAAAATATATTATCGTCGGCTCAGCAGCGTTCGTACCTGAAGAAAACCGTCCACAATTTCTAGAAATTTATACAAACAACGAAGCGGTAACTCCAAATTATCGATCACCGTTGGAACATATATCACTTCACTTAATACATTTGGTAGAAGGTAGACTTTGTGATTCGCTACATTACGATTTTGATAAAATTTATTTATCCCATAATCAAGGATTGTATCTTTATAAAGATAGGTTAGCGGTTCTATCAATTCAACATCAGTTGATTCATGTTTATTTGGTTAAAGACGGTTCATTTATACCTATTCGTACTATCGGGCGATTTTGCTATGAAAGTGATTTTTTATTAATATCATCTGTTCATTCTACAAATTATCCAATGGTGTCGCCGTTTAAAGAAAGGACAATAAATTCGTTGAAGCACAGGTTACTGGTTTATTTATTCAAAGAATCCTATAGCAAATATGTACACGACAAAAATGCGTATCCACTGAGGAAATTTTATATGCACTTCGATCAGGTATTTTCATTTAATTAATTCAATAAATGAACAAAAATTTATTAATATTATATACACTTTCTTATTATGTCTGTCCATCGTAGATAAAAAACCTGAAATTATGGAAAATGCAACTTCTCGATGAAGATCATTTGTTACTAAAATATGCTTCGGAAGATGTGGTAATTATGAAAACGCCCGAACCAAATACTCAACTTTCATTATTTGTTGTTTACAATATGGTTACAACAGAGGTAATTGTCTTTAATTGCGTCTTAAATGTAATTTACTATCGAAAAAGTGCTAACACGTAGGACTATATTAGTTACTCATTAAAAATAACAGGTGATTGCTGTATACGACAATACCTCGGAAGAATTGTTATATCTTTTCGAAAATTTTACTGATCATTTTCGTAATGCACGAATTAGCGCCGAATCGCAGTTTACTTGCTCTCCTTCAAATAATATTTACGCCCAGTAAGTTTTCCGATTCATTTTGAACACGTTTACCGATTATGAAATATTGAAATTTCAAATTTTATTTATGGATACTGATCGTTTTAAGCGTTTTTATTTGATGGTTAATCCATTATGTACTGTCAAATATTTTATTGATTCGTGGCTATTTTATACATTATATAAGTTAATTTATCTAGTTGAACAAAATTTAAATGCAAATTTTTGAACAAACTAATTTCCCCGTGTCGTTAACTTGAATTTTGAAGTGCGTTATTAATAACAGATTGTGTGTGGGTTGGGAAATATAAGTATTCATTACTTTCAGATTTTATGTATGTATATATTTATACTGTACACGCAAATATATATAAAGGAATTTGGCTTAAAATCTGTTAATTATAATAGTAAACAGTTAAATTTTTAAAGAACTTAATCGTCCTTGAATAAGTACTGATTGTCATCATCATCATGATTCGCTCATTACTTTTAAACAGTGCTAAGATATACATTAATGATACAATAACACTAGTGCATTTGGGTGTATCAACAAAATAATGCTACAGCGCCACAATATATGTATGTAATATTTAAAATCATACATACACGCATTATTGTAGTGCGCTCACTGTAACTGCAGCTGACTGAATTATAGCGTCGATCTCGATAGTGAGTTAACGCAAATGTTAAATTAGTGCTCACTACAGTTGATACGTACTGAAACTAGTGATTATATATGTAGCAATTTTTATACTACGCTTGGTGATTGAAAAACACGGTGGAAAGGAGAAGAATGTGCATTTGTTTTTATAGACATAAAGTATTTGACCGCATTCCTCATAATTCAATCTAGTTTTGTAATCTTTTTATATATCAATAAAAATTAGTTATTTTAATTACTTTTTGTTTTGTCTTTTTTTAACGAGTATTTAATGCCTCGTGGCTATTACTCGATGTATATGATTACTAATTAAAATACATATAATTAAATATTATTAATAATATTTTTCTTGATTAGGAAGGCTGTAAGAATTTCGAGGTTGTAGACGTCCGGTATAGCTGAGCTCATCTCCTTAGTACGATGTTGAGGGTATTTCCGGCAAGTCTTCAGTATATGATGGACGGTTAACGGTGCTTTACATTTATCACATAAAGGTGGTGGCTGGTTACCAAGAAGGTACGAGTGGGTGATTTGTGTATGTCCAAGGTATACTCTATTAACCGCCGTTTCCAATCTCAGTAGACAAATTTTTCCAACGAGTTTTGGCCATGCCGTCAGATCTTTCTTGATGCAGCCCAAAATACTGGGCTGACTATGGAAGAATCGACTCTATGATCGCAGTATGCTCTGGACTGAGTCTAGAGCATAGTCCACACCCGTACATGGTTTGGTTTGCATTTATTATCAGCTGTGGCAAGATCCCAGCAAATCTCTGGCTTGAATTTACTCCATGGCGGAAGAACTGTTGGTATTCTCTTTAGAATATTACGCTGAATCTTTAATGAAAACCGAAGTCCAACTGGTTTTAGCAGTTCACTGATATCAGCTTGATTTGGGTGAAGTTGATAGTTACTGCGTACTTTAATGCAAGTTGCTTCCGTCTGTAGCGAAGGGGTGAAGAACCACTTAAGTAGTGGATGCTAGCTGTAGGCGTTGTTGGAAATGCTTTCAGCGCAATTCGAAGTGCGGTGTTTGTATTATTGAGCAGCCGTCGGTTTGCAGAGGCATATATGATGGAACCATAGTCCAGCTTAGAACGAATAAGAGTATAGTAGATGCGGAGTAGCGTTGAACTTCTCGGTCCAAATGACTTATTACTCATAATTTTAAGGATATTGAGTAATGGGAGGCATGAATTCTTCATTGCCAGAATATGACTTTTCCAGGTAAGTCTCGAGTCAAAATCTAGTCCAAGGAACTTATGTTCTTTCGCTAGCTGTATCTGTGATTTGTTAATTGTTAGATTTAAGTGTATCGAGTCACATCGTTTCCTGGTAAAAATAATATATTTTGTTTTTTGCGGGGACAGCTGTAGGCCAGTAGATAAGCTCCATTCGTGTAAATTGTCTAGGCACTTTTGTAAGAATATCTGAGCATATTGTTTGTCATCCGATTGTAAAGTGATGTTTAAATCGTCCGCAAAGAGTCTGGCAGAGAAATTGGAGGGGAAATGACCTCCGTAATACTATTCATCAGGATAAGAAAACAATATACACTTAAAACGCTACCTTGCGGTACACCATTTTCAATAATGAAGTCTCGCGAGTAACTAACCCCTACTCGAACCTTGAAAGAACGGCTGGAAAGAAAGTTTTTAATGAACCATATTAATCGGACTTTTATGCCCATCTCTGTTAGAAACTGAATAATTTTGTACCTCCAGGCAGTGTCATATGCCTTATGGATGTCGAAGAATATAGAGAATAGATATTGATTTTTATTGAATGCGTTTAATATTTCTTGTTGTAAGCTACACATGTTCGATAGAGTGTTTCTGTATTTACGGAAACCAGATTAACTTTCAGGGATGAAATTAGATTTTTCTAAAAGCCATAATAGCCGGTTAGTCACAAGTTTCTCCATTAATTTACAAGCACTGCAGGTAAGTGATATAGGCCTCTCCTTACCTGGCTTCAGAACAGGTATGACAATCGCCTTTCTCCATGAACTCGGAAAGCAAGTTCCAGTCCATATTCTATTAAAAATATTCAGTAAGAGTTTTTTCATGTCTGGAGGAGAAACAAAGGGGAGATTTGGTCTGGTCCAGGTGCTTTATTGGTTAATTTATTAATGCTGTTGTTCATTTCTTGCTCAGTGAATGGTTGATTGAAATCTTCGTGGTTATCTGACTCCATATTTAGCTGTCTTTGTTCTTCTTTAGCTTTATAGATTTGGAATTCTACACTGCAGTTGGTGTTAGCAGAGATACCAGCAAAAAATCCACTAAAGGTATTTGCAACTTCAGTCGGATCCTGGATTAGACCTGATGAGTTTTGTAATGTAATAACCGGAAAAGGTCTTTTAGCTCTATTTAGGATATTGATTTTTCGCCAGATTTCAGATGGATCGGAATCAGTGTTAGTTTCTGATATAAACTTTTCCCAGCTATCTCTTTTGCTTTGTCTAATAACTTGTCGAGCTTGCGTACGATAAAAACGGAAGTTAGCTAGATCGCTGTCTAGTTTTGAAGCGTGGAATTTATTTAACGCTCTGTTCCTATTTTGAATCGCTATTTTTATATTATGATTCCACCAAGGTACGTTGCGCATTTTTACCACTGCAGATGACCTTGGCACAGCCTGGTCGGCGGCATGAATAATGTGACTATTGAATGAATCGATCGCTGAGTCAATGTCCAGATTTAAATTTAGTGGTAACCTGCACAGCTGTTGGAATTTGTTCCAATCTGCTTTATCCGTTACCCAACGCTGAGGCGTTTTGAAAGTGGCTTGTGTAATTTGGTTCAAAGTCCGAATGAAAATAGGAAAGTGGTCACTATGACATAGACTTGAATGGGTCGACCATAGGAATTTGGAAACTATGTCATTAGATTCAATAGATAGATCAATGGCTGATAGTTTCCCATTGGAAGAATTTAGCCTAGTGGGCACTTTAGTATTCAGCAGTGAAATTGATTGCCTTTGAGTTAGTAATTTTTCAAATGTAAATCCTTTCTTATTGGATTTGTACGATACCCACAACGGGTTATGCGCATTCATATCGCCCACTAATAAAAATGGTTTTGACAGTTGCGATAGTAATGAATTTAATTCTGTAAATGATGGTTCCGAATCAGGAAGTATGTAAATGTTGCATATGGTAAGTCGGTGGAAGGGAGTTGATTTGTTGACTGCATACTAACTGTGACATTTTGGATTGAAGTGATTATTCTGAGTTCTTTTTTTATGGGTACTTTTTCATGAATAAAAGTTGCCACTCCACCCGATGCGTGTAATCCGCTGGTGTGGTCATAATGGAAAATTTGGTAATTGTTTAGGGAGGGTGAATATTTCGGTAGCGGGTGTATTTCCTGGAGACAAATTATAAATGGATTTCTAGGGTGAATAAGAAGAAGTAAGTCAGCTAGGCTGTTATGAAACCCATTAACGTTCCATCGCAATAGGAAATTGTCTGTCAATTTTGTTATCTAAAAGTAATCCTTCAGAAATTTTATTTGTCAGTTTAGTTATTCTGATCTTGGTAGAGTGGTCGTTGATGACTGAGTAAACTGTTTTTAGTTGAATAAATATTGCGTCGGCCGACTTTACCGGGATATGTAATTTATTGAATAGATTTTGGATTGACAAAGATTTATTGCTGTTTTGTATTAATAGTAATTATTTAAAAATCACTACATTTCAGATTGTTCGAATTACTACTTATTCACTGTCAACATGTAGCTATTTTCTGTTTCTTGCGAGAAACAATTATTCTGCTAGAATTTATTCGTGAGATTCTTCTTAATACTCACTTTTTATCATTCCTGACAAATTGAGATCTTATTTCGTAATTGTTCTGTTTAAACTATTATCAATATTTCGCAATTAAAAATTATTCCAGTTAATATTTGAACTTTCTTATTATATAATTCGTTGCTCGGCAATTTCAGTTTTTTAAATGTTTGTATTTTAAAGAAGTTATGCTTCGTGGTTTACGGGAATGTCGCACGAGCATTTGATAAAGTATAATCTTAAATAATTTCTCAACTCCGATAATTACACGTTACTTGGTTTTTACTATATTCGTTATCAATAATCGATGGCTACTCTCAGAAGAATAAAAAAATCGTCAGTATCGCATGGTATCCGCATTAATCGTGCTGCGCTTTTAATCTTAACCACAGATAATATAGTCATTCTTTCGTCCAACTAAGGTGCAACCTATCCAAATCTAGCGCTTAAAAATTGGTTCAGCGAACACAAAGCTGACGACGAGTGTTATTTAACACAAATAAGAGTCAACACTTTATTAAAGTGTTCATCTTTGAAAATTAATTTCAAAATTCCGTAATCATATTCCTCCATACGTTGTATTCATATGTACAGGGACAAAAAAAACTTACATAGCGACTTCCTGTGTCACGAACAGTAAACGATCATTGCTTGTACGGAAGTATTATATCCTTTATCGGGACTATAAATTAAGCTTAATATTTGTCAATAAAGTAATTTCTATGATTTGACGTTCAAGAAACGCTTGCAAAATTAATCAAGGAATACAGCAACAACAATCCAAGATACTTCGTACCGCCAGATTACGTATTGCACAACGATCTTAGAATTACGTACATGGATGACATACACGTCGAACTGTACGAGAGACTATTCAGTAGTTTCGAAGGCAGCAGCAATTCCAATATTCGCACGATGTACACAGTCGGTATTCAAATAATCTCCCAAGGCGCCTGTGAAAAAAGGGTGTTTTTTTCAATCTCTTAACGTCTTCAGATATTTTATTAAAATGTTTCCTTCCTAATTATTATACCTAATAATTTATATAACTATTCTTTTTCACATCCTAACCTCATCGTGTTATTTCTTTCGTTCTTCACACTCATTAAAGCTATTATAATATTCGTTTTAATTATAAAATTATAATAGCGAATAAAAATGTCTTATTAAAATTTATAATTAATTTAATGTAACATTACTAAGAGAATAAAGTGAAATATAATTAAAATCGATAAATATACGTTGTCTTTCTTTGCGATAACGATAGTTTATTTTAAGTCGAGATCACTTTGGCTTGTGGAAAGAAGCTTTGATTAAAGAAGTTTAAAAAGTCATAGTTGGGCCACGATTTACGTTTCAAAAAATCGAATTAATATTTCAAGATTTTTGAAATACAAATTATAAATTTTAAAAAGTAATTTTAAATGTTTATCATTATTCGTTCTGTTCGCAGATTTCTATCGAATGCGTTTGTCGTAAAATTTAATGTTTCTTCTAAAACTAGTAACCGATGTATATGTAGTTAGATGTAGAAGAAAAAATAAAAATTAACGTAGTTATTTAGAATAGTTCAAAGTATGATTCAATGATTAATTATAAATATAAAATTGACATTAAAAAAATATAATATTTCTCATTTCTGCGTCGTTTGAAATTATCCTCAGTTTATCAAATTATGTAAACTTATTTAAATTGTTCTTCTTGAAGAAAATTTTATTTTATTACATTATAAACTTAATAAATATGGGTTTATAATGATGTGCCGAATTTTGTAAAATATTATATTAAACAGGTTAGCTGTGGATCGTTTTAAACAAACAATCATAAGCGCTAGATATGGTGGACCAACAGAGGCTACTAAACGAATATTGGCTCAGTTGCCAATAAGCGCTCAGTCATTCAGCAATTCCCCGTATTTAGATTTATCTTTGTACAGTTACGATGATAAATGGGTTTCATCTATGGAACGACCAAAAGCTTGCGGCGAACATCCTATAAGGTTTATTTTTATATATATATATATATATATATATATATATATATATATATATATATATATATGTGTGTGTGTGTGTTCGTATACATATGTGTCACACGCCTACATGTACATTAGATATTCTATCTAAATACTAAAATATATAACGTAGTAAGTTTTTATTTAGTATTGAATAAAAATATTTTTAGCCAGTTATAATACATTCTTAACGAGAAATTCTATACTACATCCTACAAATGGAGTAGCGCAGTAAATTTTATTTTTATCTATCATAATGAATTTGACGTTTCAAAGGTAATGTTGTGTAATCGTTTATAGTTATCATCTTGAATTATACAAAATACTTTGGGTAACTAAAGTATCGTGAACTGAAATGTATTTTTAAATATTAATTACGCATATTATTATTATTATTATGAATTTTTATGTGTGCGAGTATGAATATGTACGAGGGATGTGAAATATTTTGAATGTCTCGAAAGTAGTCTTTATTCATTTAAAAATAAATCGTTAAAATTATTATTTAGTACGTGTTATACGAAAAATGTAATATCGAGCTGGGAACTATGTTCGCAACTGGCGAAAGGAAAATGTCGCGTGTAATATCGACAAAAGGGGGAAAACGTAATTTTTTATAAATTACCAAAATTATTTATTTTTATTTTTAGATTTTTTGGCCGCGATTCGGGTTTGCTGAAATTTAAAATGTACGCTGGGGTATTCGGACGAAATATACCAGCCGCTAGAAGATTAGCCGCCTTCATATTTCATCCGACCGATCCGTTTGTTATTAGCGTGCAAAGGACTAACGCAGATTACGTCGTTAATTTTCATTTGAGAAACGTTTATTATCCAGATTAACGATTTATTTATTTTTATTTTAATAATAAATTAATTTATTACAATATTGACAGTACTTTATTACTGATGAACGGAATATACAATTTTAACCACCAATATGATTATAACATCTTATCCGTATAAGGAAAAAAAAAACGCTAAACTTTCTTACGTATCTGCAGCAACGTGTCATCTGAAAACTATCGAAATCACTATATTTGAATAAAACACAACTACAATACTCTTTAACTGTTAGATGTTCTTCACGTCTATAAAAATAATTACACTAAACTAAAAATATCACAACCTTGTAAGAAATAATAATGAGTGTTGTTTATGACGCGTTTGTTGTATTTATATATGTATATATGTGTGTGTGAGGATAACTCAACAGTTAAAAAGTGTCCTGGCAGTTTTATTTAAATATAACAGTTTTAACTTGAACACGTTGAATTTTACAAAGTTACAAGTACTCTTAAAGTAAACAAACGAACGTCAATTATAAGGAAAAAATTATTTTCGACAAAATAAATTTTACCTAACAAACTGTAAAATTATATACAGCTATTTTTACTCAAGTTAATAGTTATATTATAACGTAGCTGTGAAAACGAAAATGATGATAACCGACGATGTCAGGATGTCAGTAATGTAATAAATTTTTATGTATTTGTCGCAATTCTTAAATAAAACGAATGTTTATTCAGTATATTATTTCCAAGTTTAATCTGATCATAAGAATACATGATGGGCAAAAATAATTGCGAATGAATTCGCGTCGTTAAATTTTAATGGATGCATAATATATGTATGTATGTAATATCAAGGTGCAAACTATAACGATAATTCTAATGAAAAGAAAATCATTTGTATAAATCAACTTAAATTAATGTAATTACGATGTTTAGTATTTATATATATATATATATATATAAAAATTACATTGGCCTAGTCACAATATAATTCCAAGTAAACGATTTACGAATACAGAGGCATAGTTGGCTTAAAAAAAAATTATATACTTAACTCTCTTATCGTAAATTTACAAACGAATGAAATCTATTTGCTAAAAATTCAAAAACATTTATTAGTGCAGCGGTAACAGCGTACATAAACGAGTACATACAATTCACACACATTATTCGAGCAACATAAAAATTTATTTCAAAATAAAAAATATCATACGGATTTAAATATATACATATAGATGTGTATAAACAAATAATTTCTAGTTATGAGATCGGATTTATATTATCTCCTGTGATGAAACATTATTTTAGAAACAAATTAATTAAGTAATTGATAAAAAAAATATGCTATGTACTCGTAAGTAGACGATTTCTTTTACTAACAAAACGAGCGCTATATATATATATATATATATATATATATATATATATATATATATATATATATATATAATTCGTTGTGTCATAGCGGATAGTTTACATTAACCAAATTAAAACGTATAATATTCAATGAGAGGCTTTTGTTCTGAAATTATTATTGGTGGTGGTGGCGTACATACATTCGCAACAGGATGGTATTTTAAAATCGTCATAAGCAGGCGTGCCGGATAATTCTAAAGCCATCAATCTTCGATATATATATTTCTGCACGCAGTACGTTGTATGACCAAGCGGTATGTTTTGTGATTCGAACAGACAGGGTCTACCTTCGTCGCTGATTTTGTAAAAATTACGTAAAATTAATATCCACTTTTTATATAGCGATTCGTGTGCGATTGAAAATAATATTACGAATATATATGTACCATATCGATGATTAGTTCATAAACATGGTCATATAACACAAAGCAAATAAGTTAAAACAAATTGCTCAGCAAGCGATAGAAAGGAACATATCTGTCGCGAAATTCGATAAAGTAACGAAGAAAGATTAAGACGAAATCAAACGATAAAACTGAAATGGATACGATGTGGTTATGTCGCGCGAAAACGATCAGTCATATAAAAAAAATGTGCATAATGGATTTTGTTGAATAAAGAAATTAGAATATATATATAAAAAAAACCCTGAAAAGATGACATTGTTACATACGTTGGAACGGGCTGGAAATCAAGCACTAACTACCACATGCGCATCGATGACAAAAACCGAGACTGACGATACGTATATTAACCCTTTCAGTCATACATGATCAAATTTTAATTACAGAACTATAAATATCGATACAGGTGTTTATTATACAATACCTCTTCTTAGGTGAACTGTAGATAAAATTTTCAAAATCGCGACATTTCGCGTCAACCAGAAAACAACAAACGTTTGCATTGTAATTTTAAAACATCACATGTGTGGACATCGGGGCTGAACAGGTTAATTAGCAACGCGTGAAGAGGACAGAGGGGGATATTATGTCAAAACGGAAAACGAAATTATTCGATATAACGTTATTGGATCTTTAGCTTCTTCTTCTTCTTTAGTCGTTATGCCCCTGATAGGAACTCATCCAGATTCCAGTCAGACAGATATTATGACTATCTTGGTTTTATAACCCGTGATCATCCTGTTAAATTTTTCCGACACTCGTGCAGCAACGCCACTGAAACTCGTTGTTTCTGCACTGGAACAATACAGTATACCCTATTCAGTACGAAAATGACAAGATTGTTTATAAAAACCGCATATATTCCTAATCTTTCAGTTTCTTCTTCGATATAAACCTAACCGGTATGTAGAAGTCGTCTAACATTCCAAGTTGCTATTTTGGTTATGGCTTTCGTCAAACTGGATCTTTAACAAGCATAACTAAATAACATAATTTTCCTACGCGATACGAACAGAGGTCGAATACCGAATCTTCGAAACTTTAAACCCTGTCTCAACCGATATATATATATATATATATATATATATATATATATATATATATATATATATATATATATATATATATAATATTAACAATTAACTTTTAATTTCTTTTTAATTATTTGATTAGTTTTGACTTAGAATTATAATTTTTTTCATAATTCGATAACAATATTCGCGAACTATAATCAGTGGCAAATGTAAGTGCGACGCCGCCCTAGACCAATTCAAGATACCGCTTTTTTTAAAATATGTTTATAAAAATATAAAAATGTACATACACAATAAGTCGTGTAAAAAACTGAATTCTATAAAAAACATTTAAATTTTTCTTTATATGCATTTTAGTTATACATGCATTTTTTGCATACTAACAGTATTTTCGAAATATTAACATTTCTGAGTAATAATAGCGAGAGGGAAAGCAATAAAATTTGTTTTCACGATCAACGAAACACTAACGTAGTTTTTAATTTTTAACCTTTTTGTTTTCATCTATAAAATTTAAGTTGCTTTAAAAATTTTTAATATCTCCGATTCTGCACATATTTTGAAGTTTAACGAAATATATCGTTACAATACAGCGAAGGAATAAGCACGCTCGTAATTCGCAGAAAAATTTATACTAACAAAGATTATTTTTTAAATGTAAGCAATTATTTTATTTTTTAAAAGTATTTCTTCGCGATATAAATACACATTTTATTTTTTATTTCTTTTTTTCGCGAATACGCAACTAACTCTGTACGGCTATTTAATGATGTTGGCATGTAAAATGATCATAATTTTTGGAAATTTCTCCTATTCAGCGATAAGAGGTTCGTCCAGAATTTTAACGTAATAGATCCTTATAGTGGGTACTGCAAAAAAAAATGAAACGAAAGGAGGAAGTATCGATTTTTCACAGTTATGCGCATCGGAAATAAACAGCTGCTACTTACAAGGAGATAATATATCGAATTTATTGCATAGACCGGAACAAAATATGTCGACTTAAGATGAATCAATCGGAGATTACGGAGGATATAAAGAATGAAACAAACTTCATTGAATATAACGTCAGACTTTTATTTCAGGGCTAAGTGATCGATCGCGTAACAGACGTTTCATATAAAGGTCGCTCGAGCGTAATTATACCGTACTTTAATTTTGCGTATCTACATCTAAATTGTCAGTAACACGGCAGCCGCGATACAGAACTCATTGATCTTTTCCAATATTTTAATCGTTTGTCAGATAGCGCGATACTATTATGCATGAATGATTTTCGTAATTTCAATCTTTCATTTACTACAATTTTGTCCAAATATTAAGTGGCGGGGATCTGTGTCGACTTTAATTCTTTCAACGCTAGAGATAATTTTCCCTCTTATATAAGGAGGAGCGATACCACGAGATAGGTATAATAATTAGGTCTTTATTGGTCTAAGACAACCAGTTATAATCCGACATGTATCGTTTAGTACTATATCTATTCCTTTGCATGAGTTGATCTATCCCACTATGAACTTCCCCATATTCGGTTTCCGACAAACACAATGTCAAGCTTATTGCTCTCAGGACACGTGGTCAAGCTCTCCAAGCTTGCAAATAATATTGTTCCAAGCAACTACGCTCATCTTTAACACTTTAAGCCCCGAGCGATATTTTGAAAAATGTTAAAAATGACAACGTCTCTATATATAATGTGGACGCATAACCCCAAACAAAACGCATCTGACTCCCAATAATGTAGACCCAATTGTGATAGTTCGTTGATTTTTCGATAGATAGAGCCTGCCACGACTTATATTCAACTCAGGTCACGTTTTCATAATTTATTCCTATATTAGTGTGAGCATTTGTATATAATGTTAATTTAAGCTAACAAACTGCTTTTCTATTTGTTTTTATATATTTTTAGTTTTTCTTAAGGAATATTATAAATCGATTTAAACTTTAATATGCAATGCTTCTCCGAATCGAATTCAACATTACAGAGTCAAAAAACAAAAACATTGGTATATTCGTTTATCGTTGGTTTTTTGTTTTCATTTGCTAATGTTTGTGCTTTGTTTTTGTTACTTTAAAGTGTATTCGGTAGTATTAGATTTTATGTGTTTATTACAATAATTTGTACCTCTGAAGGGTATATCATAAAGTCACTTACGTATGCTGGCAAAACCGACAGATTGGCAGAAGTTGGTCTTTCTCAGAACGTTGTTATGGAACTGATGAATGAATATTTAGCCGCAGGACGGGTTTTGTACACCGATAATTTTTACAGATCGCTGCCACTTGCAGCCACTCTTTTGGGTAAATGTACCCACCCGGCAGGAACACAACGGCGAAGTCGGATCGGTATACCACTCGATCTGTTATGTTCTCGAGTTCCCAAAGGTTCAATGAATGTAATGCGGAATAAATAAAGAGGGCATAACATAGTACAAATGGATGGACAAACGTGAATTTTTTTCCTGTCCACTTATCACGAAGTAGATATGGTAATGGTAGAAAACAAACGCGGACTTATCAAAGCTCTGTAGCAATACAGGAATATAATACAAATAATATAGGAATTGATCTCAGTGATCAGTTGGCATCATATGGAACTATACAGAGAAAAGTGTCAAATGGTACAGAAAAGTGGCAATTTCTTTTAAATATTTCCATGGTGAATGCATTTTATTTAGAAAATATACTGGAAAAAAGATCATAATGAACCGATTTAGGGAAGAAGTTTGCCTAAAATTTAATATTGTTCCAATTGAAAAACCGAGAAGATTGAAGCCCAAATTAATAAATGGGAACAGGTTTAATTGTACAGTTTGTTACGAGAAATACAGAGATGAAGGAAAGCCACGAAAAATGGCTACCGCATTAGCCAAAAAAAAGTATTCCCTCGATATGAAGAGTGTGACAACAAGGCCATGTGTTTGTCTTGTTTCAATAGTATACATAATTAAATGTACAAATTGTAATAAATTTTGGGTATTATTTTATTTATATTTGTTTAACCGTGTTTTTCTTTTTTTTAAATTATTTATTGTAAATACTATAGTAAATATATGTATTGTGAAACAATCGTTTCAGTTTCTGATCATGTTTTGTGACATAGTGATTCTGTTTAGGTGTAATTAATATAGACGTCAGGTTTTTTTTTTAAGGTTTTCAGGTAACCTTACTATATTATTGTTTCACTAGTTTATTATCTGTCGTTCTGATTTATTAAGGTTTTTTTATTACAATATACATGTTATAATTATTTTTTCAATGTGGGATATAATAGCCATGTGTCTCCATATATGGTTACAATGAATTTTTGTACGATAGACAACTCTAAAAAAATAAGAACCCTGCCAAAGGTGTTTAATTAAGTCTATTTTGAAATGGGCAAAATTTTACAAATTGTCATTTTCGTGATGTTTGACAAAAATTATAAGCATTACCTGGTGATAAGAGGCGTCCACCATATATATCGAGACATGGGGCTCAAAGTGTTAATAATTTACATTTATTCTTAAATGTGAGTGACCGATCTAATGTCGTACCAAGATATTTTAAATTTTTGTTGTGATTTAACAACTGTCCGCGCCAATCTAATGTTAGCTTACACTTTGATTTGGCATTTTTCAGATGAAATGCACACACTTGCGTTTTACTTGGGTTTAATCTATAAATTGTGTAACACTCATCCAGCTCGTGCAACAGATCTGTAAATTGTTTAGGACGTTGTCGTGAATTTCTTCTTGTGCTGTAATAGTCGTCAGCATACAAAACATGTTTGATGTTCTTACTTATCGGTTGATCATTAATATGTATATTATATGTAAGGGGCTAATACATTGCCTTGTGGCTGACCGTTTGTTTTCTCCATCGATTTTTCCTATCCTTGAAGTGATACATAAAACATCCTCCCTTCCAGTAAGTTACAGACTACGCTTGTGAACTTAAAATCTTTACTTAGGTCATATATATTTTCTTTAATAAACTAGCACCAGTTATCTATTTTTCCTGGTATCTATCTTCTATATGTTGAGTTAGATTGAGTAATTGACTTTCACTTGATTTCCCTTTACGAAAGCAGGCCTGTTCTGATATCAAATTACTGTCAATTGTATCCTGAACATGTTCCAGCACTAGCCTTTCAAAAACTTTCACTAGCTGACACAGTAGTGATATGTGACTGACGTTTGCAGCAACATTAATTTCTTCGCTTGTTTTTAATTTTCTCATTTCGGAACCGAATCTAACTCAATGATTTAAAACCCATTATACAGCTATGCGATTTAATTGTTTTAATTGCTCTGCAAAAATTCCATCTAGCACAGCGGCTTTTTTATTTTTCATATTATTTATTAGTTACTTCATAAACTGTAAACTTTTTTTAATGTGATTATTTTCTTCTTGATGTCGTATTAACTTAATTTTCTACATGTTGTGTTTTGGTTTCCCATTTTGGATTAGTAAACTAGCTATTTCGTTTGACGTAACATTTGAAACTGCAACTGTACTTTAATAAATTGTCTGCTGAAACATGTAAAAGATGGGCTCAATTACTAGACGAACTAGATATGGAAACAAACAGCAATAAAACGTGGTATCTTTTAAGGAAATTAAATGGAGATCAAACGAAACGGGTACTTGCAAAATTACGAATATTATTAACCCACGATTTAGCATAATTCACTAGCGTCGTACAATTGTGGTAACCGTTCTGAGTGGTGTGATAACCTTTTTTATTATTTTGAACGGCCACCTGTCGAACGATTCGAACCCCAACTGGATCTTTAAACAAATGAACGAACTATTAGTAGTAGAATTAAAACAATCGAGCGGTGTTGTTACCAGCTCGTTCGTTTACTTTCCGTGTCCGGATAGTTCTGATCCATCAGCGAACACTGTAACAAGTGATCAAATGTTTGTGTTTCCCTATAGTTGCACTTATCATTTTCTTCTTTGTCCCGTTTTTAAGGTTAACTTTGCATCGCATGGTTCGAGTTCTCAGTCCGTTGAGTGATCGCCAGACTTTCCACGGTAAGTTATGGTGACCCGTAACTTAGCTGAACTGTTTGGTGCAGCTTCGTTCCACATCCAAGTTATTTATGATTTTTGGGGTGAGCCAATAGCATTTGAGTTGATTTAAGGAAACTGTTCCTTGATTTTAGTCAACTGGTAGGAACATTATGTCCAAATAGTAGATGTCTATCCGGCAGTTAAAGGATTGGCCGGATATATTTCCGTTTTCCAGAGAGGCATCAATTGCTTAAAATTTGAATTCCGCTTTATGTACGTAATTTTCGTGCAGGTTATTCTCGTGACGCTCGGCATTCGTCGACGTAATGACACATTTACGTGCAATGAAAATTCTCTCACAGATTTTACACAGACAAAGTTTTAAACCGTTTTTAAATAACAGGATTTGTGAACAAAAATTGCATTTATTTCCAACAACAGTAACATGCGTTCAAACTCCACTTATTTTTTGTTTATTTCAAAGCACGCATATTTAAAAATTAAAGAAAAATAATTAAAATTTATTCAAAAACAATAAAAATGATAAATGTAATCACAACATAAACATGAATAAAATATCGACAACACGAATGAAACGCGCATTTTTAACCAACCGCAATATGAATACAACACAGATATAAAACTCGACGAATCTAACCATATACGCATATACATTCAACATGCAAGATTGAAGAATGTAGCAAGGTTTATGCAGTGTGGTGCTGTAAATGAAAAGAATAAAGGAACCGTCTTCTGCGCTGATAAATCGCACACGCGCACGCGTGGCGCTTACCTGTACACATAGTATATACGTTAAAAAAAAAAAGTTTCCTTTATCAGAAAAGACGGTCGTACAGATGAACGACACCAGCTCTAAAAAAAAAAACACTCTTCAAAATGAGCTTAGTGAACACGAGTTCACGTAAAAAAGACGTATCGCTATCATCTACTTAGAAGATAATGTAAACAGTAAAGACGCGTAATAAATCGACGAATGTTTATCCACCAGATGTGCGTTTGTCTGTATTTCCTTTAGCAATCGCAAACAGGAAAGTCTCCATTTGTACATGTGTGTGTGTGATTTATACCGATCAATATATAAAAGGTAAATTTGATAATAGTTCGTACTTACTTACATATCTCGATGCGTATTCCTTGTTTCGAATTTTCATCTTCGCCTTGAACGATATATTTCCACGTATCGTTTTTCGATTTGGCCGCTTGCGGAAATATAATTTGAGGCTACGAAGTACAACGTGAAAATAAAACTTTACTTCGTTTAAGGTGTAAATTCTAATCGATTCGAGAGAAAGTAAGAAAAGAAAAATCAAGAAATTTAATATTTTCCTAAACCAAATTAAAACTGATTGAACGAGAATCGATACTCAAAACGGCAATACGCACATACACATGTCAGTGAACAGTAATTATAAGCTTTAAATAATTGAAAAAGATGTGTATCAATTACCCTTGTTGCGCAGAAAGACATCTTGGGTATAATATCTTTTATCTCGAATCTGACCAATTCGTTTTCTACCTACAAAAGTTAAAATATACGTCCACGTATATATACATATACATACCCACATACACAAACACACACACACGTCGTCGAGATAGCCTAGTGACTAGAGCACGAACTACCATGCGGAAGGTACCGAGTTCGAATACGGTCGGCCACGCAAAAATTATCATCAAAATTATAAAAATATAAATAATTCTACATATTATCGCGTAGAACGCAATGACAAACCACCACGCACACCTTATGCCCGCTAGTAACAATATAGTACACCAGAAAATACCCTGAGCTGCATTGTGTCGTGACAACAAAGCGATTATATAATCAGTTCTCCCGGGTGTGTATGTGTGTCTATCTACGCTAGCGTCATATTATGTTTGCCTTGTACGCTACACACTGTACAACAAAATATCGATACGGATACGGCGCTTAATAAAGATTATATATATATATATATATATATATATATATATATATATATATATATATATATATATATATATATACATCAAGTAATATTAAAAATACTGAGTGAAAAATATGAAAATTACGAAATATGTAAATTAACAATTTCATTAACCTAACTAAGTAATCAGTTGAGCAATTTTCCGCGTCGCATCTAGACATGGTTCGTTTTTTCCGAACTAAATTACACTTTGTATTTTCCAGCGTTAGTGATCAATCAGACGTAACCTATTCCATTGCGTTTTATTCTAAAAAACATATAACATTAGTGATACCTGTATTATCATCATCATCATGATCGCTTCCCGGAAGTTGCATACATCCATACCCGTTCATATCTGACAGTTTCTAGCATATGTAATGAGTCCTTTTTCTTACGACGTAAAAAGTTCCGTGAATTTGTTGTTATCTATTCTAGTCGCCTTCTTCCTTACTCTTATTCATTTTCATTGTATTCTTCCTTGTATTTCGAGCATGAAAATACCACCTTCCCAGATTTTATACGCTATATATTTCATCTTCGCGTTTTTAACATCGTCTACTGTTTTCACTGATTTTCTCCTATTTTCTTTAAGAACTTCTCATTAGTTACGTAATCTTTCCCCGGTGAAGTAACCTTCTTCGATAGAGCCACGTCTAAAAATCGGATAATTATTTTCTACATTCTGCGCTCATAGTCCACGTTTCATAGATTATTATTCTATTTCGTAGGTTCGTATTTATATTTTAATTTCCAAGCGCTTTACTATTGAAGGAATTTTTTCCAATATAAATTCTAGTTCTTATTAATATTAGTCGTCTATATATATATATATATATATATATATATAATATCACGATTCGCTTATTCCTATCCACTGCTGGATGTAAGCGTTCCCCCTTACTTTTCCATTGTACTCGGTCCAAAGCATAGTTCATCCATTTAACTTCAACTGACTTTTGAATGTCGTCTTGCCATCGCGTACACGTGCGACCACGGATTCTGGACCTTCTCTCGGTGTCCATTGCGCTATTCTTTTGGTCCACCTATCGTCCGTCCTTCTAGCGACATGACCAGCCCAGTTCCATTTTAACTTAGCTACGCGTTGTATTACATCCACCAGCTTGGTTTGCTGCCTTATCCACGTATTGCGTTTTCGATCCAGCCTCTTGATACCCAGCATTATTCTCTCATGGGCCTTCTGCGTTACGGCCAGTTTCCTAACAACATATTTTGTCAGGCACCACGTTTCCGCTCCGTATGTGAGCACTGGGAGGATGCACTGTTCATATGCTTTCTTTTTTAAACAGTTCGGTATGTCTCTGTTTTTCAATACACTATTTAGCCTTCCAAACGCTATCCATGAAAGGTGCGTCCGTCTTTTAATTTCTTTATACATTGCTTCTTTGTCTACTGTGATTACTTGGCCCAGATACACATATTCATTAACTTGCTCCAATATTTGCCCAGTTATTTCTTGTAACAAGTGTGAGTTCGACATGACCTTCGTTTTATCTATATTTATCTTCAATCCTCTATGAAGGTCATTTACCATATCCTGTAAAGCATGTGCGCTATTACTGATTAACACAATATCGTAAATTTATTGAGTTTTCCCCATCTACATTAATACTGTATGATTCGCAGTTTAAATTTCTGAACATACTTTCCAGGGATGCTATGAATAATTTAGGTGATATTGTGTCCCCTTGCCTAATTCCTCTTTTTATTAATATTTCATTTGTTTTTTTCACCCAAGTTGTACTTTCATAGTGGGCGAATCATATATATTTTTTATTATGTTTATATACTCGTCTTCTATGCCTTGTTCGCTAAGAGCTTTTATTATTGTCCATATTTCTACTGTATCGAAGGCTTTATGGAAGTCTATGAATGCCATGTGTAATTCTACATTGTATTCATTGCATTTTGAAATTAAAATTCTCATAGTATCCACATAGTCATGCGTGCTGAAGCCGGATCTAAAACCTGCTTGTTCGCATGGTTGATTATAATCCACTTGCTTTATCAGCCGATTTTCAATAATACTTGTATAAATATTGTATATATGTGACATTAAACTAATGTGCCTATAATTTTCAAGCTTAGTCGTATCACCTTTCTTGTGTATCAAGACGACATCTGCTTCATTCCATGAATGAGGGATGTTGTTTTCCTTCAGGCATTTATTATATAGGTCTTTCAACCAATTTAGTATCTCGTCTTTCCCTTCTTTAATCATTTCTGGTGTTATATTATCTGGTCCACTTGCTTATTATTTTTTACTTTCTTCATTGCAAAGGTAATTTCTGAAATTAGTATTTCTGGTAAGTTACCTCTCTGCTTGCCTAATGTTATCTGATTTTTCATATTCGGTTTTACCTTTGTATCATATAGTTCTATGTAAAATCTTTCAATTTCTTTCAATAGTTCTATTTTTCCAGTAAAAGTATCCTCGTTGTGGTTTGTCAATTTTGTTAGTATTTTACTTCCTGTAGACATTGCTTTCTTGAACACTTTGGGACCTTTGTTACGTTCTATTACTTCTTTAACTATTTTAGTATTATGTTGTCGTATATCTTTGTTAATTTGTTTCCTTATCAATTTATTCAGTTCTCAACTTGATTTCTATGTGCATCAACTTTCATTTTCCACATTTTTTCCATTAGATGTTTTGTGGCGTCGCTTATTTTTCCGGTTTTCCTTTTTTTTGTCCTAGGCGCAACTTTAGACGCAGCTTCTCATAACATTCGTAATCATTTCAATTCCTAACGTTTTAATATTTCCTGCTTTTTGAATTTGTAGTTTTAATTCCTCTAGATATTCGTCTCTGTTTCTTCTTAATTTATCAGGGTCAATTATGTTTACTTTATTTTCTCTATAGTGGAATTTATTTTTGTTATGGGTATGTATAAGCACTTTGCTTATATGTATATATATATATATATATATATATATATATATATATATATATATATATTTGAAAAGAATTAATACGTATAGATCATTTTAAGGATATCACAACAGATTCCTATAGTAAAGCAATGTTATAACGTAAGGAGAGGAACTGATTAGTATGTTATAGGTTACACCGTCCAACCCAAATTTTGGGAAAAGTAATATAAAAAATACAAAATTATGATAATGCGGGCAGGCCTGGATTAATGATTTCATAGACCCGTGGCTTATTACTTATCAGAGGCCCCATAAATTAAAAATCATAAACCCAATGATTATAAACCCCAAAATCGTAAAACCCAAGTAACCCAACTCCTCATTGATCCAAAAACCGTGAAACATAGCTTATATGATATTATACTTTATAATAGCAACAATAATAACATTAAAAAAATAATACATATAATAATTTTAAAATAAAATAATGATACATTTCAATGATGATTTTCAAATAAAATTCTTTTTTCTTAATTTAATTTTTACAAAATCTTGAATAAGATCATTAAAATCGATTGATTTTAATAATTCTGATTCGATGGCAAGACGAGTGAACGATGATAATCTGTCATCCAACATAGAAGATCGGTACATATTTTCTAATCTGTTAAGGACTGAGAAAGATCTTTCTGCTTCACAATTCGCTATTGATATTGTCGCGAATATTCTGAGAGCTATATAAGTATTCGGAAAAACACCAATTAATTGATTTTCAGAGATCTAATTTAGTATTTTAAAAAGTGAAATAAATGCTTTTTTTCTTTTTTATCCTCAGAAGAAAACTCTTGCGGATTTAGTTTCATCATTGGAATTAGCTGTTCTAATTCGGAAGTTAAATCACTTTCTACGTCTTTATTGTATATTTTGACTAAATTTGTTACTTTTATTTTTATTTCTTTTTCACTCGTGGTCAAAATATTGCTGAGAAATCCAAAAATCTCTGTAATGTAAGCGTAAGCTTCAATTCGCTTATTCATTTATTAAAATACCTCGCTACACTATTTATCATACAAATCATCCTGATGATAGAGCACATGATGGGGCAGCGATCATTATAAGCGTGACCGTGAAACATCACATTATGAATAGCTTTGCGACAGACTATTTACTGGCCTGTACCATCAAAATAGATTCCTCGCTCGGTCCTGTAGTGATCTCTTCCATATACTGCCCCCCCGAGACACAACATCAAACAAAAGCAGTTTCATGAATACTTCAAATCGCTGGGCGTTAAATTTATCTCCGGTGGCGACTTCAACGCGAAACATACCTCATGGGGCTCGCGTCTGATAACACCGCGCAGAAACCAGTTACACAGTTGCATTGAGAAAAACCGTTATAATAGTCTATCTACTGACGAACCAACATATTGGCCAACTGACATGGGGAAAATACCTGACTTATTAGACTTTTTTATTTGCAATGGAATCAGTACCTATCAAATGTCTGTTGAATCATCATGTGTTGGTACTTCAGATCACTCACCAGTAATTCTAAATATCAGTAGTACTCTCATGGATTCAGAGAAAAAATCAAGACTGTATAACAGTAAAACTAACTGGGACATCTTCCACCTGTTACTTGAAAATAAAATAAATCTCAACATTCCATTGAAAACTGCGGAAGATATAGAAACTAGTATAGAAAACCTCACCAAATACATTCAAGAAGCGACCCATTTAGCAACACCGAGAGAAAATTACAGTGGGAGAACTCGTAATTCTTAAAATCATCCAAAAATAATAAAGGACATTATTCAAGAGAAAAGACGATTAAGACGCATATGGCAGAACACAAGAAATCCAGCTGACAAAACGAAATTCAACAGAGTGTGCAGAGAGCTGAAAAATAAAATTGCTGAAATAAAAAATCTTCAAGAACTATAACACCAACAGAAGCTACCGATTACTCCTTATGGAAGGCTGTACGAACCGTGAAGAAATATAATCAATCATATCGATCACCTATAAAGAAAAACAATCGGTGGATAAGAAGCGACGAGGAAAAGGCTGAAGCATTCGCCGAATACCTAACAGAGGTGTTTCGTCCTACGGAAACCTGCATCGACAGAACCTCAGATGCAGAAGTAGAAAGCTACCTGCAAGCTCCAAATCAAATGTCTCTTCCGATAAAACCAGTATCACCTATGGAAGTAAACAAGTATATACAAAAGCATCTAAACCCGAAAAAAGCCCCCGGTTATGACTTAATTACCCCAAAAATAATAAAGAAATTACCACGAAAAGCAATAACTTTACTAGCACTAATATACAACGCAATTATTAAAACCGGATACTTAAAACTTTTTTAGAGTATTCAGAAGAAATTATGCGATTAAAATTTAAATTATGTCAAGTTTAAGAAATATCTTGTTCATTGTTTTCATTTCAACTTAATTCAAACGTTATCCCAATATCAATAATATTGAGTCTAGCGTGGTCAGCTGCTTTACTTATTATTTCTTAAGTCTTTTACTAAGTATTGTTTTTGTAGATAATAGATAACTCTTACTGGTTAATGATTACATGTATATTCATTTATTAAAATGATACTCTGTTTTATAAAAACTGTATTTATATAGTTATGTTGTGTAAGTCATTGTTAACAAGTTGTTTTTATTTTTTCTTTTCTTTTATATTATCTTATATTATTTCCTTTTAATAACAGTTATTCCTCTATGTAAGCTTGTAAGTCACAAGCGTATACAGTAATTTATTATTCATACTATGATATAAGTTTATATCAAGATTTATTATAATTTAATTCAATATTTAATAAATCACAAACTCGTTATATGCTTTCTTGGTGGAATAAGGGACTATGTATTTTTCATCCCTTTTCCATCACATATTATGTTATTATAATGTGGAGGTCTTTGCATTTGTTCATGGACCTCTATATTTACATGTATGTTTTTCTCTTTTTTTCAACAGAGGGAGGGGGTTTTTTAGTGGGTAAAAATCCCACACGCTGATTTCTTTGGAATCCAGCAGCACTTGCTGAGTGCATGTGCTGCTCTCAAAAATATATATGGAACTTATAAAAATATCAGTGTCTTTTGAAGATTTTCCCCCTCCCGCTTCAAAAAAAAAAAAAAAAAAAAAAAAACCGGATACTTCCTGATACAATGGAAATTTGCCACTATAATAGCCATACAAAAATCAGGGAAACCTCCTGAAGATTTAGCCTCTTACAGGCCAATAAGTTTACTTCCGGTCTTATCGAAGCTGTTTGAAAAATTACTACTGAACAGATTAAAACCTCTAGTAGCCCGAAATAAAATTATACCTGATTACCAATTTGGCTTCAGGGAGCAACATAGCACCGCAGAACAAATACATAGAGTTGTCGATGTAATAAATCGAAGTTTCGAAGAAAAAAAGTATTACGCAGCAGTATTTCTAGACATCGAAAAAGCATTCGATAAAGTGTGACACAATGGGCTGTTATTCAAAATAAAGCAACAACTACCCTACCAATACTATCTACTAATCAAATCTTACCTACAAGAAAGATTTTTTAAGAAAAATTTTAACGAATCCTATTCGAGCATTCGATCCATCAATTCAGGAGTCCACAGGGCAGTGTGCTTGGACCCACGCTGTATCAGATATATAAACCCACGACTTTCCGCTTAGTGCGAACACGACTACAGCAATGTTCGCAGACGATACCGCGATATTATCCTTTCACTATGATGCGGCATCAGCATCAAAGCGTCTACAGAAGCACTTACATGTTCTAGAAAAATGGTACAAATCTTGAAAAATTAAAATTAATGAACAAAAAAAAGTATACATATTATATTTACGCTGAAGAGAGGGGACAGGGGTCCTGTAGTAAAATTAAACGGAAAAACGATCCCTACATCGAGTAGCGTAAAATATCTCGGTTTACACCTCGACGAAAGATTAACATGGGGAAAACACAAAAAGGAACTCCTGTTAAATTTTTTTCGAGCCTAAATTAAACAAATAATCGATTTTTATACTTACTTTAATCCAAAGAGCATGGAGGTGAAACATTAGTTGATATTTTTTCAACATTATCAGCGCTCGTTATCGTCAGTCGTTCTTCTGATTCACCTTTGAATGCGGGTGATTGAAAAAGAAGCTTAAGAAACTGAAGAACTTGAGTTGAAATGTCAGTAGATATAGTTTCAACATCATCAGTTGTCGTTTTCTCTTCTTCCAATTGCTCTTGAGCAGGAGAGATCGAAAAAAATCGGTCACTTTTGTTAGCTTGATAATAGCTTTATTTTTATAATCTGCTATCTTTCTTTTCGCGGCTCCACTCAAATACTTCCTTCCAGTCATTTTTGAAAAATCACTTAACTTAATCACCGAACCACTCAAATGAAAAATTAAAAATTGTTTCGCTTCCGAAGTAGTCGTAAAAAAATCAGCACTCGGGAAAAGAAAACAAGTTAATTAAAGTGTGCACATTATTGACGCTACGAAAACAAATAGCGGTGTAGTCCAGTCGCAAGTACGCGCTGGCCCTTGAGTAGACTTATACTGCCGATTCAGCAGCATAAGTCTACTTGTAACCGTTTTTTGTTTTCGTAGTGTCAATAAGAGGCAAGTTCATTTGTTTTCTTTTATAAATACTATTTTCAGCTCGTTTTTTAAAATACTGGTATTGTGAAATATTTTAATGCAAACCTTTATTAAAATAAATTTTAATAAACAAATGAATTGAAATTAACAAACTTTTATTGAAAATAAATTTTACGCTCATTTTATGTTTTTCGGATTAATTACGAGTTGGGTAATGTGAGTTTAACGGCTTTGGGGTACATAGCTTTTGAATTTTCTCGATTTTGTTTAAATTTCGCGGCTATCTGCAGCCCCCCTAGTCCCCCCTAAACCGTGTCCGAATGCGGGATAGAATGTAAATAAATTAAAAGTCATATAAACCGGAGAAGCGCTACAAATAATTAAAACGAGTCTTAATTGAATTTAAAATCACTAAATTTTTATATATAAAAAAACGCAAAGCTTTTCGTCTATTAAACCATTATCAAACGAACATAAGTGAAGATCAAATTAAAACTTCAACTGCTACTCTAGTATTACAACGGGTTATTTTAATTATTCCGCATGTGACTAAAGTATAAAATTCTTAAATTTCATTTCAATTTTATAAAACTGAATACGTTTACTTACCGTATCTTTGAAGAAAATATGAGACGGCAACCTCTTATTTTTGAATAAACAGTTTACGGTAGAACTGAAAATTAAAGGGCAAATTTTTAATTTATCAATTAAAAAAAAATGAATTAATAACGAACATTATTATCGTTTAAGATACCATAGTTTGGATAGATCAATTTAATGTGAACAAAAATAACAAATTGCCTTAGTGATCTTCACGATCCTAAATTACACCATTGGCTAAAGAAACGGGTCATTTCATTATAAGATCTAATAATCATGTAGTTCTCGCATGGACGCATGTTGACATACAAGGAAATGTACAGCCAAAGATGGCACATTGCTTCAACCATTCCCGCTCCTGATTACAACAATGAAAGACCTCCAGACTTATATAAAATCCGCAGTACGTAAGTCAAGGAATCTACTTTATCATCATTAATCATTTGCAGTATCTACTAACGTTATTAACCTTAAATATAATTATTTGTTCAGAAAATTGTACATAGTTTTTAAGGTAGATGAAAAGAGCAGCAACTAACTGATTGAAGCAGCGAACATCTGAACATCTGATATATCACATTATGTCTATGTCAACTTTCTGCTAGGTATTTCTCATTCCACGAAACTTGATTCCTGCCATTTTGTTAATATTGTCGCCCCCCATTATATTGTTGGCCTGTTTTACGGACACCATTGCAGAAGATATTTTATTGTAGGAATGCTTTTTTCCTTTTATAATTTAACGGACACTACTGCAGAAGATATTTTGTGCAGTTAACATATTCCTTCATTTTGTTAATATCGTCGTCCCATTATATTGCAGAAACGCTTTTTTTCCTTTTATAATTTAACGCACATCACTGCAGAAAATATTTTGTTCAGTTAACATCTTCTCCACATGCACTAGTCTACGACCATTTAAGAATTGTAAATATATGTATATTATGTATATCATGGCGCCAATGAAAATCTCAAAATCTAACTATTTATTCTTTGAAGAAGCTATATTTTTAAATATATAAAGATGACGAATAATCAATATAAAATAATATACGTATCCAGTACGTATGAAACCGCAAATTGCTGAATAATTTTTTTTCACACGCAATAAAAATTTAAAAAATAACTTGTCATCGCTGCGTACAATATAACCCCTCTAAAGAGGAGCAATCCATAGTGGAACAAAGAATATGGGTGAAGCTACCAAAATGGGAGAAATAGCCTGGAAAATGGTATTCAACAATATAATTAAAACGTTTTTACATTACAAATGAAAAAAATACAACAATTATTAGAACAAAGGGAAGGAACTACGAAGATGTGTCAAGATGATGATTTTAAGAACCTTTTATAAACCCTTTAACATAACTTAGAACAATATAAGCCACTCTCACTATGTTTTAGAGATAAGACAGGTAAATTTGCATTGAATAATAAAGAAAATTGTAAAATATTACCGGAATATTTAGACGATCTTTTAACTTGTAAAGCGCTAAGATTTCGTGGCATTATCAGCCGAGAGTACGAGAAAATTCTAGAGTTTCAGATCTCTACGAGATTCGTATCCAAAAGTTTAAGAACAACAAGTCACGTTGCGATGATTCTGTATAGCAGACATTTGGAACGAAGTTTCTAAGATAGAAAGTAGGTTATGACAAGGCGATTAGCCAATTTTATTTAATTTCACGTTATAGTAAGTAATACAGGAATGGAAGAAGTATATAGAACAAAAATAAATCAAGAAAGTGACAATTAGGAGAACGTTGCAAGTGGACTGTCTCAATTTTGCAGACGACCGCATTCATAACGGAAAATGTATAAAAAGCCAAGCGTAAAGTAGAAATACTAAGCATTATGACCCCAAAGGTTGGATTGGAAATATCATTTGAAAAGATAAAATTTATGATCAGCTGTACAAGTTCTTTCAATCTAATAAAAACACCGTAATGGAGTATATAGAAAAATTTAATACCTTAGATGAATGTTGCGGATAAAAAAATCGATACAGTTACTTAAACGTAAATTTAAAATGTTTTTTTAACTAACAAGAGGCGCACATAATAAAAAATCGATAGGCAGAAATGCTAAAATAAAATACAGTAACGTCGTCATTAGCTACAGCGATTGTATGCAGTAGAATCGCTAAACTTGACTTCAAACAAAGAACTGTATGGCAACTAGAAATTAAGCAGATAAAAACACTTCGATAAATATTGGGCTCTATGGAGAGTAAGGAACATCGCAAATGGAGGTATATGATTAGAAAAAGAAGAGTCACATTTTACAGGCATATTAAAATAATAGATAACAACTACCTTATCAAAAGAATTTTAACTTCTTCGACAATTCCAAAAACGGATTATATTATAGAGAGTGCAAGTTAAAAGAGATATCAAACATATGGGAATAGTAGAAGAAGAAATTGAAGATAAAAATATATTTAGGAATAGGATTCAAATTTTGAAAAGTTACAGAAAATAAAACCGGGGGAATATGGACGGAAGAAATAAAGACACACTCCGAAAGGATGAAAGAATATTGGTCAAGAAACGAAAGGAACAAGAAGGAATTTATTACGCGAATTATATTTCCATGGTCCGCAGATATGGTCCTAGTTGATTAAAATAAAAATAATAATAATAAATTATTAATTTATTTGAATTCTTTTTGGCGTGATTTGGTCATTACGTTGATAAAAAGTATATATAACTTTTAGTGTGTCTAAATTTCATTGATCGTATTTTATTATTGTTTTCATATGTATATATGTACAGTAAAAATATTCGACATCCTTCATTTATTAATAAATCGATATACTCTTTTATATTGCGGTCGGTGGGAGAATATCATATAGCACATTAGATCCGTCTACGGGAGCATGCTCATGCTTTTATAGCGAAATAACTTTCGCCATTTTTTGTTTGGTCCATACATCCAATTCGTGGTCTGCCTTTACTTCGTCTTCCGTTCATCATTCCTTCAATTAGTGTTGTCATCCATTGCGAATATCCGATGAAATGCCCGACCATTTAATTTCTTCTCTTTTTTATCGTAGTTGTTCGTTTAGAAAACTTCGTTATTAATTATTTTACTCGTCCATAGTATTCTTAACATTCGCATCATATTTAGAACGCTCAGAGTTTATCTTTTTCTCTTTCTAAACCCGTCCATGTCTACGATCTATACAACGCCATACTCCAGATAAAGCTTTTTACAAAGTGTTTTCTGGTATTAACTGATATATTCTTCGATACAAGGAACGTTTTTTCATAAACGCGTTTTTCGCTAGGATTATTATCTTTCACACCTGAAAATATTATGCTTCCAAGTAAAGGAACTCCGTTACTTGCATCAAGCTGCTTTGTTGGTTTAGGAAAATAACTAATATTTGATTTCCGTATTTTTAAGATGCCATCGCTTTAGTTCTCGCAGTATTTGTTTTCATTTTACATTTTCCTTGTAGTGCTTTGCATAGCGCATTTAAGGATTCTTGTAGCTCCTTCACTGTTTCTGCTGTTATTACTATATCATGGGCGAATCTAATTGTGCTATATATTTTACCATTGATATTTATTCCATTATTATTTATATTTTCTAAGTATCCACTGCCTCTTCAATGTAACTGTTAAAGAGTAACGCAGAAAGGTTACAGCCTTGACGTACTCCCTTGCCTATCTCTGCATTTAAGTATAATTACTTCTTTTATTTATTACGGGTCTTTGTATTATTTCTGATGTACGGCGAGTCATCCTGGGCGTTACGTAATTATTATTTAAAATTTTTGGTTTTACTGTAAATTATACTGAAATATACGTTGTTGTTGTTGTTCGCCTATGATTACTGATTAGTTTCTACAGATTTGAAACAGGAGTCGTCGATCTCTGTAGTCTATACTTTGTTTCTTTAAGGAGTTAAATAGTACAATCTACATAATGGAAAGCCGTCTCTATATCTGCAAAAGCTATATAAACCTTTTTTCGTACTTCAAAAGCTTTTTCAAGTATTAAACGTAGGGAGAGTATCTTGCGCGTTTGCTTCTCCGAAAACCGAATTGATCTTCTGTTTAGTTGTTTTCAATTTTAAATTCTATTCTACAATATATTATTCTCGTCAAAATTTTAAAAGCGCGAGGTAGTATATTTAGCGTTCTATGGTCTTTACATTCTTGAGCGTTTAGCTGATAGTGATCAGTATATCCTGCTCGAAATATTTACAGACGATTCCTTCCTTATATATTTCATTTAATAAATTAAATAGTATGTCTAATAATTTTAACAGTTCTCCAGTAATTCGATCAACTCCTACTGTTTTATTGGCTTTAACTCATTTAGAACTCGCTCGAATTCACTTTTCAATATAGGCGGATCTTTCTCATCGTCTTGTTTGGCTAATTCTTTTAAAATTGAATCATCTACTGGATCGCGACTGTATAACTCTTCAATATATTCTTTCCATACATATATATCGAATTTAAATTTTCAGAGGGTTTTGAGAAGATAATAATTATTACGTTAATCTAACTTAATAATTCTTTATTATTTTATTTTATATGTACGGATTTATAATTTTTATTTCAAATTTTCATTTTGTAATTTTATTTTATACCTATCTTAAGAACTAATTCATTAGTCGTTTATATGTTTTTTTTCTTGCGAGTCATACACATTTTTTTGCAATTTTTTTGTATAAATACATCGGATTTGACTCGATTTTAGATCATCCGACAAATTATTTGAGCAGACTCGAAATAAAAACTGAGTATTAATTAATTAAGTCGCAACCACCGATTTATATAGATCCACTTGGAATATTCAAGAAAAGCCATATGAAAATATAGTTTAATTTTTTCAAAACTATCTTACTGATACGCACAGATATAAACAAATCAAACTTATCACTCCGTTATAAATTCGGAATAAAAGAAACAGAATAAACTTTTTAATAACGAGAAAATATTTATCGAATAAAGTAAAAAATTAGTTTTTGTAATTTTTAACGATTACTATCTGAACAGAATAAACTCAATTATCATTGTTTATAATAGTATGGTGGTAACTCTGCAAAATAATTTTTGTACATCGTGTTGACATTTTTAACTTTTACATTCCAACACATTGAACCGGTACCGATAAATATTTTGCGGCTCTAGATGATCAAGTGTTCCAATTAAAATATTTTTGGGGTTTTTAAAAAAAAAAAATCGACTTAATACGTAAAAAGATAATTATGGTGTATCCAAACGTATAGGATGTGATTAATAAATTATGAGAAAAAATTATTTATAAAAACAATTTTAATTGACAACATTGGGCACCAAATTAAAATGATTTCTACAATGTTAATTTCGATGGAAAGTTAAAAACTTATGTCGACAATATATTTTTGTATGTTACTTCCATGAGACAACATGGCATAAGGTGCACAACGTAATTTTTTTGTAACCCGATAAACTCTGATTGCTTATTCATGGATTTATACAAATCGAATTTAATTGAATTATTTTGATTACTATTATCGTTATTCGTATATAAACAAATATAGACAAACATAAAATATGGACTAACGCAAACGTATATTAAAAGGGACGTCATCGGATAAATGCAAATAAACTTGTTTATTGACTAGAACCGAAGAAAATAAATTTATGATCCGGTCTTAATAATAAAATAACGCCTAAGCCTGAAATTTTAGAAAATAATAAAAAATTGAAATTAAAAAAAAAAAAAAAATGTAAACCAAAATTGTACTACAATTATTTGCTATTAAACGAGAATAATTATTTCATCTATTTTTACTTCGGATATTGAGATAGATCAGTTAAAACTGTCGCATTTTCACCTCCGAGTTTGAGCGGCTTGAGAACTAAATTTTTTTCGCAAGGATCATTCGACACTCTCGTTTGTACACTTTGGAACTTAATACTGTCTTCATCTTCATCCAAGTCTGTAATAATACGTTCAAAAACCGAAAACATTATTACAACAATTAACGTTTAACAAAACAACTATAAAATTATGCCTAGTATTAAAAGTTTTAAAATTATTTTCGCGTTGCGAATTCGGTAAAAAAACATTTTTTTTTTCCGAAAACGCCACATGATCAATTTTTAAAAATTTAACGATTCGTGCACGTTCATCGTCAGAAATACGATCCAATAGTTAAATTTAAAACAAACAAAAAATTAACGACCTTAAAGAAAAAAATTTACACTATTCATAGTATTGTTTTGTAAAAGAATTTATTATACATTTTTCTTTCTAGAACTTGCCTTATATATTTCTTACGATCGTCTTTCTTTCTTTTTTTCCGGTTCTTTTTCTTTCGAGAAATCCACCAAATTCTTTTATTCTGTTAACGTTTTTTCTGTTGTCTATAGTTACGTTCTCTGTTTGTGCTTCATGAAATTTTCTTCGTGTTTGACAACCACCTCGAGCTGATTTTTCAAAAGATATCAATGAACGACAACATTCTTTTTGTTAGCCCGGTATTATTCAAATTCCGGCGCCAATTTTTTTTTCTTCGTAAGATTTTACGCTGTCTTTTATAGTTAAACAGTTTTAGAGGTATACATTTATTCCTACCACAAGAACTTAGAAATACCTCGTCTACTCGTTGAAAATATTTCAAAAGCAAACAACCAAATTACGATTGCTGAAAACTTTTTAACAGAAAGAAACTTACGCGGATACATCACCGAAAAAATTAAAGACTAAAACAATTTTTTTTTTTTTTAAAGATACTTTCGTATAGAATAGACACAAGCGTGAAAGAGACTTGTTGAAACCGAAATGTCAATTTAAAAAATCATTCAAACCTAAAGACAGACCCTCCAGCACTAGCACGCAGCAGATGTTGTTATAGCCCATTTCTGCATTAGATATCCGCGTCTTACCTGTCCAGTCCTAATTCTATTGAATGTCTTCCATCGTTTCCTATGAAAATCCATTCCTTTAGCTTCATTCCTCGGGTCGATCATTAAGTAGGAATTTGTTACATGTTCTACATTCCTTTCCCACGTTATTTTTCATTTATTAAAAACTTTCATATCTTCTACTAATAATTCATCCATCTTATATATATATAAACTAAAAAAGCACGACTTCGAGAATTAATTTTATTACGTATAGAATGCAAACCATAAAGTATCATATAAAACATAACTTTAAATGTTTCTAAGGAGAATTATTCAAAGGTGAACTTTGCATTTATCGACCGTAGCGTAAAATAGCCATAGTAATAGTATAAATAATAAAAGACGAATTTAGAATCGAAATGTAATCCAGGAAATTTAAATACTTCTGTTCGCTGCAACGTTAAATTACTAATTGTTAGATTTAACGAAGGCGTTGGTTCGTAAGTTACCTAGTGATCTATGTAAAAAAAAGTTTCGTATGTATCTTCCGTTTGTAAGAAGATATTACGTCCGCAAATAACCTCGTAGAAATCTGTAACTGGATATAGTCAATAAACGTATTTATTAAAATCAGGAAACAAACTTAGCACGCTGCATTTACGGCGCATCGTTTTATAGAATAAAATCGTATAGTTATGTATACCGACTCCAACTTTAACAGTACAGGAAGTTCCTAATAAATAGTATACTAATCGCTTTTTCATCATTTCCACGCATGTTTTTTCTGTATATAGAAAAATACTTACACTCGGTAGTATGTGTCCTAGAAGACGTTCAATATTTCCTATTGCAAATTACACAACTTAATGATAGTATCCCTATAATTACGGAAACTGACTCCGTTATGTTCTAAATGTCACGGTAAGGTTAGGACTTTTTCGTTAATTTGTCTGAATCGCAATTGATCCATAGGAATCAGTATGGTCTTGCTTGATTTCAAAATGAGGACCATTATTGTCTTGATCTACAGCCGAGAAGTAGCAGGTGTGTCTGTCCGAATTTTGTGAAATATAATTACTAGGCGATTGTTCATTATCGGTGGAAAATGCTTGAAGTTATAATTTTCCGCGAATGGCGCTTTGAAATATTACCGGTTATCTGATTTAATTATTGGAGCTTTCCGCTCTTCAATTTTATAAGACAAGAATCGTTGGTTACAATTTTTCTTAGATGACGCTACAGCGAAGTGCTTACTAAAGATGTTAGCAACTTCATGTGGATTTCGGCTATTTTTAAAAACTTATTATTTAATTTTCATCGAGTCATTTAAATACGGAGTAGAGTAATATTAGTTTTTCTGTTATAATTAAATATTACCTAATTTCGTAAAAATTGCGAAAAATAGCGATACAAAATGTCAAAAAAAAAAATATATATATATATTGAAGCGAATAATTAATTAACGTAATCAAATAAACAATTTGTGTTTATAATTACCTGAAGTAAGTTTTCCGGGATTACCAAATTTTGCGCTAAAATGCCAGGAAACGAAATATAATAGTAATTATAAATCTTTCATGAAAATATGTTTAAAACAAGATAACCTTGAAAATTAAAATACAATTTTATAATTATTATTTTATAACAATGTAAACGAAATTATAACGATTTGATAAATGGCGCTCTCGTCAGTTACGCGAATATCAATATCGTAAACATCGATTACATCTGTGTGCAATGCGATGCTTGCAGAACACGAGATGTCTGCGATAGTTCTTAATGCTTTATTTTGGAAGCGCTGTATTATCGCTATATTACTCTGCTTAAAACAGCCCCAAAGTTGTCTTCCGTACGTCCATATAGGCTTTAGAAATTGATTATACTCAATAATAACTTGTTCTCCAGTGATAATTCGGATTTTCTTCCTATAAGCCAAGGCATGTTCCTAAACTTTATACTTAATTCATTTCCTTTTGCTACTATATGGCTTTTCCAGGTTAGTTATCTATCCAAATGAACTTCTAGACATTTTACTGATTTTTTTAACCGGGATTATCTAATTGTTGATACGAATATTTTTGATGTTTGTTTTTTTTTTGTTTATTATTTGTAAATAGTACACGGGCTGATTTTCTCCTAATTGATTTCTATACGGCACCACCTGTACTATATTGAAAGTGTATTCAGTGCTGATTGCTAAGTTAACTTCAACATTTTAATCGGAACAAATCACAGCTGTATCATCCGTGGAAGTAGCGATAAAATGATTCGAAGAAGTAAAAATGTTTAGATAACTGGATAATTTTGAACACCGTTATATAAATATTTCAAGAACTAATATATTCACCGTAATGACACTTATTACGAAGATATACATTGAAAGTTTACATTTTGTATAAAGGGTATTGCAACTAAAAAGGTTAAAGCGGTATGCGATCAAAATCATCTTTAAAGTTATCACCTAAGGACAACGTTGTTAATTAGTAACCATATTAAGTTTATTATACATATATTACTTAAAATGTTGTTTTAAAATCATCGGAAGATTTGAATTGTTTATATATTTTTATCCGATATTTTACGAAAAATAAATGCTTTTACATCGTCGAAATAAATAGTAGTAGAAACATAAATTCGATTTAATAAACTCACTTCCCACGTTCAGCCACTTTTGAATTTGGAAGTGGACTGTTCTTTGTGTTTTGAACATTTAATTTTTCTCCAAGTGCCGACGAATCGTTATTCAGCTAAAAATTTTAACAGAAAAAAATTGCGATAAGTTATTTTCGCCAGTTCTAATAAAATAAAATCGGTTATAAATTCTTAAAGTAAATTCGAAACAACATAAACGACACACGCGTTCTCGTAGGTATATTCAACGGTGTGTATGGGAAATATTTTTCCAAAATAAATTTTGTACCATAAAGCGTGACTCGCGATTTGAAGATACATCGTGTGAAATAAGTATGAGGTATTTTATAGTAAAAGTACCCCGAAAATTTAAATTTCATTTTGTAATGTTCTGTTTTGCTAATTTTTCGTAATTTTTTTAAGTTTAGCATATTTTTATCTTTTAGCATATATATGTGAGGCTTCCATATTAACTTCTGATCAACAATTAGGCCACGATACATTACTGTAGTATCAGATGGAATTATTTTGTTATTTAAATAAACAGCTATATCATGAGAACAGGTGCGTTTTCGACAGAAGTGCATGGCTGAGGATTTTACAGCCGACAACTGAAATCCGGATACTCCGTCCACTTTAGAGGTGTATTTATGCAGGGTTGCAGCGTTTCTGATCCAACGTGATAAGAAAATAACTCTGCAAATAATGATGCTCTTATTGGTGGTACTATCTCAGTTTATAATTTATGGCAATATAAAATAGGATTGGACTAAGAATAGCACCTTGCGGAACACCATTCTGTAGTGTTCGCGGAGTGGATAAAGTGTTACCAAGACTAATTTGGAATGTTCGGCCTTTGAGGAAGCTGCTAATGATCGTTGGGAATCTGTCTCGAAAATTCTAGTTGTACAGCGGGGTCAGTGTCTCTAGATCGTATCAAAAGCCTTGGATATATCTAAGAAGAGCGCTAATAAGTAATGATTATTATTAACTATCGAATTTGATATTTCATTGTGGAGGTAAATAGCTTGATCAATTGTTAAGCGACCTGGACGAAATGCGCATTGTTTACTAGAACACTTATTACAATATACAAGATAGTAATTCGCCCAAAAATGGACTACCGTATTGTAGCTTATGGAAGTGCAAAAGGATCTATTTTACAAGCATTAGAATGTGTTAACCATTCTGACATGACAATATGTTTAGGTGCTTTCCGTACAACACCTTCTGCTAGTCTATTGAACATATTCGGCGAAACATCACTCAAATTTCGCCGTTCCAAAACTTATATCATATTTTTACACTAACATAAAAAGTACTCCAAATTTGCCTGGATCAATCCTGCGATCTGAAATCAATCCTAGCGGTAAATCCAGAAACAACAAGCGATACTTAGACACATCGAAGTAGACGTTCCTCCTCTATAAGAACGATATGCCTGCATTGCTGCCTTGAATCTCACTGAATGTGGAAGTAAATCTTTCGTTACTCCAAACAGAACTTCGTAATTACCCTTCTAGTACATTACATCCGTACAAAAACCACCTAATGTTATTCACAGATGGTCCAAAGTCAAATTCTGGTGTAGGATGTTATCATCTTCCAACGAAATAATAATCAGATTTCCACAACCTCCTCATTTTTTAATCCTCTCGGCTGAACTTTATACTATAAAATAAGTTGTAATTTATATACAAGATTCTATCGGTAGAAATATGGGTTACAAGCCACTCGGACATTGCTTGGAATGATCTAGTCGACACAGCATCTAAAGAGGTGGCTTATCCTGCTCCTGATCGTCCAACAGATCCAAAAGATATCCACAGCATAATAAACGAACAAATCCGCGCGAAATGGAATATGTTGTGGTTATTCGCACCAACTGCAAAAAACTTATGCACATTTAAACCTGATAGTAATTTATAGTGATCTCCTACATCCTTGGCACACCACGAAGAAATAATCATCCGTCGTATACTACTAGAACATACGACCCTCACTCATAGTCACTTGATCAGAAGAGAATTACCACCGATTTGTTCCTGCAGCAGTGTTAAATTAACAACAGAACACCTTCTGCTACACTGCTAAAATCACACGGCTGAACGTATCCGATATGGTCATCATTTTTGTTTAATTTGAATTTCTCTGAAAACATTCCTATGTAAAAAATACAATTTTCATGTTATATATTTTTTTTTACGCTCACCTAATTTATGCTTATTGTAAACGTAATGTTACGTTTCTATTATAATTATTAATATTTTTTTAAATAAAATTAGTTTTGTAATTTTTCAACAAATAAAATTTCGTAATTTCATATTTTTTTTTTAACAAAATTCGTTAGTTTAATATATTTTTCCTAATTTACAGAGAACGGAAATAGGTACACCACCGCCAAATTCATATTCCAACAAAAATTTCTAAGTCTTTACGCGTTTAGCTATTCGCTATATAAAAATGTAACGATATAACTTAACCCATGTCGGAATTCGTACATTTCCGTGCACAAGCAGCGTGAATGTTATTTATCCATGAAACGATTCGAATTTTTCCCTTATATGAAATAAAGATTTTTTACATAAGATTGAAATAATTCGTTTAAATCCGGAATAATTTATCAAAACCATTCGAAATATGTGACATTAGCGTGAATAATAAAAACTAACCACAATGTAAAATAGTTGAAGTTTAAAAGTAAATGACGCAACTACATATCTACATATAGTTACAGATAACTATATATATATATATATATATATATATATATATATATATATATATATATATATAAGTATAGCTATAGCTACTGTAATTATAGTGACTAATTCCATACCGGACTCCATGACCTTCATACGTTAATTACGATACCCAACATTTATAAACAAATGAGGTTATACAAGTTACGAAAATTACCAAAGTTGTGTGCAATTATTCAAAATAAAACCCGTCATTTTTCAAAACGGATTTGCGGGTAATTTTGAAGGAAAAGAAGTTTATTACAGCTAATTTAATTTATCAACGTGATCGTTTTACGTAGATATTGTTGTGAAATAACCTCGTATCAAAATCTGGAATAATAACACGTTGGTAGGTTGGTGAAAAACCAAAACTTCTACAGGAATCGTCTCACATAATAAAAAGTAGGAGACTCGTTCAAGTATGCAAGGTTGTCGTCAGAGGAAAATTCATATATTTTCCTAGTACGGCATATAGATTGTTTCGGAAATATTATTAATAAACGGAAAAATATAAGGAAATGAAATTTTATCGACTATATAATAGCCTTCCGATACACGGGTGCTGTAAAGTTTAAATAGACGGCTTAGGTCTATTAAACCCAGCACTGAAAATATTTATTTCTGTTTGTAAAATTATTATTTTTTTTGAAAAATAATTATATAACCTTTTTCTTTTTCATCGATTTCAAAAAATTTATAATATACTATTTAAAATATTTTTATTGGTAAAAAAACCATACATACAGCATAATTTATATACGTTACAAAATACTACCCAAACAAATATATAGTATTACCTAATTTAAATAAAACCATACGTGTTTTTTATAAGGTATGTTCATTATGAACCAAAAAACATTAAAACGTTAAACTTTACTTTAGTAACCACTTAACGGAGACATAAAATTTTAGCCGTTATTTTTTTCTGCACATTCTTCACACAAATTTATAATATGCTCCATACAAAGACAATTATTACGATGTTTACAGTAATATTTAGTTTTACGGTCTTTGCAATATTTGCAGCGACCTCTCTTTCCATCTGGTGGAAGTATTTTACTTTCTACTGTCTTTGAAATTCTCAGTCACCATCTGTATGTAATGTATATATTAAGTGTTCGACATAATCGTGTGCGTGATATGTTGATTAAAAAATAGGTTCCAACAATCGTGCTCGCGATTTGAATAAAACGTTACTAGTAATATAAAAGTAACCGGAATGCACGAGTTGGGTCTAAAATAAACCTATACACTAACAGCAATGCAGGGGTTCGGTCTGTATAAATATTTATTACTACAACTCACACATACATGACTAAAACTGCTTGCTGATATCATCACTATTTGTCGAGGACATTATGCGAAAGTTACGCGTGAATTCCCCTCTCAAATTTATATTTATGGGAAATAATTTGAATAAAATAAATAGCAATGATTTGTCAGACCCAAGACCCAACCCGTGTATGGGAAATAGAGGGTGTGCTGTTGACGGTCGGAGGTTCGAAACCAACACGCGGCATATTTCATCGTTACATAACTGTTAATTATCACGAAGCTCCGTGCCATATCATATGCGCGCATCTACATGTATATAATTAGTGCATCGAATAATGCTAGCCCATTTTGTTCGTAAAAATAAATGTACAACGGCTAGGCACCATGTTCGCAACAAACAATTCAACGTTGATGATGATGATAATGATATAAAAAAAACTCTGTGCCTCGCGGCGCAAAAACTTAAAGATGTTATGCCAAAAAGACACTTATCAAACTCACGATTTTGTACAAATTTCAGAAAAAAAAAGTAACGCAATGACCACTATGGTTAACTTGACGGTGACTCAAATGTTTTCGTTCTCAAATCTACGTCGTACATGCATCCTTCGTGCGACGAAGGTTTGAACGAAATAACAGCTAGCCGCGCGCGCATGCGTAAGAGAAAGTATACAAACACGAAAAAATATAATTTCATAATTTCTGTACGTGTTTGTGTTGTACGTATGTATATAAACTGAATATATCAGTTCCGATATAACAAATAAGCTGAGGTCGGTTAAAAATAATATATATATCCTCTAAGGACGACGACTCAAGAAAGTCGCATATACGAAAAAGTACTAGCCCGGCTCAGAATAGGACATACTCAACTTACGCATGCATATATTTTCGAACACGACGAACCTCCAGAGTGCGAACTCTGTGATCAACCTGTAACCGTGCACCACCTGTTATTGAAGTGCAACAAAAATGTAAATTGCAGAGCACTGAATGACATATCCACAGATGACATGAAGGATGTTCTCCAGGACAATGTATATACAACACGTAAACTGTACGAGTATCTTATTTGTACGAATTTAATACCTTACATTTAATTAATTTAAATTAAGTGGCGTAATCTTATTTGTACGAATTTAATGTTTTATATATAATTAATGTAAATTAAGTGGTCATAGCCGAAAGGCAATAAGTACTGCTATTAAACAAATAAATAAATAAATAAATAAAAAAAACTGAATATACACGTATATGAGTGCAGCATGCGGCAAACTATACTATGAGAATAGGCCTGCCTATGTTATAAGCCTTTGGCTCGCTCGCTCGTTTTCCGGGGTTAACTAACCCCCACATACAACGCGCCAATAAAACTTTTCTTGAGTGTGCAATGAATTCTACGCAGAGTGACATTCGACACTAAGGATTTTATGTAATTACTAACTATAATATTTTAAATTAATTACCAAACGAGACCAACAGACGTCAATCTTTAATGCTGCAGAATTTTTATTAACCTAGGTAAATCTGATATTTATAAGGAAAAACATGCGCAATCAGAGTCAATTATATATTGTCAATATTTACAAGATGGTACTTTTCATTCTATTCCACTTTTGCAAGTGGAAATCTTTCCAAAAGTATAGCTTTTCGATACCATCAGCTTAAGCATTTCATAATACCTGACAATCTGTGTTGCGCTAATTTCTTTCGAAATAAATATATTAGTCGCTTTCCCATCCATGTTACTACGAACATTTACCTCAAACACTAGATTTAGAATACGGTTTTACTTCGGCTTTCTCTCTGAGCACAAAAAAATGTTTTAATAAAAAAATTAATGAAATAAAGGAAATTTTGGTTTCTAATCGCGAACATACACAAAATATTAAATAATCTTCGACGCATGACATTCGATCAAAATGACCTTTCAGTTCAATCGGTATATTTCAAAAAGATAATTTCCCGCCGTATAGTCTTTTTTTTTTTTTTTTTTTTTTTTTTTTCTTCCGCGCTATGTACAGCAGCGAGGCTAGGAGCGCGGCCAGCAAATTTAAATTTTGTTAAACAGGTTTACCGATCTAAGCTTAACAAGAAAGGATGAAACGGATGGGGAATCTTGGGCCAGAATTGATGAAATATTTAAGGAAGAATGTTTTGGGATTTTTGGACATTCTGATAGGAGGTGGTGGATTGTAATCGGAACGTCGCATCTATCACAGGTTGGTGGGACTAATTTTTGGAATATGTGTCCATGTGTAAGTTGCGTATGACCGATCCGGAGTCGACACAGCACCACCTGATCCCTTCGGTCTTCAGGTTGAAACTTCCATTCGCGAACTGACGGTTTTATTGTGTGCAGGTGTGATGTACTTTGTTGTTCCGTCCATCTTTTTTGCCACAACCTATAAAATAGGCCCTTGGTTTCTTCCTTGATATCACTGAGTGGAATCTTAATACGCAGTGCTGGGCGCATTTTGGAAGCTTCTTTTGCTGCTAGATCGGCCATATGATTTCCTGGTATGTTTGCGTGGCCCGGAATCCATACGAAGGTTATCGCCGTTTGATAGTTCTGTACGATTGTGTTTATGGAGTTTGCGACCGGATGATTTGATTTCCGTTGAATGTGATGTAAAGCTGCCATGGAGTCCGTAGCTATCGTTATAATGTGATGGTAGGATTTTACCGCGTGTTCCAACGCTAGTAGGATTCCGTATAGTTCTGCGGACAGAGCGGAGAATAATGGTGGAAGTGAAGTTGAAAAGATCACATTTCGATTAAAGACCACTGCGCAACCAGCGGATTCTGCGGAACTTGTACCGTCGGAGTAGTATATCTTTTTCCTTTGGGGAGATAATAAATTGTGGATGATGGCAAAGTGAGAGTGCTTTTTTGGGAGCAGTGTAAAATCGAATGCGGCGTCTTTCGAAGTCCATGGGGGAAGGATTTTTGTAGGGTTGCTTTCTATGTTGTATAGCTCATCAGCTTCTGATAGATCGGTATGAATTGATTTCGTAGTATCGGATATAATTCTTTTTACTCTTGAACCTAATAATCTGGTTTCAGATGTACTCTGAAGAGATCGTTTTATACTGTTAGTTGCTGGGAGCTCTGGATTTGCAATCGTGCGTAACAGAAGATTTACCGTAAGATGATCTCGTCGAAGTGATGGAGGCCATTCTGAGACTTCGCAGTAGATGCTTGATATTGGGGATGTTCTGAGCGCGCCTGTAATTAATCGAAGCGAGGAATTGTGGATAGTATCTAGTTTTGAGAAGTCTCTCTTGGATGCTATGGAGAAGAGGGGGATTCCATAGTCGCATTTTGAGCGAATTTGAGAGCGGTATATCATTAACAGTGAAGAACGGTGAGCTCTATACGATGTGTGTGCCAATTTTTTTAGTAAATTTAATTTGGTTGTGCATGACTTCGTCAGTTGATTTATGTGCTCTCTCCATGTTAATTTGTTGTCGAAGAAAAGGCCCAAGTAGCGAATATGAGATGTAGTTTGAATGGGTGTGTTGTTTAGTAGGATATGTATGTTACTTTTACAGGATTTGATTCTACAGAAGTGAACAGCTTTTGTTTTTTCCGAAGAAAACATCCAACCACTGTTTTGCGCTCTTGCTGTAATTTTATTGATTCCTTCCTGAATGATGTGTTCGCCGTGTTCTATGTTTGCACATGTTAGGAAGACTACTAAGTCATCGGCAAAAAGTCCCATTTTAATTGGGAGTTTAATGTCTTCGATGATATCGTTGATGGCTATATTGAATAGAGTTGGACTAAGAACTGAGCCTTGTGGAACTCCATTTTGCAGTTGTTTAGCTTCCGACATTCTATTTTTAATCTTCACTTTAAAGAGACGATCTGTTAAGAAATTTGCGACGAAAAGTGGAAGTCGACCCTTGAAGCCCCAGTTGTACATGGTAGTCAGTATTTTTTGCTTCGTTGTAGTGTCAAATGCTTTGGAGAGATCGAAAAAGACCGCTAATAGGTGGTGCTTGTTATTAAATGCTTGTATTATTGATTCTTGTAAATACAGAGCTTGGTCTATCGTTGTTCGATTTTTGCGAAATCCACATTGATATTTAGTTAATAAGTTTTGTGATTCTAGCTCCCACATTAGTCTGTTGTTGACCATTCGCTCAAATACCTTTCCAAAAACTGACGTTAATGATATTGGTCGATAGCTCTCTATTTGGTGTGGGTCTTTGTTCGTTTTTTTGATTGGAATAGTTTCTGCTAATTTCCAGCTTGCAGGAAGTTGTGAAGAAATCCACAGTTTGTTTAGAATATCGAGCAGTAGGTTTTGGACGTGTTCCGGCAGATTTTGGAGCATTGAGATATGTATTCCATCGTGACCAGGAGCTGATGGTTTCGAATGATTTATAGCTTTTTTTAATTCATTCATAGAGAATGTCGCATTATATGGTTCTTGGTTATTTGAATAGAAATTTCTTAGTTGAATTTGGTCCCGATTTTTTGTGCACTGAGGGTGTAAGTTTTCATCGCTGGAGGCGGATGCAAAGAAATTTGCAAATTTTGAAAGAATTTCAATTGGGTCAGTTTCTATAGTTTTGTTTATCATAAAAGCCGACGGTGTTGCGAGTGTTGGCGATCCCTCTATGGATTTTACTTTCCTCCATATTTGACTTGATGGCGTAAATGGTGAGATTGTAGAGACGTAGGCATTCCAAGAAGCCCTTTTGGCTTGTTTTAATGTTCTCCTTGCTTTGGCCCTCAGTCGTTTATAACTTAGTAGATCTTCTTGTGAATGAGTTCTTTTGACGATTCGCAGCGCTCTTCTCCTGTTTCGGATAGCGTTTGCACATTCTGAGGACCACCATGGGACTACTTTGCGTCGTGTTGATTGAAGACGTGAAGAAGAGCATGAGTGTGCTGTCTCTACTAAAGTCTGGGTTATATGTTGTATATTCGTAAATATGTTATTTGTGGATGTGATTTTCATTTCATCAAGTTTGTCCAGTTTATTTTTGTACTGCGTCCAGTTTGTTTTTGACGGGTTCCACTTATGAGTAATTGTGTTTTTAGGATACTTTGAACCTGGATTTTGTTTGTATATGATAGTTGGGACATGATCACTTCCCGCCAGGTCCGGATGATGGAAGATATTGAAACGACTGATTAATTGAGGTGAGATAAACGTTAGATCTAAAGTCGACCATTTACGATGCGAAAAGTTGTAGTGAGTAGGGTCACCGGTGAGTAGTTGTGCCAAACTAGCTTTTTCGACTATCTCCTGCAGGACCCGGCCTTTTGCATTATATTTTCCACCTCCCCAGCTTGGTAAATGGGCGTTGAAATCGCCAGTAAAGATTAGCGGTGAAGGAACGCATTGAAGTATGTTTTCCAAGTCGTCCGTTTGTATTTTCTGATCCGGAGCGATGTAAATAGTGCAGATTGAGAGGGGTTTTGGTGTGAAAATGGTAATCGCTATTGCTTGCATATGAGATGGAAGGGTAATACAGTTGTGTATTATGTTGGTTCGAACAGCCAACAGTACTCCTCCGTGAGCACATCCACCTGGAACTGGATCTGATTGGTATACGTTAAAATTTTTTATCTGGAAGATTTGGCTCGGTTTTAGATGGGTCTCTTGAATGCATAATACGAGAGGATTGTATGTATTGATCAATAATTGTAGGTCTTTGTAGTGGGTATAGATACCATTAGAGTTCCACGAAATTATTGCTTGCTCCATAGAAAACAGTTTAAATTTTTATTGGTTATTTGCTGGTGACGAAATCACTAGTTCTAATGTTTTTATTATTTTTGTGACCCTAATTTTTGTTCGTCGGTAGTTGATGTGAGAATGACAGAATTTTAGTTGCTGAATTAGTCCGGGAATGTCATTTGTGAATTCAGCCGCTATGAGGTATGCATTTTGCGACTTGTTGCACATATCTATGAAGCAGATTAAGTTTGTTGGCGTTAGTAAATGTTTTAGGTTTTTCTTTTCTACTTCTTCAACATAACCTCTAAAGATGTCGTTTAGGGATAGTTCTGCTTGTTCCTCCGAGGAAATTTCTTCTCCATTCTCCTCTGAGTCACTAGCATTTTCTTTTTTCTGTTTTTTTGAGTTTTTTGGTTTGTTTTTTGATTTTTCCGATTTTGGTGTTACAGGTGCAGTTTTTCTAGTGGAGTTTGATGAGTAATCGGTACTGGTAGACGGTGCTGGGCGCTTTTGACTGATTGGTATTGAGGTGAGGTCAGGGAGAGCGGGAAAACTTTGATCTATTGCTGTGTTAGGGTGATTGGTTTCGGTGTCGTTTGGAATTTCTGCAGGTTTCAGCGCATTTATATCGACTGAGGGGCGGATAAATTGGTGTGCATTGTAAGTGTTGTTTACGGAGAGATTATGTTGATCTATTTCAGTGTTTAACGAGCAATCATCTCCCTTGTGTCCCGTCTCATGACATCTGAAGCAAATGAGATCATCTAAAGTTAAAAATATTCTATAGTTTCTATCGTTGTAGTTTAACAGGAAGGAATCAGGGAGTTTGATCTTACTTGATGTGTTGGTGTACACTTGCCGGCGCCAACTTATAATGTGACCGAATTCGTCATTTTGTGGTTGTACTCTTAACAAGGAAATATGAGAGGCTAATTGTAGCTGGAGGTTATTTTTTAGGTATTGTTCTATGACTGTATTTGGGATGATCGGGCTTACGTTTGAAAGAATTAGTTTCCGCGAGGATGAGTTTAGTTTACGGGCTTTTATGAAGTGTTGTCCAATTGTGATTCCCTCATGAGTGTGGACTATATCATTAACCATGTTTTTGTTTGCTAGGAAGACTATAATTTTATTATTACTAACGCGGGAGGCAGCGATAATATTCTTTGCATCTTTAACGATCGATTTAATTGCTTGGAGGTAGTCGATTAATTTTAATTCCGGTATATAATTTAATATTATGCCTTGGTCTTCCGTTGGATGTTCGAAGTCTAATATCGGAACTATTTTTTTCTTTACTTTATCGGAGTAAGATGGCGTAGTAGGCGAAATGTTCGGGTTAGTTACATGACGATCTGATTTTAAATTGTTAGTAATTTCGGAAACACGCGGCGGTAAATCGCGATTATCGGAATTAGCTATATTTATACGATTATCGTTGCAATATACGTTACTTTTGTTAGTATTAGTAAAAGGAATGTTGTTAGTATTAGTAGAAGGAATGTTGTTAGTATTAGTAAACGGAACGAACTCACCGCTTTCTGTTTGCTTCGACATTGTTCAGGCGGCTTTATCTCCGCCTGATAAGAAACGAGTTTGATATCTTTTGACTATAATACGAAGGGATTTACACGGAATAAATAACGAATAACGAATAACGAATACGAAACACGTTTAATTTTATAAAAAAGATTAACGCGGAATAACGACTATACACGAAACACGCCGCGGGTATCTTCCCGTATAGTCTTGAACGTGTACTAAATGGAAAGTAACGCAGGATTACTATCATTGTTTCAAAGATTGTGCAGTCGTATGGCTGATTTATAAACAATGGCGAATCGAAAAATGTAAAAATAAATAAAAAATGATGTTGATTTAGTTACCTTGGACACTATCATATTACGAAGCTGAAATACATAATTATCAAAATTTTCATAAAAACTGAATAATACAATTACAATATCATACTACTTTTACACACGTATACGTACAATGTTCATACATTGGATACGTATATATATATATATATTATATATATATATATATATATATATATATATATATATTATATATATATTATATATATATTATATATATATTATATATATATATATTATATATATATACATAAAGTCCCCGGGCAACACAGCTTTTTCGGTATTTTATACACAATTGTAACTAATTTAATTAGTATTTCGTTTCATAAATTTCCGGAGATAAAACCAAAAATATCAGGGTTTTTTTAAATAAACATCAGAATGTTTTTTTGGAAATAAATTTTGGAATTTTAATTGTTTCCTTAAAATAATTATTTCATAGACTGCAAAATATTTTCGGACGATCCGATACTTTAAATCGAAACAGTACCTGAAATATATGATTTTAATTATATTTATCATATATATATGCAGTAAAAGCAAGTTTCTACGCTTATAACATTCGAATAGTTAATGCGATCGAGCTGTAATTTTCAACGTACATTTACATAAATATCAAGAAAAGACGATGAAATCGAAATTTTTAAAATTTTATTACGATTGGCGGAATGAACGTAAAACCGTCCCTAATGGCGGAAAGTGAAAAAGGCCTGTCTGATGCATTATTGAAAATCTATAATGGAACGCTACAATGTGTCGATAAACAAGAAAAAATTGTAGCCACGAGATGCAGTTAAATGGAAGATGATAAAGAAATAAAAATAGATAATGAAAGTCTGAAATATGTAAGTGAACAGAGATACTTCGGTTCATTAATAACAGATGATGGAACATACTATCAGGAAATACGATCTGGAATAACGCAGACGAAGACCGCATTTATTTAAAAAAATAAATCGCTGCTGAGCGTACTTCTGTATGACTCAGAAACTTGGACCAAATAAAGGAAGACCAAAACAACTGGAGACGTTTGAATTATCGATGGGCAGAATCGAGAACTTCTGAAAATCGAGTACTTAGTATTCGAATACTTTTAAGAATCGAATACTTTATTCGAGAACCGAGAACTAACCTTGAACTCGGATGAGTCGTTTTTAAAATCGTATGTTTCGTATTCACGAGGGTATTTATTCGTTGGGAAAAAATTGAAGTGTAATTCAAATTAAGATATTTGATTTCTGTGTATATTATATGTAATTTAGTACTGTATTTAAGAAGAGTGGAGGTTTTTAGTGTATTAAAAATAAAATATCCGTATCGAATACGACAGTGATAAAGTTAAACTGTTTGTTTTTTAATTTTGTTCATTCAGTTTTTTATACGTAGATTTGTATTTTATAAATTCAATAACTTTATTTTCTTGTATTTGTTATTTTTATTATATTATTAAAAAATGAGGCCAGGTGCTAAAAACTCTAGTGTTTGGGAATTTTATAATAAAAATGACGAAAGAAGCACTGTGTCTTGCAACATTTGCAAAAAGGAGTTAAAATTCCATGGAAATACAACTAATTTAATAAAGCATTTAGAGTGTATACATCCAATTCAGTATCACGAAAATAATACCATCATAGGAAATGAAATAAATGATAGAAATCACTCACACACAGAAGAAAACACCAACGACGTTGCAAAAAGAAAAGCAGATGATGAAGTTGTAAATTCTTTGAAACGTCCACGACAGTTAAAATTATTAATGAGATTACAATTCAAGAAAAAAGAGAAATAGATGATAAGTTATTGAAAATGATTACCCACGACTACCAGCCTTTATCCTTAGTAGAAGATGAAGCGTTCAAAGAATTCGTAAAACAGTTAAACCCACTCTATACTCTACCAAATCGAAAATACCTAACTGATTATTTGTTGCTCCAGTTATATAGAGATTCGGTTCTTTTTCTAAGGAATATTTTAGATTCCATTAAGTATATTGCTGTAACTACAGATGTATGGACGTTAGATAGTTGCCATAGTTATATTACTGTTACATCACATTTCGTTAAAGACGATGATATATGTAATTATGTGCTGGCAACAAAAGAAATTCACGGGTCCCATACTACAGAAAATATTGGAAATGTCCTGAAATCGGTTCTAAATGATTGGTGTATTTTTAATAAAGTTGTAACCATAGTATCGGATAACGGTGCAAACATTAAAAAAGCGATTAACGATTTCTTGCAAAAACATCATCATGCTTGTGTAGCGCACACCATGAATCTTAGTGTGACTGAAGCTATAAATAGCAATGTCATATTACATGAAATTTTGAAGAAATGCCGAACTTTAGTTGGTCACTTCAAACATAGTGTACTCGCAGCTGAAAAGTTAAGAAATGTTCAAATACAGATGGGCTTCCATCACTAAAACTAAAACAGGATGTTATTACACGATGGAATTCGGTGTTGATAATGGTAGAAAGGCTTATTCAAAATAAAGTTCCTCTCTCTGTTGTCTTAACAAGCCTTCCGAAAGCTCCCGATTTTATAAATGCAGCTGAATGGGAAATACTTAAGGAATGCGTGTAAAACCCGCAGAAACACTAACCGTTATAATGTCAGCAGCAAAATATCCAACTATGTCTTTCATTATACCATTGAATAGAGGTTTGCAACATTCTTTAAGCAATTTAAAGACTTTGCGACAAACAGTTACAGAAATGTATCCAGGATACTGTAAGTAGACGTCTAGGTATATTAGAACAAAATAATATAGTGGCTAAGTCGACGTTACTAGATCCTAGGTTCAAGAAGTTAGGTTTTCTATTAGACGAAAATGTGAATAACGCTCAACATTTAATTACGGAAGAAATTTCAAGTATATTTTCATTAAAAAGTACACCCGAATCAGAAATACCAGTAACTGCACCCATATCCGTTGAGAGAAATGATATATGGGAGTTTTTTGACAATAAAATTTCAATTTCAACTCCAAAAACAACTGGAATAATTACTATTAGACAGTATTTAGAAATAGATAATGTTCCACGGTCAGAAAAAAATCCGTTTAACACAAGTTATTATATCCAGAATTATATGAGTTGGCAACGAAATATCTCTGTATTCCAGCAACATCTGTACCTTCCGAAAGAATATTTTCAAAAGCAGGTCAGTTAACTAATGTTAGAAGGAATCGACTTTCACCAAGAAATTTAGATATTATATTATTTTTGAGTGCGTTTCAGTCTAAAATTTAAAAAACTATCATTGGCTTCTTCAATTTTTATAGTAAATATATGTTAATTTTTATATTCTTAATTTAGTAAGTTTGGTATATGAAATCTAGTAATAAAAAAGTAAACGGTTCAAAATTACACAATAATTGTATTTTCATTTACGGTTTTTTCTTTTAATCAATATTTTTTATGGGCACCGAGAAAGTCAGCCAGATCTAAAATTCGAAAACACAGTTTGTATTTGAATACAAGCAAACGAACCGAGTACAGTAGTATTCGGCATAAATCATTCGAGAACAAACAATTTCGATATCACCGGTGGATAATTTTCGAGAACAACGAGTACTTTTAAGAATCGAATACTATTCGAATTATGTTCTCGAATCGCGCATCACTAGTTTGAATTATGGTGTTATAGCGAAATACAACAAATTAGGCGGACAGACAGAATAAAAAATACGCGAGTACTCCGAAACATCGATGAAAAGAGATGCTTAACGAACACTGTAACAGATAGATGTGGCCGGATATATATATATAAATATATATATATATATATATATATATATATATATATATATATATATATATATATATTAAGGAATAACAGATATCTGACAACAACAATAGAAGGACCAATAAACGGCAAAATAACGAGGTGAACCAAGGCAAAAATTCATCACCCAAATAATAGTGAATACGAGTGTGTAGACGTGTACGTATTGAAAAAGAAGGCGCGGAGCAGATTATTGTGCTTTTTTGGTTGACCACCAACCGAAATATTGAGGAATACACGAAATAATATTGTAGTTGTCACAATACTCCGATTGGGCCACATTAAACTAATACATGCTTATATTCTTAATAGATCAGAAGCCGGCCCGGAACGTTGTGCTGTCTGTCCAACATATACTAACAGAGTGTCCTCAATACAGCCTACAGAGATGATACTACGGTTTTTCATCTTAATTGCAGCTACTCCTCGATGACAACGTTTCTACGATATCCAGGCTCATCCTGTTCCGGCATGATACTGGATTATATCATTTAATTCGATACTTATTTTCCTCCGTGCCTCCAGCCGTTAGTTGCTTTATATGGCATATTAATATAATAATAATCATATATATATATACAATAATTACTCGTTTAATCAGATAAGAATAATTCGAAGGCGTATAAAAATAATTCATAACGATTTTAAACGATCATAATTAGTCGTAGTTTAAACTTGGTCGTATTCCTACATCGTGTATATAAAATCAATTACTTTATACAAGTTTTAATTTATGTCATACGGCTCAATATTTATATATTTGAAATGGACGCTTAAAAAAAAATAAAAATATTCATAAAATTTTACACGAAACACATTAAAAAACGATTTTCATAAAGAATGCTTCTTTTATTCAACGATGTTTTGTTATCAATATTATACATTACTTATCGTCGTTAAATTAGAGAACGTTAATCATTTTCGTAGAAATTAAAAAAAAAAATCGCTTGCATAATTTTCCAAGAAAAATATTCGATGGAAGTAATTATTGTCGACAAATACTACATTTTTCAGCTCGGCAATAAGATAGTAATTAAAATAAATTCTGAACACTGATAACAACCTGTTATCGTAAATCGAAAATACAAAATCGTTTTGATAAAGAACGCTGTTCGTTCAAACCATCATCAAATTTCCAACGAAATGTTTTTACAGAATTTATTTATTTAAAAAAAAAAAAATTATTTTAAATAATTAAAAAAAAAAAATTATACGTACCTTACTCTATATTAATGTCAAATTCTTTGTCGTATATAGTATAGTTAAAAATTGAATTTTCATCTCAAGAGAATGATCAAAGTTGAAAAAACGCTTCGTAATTTCACCAATAGAAGACACCCAAGCCAGGCGAATTATAATTACGAACAATCGACCAACAATGATGATTCAACGTTAAGATAATACTCGTACGAAGTCCGTAATATCTTTTTTAAAACGAGCTACGACGGTTAATCTTAACGATTAGTATATATATATATATATATTGTTCTTACGTATGTATGTTCAGGTTTGCCAGCTCTTTGTTGAAATTTAATAATGCAACACGTTCGAAATTAGAAATGCCACGCCACCCTGGTTTATTTCGAATAAAACACTAAATACCGATCTGGACATCATCAAGTACATAATAGAAGTAATAATCTGCGCAAACGTGAACGACGTGACAGTTCTGTCGCAGTTATGCTCCTGGATAAGTCGGAGGAAATTACACGTTTACAAAAAAGAAAAATAATTCGATAAATATCGAAAAAACCTAATATCATCAGCAGGATCAACCTTATACCTGAAGTTCACACGGCCATAGATGAATTTCATTCGAGGTTAGTTTTCGATTTTCTTCTCTTTTAACTCACCATAGACTTTCTATTTTACCCAAAAAAAATTCCCGATTATATACGTCGTAGGTAAATAACGAATAATACCTTACTCAATCAATTTATGTCATAATTAATAATTATAGTTACACATTATGTCACAGAGAACATGAATAAATTCGAATGAAATAAAAAATTACTAAGTAATCATCGTTCCTTAAGTAATCACCGTTGTTTTTTTTTTTTATTATTACAAATTGTGAATTCAAAATCAATTACGGAATAATCGAATAATTTCATAATTACACTGAACTCTGAAGCAAAATTAAATTCTTTTTTAATAAATATTGATCAATACTTATGAAAAACTAGAAATATAAAAAAGAAAAATTCTTGTTATATATATATATATATATATATATATATATATATATATATGCGTGTGTGTGTGTATGTATATACGTGTGTATATTAATATGTATATATATATATATATGTATGTATATGAATATGAATATATTTTTTTGATAGCCTAGTGGCTAGAGCACGGACTTACGGAAGATACTGAGTTCGAAAAAATTATCATCAGAAAATAAAAATATAAATAATCCTAATATTATGGCGTAGAAGTCAATGACAAACCACCACACACAACACCTTAAGAGCACTGGTAATGATGTAGTACACTACAAAAACACGCGGGCCTGCATTATATCGCGACAACAAATCGATTAAGATCAGTTCTCCCAGGTGTGTGTGTGTGTCTATCTACGCTAATGTCATATTATGATTGGCTTGTGCGTTATAGTGTACAACGAAATATGTATAAGTAGTTGCCTACCTCAATACGGAGACGGCACTTAATTATGATGATGATTTATTTATTTATATATATGTATAGATATTTATTTATTTATTTTTAAATATTGGGGATGCCATTACTGCTAACACAACGTGATACTGCGAGAGACTGTTTATATTTTAATGAAATATGCTAATTTCTCTAGAAAGGTTGCTATGTCAGGGAATATTGTAGATTATCCAGATGGAGAATGGACAATACATTATACGAAGATGTAATATACGAGAACGTAGTAAGATAAGATAAGGCTCAGAAATTAACGGCGCCACAGCAGAGCATTAAAAAAAAAAAACACAATCCGAGGTGATCGACTAATGCTCCCTAGTATAGATCAGTTCCCTGTGATCCTTCGAGTTGTATAGAGTGAATGATATCCTTGTTATAAAATGAAGAAGTATCTACGCTATTAGATGATGCAGCTTTAACTAATGATTCAATAAATTCATTGTTTGGAATACCTTCTTTATGACCACCCGGCATCCACAAGGACACAAATGTTCCCACACGTCGTTCTAAATTATTAAGCTTCAACATAATTAATCCAATTAATGTATCTGACACATTCCGTTTATTATCTATAGCCTTCATCATACAATAAGGCAATTCCCACGGAGATGCAAATCCATTAAAATTGACAAGGCTTGCACATTTAGCGGTAAATATTAAACAATGTTAGCATAGTTTGTATATGTTTACTAATACCGAGAGCTGGAATGAACGCTTATATATGTATGCTCGAAAAATAACAGATCTGACGACGTGCATTAAATTTTATACACACGTGTAATGTATTAAGTAATTAAAAATGGCCTATGTGGAAAATACGAATTTGGAAATTTTTGAACCTCGACTCCGAAATATATTCTATTTTTCTACTCAACGTGATACTGTAATTACTAACTCATATTTCTACAAACTCGGACAGCTTTTCGAGAAATACCGCTACGTCCGAAACAAATGTAAATTCTCAAGATGAGGAAGGGGCAATACGTTATAAGGGGAGGACCATTACGAGACGCGCGCAGTAATTTAAGGTACAGTTCCGAGCGTAATGTTAAGAAAGGCATTCGAAGAACACGTGATCAGGATTGCAAACTGCACACATCCAGCATGTAGAGAGTAGTAAGCAGTTTCTCTAATCTGCATAAGGAACAGGCGGTCCGGCAACAAGAAATGCCCAAACCGTAATATCTGCCGATAAGTTCAATTCCTCTCCGCTCAATGTTTTTAAAAAAAAGTAGAACCACGGACATCTAGGAAGAGACGGTTGCAATTGATAGTACGTAATAAGAGGCGACTGCTGTATACAACTTCACGTACGTCTGTTCCGATAGTTTCTTATGCTCCGACTGTATAAAATGTACGGTATCAAGTGATGAAACTGAAGAAAATACCACACCACTAGAAAACCCGTCTTTAGCTAATGAATCTAAAATATCATTGTCGGGAATTTCTCGATGTCCCGATACCCACAAGAAAGACACAAATATACTCAAGTTTTCCAGTTGATAAAGTTCCAACACGATGAATGACATCAATGAATGCCTTCCCTTTATTTTCGATAGCCTTCAAAATGCTTTGTAAGTCGGTGATTATGAGATAATTACCTGGAAGCTTCGTAATGATAAGGAAAACCAAATTACGTCTTCTTAGTTTTTTGATACCCACCTAAATATACACGTCGATAATTTCAGCACGATCGCATTAACCGTCCGAATGTTATTAACTTAAAGAAGGAAATATTCGCGTTGATTTAAGTAATTTATACGTCAGACGAAATAGCAAATATTTATTAATATTATTACCGCGAATAACCTAAACGTTTATAATATCGCTTACGAATAAAAATTAATACAATTACTAGCCGGACGAATATAATTCGCGGAAACACATTAAAAACCCAGCGCCATAATTTTCTTTTCGCTGCATGTGTGTTGGTAAATATAATTAAAATTCGATTTAAAATACCGAATATTCTGGACATATTTTTTAATCTACGAAATAATTATTTCAAGGAAAAAATCTAATGGAAAAATTCTAAATTCAGTTCCGAGAAAACAATAAGGACGCCTCCTTCTGATATTTGTCGAAACTGACATTTTTTGGTTATAACCCAGGAAATTCATAAAACGAAATTCTAAACGATTAAAATTTATGCGTGTGACAAGTACTCGATTTTTACGCAATTATATTTTCCGAGAAAATTGTAATTTGCAAAAAAAAAAAATAAAAAAAAAATCGTACCACATGTATATATACAATATGTATATATTATATATACTGTAAGATGTGGGTGGGATGTGTGTACACATATTCTTCTTCTTCTTCTATGTGGGTGTCTGTGTTCAAACGTCGTGACCAATCATGAACGTATTTCAACATTTTTTTTCCATATTTTGAGCTGATTCCATCAGCTGTTCTATTGATAAGGCTGTTGTGTTTTGAATCTAAACTATAAATCGGGTCGGAGATCGTACTCTCTTTTACCTTCTGCTATTCTCTGCATGACAGTTCGTATGCATTCCAAAAAAATAATGATTCAAAACACCTGTATTGAATTTAAGAATATACACATGTACACACGAACATTGGGTAAAACAAGAAAACAGAGGTATTGAATAACATCAAGCGGCGTGTTACGAAGAGACATCTTATATACGTAGTCAACGTTCTTGTTGGTATACGCGGGACTACCGTTAGAGTAAGTCAAATTACTCGGAATATATTCGTTAAACATATAATCAATTCGGGTATTTTTTTATATAGCCCCGTCAAAATAGACATAATTTTATTTGGGACTATTGCGGGTTTTATTCCTTCCTGTTTTTCTTATTTATCCGAAGACTTTCAGCGTTCTCAATTATAAAACCTTACACCTACCTTCTCAGTAACAACAAGGTCAGGATCTTTATCCAAAAGCTGAGTTGTCACACTTTTCTTGCAAACGAGTAATCGTACCAATCCTCTGTTGCCTTCTAGATCACCTACTTTAATTGTATCGGCGGCACGAGGGCATTATCTTACGTTAGGCAAGACATAAGAAGCTTGTCAGGCAGCGGACGATCACCTGTTGTAACGCAGGTAGATTCGAGTCCCCATACACCTTCGCGGTATGGAACTCTCCAGGATGGGGCACACTTGCGATTAAACAAGGGAAGGAAACGCCTTTATAATTTTAGAACGTGGTATGTGAGAACGATGACAGATAACAAAAACGTTTCAGTAAGAAGAATGGTAACGGTATTAGACGAATTAAGAAAGTTCAATATAGACATCGCGGCACTTGTAAGACTAGACTGACAATAGAAATACGTCTGCTAAGTCTGCTAAGCACGCAGGAATTGAGAATCACCAGCGTATATGTTTCTACCCTTGATAGATCAGAAACGCAGAAAGAATGACTTTATGAAGAGCTTCCGAAATTATTGGACAGGACTCGAACAAACGAAAATATCATCACACTTGGTGATTTTAATGTAAGAGTATGTAGAAACGTTAAACTATGGAAAGTCGTAATTGGATATCGATGATGACAGATTATTGCAATTTTGCGCAACAAATTTTATCACCAAATCTGGACCAATCCACGTTTACACGCGCCTCATATGATAGATTCTGTAATCGCAAGACAAAGGGAGAAAGACGAATGTTTGATAACTCGTGCTATCAGGGGACGCGGACGGCGATACTGATCATAGTGCGCTCACGGTTTCGTTTTAGGAGAAGTCATCAATATCGGAATAAAAATAAATGTACACACATGCCTTGCGGATACAATTAAATTAAGAACATTTCATCCTTAAACGACGTACTCTTAACAATAACTATGTGAACTCTACTGATTACTGGCAGCCTTTTAAAGATAAAATAAACGAGGACTGCAAGAAAATCTTAGAAACAAAGAAACTGGAACAAACTGGCTGGTTTTCAGACGCATCGGAAGAAATCAAGAAACTACTTAACCCGTGATCGCTCGCGTTGTTAGATAAAATCTAACAATCAACTTATTTTTATTATAACTTTAATAGATCTAATGATAAATAATCACCCCTTCACCAAACCTTCCTCGACGTAATAATGGAACGAATAACGTCACAACTGTTGATAAAATTAAATTTGATCCGGAGTATTTCCTGTTTATAATCGACGATAGCGGAAATGTTAGATAAAATCTAACACGTGAGCGATTACGTTACATTAATTGTTAGTAGTAATCTAACGTGCGCGTGATTAAGTGGTGTGATTTTAGTTCAACCGTATAACTTTTACATGAATATTTAAAAAAAAAAAATTATTTTTACTGCCGAGGTTTTAAAATATAATTTTTTTCGTAATTTTATGTATATTTTTTTAGTTTTTTACCATATTATTTTTTTTTAATAATTTTTTACCAAATAATACTATAGTAATGAATAAGGATAAAATTAAAAATAAAGTAATAGAATGGTTGCAAGAAGAAGAAGACATAAATATTCTAATTTTGTTTTTCACATTTATATAAATTTAAGTTTTTCATTTATCTGTGTTTGTTCAATTAATTATAGATAAACTTAAAATGTTTTGTAAGATAAAAAATAAAATTTACATTGTTAAAAATAATTGTAGCTTTAATTTAATACCTCTACTGAAACTATTATAATTTACAATTATATACTAATACCCGTTAATATTTTAATGCTGTATAACGATAAACTAGCAGACTTAAAATAAATATATTAAAATGTTTGGAAAAGTATGTATGTCTGTGATGGGTGGTGGGGGGGGGTGTATAAGATCGCAAAACTATCCCACACATACAGTATGGTTTATAATGCAATAAATATAATTTGCATAAAAATGTAAACCATATTTCTATGAAATTAAGCCAATTAATAAATTGTTAGATAAAATCTAACACGCGAGCGATCCCGGGTTAAGAACAAAAAAGAAACAATGGCCAGCTGATAAAAAAAATAAGGAAACAACAGTTGAATATAAAAAAGCTAAAGCGAAAGGCACAACGAAAAACAAGAAGACCAAAAAATTAATGGTGGATAAACAAATCAAAAGATTCAAGCACCAGCTGATATGACTCAAAAGGATTCTACCCAAAATCGGAAAACTGCTATAAACGATAAGATAGGAAATCTCTTATGCAGAATGGATGAGCTAAAGAATATTATAAGAAAAAACAACGATAGATTTTAACAGGAACCCCGTCAAAATGGGTAGCACATATGAAAGCGTTCCCACAAGACTGTTCTATCCCAAAAAACGGAAAGAGACTATAATGCCCAATGTTATGATATTCGTCATTGAGAATTATTTGAAGAAATTAAGAATAAACCATACGGCATTTGGGAAAAAGTTACATTAAACCGGAACGAATGGAAATCAATTACAAAACAACTAATAGAGGATTGCGTAAATACTACAAAAAAAGAAGAGGAAGTGTCAAACAATAAATGATGATAACAACAAGCGACAAAAATTTAAGTGCAGCCGCTGCAATTTTATATCTACCCACGGCATATACTTGATATCGCGGTGGAATCTGAGATAGCGGACTGAATACGCGTGAAACTAGTTCAAAGAGAAGAACAAGATTATATGTATTTATTTACACACACACATATATATATATATATATATATATATATATGTATGTACATCGGTTGTTGAACATTTCACGCGCTCAAAGCATTGAATATTAAACACTGCCCGTTGCAATATGTACACTTTGTCGTGATATGACGTCTTTATTTATCACATCATAAAAGTTATACATACACATTTTTGTGTTCATAAACGTGAATTAAAATATTACAATGAAACATTGATATCTTATCTTTTTCGGATGTTCCGAAAATGACCGCATAAATCAGTTTCTCCGACACGGCCGGAAGATAAAGATAAAAGCGTTCTATTGACGTTCGTAGTTATTAGAATTTCACGTGTAAAAATAGGAACACCACAATTCAGAATAAAACATAAAGAAAATTCGATTTTTTCCCCCTGTTTTCGTATAAAATTAATAAATCTTTTTTAAATTACGTATTATTGTACAGCATTTTCTTATTTTCTTTCGATTGAATCTAGTTTCGATTAAATTTATATTAACTCTGATATAACGTATAGTGCTGTCTACACGAAATATAAGTAAACAAAAAAAATCATTTCTTTGTAAATCGTAGTATTTCATATATGTAATGTATTTGTGTGTTCTCAGTTTTTATAATTTGTAGCGTCTTAAAAAGTTTTTTTTTTTTTTTTTTTTAATACTAAAAAATATTTCATTTTCCAGTTTATTTTGGTATATTAGCCGAAATTGGTTACTTCTCTTTTAAAATATCTCGATTTAAAAAATATTTTTATTTATACAAATATTATTGAAAATTATGTACAGTCAAAATTATATCATGTACGACTGAAAGGATTAATTAAAGCTATTAGTGGAGCTGGCTAGAAAAGAACACTTAAGAATAGCAAAATGCTCTATGTCTTTTCAGTTTTGCAATATGACTGCGAAAGTTGAATAGACTTGAAAATCGCATTGAAGCTTTCCAGATGTACCTCTATATGGATGGATATTAAAAATTCCTCGGATACCAAAAGTCAGTAATAAAGAAGTTCTTAATATAAAAAACATTCAGAATTATTAATCTGTATCCAAGAAAGGAAGCTGCGATACTTAGGACACATTCTAAAAGGGCCTAAGTATAAAATAATACTATTTTATGTTCGTAATTTAAATAAGGTCGTCGAGATAACCTAGTGGCTAGAACACATACTTTTCTATACGGAACGTACCGAGTTGGAATACGATACGTGACCCTTTTAGCGCCTAATAATCCAATTTTGGTATTTTCGTAATGATGTTGCGCAGAATATCGCGATTTTAAAAAAATTTACACGAGTCATGTAACAAGAAAAAGAATTAATAATAAACCGAACAAAATGTAACACAATCACTAAATGCTTTTTAATCGCGAAGCTTTTCGACAGTTATGTCATTTTCAAGCACGCGCCAAAATTATTACATCTTTTTTTATGCTTGAAAATGACGTAACTGTCGAAAAGCTTCGCGATTAAAAAACTTTTAGTGATTGTGTTACATTTTGTTCGGTTTATTATCAATTAATAAAATCACTACTCTCCAATATATTCAACATTTAAGAAAAAGAATACAATAAACGAAAATGGAAAGCGTCGTATAGACGTGCCGACTTGTCTGAATCTGAAAAACCGGAAGTACTCATCGAAATAGGCTTGATCGAATTTTACTGAATATCGAAAATTGACAATTTGCCATTGAAATGTCAGATAAAAAAAAATCGCTATATCCCGGTAATCTAAATATCAGATTCTGCTGTAATCGGTCGACTTTTTAAGATAATTTCGATTTCCCAGTTAGAAAATAAAAAACGTATTTCGACAATTAAATAATGTTTTCCGATATTATTGCCGATATATTTATCACACGTTAATTCTAGTATTATTATTATTATTTCAACCTGTCCGACTATAAATATCTTCACGGTGGTAATTTCTTCTATTTTCCTTCCACTCCGATATTTCTTCGTCGTCTTTTCTTCTTTTCGTCTTTTCTTCTTCACTTTTCCTTCAAAACTCTCCGAATGTATTAATGTCACTTCTACACCTGTTTCTATTCGTAAATTAATTTTCTCCTTAACTTCTCGGAACCATAGCTTTCTAAGGTTTCCACTAAAGTACTGAAAAAATATCTTCAATATTTCCCTATTAGTTCTTTTTTTTTTTTTTTTTTTTTTTTATATTTCACGATTAAATCTCGGTCCCATAATTTTGCGTACTATTTTCCTTTCCTTCATTCGGATTTACCTGTAGATTTACGTGTCATGTACTGCACCTAGGCCAGAGGCACGGGAAAGGAGAGAACGTAGGGTTAGTGAGAATCAGTGGAAAGTTAGAAGAACAAATTGGAAGTACGGATTGTTAAATTAGATTATATAAATTGGAGGATTTAAGAAAATTTAATAAACTATTGGAAGTATCTTGCGAGTAGGAAAGAATGTTTAGGAGCTTGAGCAGTTTGTTGAGGATAGAACGCGTTGGGAGCTGAATTGCACACATTCAAGGAGAATGTGTTCGACGGTAATGAGGACATTACAGGTTGAACAAAGAGGAGGAGGAAGATTTTGTAGGATATAGCTGTGTGAGATATTAGTATGACCTAGGCGCAGACAAGCAAGTACATCATCTCTTCTGTTTGCAGAGTGAGATGGAATCTGGAGTCATGTTGTGTCTCGAACTGATCGCAGTTTGTTGGTGAGTAGAAGTGCAGACCACTGGAGGTTCCATGATTTGCGCACTAAGATTTTATGAAAGTCTGGAGATCTTTCATTGGCGTAGGCAGGAGCGGGAATGGTTGAAGCAATGAGCCTTCTCTTGCTGCACTATCCGCTTGATCATTCCCTTGTATATCAACATGCGATGGAATCCAATGTGAGAACTACATGTTTTCTAGAAGTTATGATCAAATGACCAATTTCTTTAGCCAGGGGGTGTAATTTAGGATCATGAAGATCACTAAGGCATTGTAATGATACAAGAGAGTCCGTGCATATTAAGAACGACTGGTCAACGACAATGTTTGAAATATCAATTACCGCCATTTTGATGGCATATAATTCCGCCGATAGTATTGAGTAATGTTCTATTTCTTTACCATTGCTAAACACGCTGGCGCATACAAACATTCTAGTACACTATAAATTTTAGATGTTCCATGATTTTTTATTATATATATATCTCTAGTCAATATGCGAACACTTTTTACACGTCCGTAATTTGGCGAATCGAGGTGCATACATCAGTCAGATATTTCTTTTTTTCAAAGAATATACACTTAGTCCCGCTTTTTCCACTACCTTTTTGAGGATATTTATTTACTCTATCGGATCACCCCCTATCGAAATAATCGCTAAGCCATCTGCCTATGCAATCAACTTCCGTGTTATCGTCCTTTCTACAGATTTCTAATTTTTTTCTTTATATCTTTTTCCTTTAACTTTGCCCGTCATTCCCTTATAAACTTTTCTAAAACAGTAATGGAGACAATCCGCCCGCTTGTCTCACGCCTGTTTCAATATCGAACACACGTGTTAATTCCCCCGCGAAATTTTACTTTCGATTAAGTTTGTTTTATCGTTGCAATAAGTTTTCCATCCGCTTCGAATTCATCTAAAATATTAAACAGTGTTACCGTGTACACCGAGTTCGTATGCTTTTTTAAAATTGACGAATGTTATGAAAAAATTTTTAGCTCTCATTTTCCTATATTTAATAATTATCTTTAGATTCCATATTCTTATTATTATTATTCGCGCATATTTGAACAGAAATTAACGATGCTAAAGTATTTTCGTTTATTTTTTATTTTTTAAGAATAGTGTATAGCGTGCATGATACTGCCATGCACGCACGTCTTAATGTTCGTGAGCATATATGAGTGCAATATATGTCGGCTTAATTATGCGTTGTGAATATTAATGTGTTTGTAGATGTTATGTATTTGTAGACTTTTTTTCATTTATTTATGGTAGATTATTGCGCATTAATTGATGTATTTATCTATATTGTATATTCTTCGAACTTGATGATGTTTGCGGTAAATAATTTTAAATACGTTGGAAAATTTGTAATATTGCATATTATATTCAAATAAATTTCATTTCATTTCATTCGATTTGATTATTATACGTATTAAATTTAAAATTTAGATTCGTAGCGTTAGATCAGTTTAACGCCGATGACACTGCTCTATTTACAGCTTCCTATCGAATCGATACAATAACAAACAGACTCACCAAAAGTTATTACAAAATATACAAATATTACACAAAGTGGAAAATTAAAATTAACACCGAAAAAACGGAAGCTATACTATTTACGAGACACAGGCCGCAAATAACTCACCACATTGAAATAAGTAACAGGCAACTACCGTGGAAACAAACGACTGTCGTTCCATGAACACATTAAACACATCACGGACAAAGCGCACTGCCGATTATATAAAATTTTCCCCATTTTTCACAAACGCTCTAAAGTTAGTATTAAAAACTAATAATATATAAAGCATACATACTGCCGATATTATTATACTCTTGCCCAATTTGGTCCGGTGTTAGTAATTACACCTTAAATAAATTACAAATTGTTCAAAATAAATGTCTGCGTATTGTACTTAATGCCCCTTACTATACTAAGATAACTGACATGCATGCAGCTCTTTATCAGCGTACTATTCCTGAGCTAGTACAGGAACAAGCAGATAGGTTCTACAGCAAATGCCTGACTAGCCATTACCCTATCGTAAAGCGAATTGGAAACTATACTCGCGACTCGCTGACCAGAAAATATAAAAAATATAAACACAAAATAATTAAACATTCACTTCTCTAGCACCAGATTGTCGAACTACTTAAGTCGTTATTAATAAGTCTTTATCCTCATGTAATCTATTGTATCAGTATTTCTCTCTTCTATCCTCTTATTTATTTATTTAACCTTAATATAATTTATATAATTTTACACATATCCTTAATGTACTATTAAGATCAAACTATAATTAATTAATTTCTCTATTTTCGGCTACGCAGGGCTTTTAGTTGTATGTTTTTCCCTGTATAATTATTGTATAATTATAAAATAAATTTTAAGATTTCTTTGTACACTATTTCCTAAGACGCGTAGTAAGAGCGTTAACGCTGCTCGGTATACGCATTTTTTATTTACTTATTATTTGCTGATGTATAAAAAACATAAATATACTTTATTGAATTGAATTGAATTATGTTACGTTATTTCCAAATACGTTTTCTCCTAGTGAAAATGACGCAATTAACAAACGCAGTACCGTTCGACCTGTTTAAAACGTTTACATAGTTAATAACGACTTCATTATCATTCTTATAATCAAATTATATTTCGGATATTTTGTACAATTTTAAAACGTTCTAATAAACATGTGAAATAACCAGCGCGATCGCCTCGACCTTCAGATTATATGAAAATGTTCATTCTCAATGATAATTCCTTTATAATCTATGTTTTACATGTTTTGGGTTTTTTTTGTCCCCATTCCTGCATATACAAGTGTGGCAAATTTATTAGTAAATTTGTTTACAAAAGTGTAGTGGCCTGTGTAGTTGTACTGTTTACAAAAGAAAAACAGAACATACAAGACATTTGTGTGCAACTACTTACCCCAGGCGGCATTTCACTAACAAAATCCTTCCACTGCTGCAGTTTTTTTGCTCTATACTCGATATTCAGTTATTTCAATATAATATTGAAGTAGAAACGTGTAATTGAGTACTTACATTTGGTTTTATTTTTATAAATTAGATTGATCTTTTTCTTGATAAGTTCTCATCTGTCAGTTCACGAATCACAAGTTGACACCCGCACTACACTTTAAGGCTTATAGACAATATTTCTGAGATAAATGTTTAGGTTTATCTAGTGCTGCACTACAGGTGCATCTGTTGATGAGTTTCTTTCGAAATATTGTGATATAATTTCAGTTTAGGTTTTAATACAACATGGGGCACCAGTTTACAGGTAGTATTTAGGTCACCTATTAAATTATAGAAGAATTTGAAAAAAGCTTGATAATATGACCAATATTATTTATTAATGAATTTCTAGGTTTATTCGATGATATATAGCAAAATAAATGAATGGTTACAATATTACTACGTTTGATTATTAATAATTTGTGGACAACATTTTTCTTAATAATGACGGCGACTCTCTTATTTATATATATATGTTATATTATATAGAATTTGTACAGATGGTGAGCTAGGAAAGGTTCATTTAAAATGTAGATATTTACATCATTCTTATATAAATCATGTAAGAAAATTAATTGAACTGCACAACAATTATCAACACGGAGGTATGTACACGCAGAAGGAACCGAAATCAGATTTTAGGTTCTCGTAGGTCTTGATGTATATGGGACGATTTTCATTACTGGCCACACGATCGACCTCTGCAGCATATTTACCAAATACACTTATATTACTAAACTTATCGTCTAAATTATTTTTATTAAAACAGGTTCTAATTTCATTGAAAACATAATTCGAACAAGTCTTTAGTTCATCACATTATCTAACGAAATTTAAATTATTTTTCACAGTGTCTATACCTGTTGGAACACATCCACGGATCGATGACATCAACGAATGTAAGAGACTCCTACTTGATATGCAGTTTTCTATTGATGAAATTTTCTGGTATTGTTCCGGATAGACTTAACGGCTCTTTATCGGTGATATCTTTGATATAATCTTTTACATATTTATCCGATATGTTTCTAGTACGAAATATCAGGAATTGTCGAACTTATTAATTTCAACCCGAGGACCTTACATTCTGGAATATTGGGCGTTGTCTCATCGTAAAATTTTTTTGTTGTCATCTTTTGTAGCGGAATTAATGATAGCGGTGTGGTTGTTGATTTTTTTGTAGAAAGTGACACTAATTTTATTTTTTGTCGGCGAGACTGTTTTTTTTAACCCTTTATCGAATTTATCTATGTCGTCGCACTTGTAAATTAATTAATTCTTTTGAATGGTTTTTTTTTTCGTTTGTTGCGATATGCCGATATGAGATTTTAGTACATTTAAACGAGTTAGAAGCCTGTTTGTGAAGTATGTCTGTGACGACTGATTGTATATCTAACGCCTCGTTATACATTATACCGTATCATTCTATTGTTATAATTAACACCGTCTAAATTATGTTGAATTTTTGATAACGTATAAAATAATTTTGTTTGTATTTTAATTTATATAGTTTACATGTTGTTTTTTTTTTTGTTTTTATTATTTACAGAACTATTATTATTCCAACAGGTATAAGTTTATCATATAATAATTTGTTGGATAATGGATCAAAAATGTAAAAATAACTAGAAGCACTTGGAACCAGGTGTTGGAGAAGAATGGAAAAGATAAAAAAACAGAAGGAATTTAAAATTTAATTAAAAAAAAAAAACTTACCTAAGAAGCCTCTAAGAAAAATAACACTAAGTGAATCGACCATGTACATATTGAATATTTAACACGAATAATCTCTTTGGAACAGAACAAGAAGAGGACGGATGCAGAATTACATTAAGCATAATCAATACAGAAGTAGAAACTTATGAAGTAAACAGGGAGCTAACCGCGGAATTCTGAGAAACAATTTAAATGTTCACCAGTTTTAACCACATTGAGGAATGAAAGAAAAAAGTTTACATCATCATTATCATTCCGAGAATATTGCCAGTTCAAAAATCAATGCTACAACATCGAAAGAAATATACCGAAACTTGTACAGATAATTTTCTAATATAACGATAGAACATAAGTCACCTGCGAAGCTAAAAAAATCTGCATCAATAATTATACCGAGTGCAAATATTTCAATTACCCGTATCTAGATATTTAATATAATTAACGGAATTAAAATTATCGATTCGAATATTATTATTATCATTATTGTTATTATTATTATTATTATAGAAGCAAAATTATTCCCTCGATATTTTGAAATCCCGTTGATTTTGCGTGTAAATGCGTTACGCAGTCAATATTCGTATAAGTAACCGACTGATAACGTACGAATGTAATCTGATTTTACCTGCTGGTACGCAATACTATCCATTTACAATAGTAGATTCTCTTCTACCTTTCAAGCTTCGAACGACAATTACTGTGTATAATAAAGGTTGCCCCTCGTCTTATCGAACGCAGTAACTAGGATAACCGTACAAGCAGCAAGAATGACAACATCGACACGCACCTCCATCTTTATCGGTATAGCGCTATATATTAATGATGGTATGGCGCTAAATAAAAATACAACCATTCTTACTGGACCTAAGCAAGCATCCGTTTATTCGTACATACCTTCCAGCGGATGAATGAATTTTTTAAATGTAATTTTCCCTGAAATGTAAGCGACTGGTGTTATTTACAGATTTTGCAAATTTTAAACGCATTAACTTTGTATTCTTTTGTTTTTTGTTATTACTTTCCAAATATAAGGCAAAACGTATTAATTATATTTTTAAGATTTGTTAAAACATACAAGTAATCTAAGTTAATAGTTTAAATCGTTCAATAAAATACTGTCAGGATATTACCGTGGCGTCATAAGCACATACATTTTATTTATATATATATATATATATATATATATATATATATATATATATATATATATATATATATATATATATACGATATATATATATCGTATATGTACGATTGCAAATAATACTCTGATTACTAGAAGAATACACGATTTACTGCTAGAAAATGTAAGCAAGTAAAGAGAGGGGGGAAAGGAAATCAGATTAATGAGGAACTGGCGAGTCTGGTTCAATAATTTTACAGGTAGGAGTAAAAACTTGAATTACATTCATGTCAATAAGGAAAAATTACCAGCTTCACGATTTCTCCTTGTAAAATTCGACGAATCACCTAGACGTATATTTTACTAATCTGACTTTAATAAAGTACGTGGCACAAATAAAAAGTAATATTGGATAAACAATAATAATAGGCATATATAAAATAAGTACAGATCGAAGAGAGAAATTTAATTGTTTACAATTAATTCCCCGAAGTAGTAGCAAATACGAAGATCTCTTTAAACAGGAATAAATTTAATAATCTAAAATATAAATATTCAATATTTTCTGGTTATTACACGGTTATCACATTTAGATACGAACGACGCGTCATATTTAGTTCACAGCTGCGGACAAGTATAACTGTTTGTTTTGACTTTAAAGAATTTTAAAAGGATAATGCGGGATATTTTGCTTAACCCTTTCAGTCGCAGTGTCCCTTATACGGTACATAAAATTTTAATGCTAAAAAAAGACTGTCTATTATTATAGTAAGGGACATTCGGTCGACATCTAATGTTTCAATTCTACAAATATTTATTTAACGCATTAACAATTATCTAGTCGTCTAAAAACCGGCATTGTAAACAAAATATTACTTTATATATATTTTCGCATTTTCATGTTCTTTCTTCGAAATGTATAATTTTCAGGATAAAAGACTTATTCCATCGGTTAAGTCGTATCCTACAGAGATATGCTAAATATCGAGTACTTTCTAAATGTGTAGATTGAGAAAGTGGTACGTGACCTGGCAAAAGCGATTCTACTCAATCTAGAGATCGGAAGAAGATCGGGCAAATTAAAATATGTTAGTATTATCTTGAACAGTCGTCTCTTATCACATAATACGTGTTGTTCGAAACAAGTTTACTCATCTTTCTTCCTTCTTAATTCCTCAATCTATTGATAGATTGGTGGACAACCAACCGTTCACAAATTTCTGAATAAAGCCGTTTTCTTCATACTTCCATAGTTCGTTGCTTTTAAATCTCATTGTATTTGTTTTATGTATTTCTACCTCGGTCTTTCTTTTTGTTTTTTCCCCTTCTATGGTTTCTTCTATTATTTGTACGATTCATTGTATATATATTCAATCCATTTAAGTCTCCTTGTTTTTAGTGTCCTTATTAGACTTCTTTTTTCATCATCGACTCTTTCTAATATTTTTTCATTTCTTATACACCCTTTCCATTCTTCTCCGGCAGCGGATTTTTAACACATCCAGTTGCCTTGGTCATTATTTTGTTCAAATTTCACGTTTCTGACCCATACATCAGTACACTCCGTACGGATACTTTAATAAAGCTTTTCTTCGTTTCCATTCGAATATGTTTTGATGTAAATAAGTTTCGTTTTTTTTATTAAACGATAATTTCGCCGTTGAAATTTTTTCTTTATATCTTGTTTCCTACTTCCATCGTCTGTAACAAAATATTACCAAAATATTTTTCTCGTTTTACCTGTTTTATCTGTTTCCGGTCTATTTTTATGTTTATTATCGCGAAATTTCAGTGCCCGAAATTTTGTATTTCTATCGACTCCTATAAAACGCGTCGAGAGATGATCAGCCAATTGAAACGTTTTGTTTCTTTCTTCTTGTAAGTAGTACATTTGTGCGAAACAACCGAATCAATAAAATAATTATGACGAAATTTAACATTATCACCGTAGTCGGATTATATAGACGAGCGCGCGAAGACGCGGAATATTTTTAAATATCACATACGAACGCAATCTCGCTACGTGGGTTTAATTTAGTATCGGTGTTCAACTCGTACTTGAAAACCTACGAACATCGTAAAATATTTAAAAAATGGAAATCCTACTTCGTTTAAATGACGAAAATGTACGATATTTCTTTCGTAACTTATATATATATATATATATATATATATATATATATATATATATATATATATATATAATTAGCATCTTATAATTTATTAGTGTACACACAGTTAGGCTAGAATTTGCTATAATATTTAGACGTGAGTTTAATGAATACTATATGAACATTCAAAATGATATTAAAAGATATAAAACGCATATGTAGGTTAAAATTTACGAGTGAATTTAATTATGTACACCTACGCATTAATTGCGCATATGTTCACAGCTTTCTCCTTACGCGTATTGTATCGTTTTATGATCATCTGGGGGCGAATTTACGCGTAACTTGAGTATTTATGTTGATGTATGCATACGTGTAAATATATATTTGTTAACGAACTCCTCTATAAATAGAAGTACATATATAATACATACATACATATATATATACATACATATATATATACATATATATATATATATATATATATATATATACATGTATATATATATTGGAAATGAAAACTAATATTTAGTTTAATGAATATAATAAAAATATATATATATAATTATTCGTTTAATTCAAGTAAAATATATTTAATAGTTCATTTTATTTAATCAAGAAAAAAACAGTAAATTAGTTTAACCAGTTAATTTTAGTTAATAAAAATACAACCAGTAAAATTAATTTTACTTAATCAAGAAAAAAAACAGTAAATTAGTTTAATCAGTTAATTTTAGTTATTAAAAATGCAACCAGCAAAATTAATTTTAGTTAATTAAGAATAAAAAAACAGTAAATTAGTTTAACCAGTGAATTTTAATTAATAATGAAGAACCAGTTTTGTTTAACAAAGCTCAAGAAAAATGTTAAAAAGTTATTGGTTGTTCATTCTTAGTTCAGTTTAGTTATTTCAGTTCAGTAGTGCAGTTGTGAATTAGCTTTCAGTCAAGTCGGTTATCAGAATACAAAAAAGGAGAAAACATGGTTAGTGAGTTACACTACAAATCTGGTTAGTTTCCTTATATTTAAGTGAATTATTATTTTTCTATAACCGATTCGCTAATAATTAATAAATATATAATAGTTTTTATTATTTCATTTAATTAATATAAAATAAATTATTTCATTATAATCACTGTGTTATAGTTTATCTTTGAAATAGAATAATGCAGTATATTAATAATATTAATAATATATAAAGTACGAGGATTCTCGTAATATATATATATATTCATGTGCTCAACCCGCATCGTCATCGTCGCACAGTTATTTCCAAAAATCATGACCGGTCCATTGTACGTTCTTTTTTTACCTACAAGTAGGTTAGCATTCAAGGCATTCATGCGAAACGCAGACGAAGTACTGATAATTAAAAGCTCGAGCACATAAAGCGCGATCACGATACAGGTTGCCACACGTACAAAACTTTGTCTAGAGCGATTCAGTTGGTGGTAGTTAAACTGTGTTGAATTATTTCGTGAGTTTTGTTTATCGGTATAACAATATTGAAGTATCTCTAATTCGCATACTACAAGCAACTATGTCTAGCGGTTTTTAGAAGCCTTGCTCCACGTTTCACTTATATCATCTGCCAAGCGAAGAAAATGAACGCATGAAATAAATGAGAAAGAAATAAGTTTAAGAATACCACATCGTCTTTGTAAGGAACTTAGTTTCTTCCAAGATTGTTTTTTTTTTCATTTATTTTTCGATGTCTCGAGAATATTTTGAGAATTTGCACCATCTCGTTCGTGAAAACATAGCTAAGACTACAAGAAATTCGCATACTCGGGAATGGTTATTTGAACGCGCCAGTTCAGAGTTATTAAACACACTCGTCATTCATTTTCGTCGAGAACGTCGCGTTCTTTGTAGAAAAGTACAACATCAATTTTGATCATCGCGATCTGGCTGATCGCGTTCTATGTGACCAGCGCTATTCAATATTTCAATAATGCTACCGCGACATTACTGATACCTGTATACACTCTGGACATTCGGAATGCAGTTGTCGGATTGTGAGAAGATGAGAATTATACAGAATACAAATGCGTCTTGGTATGTAGCAAACCAGATCATTCGCCGTGATTTAAACATTTCTTATTTGTGTTAGGCCTTTAAGCAATAACGCGCACAGAGCCATGCTGCGAGACTGGAAAATCATCCAAATACTCTTGCATCAGGGCTGTCGGACGCGACCCCGGCGATGTAATCACGAATAAGACGTAGAAAACTCCTGCACCTAGTCTAAAGGTCACGCGGTTACCGGGTGTGTGTACTAATGGTTGCTATTCGCTTCGAGTTATTTAAATACCGCTAAATGATCTTGTTTGTCAGCTTGTAGGAAATATTAATGAGAAAAAAAAACTTTATACATTACACAAACGAAAGTGGATAATTGCGCGCACATCGCATAAATATATTACTTTTCGTTCTTTATGTTTCGCGCGTACAAAATACTTATAAAGATTACGAAATAAAAATCGGTTCATTAGTTATCCCAGACGCTTTTTCTATATATAAGATATCCACGCATTAATCAGTTTAACCCTTTCAGTCATACATTATAAAATTTTGACGCAAAATCATCATTTTTATACGAGTTGGTTATTATACAATATTGCTTCTTAGACGAACCGTAGACAATTTTCTACGTATTTATCTAAATATTTTTGAAATTAAGACATTTCACACGTTAACCAGAAAATAATAAAAATTTGTTAACATTAAAATTTCATCGAAAGCGTTAAGTACATCGCCATTACAAGTTATACTCCATAAATCTGTCATAACCGTAGTAGTCTTAATATGTGCGCAGTTGAACAAGTGTCGCTGATCTTGCTTTTCACCGCATTCGCATTTATCATCGGTGCTTATTTTCCATTTGGCACACAGTTTACATTTTGCCACGTACGTAATCTGTTCAATGTATTGAAGCCAATTTAATCTTTACCAGTACCAGAATTCTTTCATTGTACTATCCGTGTTGTGCTAGCCTTGTCAGATAAAGCGACGCTATTATGCGTGAAAGATTTTCGCGATTTCAATCTCTCATTGTAATCTGTCCAAATATAGAGTGACGGGAATCTGTATCAATTTTAGTTCTTCCAGTAAATTACATTTTCTTACATATGGCGGAGCAGTACCGCATGATAAATATAATAGTTCAGTCTTTGTAGGTCTAAGGCGGTCCATTATAATTTAATGCTATTTAAAATCGGTAATAACTATAAAAATTGACCAAAAGACGCTTAGACCATTCTGTCTTTTAAAAATTATTAAACAGTTTCACGTATCTATTTATTATACTGACAGGAATCCATTTCAGGTTTCTTGAATTAATCATCGGACATTCTTAATTGTAATAGAAAACAGTATCCGCGTCGCGTTTATTTAAAAGAAAATCAGTGCGAGGGAGAAAAAATACATTTTAGACACCAGTTATCCTTCCACCAGAGTCGGTTGTTAAAGTTCAAAACCATCTCCGATTTCGTTGAGCAAATTATGATATGACGCATCGTCGATTATAATTGTATCTACCGATGAAAATAATTATATAAATATATAAATATATACAGAGAGAAAAAACTTGTAATCGTAAAATAATAACGCATTTAACAATGGGCGTATATTTATCGTTTTACAGGCAGCCATTATTATCGCTAATATAGCAAAGGTCAGTTGGTCTATCTGCAGACTTGAAAAACAACTCGTGTCTTCCACTCGGCGTAATTATTACACTAAGAATAATAAACAGCATGCCGGGTAATAAGCATATTCGCTCAGTGACCCATACACGTTGACGCTGCGACGGCCGCATAAATAAACAGCACCCCTTCGCGCAATTGAAATTTTTTTTTTTATAACCTATAGCGGTTCGGTTTTTTTTTCTACATTCAATTTTCCATTCTGTTAAACGTAATCGATTATCAAAAATCGAGATTTAGTCTCAAAAGTTCGAAATACGTGTTGATTTTTTCTTTAAAAAAACAAATGTTCACACCTTTAACAATAGAGACCGCGCTCTCTTGCAAATTTCCGATAAAAATCACATTTAACCGATATATTGATTAGTTTACATATTTTATTGAAAGATCGGACAAAGATATTATAAACATATTCATCACGCACCATATACTAATCAGCCATGCAAAATTCAATGTGTATGTTTTTTTTTAAGCGTGGGGGGAAAATCTTCAAAAGACACACTGATACAGTATAATAAATAAATTTAATTTTTATTGATGCAGTATATGCAAACATGCACTGCAGTGGAGCCAAAATCAGTATGTGGGATTTCTACCCACTAAAAACCCCCTCCAACTATAAACAAAAAGGGACTTATAAAATGAAGCCTGCAAAAGTGCAGAAGCCCATAAACTTAAAATTAACTTATTACGATGGAAGAAGGAATGAAAGCTACATAGTTCCTTCTTCCGTCAAATATAGAGTAATGAGTTTGTGCACTTACTAATATAAGTGAAAAAAGGAGGGAAATAAAAAGAAGAATAAATAAAAACAAAAAACATAATATCACTTCTAGATTACTAATCATAACATGGATATTATCCTATATAAACCATATATACATGTCTATACACACACATATATATGTACATACATATACACATATACATACATATAAAACATAGTTAAAAAGTAAAAAAAAATATATATATATATTACTTATACCAAAAAGAGCAATATAAAAGAGTAAGAATTAAATTTATTTAAATATGATTAAATTAAAGTAGATACAAAATTGAAAAAGAACAAAAATGTTTTGTATCTTTTAATACAAAATTTTAAGATTTTAACTATTTTTTAATGATTTACGTTTCGGAATTGATTGCAAATTGATAATATGGATGGAACTTTTTGTTCACATAAAACCATCGCAAAAAATAGGGTTTCCTTAAAGTTCCAAAAAAAGAATATCCAGCGTTAATTTTCCAATATGTTGTAAATGTTACAAAATAACCACAATCACTTCACTTTTTTTTCATTATATTATATATATTTCTTAATATATTTTAATTTTTTTATAAGCATCAAATTACGGAAAATAATAACATAAATAATAATATATTTGATGAAATAAAACAAAGGCGGTTTTTTCAGGAGTTTATAATTATTTACACCGACAGTTCTCAAGATAAATCTAAAGTTCGGTATGTAGCAGCGTTTTACATAACTATATATATATATATATAGTTAATATATATATATATAGTTAATATATATATATATATTAAACAAAGCGTATAATGTACAGTAGAACTTCTAGCTATATTCAAAGCACTAACATATATTAAAAGACATGATAAAGAAAATTCAATGAGTGCATTACAACAATAAATGAAAAGATGCTGAATTATATATCGAGCCAGATTAGAAAAACAATAGCGGATATACAGAAACGAGAAAACGGGCATATTCGCAAATAAAGCAGTAGACACATTAATCAGAGATCAGATATATGAAATAGAAGACAAACCGATTGAATGGACGGAATATATTACTTCAGTTAAGCAGAAAGCGTATAATGCGCGGAATCTGAAATATATATCTGCAACCAAAGGAAATAATTGCTACAATATACAGCCGAATATTCCAAGATGACCTTGGTTTAAAATTGGCAGTTTAGAAATCAGCTATATTAATTACAACCACGTTAAGAATAAGAATTGGTCACATGCGAGCTACAAAACATCTAACTAGAATGAAAATTATTGATTCGAGTTTTAGTCAATCCTGTGGACAAGGATCTTTGACACATTTGATTCAAGTTGTGTATAAGGTCGTGAACGAATTTTTTCGGTGTGCATTGCACAGTATGGAATAATGCCAATTACAATTAGTCAAATAAAATATTAGCAGAACCGTGTTCACCTGCAGCAAAAATGTTATATAAGTTTATTAAAGGAAACAAAATGTATATCTAACGTTATAGACACATGCGTATAATTATGTAAAAATTAAGAACCTAGAATTAAATTTGGTCAAACAGTGTTATAGCCGGACCATTAATATATATATATATATATATATATATATATATATATATATATATATATATTTGTATTTTTCTCTTATGTATACAGAAACCAAAATTATTACCGATTGAAGAAAAAACAAAGATGAAGCATGCAACAAAATATGTTACAGGTCAATTTTAACGTTCATAAGATACGAGTAGATGTGATAGATTTGTATACATTTTTGTGCGTGATTTATGTTATCTTAATGTTCGTAATCATAATTTAAAAATAAAATAACAATGATTTACAATTGGAATATAATAAAAGATACTTTCCGGAGAGTATATAAACATGATCAGTACTATTTACTATATGAGACAATAAATTAAAACCACTTTAACACGTATAAAAACCACGATGAATACTCAAAAACCTTTGCTTTCAACTTTGACACCGTTGCTTTGTACAAGCGCCTGTTGAAATTAAATCAATTACAATATTGCATGTAAATTCTTACCATCTAAACGATATAATGAAAATAATAAATAATATAATTAACGGATTTATATAAACATGCTACAAACAGCAGACGATTATATCCTAGTTAACGTCCCGATTGATAAACATTTAATTATCGTCAAGAAGTTACAAACTGATATGAATTTAAACACAATTATTCCAAATTAATAAGCACAATTTTTACATGCTAGGGAGGTTCTAAATCATAAGCTAATTCAGAATTTTATATATATATATATATATATACTGTATATCTGCTTATAAACTTATTATTATTATTGTACACCTCCATCTATTAATGTAATATAAACAATAATCCGTTTAGAGTACATACAAATGTACATACATATCCATATATATCATCGCAATATAACTTTTTTTTTGTCACTTCAACGAACCACATGTTATCGTCAATTTACCAGATCTTAATTCTCCAATTATGTATACAATCACTATTATTGTTATTATTATTCAAATTGGATTTAAAATTTTATTCGATTTGATTATTTTCGTTATTTCTAGTATTATTAATTATAGAAAGGTATTCCATTTCATTTGCTTACGACATTCGTTACTTTAAGTGTTCGTATTCAATCACAATTTGATTTCATGGCAATTGTTACTAACGTTATCTTTTATTACGAGATATAATGTATTTTGTTAAAAGCACATGTTACCATTATTATTATACAAATGCATTAGTTGTATTAGGAAAATTATTATGACTATGGTTATTAACGTTTCTTTTATCATTATGAATATTAACGTTATTATGAATATTAATAATGTTTTGGTATTTTCACTACGAAAAACTTCTTCGTCAGTTAGATATGTGTAGTTTACAAGGGCGGAGAAATGAAATCGCTTCGTTTCTTGTACAGTTTCATCCGCAGTAAGATAAATTGTCCCACTCTATTAGAAAAAATTCATATCAAATTCCTGTTTCCGATGTTTGTCCTACTTACACGCTGACAGAGTACAGTTTGCAAAAACTAAGCAATATGTATGTTCCACTTTATATTCATTATTTATACTATACAACAACCCAGAGAAAAAATATCCCGAAAAGAGATATATTTCACAATCATTCTAGAGAATTCTGACAAATCGTTAAGGTTTTAATAACGTGAGGTTGGGCTACTCAGTTTCATCTAAGTGATAATATTATGCGTGTGTGCGTGTCAGAGTGTATCTGAGTGTGCTCTTGCATATATACATATATATTTATTGTTTTCGTACCAATAGAAAGTACGGAATTATTTGCGTGTATGTGTACTTGATAGATTTACATGTATGTGTGCATATGTATTTAGGTTTGTCCGCCTATGTATATATGAGTGTGTGATCTTTTAAGTAAATGAGTATTAACGAATTCGTTGCCCACGTATGTATGCGCTATATTTATTGTTGTTGTTTTTTTAATACTGTAAAGCTATTGTACCGGCGTATTGTAAAATTTAAATAAATAAATAATTATTATATTCAAAAAGGACGTCAATTTTTTTATACTGCATTTCGTCAATCCGAGTCACGTACGGATTTTATATAAACAAGACTGTTTGTTCGTAAGAACTTAGACTCGTAATGTTCGATGTACCGAAAGTTATTGTTTATCGTCCGTCGTTTTAATAAAGTTTAGAATTTAATTTCGACTTTATTTATCGGCGAGAGTCTCAATAACAATATATACGTGTATATATATATATATATATATATATATATATATATGTATATATATGTGTGTGTGTATGTATATAATATATAAAATCAAAAATCTAACATCACAATATCCGAATCGAACTTACGATTAAGAAGAATACGTGAGTGTAAGTATACATAATTAAATAATACCAGAAGCTACGAACAAGAAACGAAGCGGGAAACTATTAGACACGTTCGAAATTCGGTTATACAGCAACACTCTAGCCAGTCGTAAGTGATATAAATCTGACAGAACACACCTCGAATAAAATGAATACAAGTATGGTTCGGTATTTTTTGAACATATGACATAATAGATAACATCTTTGACGAAGACTATTCTAGAAGGTAAATCAGAGGGTTGCTGATTACCAGTGAAATTTAAACTGCGACAGGAAACTCAATTAGAAAGAAACCATAAAAGCAATACGATAAGCTAAATGGGAAAGCAATAAAATTCGAATCAGTCGTGACGTCACCAAGTTCAATTAGGAAAACGAAGAATAATATGAAGAAATATATATATATATAAACAAATAGATACATACATAAATAGAGAATAAAAAAGAGATAAATTCATTACAGAGATAAAAAGGTACGTAAAACGCTATGACGTGATAATAAAGAAGACAGTGGTAATGAAATGCAGTAAAATGGTAAATAATAAAACAATAAATATAAAATTAGAAAATGAAAAAAATACAACACGCAAAAAGTACAAATACTTCGGTTCAATAATAACAGAAAACGGGAGAAATGAACAAGAAATAAGATCAAGGCGATGACCGCATTTATGAAAAAGAAAACATCGTTAACATTTAAAAATACAGAAAAAGATAATAAAGGTTTATGTTTGGAACGTGCTTTTGTATCGGAAACGTGGGTTATACACAAACGAAAAGAAAAACGATTAGAGAAGCGTTCGAAATGTGGTGTTGGTGAAAAATGTAAAAAGTTAAATGGACAGACAAAACAAAAAATATAGATGCGCTTAAGACCATAAAACGCTACTTAATGAAATATATAAACGAAAGAAGATGCAGTTGGATAGGACATATTATAAGGAATAACAAATATTTAAAACAGTAATCGAAGGACGATCGCGAGGCAAAAATACATCACCCAAATAATGGAAGATGCAAAGGTAAATCCAGGAATTGAAGGAATGGCGAAAACCAGAAACTAGAAAGTAAAGTGCTCTACATATTGATCACCAATCGAAAGATTGAAGAATGAAAAAGATAGGCAAATATATTTATGTCAGTAAAATTTGAAATTAGTATTAAACATATACATCATGGGACCCACTAGAGCTTCAAATCGTTAAAAGAAAATTATTTGAAGAAAAATCGTCAATTGCCCGAAAATTCCTTCTGACCACTCATCATTAATTTAGTGCAGTCCTAAGACTGGTCCAACGGCATGACAATAGTTCTCCAAGATTCCCAGTTTCCTGCAGTTCTTTTTAATTCGGCGTAATTTTTTAACCCGGTGTCTTCTAGTAAAGTTGTTACAAACGTATTTTTCGGTCTTCCACGGATTCTTTTTCCTTGGATTTTACCTTCAAATTCTGACCACTAACCCCGCTAAATCGTGAATTTGAAACCGAATTTTATTATAAATAGAGTGCTAATCTTTCGGTGCTAAAAATTTTTTTTTCGGAATTTTTTTTCGACATTTAAAAAGTCATTTTAAGGATTCATAAAGAAAAGGCGTATATTTCCTATTAAAATTTGTTTATATAATAAATTATGAGTATTGAGAACCTAAATAAAGATTGTAAAACGTTACAGTATACGAAATTAGGGATTTATTAACTATACACATACAAATATTACACTTTTACTTAAATAATTTGACGTTATAAGAGATAATTAAATGTTTTTCGAAATTTAATTCGACAAATTGGTGACGGTCTATCACTTATAACATTTTTCAGGTGAGAAAAGCTTCTTTCCACGTCTGCCTACACAATTGGCGCGTATTTGTATGCGCTAATTTCAGTAGGACTATGTTTCCTTATTTCTCCTTTCTCTTCAACTAAAAAGCTACTTATTTTCTTTAATAGCCGGTATTCATTATTAGGATTTACTGTTTTCTTTGTACAATTTAATTTATCGTTTTATTGTTTCTTACACAATTATATCTGAAATAAAATACACTACACACTATACCACCCTTTTTTTATAACCGCGAAAATTTATACATACAACGTTAAAAGTTGCGCATGAACCATAAACACACTAACGTGTTATATTTCCATAAGCACATTTAAAAAATATATTATATTCATAGTACAATATTTACAAAAACTTTTAAATTCAATTAATATTTAATCAATGATAATAATTTCCCAGCATTCTTAACTACCACAGCATTCTTCTGTTATCTTGAAAACTCTTGCCAGAAATTTGGTCGATGCTTTTAAATGCACCTTCCACAATTTCTATTTGTTCAAAGACAATCCTCGTTTTTCCAATTTCGTAATTTATGCTTTGAATCTCACAGAACGACCTCACAAACTTTTATACTTCTATACGACTAAGAATCGAAAATAAAAAAAAAAATTACTTTCATTGATGGATTTTTTAATATGTGAAAAGGGTTTAAAAAAGTACAAATCATCATTTTCGGCATTTATTTCAATTTCGGCACTTGTCGGCGAAATAAAATTTGATTTAGCAGAATCAGTAAACTCCAATTCGAATTTGTCTGTGGCCAGATGTAGCGTATAATAAAATGGTTCGGCAAATGCCGAAAATTCCGTACTTTAATTATAAATAACCTAACGTATAAATATGATTTCGATGCTACCGTTTTGTGAAATATTTTACTCCGTATTCGTAATTCTCAACAATAATTCTGTACGACGTCGTTAAAAAAGTATTTCGAACTATTCGTACCATATTAAACGCCGACGTAACGACTTTATTCGAAGCAATAATTAGAAATTAATTTTGAAAATAAAACATCGTGAACATCCAGGATATAATAATTTTTCATTCTTTTAGAAGAAAAAAAGTGTTTTGGTCACTTTCCGTAAATTTGATCAAATCTATAAGCGTAGTAAACCACTGGGCGCCTAGTTTCGGGTAATAGCTATCGAGTGAGCATCACTTTTACTCTCATGACAGATCATAAACAGAAAAAATATCACAAAGTGACCACGCTGGAATAGATGACGAATAATATAAAACGCGTATAAAAAAAATCTAATATTTATCCGATGTAAATTACAATTAAAAAATTGTACAAAACGGAGATTATAGGACTGCGCAACATCCATATAATCGCACGCTTCCTCTCTTAAACTGTTTCAAGGTCTCATCTATCTACTTGTAATTGGTCAGTTATAAATAACGAAAATAAATAAGTTCGTAATCAGGCGCACGTGCGCGCTATTATTTTTTTTAACAGTAAAAATTATTGAATAATTTCCAACCCGCTTGAAGAGAGGTTGTAGAAAAAATTATATATATATATATATATATATATATATATATATATATATATATATATATATATTGAAAGTTTAGACATCGTTCTATAGGTTTATCTTTCTTTTTTTTTCGTTAATCCATCCTCTACTTACACATTTAATTACTATTAGTCACATTTCGAACGAAAATTCAAAATTATATTAATAATAATTATAAATAAATAAATAAATAAAAAATAAAAATTAAATCATCCAGCGAAAAGGATTTTTTTTTTAATTTTCAAACGGAAATAAATACGATTCCTCAAATTATTCCGCTCCGGCTAGATTTCTAATATCCGATTTAATGAGAAAATTTAACGGATTTCCCCCATGTGAGTGAGTTCCTTTCGATGCGGTTAGCCTTTGTATGGCGATATTATTTATTATCACGCGCGGTCATCTCTCGCGCACTTTTACATGATTTTCCACCGTTTAACGAAATACTCTAAACGTTCGTATCCATAACTCTTTTCTAGGAATTGTCGTGGGTATTTCCCCTTATTACAATTTACTTCCTCCAGCAGGTAAATACAACATTTCTAAAACCAGTTTACTAAGGAACATTCCGACAGATATCTATAAACTAAAAAGAAAAGCAAACGGTGTATTTGAAACTCTCTCCACAGATTTAAATATATATATATATATATATATATATATATATATATATATATATGTATAGATACGTATATATGATTACCGTGTATTCAACTTTATACATAGAGGAAATTACGATAACGATATAAAAAGTCCGTGTTTTGTCCTGAAATTATTAACCATAGCGATATTTCTGAAAAAAAAAACCACAAGTTTGACGAAAATAAGAACAGATAATTCCGTTTTGATAAAATCGTAAATATTCTTTTTTATTATTATTAAACACATACATTAATTAAATTTTGATTTTTAATGTCAAAAACTCAAAAATATTTGTTAAAATTTACTCGGCCATATGTATACTATATAGTACATAAAGCAAATAATTATTGACAGCAGTACGGGTATACGATATATATATATATATATATATATATATATATATATATATATATATATATATATATATATATAATAATAATAAACTTTTAACTAAGTTTACAATTTATACATATATCTGTTACAGCTAAAATCAATTTCTAAAATTAATTTCGAATGTAGTAATACTAGGCCCTTTCGAACGAAGGTCTCTCCTAATTTTTCCCAGTTGCGTTTGTTGTGTGCCAACCTACGCAGAGCGCTTCTGAACCCAGGAATTTCTTGAAGTCGTCATCCCAACGTGTAAACGGTCGAGACTTTTTTCTCTTGCGGTACGCCAGGAACCATTCCGTTACTTTCTTCTTCCATCGCTGATCTCTATATCTTATAACATGTCCTCCCCACTTCCATTTCAGTGCGCGGATTGAAGTTATGACATCCCTATTATCACCCATTTGTTCCTTAATCGTTTTTAATTTGACTTTATCTAGTTTGTTGATTTGTAATATTGATCTTTCTAAATTGTTTTGGCAGGTTCTTAGAATACTTTCCTGTCTTTGCGTCATCGACAATGTTTGGGAGTCGTAAGTTAAGGATGGTAGTAGGCAGCTGTTGAACGCCACGCTTTTTAGATTGGGCGAAATATTGCTCTTAAAAATTGATTTCATCATCCAGTACTTTTTCCATGTTATTGCCACTCTGCGGTGTATTTCGGCTGTTAATTTGCTTTTAAATGAAATTAGTTGACCTAAATATATAAATTCGGTGACTTGATCTATATTGCTATTTCCTATTGGTATAAAGCTTCTTTTTTCTTGACATAAAATTTTAGTTTTTTCGTTATTTATTTTTAATCCCGATTTATTTCCCTCTAGCTGAAACATTTGCTCAAATTGGTTGAAGGAAGATGCAGTTAGCACCACATCGTCTGCAAAGCGTAAGTTGTTCAATAATTCTCCATTTAATTTTTTTTTTTTAAACTTTTAAGATCTAGAACTGACGAGACTCTCATCATCAACTAGATTTAGTGAACGAAATTTATTTTAATAGGAGTCGACCCAACAGCCGAACATCTGGGTGGTCATATTAATTATCTACACCGACTCTACTTGAAATCGGTGATGCGTTTTCTTCGCAATCTTCTGGTTTCTTCTTGTTCTAGCAGCATCTTTGCTAACGGATTCCCATGAAAGTCCAGTTTCGACAGATATCTTCGGACAGCACAGCGGACTTCATCTTCTACATATCCTATCCGGAGGTCCCTGTGCAACGTGTCGTTCGACACGTACCATGGAGCACCAGCTATCATACGCAAAATTTTATTTTGGCACTGCTGGATTTTTCGTTTGTTGCTTTTGGAAGCACATCCCCATAGCTCGCAGCTATATAGCCATATCGGTTTTAATATAAGTTTGTACAGCAATAGTTTGTTGTTAATTGATAGTTGAGACATAGGTCCCAGTAACCAGTATAACTGTTTCATTCTGATATTTAGTTCAGTTTTCTTAGCGGTAATGTGTGGCAACCATGTTAGTGTTTGATCTAGATGAATTCCTAAATATTTCACACAAGGATTTTGTGGTAGTATCTTTCCACTTATTTTAATTTGATGTTTTCCACGATCAACTTTTTTATTTGTGAATATGATATGGCTACATTTTAGCTCATTTATCACTATTTTCCACTTGCAACACCAATCAACCGTCAGATCAATGGAACTCTGGAGCTGTCGATTAGTCGTATCAGGACAGTGATGAGTAGCTAGTATTGCTGTGTCATCGGCAAAAGTTGCAATAAACGAGTTTTCCGGAATATCACTGGTAAAAATGGAGTATAGAAGTGGTACCAGTATACTACCCTGGGGTATTCCTGCCGTAATTTTGTATATAGATGATTGACTATTATTGACAATCACTTGAAAATGTCTCTCTTCCAAGTAGGACTTCAAAATGTTGTAGTATATCAATGGAAATATCTGTTTACATTTATATAACAGTCCCGAGTGCCAAACTCTGTCAAACGTCTGCTTGACGTCGAGAAAGACAGCAGCACAAATCTTATCTTCAAGGGATCCTTCAATTTTCTTCACAACTCGATGAACCTGTTGCACAGTAGAATGTCCAACACGAAATCCAAACTGATGGTGTGGGATGATTTTATTTTTATCAATAATTTTCTGCAGCCTTTTATAATTTTCTGCAGCCTTTTATGAATGAGTTTTTCAAAAACCTTTGAAAGTGTTGGTAAGAGTGAAATCGGTCGGTACGATGTTACTTCTTCAGGTGGTTTTCCAGGTTTTAAGATCATAAGAATATTAGCAAATTTCCAAAGCACAGGAACATATTGGTGCCGTAAAATTGCATTATATATATAAGTCAAAAAGACTAGTGCTTTTCTTGGAAGCTGCTTTAGTATTATTCTAGTAATTTGGTCATATCCTGGAGCTTTTCTGTTGTCAAGCTTCTTAATTATAGCTCTGATTTCTACAGGAGAGAAATGTTTGATATTTTCATGCGCTGTTAGTGGACATTGATTTAAATATTCATGTACCGAATCTTCTAATCGTGACTTTACTTTATTTGATTTAAAAATATCGTGTAAATAGGTCGCAAATATTTCTGTTTTCATGTTATCATCTGTAGCCCAGTTTCCATTCTGCATTTTTAGAGGGTTATTTCTCGGTTTTGGCTGTTTCATAAATTTTGTAGCTTTCCACAAAGAGTAGTTGCTTTCTTTCGTATTTGATAGGTTATGAACATAATCAGCGGATGAGTCGTTTTTAAATTTTCTGATTAACAATTTCAACTTTTTCGTTTGATTATTTAACAGTCTTTTGTCATCAGGCTGTCTCGTACACATCCAACGTCTACGTAATTTTCTTTTAAGAGCAACATGTTTGCGTACATAATCGGGATATATTATGTCTTGTCTAGATCTGTTTTCCAGCAATGGTGTGCTTAATGCTTATAATATATATATATGTATGTATGTTTGTATGCATAAACGTTAAACAAACTTAGAGATCATGAAATTAATTTAATATATGAGGTTTATAAAAAAGTATGAAGCACGGGTAAATGGTCCGCAGAGCAATGTAACTCACCTTCTAATTATTCCAACCATACATCTATTGCGCTAATATTCCACTTCGGTAAAATTCTCTTAAACGTAGTCAACGGGAAGCTTAAAGCGTCTAAAAACCCCGTGTATGTCGGAAGAACAAGCGAGATTTCCGTAGGTGTTTCGTTGGTTTTTTTCAAAAAAATCGACTCAGTTATTACGTAATAACGTGATACTAGAACAGGCAACCGGCACGAAAGTAATATAAACGTTGCAAAGGTTAACAGTTAAGTCGCGACCATTTAAAGTTAATGTCGGAGTTGGACATGACGCACCTTGTTTATACTATATACATATTATTATACGCGTGTGCATGTATGTAAATATTATGTATAGAGGTATCCTATGGATCGGGACAAGTGATAATAGGAAGTGATTTACGGTACATTGATAATATTGTATTGTATTGCCAGCCGTCTCATACAGTGAAATTCAAAACGTAAGAATCGATTATTATATTACAAGAAAAATAAACAAATCGAAGACGAAAGTGATGATGATGATCGATAAATCCAGAATAATCAATAGGGAATTTAAAAAGTTGGTAGTTGTAAATTAGTACACCGACAATTTAACTATTTAATTTTGGACTTTTATAGATTAGAAGCGCCTTAAAATGTTTGCTAATATATAAATACGAATCGAGATTTACTGAATAGCATTCAACAAAGAGCCGCGAAAGTTATATAGAAAATTTTGTAAATCTATCGAAATGAATTTGAAATCGTTAGTCGATGATTCAGTTTTCGAATGCGCTTTAGTTTTTAAATAATTTAAACGAACAGGTCTGGAAAAATTCTTGATGGAAACTTAAAATCAAAATAAAGCAGTTTAATTTAACACTATTTAAGATTAAATTAGCAGCTGATCATGTTGAAATTACTTTTTTTTTATCATCGCAGTAAATTAAATTTTCAGAAATTACGTAAAAATTATATACGGAGAGTAATAAATTTTCGTTCGTCGTAATACTTGTGAAAGCGCGGGAAATTCTGACATCTTTAGTGACGATAGTGATGATGATAATATAAACTGGAATGCTTCTATTCAATATAATGAAAGAAGTAAAGCAAAACTACTTTAACGGGAACCGGTTGCTGTATCCAATAATAATCGATTTTAACCGATGAGAAAGATAACATCGCAAATATTACAAATAAAAATAATCATAAGCTTGAATCGTTATCTAACACGGACGATTTTATATGGCAAGTTTAACGATACGGTATTTAAATCAAAATATCATCCGATTACTGTAGCGAATTAGAATGGTAACGTAGATTTAAAATTAATTTTTGCTATAAGAAATTTGTCACGTCCGATTTTAGGATTAGAAATTATAACAAGATAAAATCGTCCATTTTTGTCACTTATAGTAAGGATTCGATGTAATTACGAAGTATTTGATAGATAAAAAGTATCTTCACTATACTAATTTACCTACTAAACACGAGCCTATAAAACTGTTCTTATAAGGTCTACTCATTTTCTACTAGCCAGGTAAAAATAGAAATAAAAGCGGTAATAGATGTTACATTTGTCATTCAATTTACAATAATAATAATAATAATAATAATAATAATAATAATAATAATAATAATAATAATAATAATAATAATGGCCAACCGTTTAATTTCCCAGTTTATAGGGTTACTTTTTCCCCTGGAACTTTAAGGTGGGAAATTTTAAATATAAAAATATTGTCGCGTTGTCAGATGGGAAAAATTCCCAAAGATTTGGATGTGTGTCTTATAAAATTGTCAACTACCTGAACGATGTTTTAGAATATCACGACACACCATATCATGTAATAAGGAAAATACATTTAAATGTACGAACTGTAATGGGGAATATCCCGCTGATTCCGTAGAATGCAATGAATGTATCGCGCTCCAAAATGCCCGAGTTAAAAAATCAAATACTAATTCGACTGTTAGTAAACGGCCATGCTTTTAATTCACAAACTATGGAACCATCAGTGGGAAACAAAGCTGCTCGAATGAGTAATCGCAACCTTCTGAAATTAGTGGTAATGAATCGAAAGATTTACAACTACTATTCCAGATGAGTTAAAAATCTATTAATAATAAGGATATGTTTACAAAATTTAAAGTTATTATACAAATAGTGGCTGAATTAACATAATTGCTTATCCATTCGAATATGCTTATAGTTGCCTAGAATTGTAACTCCATACTTGATAAGTATGATGAAATTTACCACCAGTTTGCAGTTGAAATTTAACCAATATATTTGCTGCTTCAGAAACTAATATGATTCATTTGAATTCAGTTCCCTCGGCTACTTGATATACAGAAGAGATGCAAGTCGTAGGGGTGGCTGAGTTGCGCTGCTATAAGCCGTATAGAATTAGCATGAATAAATATATTTACGTGCAATAATAATCACGATCGTAATCCATCCAGTGTTGCCAGACGCTTTGAAGTAAAAAGCGGTAGTTGACCTTACAAAAAAACGGTAGAAACGGTAGAATACGATATTCCCACAATCATTGCAAAATCGGGAAACACAAAATATCTTCCCTTACAAGAAATTATGAAATATTTCATTCTAAACATAAAATAATCAATTTTCGAAATGTGTTTCATCAAATAATTACACAATGGAAGCAGTAGAACCTACTTAACCAGATATTCATTATTTTTACATATCACTTTTTTTATTATTATAAAATTAGAATGTGGAATTAAAAACATGCGAATGTATGTTTACTTACCAAAATATTTAAGCTGAGTTGACAGGTACATAGTTTTATCAGCGGAGACCGGTGGCTAGAATGTAATTGTAATAAAGGCTGTGCTCATTGTAGAGTGCGCGAATGGGAAATACAAACACAAAAACCGAACTTATTAAAGAATGAATCGTAAACACTTTTAATCTTTGTCAGGTGTTTTTTGTTCGATTGTGTTTCTTCCTTGGGTCGCGTCTTGTAGGCGCCTTCTGTTGCGCTGACTGCAACATCAAAAGTGAGCTCTAATATCATTCTCTTTTTTTATATATGTATTTTGTCGCATGCCGATCAGCGCATAAAAACTTGAACTGTCTAACCTTCCGGCTGAATCATCTATTTTCTGTCATTCTATATCTCCGCTCCAATTAATACACTAACACATAGGCAATATTTTAACGAAGGTAAATAGTGATTGAAAAAATGATTAATGGACGTTTTAATTGTTCAAAGTATAAAAAACACGGAAATTAATGAATTAACGTAAATATTGGAAAAAGCGGTAGATTTATGAAATATTTTGGGAAATAACGGTATGGCGGTAGGAAACTCTGAAAAACGGTAGATCTACCGTAAAAACGGTAGGTCTGGCAACACTGAATCCATCTTCAATCTGTAAATTAAATCCTATTTGTATCTTTGCTGTATATAAACACATCTTAAATCTATAAGGAAAAAAAAACATTTGACCTTGATAAATGTTAATAGTAATGCTATTTTAATTAGGCGATCTGCTAGAAGTGGATTACACAGGTGTTTCATAAATAATACCGCTAGTAATATTTTGTATGAGATATCCATGTTTTTGTAAATTCAGTATTCTTCCGCCAAAATAGCCAACCTATTTTCCTTGTCCCGCGGGGCTTAAGAATAATAGTATTCATATTTATTATTCCCTTGGCCAACAAACAAGAAAAGAGTAATTATACTTTTGATTCCCGTAGTACAAATTGGTCTGAATTCAAAAACTTTATACCTCAACACATCAACCCAAAATATACCGAATATAACGGTAAATTAGATATAGAAAGTCATTTAGAAAAAACTTACAAATTTGATACAATCAGCAGCTGAGATTTTTTTGTCTAAAAATGTATTAATCAGTTTCGTAAAAATTTCTTATAGTCATTATACTCGTTATAATAAAAGTTAAAAATTATGTTAGGAGAATATATACAAAAAAAAAAAAACTAATTGTTTAGTTCACCCCGAAATCTGAAAATTATCTTCAAATTCTTAATCAAATTAGTAGGTTACTCTTGTTACGTGTACACAGAAATGCTAAATTTAATTCTCACCTCCTAAAGATAATAGTCTATGTAAAGTTTGCAAACAGTTTAGTAGACAACATGCAAACTACCATTAGAAGCTGTAGTCGAATAAATGCAATATTCAAATTTGTGCATTGAAGGTAAGTCACGAAAACTGTAAAAATCAAAATCTTTAACCGAGTAAAGACTCGTCACAAATTAATAATATACATTCTATTAGCTTGTTCGGTAATTTAAGTAAACTCGTAGAAAAAAATATATTACATAAATTAAGGCAATACTTATTCCTAATGTACAATTCGGTTTCCGCCCCACAGGTATTCCATAACATAAGCGGCCAGAATTATCGAGTACATTACACATAATTTTAATTGCAACAAGTATTCTAATATGGTTTTACTCCCATTTGGTTTGTAGATTGAAGGGGTTTTTAGTGGGTAAAAATCACACACACTGATTTTGGTCCCCTAATAAAACAAAAACTAAAATATTTTTTATCATCAGCGTATTTTGAAATTTTTCCCCTCCCTCCTTTAAAAAAAGGAAGAAAAAAAAGATGGTTTTACTAGATGTAGCTAAAGCATTTAACGCAACATCGCACAAAAGGTTTTATTTATAAAATGACTGTGTAAATTACCTAAATATTTAGTTCATCTAATTCATAGAGCTACCTTAGTAATCGATGTTTTAATATAATCATAGGTGCCTCTTAGATCTACAAATAAAACCTACACTGCTGGTTTAGCTCAAGCGTGACACAGCAGCTAGTTTACGGCTTCCTAGAGTTGCGAGGTATACATGTAGAGTTCTATGCTGATGATATTGCATTGTTTTGTAGAGGATTCAAGCCCAGTGCAATTCAATATCAGTTGAGTATATAATGTCGTTTACTACGATATTATCATAAATGGCGTGTGAATATTAATCCATTTGAAACTAAAGCAACCTTATTTACTCGAAGACGGCCTTTATCGTCAACTAAGCTGCAAATAGATAATACTTTGTATAAGTTGAAACAGAATTCTATATTAATGAGAGATATTTTCATCTACGCTACGATCACGCGTTCTCAGAATTGTGTCCCGTCTCTGCGGGTGCGCCTAAAGGCTCAGTGTTTGGACCTACGTTGTATTTTACATTACCGATTTTCCTGTGACCAATAATGTTCAATTTGCCGATGACACGCTACTTCTTTCTTCTGATATCGATCTAAATACAGCGAGTAGTAATCTTCAGACAGCACTCCCGAGAGTTGAAAACTGGTTTAACAAGTGGAACATAAAAGTCAATGAGAACAAATCTGTAAACATACAGTTTACTAACAGAAAAGTTGTATCTCCCCCCCCCCTATGAAAATCAACAAGGCAAAAATACCAATCAGAACTAGCGTGAAATAGCTGGACTTGGATAGCCGACTAACATATCGAAATCATATTCAAACGAAGAGGAAAGCACTAGATGCACGTATTAAAAAACTATTCCGGTTAATGGACTGAAATAGCGTGCTATCTACTGACAACAAATGTCTTATCTATACTGCGATTTTAAGGCCTGTCTGGACATACGGAGTGCAGCTGTAAGGCTATGAAAAGTCGACAAATGTAAGAACTATACAGACCTCCTAGAATAAAATTCTTCAGCTGATAACAAATGCGTCTTCGTATGTAGCAAACTAGATCATTCACCATGATCTAAACATTCCTTATACGTATGCGAGGTCATTAAACAATATGCACAGTCATACTGTGAAGCTAGAAAATCGTCCAAATAAACTTGCCTCAGTACTATTTGACACGGATATAAGACGCTTGTAGTAAACCCACCCTAATCTAAGGTCGTAGTTACCGGGTGTGTAAAAATGGGTACTATACCCTTATTGTTATGCTCTTCATCGTAAATACTGCTAAATGATCTTGTTGGCCAGTTCGCTGTAAATATTAATGAGAAAAAAAAAACTCGCACTAGTTGGGCACGCTATGTTCGATTTCTAATTTAAACTTTAATAAATTACATCGAAACTGATGTTTCAGATGTATAGTTCCCAGGTATACTAAAATTGTTTATAACGAAACTTTAAATATGCCATTGCTTAAAGATTATATTATTAATGTTGATCGCCAGTTTTGTATGATTTGTTTGCTAGATGAGATAACTTAAATTTGTGTATACTAAATATAGATATAGGAGACTAAAGCGTAATTTATTGTAAATTTGTACTTAATTATATCGCCGTTTATAATTAAATTTTATTGTTAACGCGTTTAGCTCACGACGACTGCGCTTAATTATTTTCGTATAATTTTTACAAATTTTCGGCCATAGCAGATTTTTGTATTTCTTTCCCTACTTATTTGTATTTACAAATTGTTCGTCAGATTTAAATGTTCCTATTATTTATACCTAATTACTATTATAAAATAATTTAATTAATTTAAGGCGCATATTATATAATAAATAAATACATCTATCTAGCAATAGTTAAACGAAGACTTTAGCTGCAAAACCTTTGTTACACATTCGAGGTTTTAATTATCATGTTTGCTATTTTATGTATTTATTACTTTTGTAGGCGGCAATCTACTAACCGGAAATGTCTTCAAACTTAAGTTATCCCAGAGTTTTTACGAGTAAAAAAACTGGAGGTTACTTTTGAATTCTGCAAAAGTCGTGACTTCGACATTGCATACGAAGCGTAATGGTGTAGAAATATTCAAATCGGTTTGAATAAACTTTCGTTTAAAAAAATGAGATTATAATTTAGCATTTTCTTCATCATATTTTCATTATTACATCATCGGAAAATTTTAAATATGCAATATGTCGTTGAATAAAAATAATACATTATGATCATAGAAAATGGTAACATGAGACAAGCGGATGAATTTTTCCTGTTTTCATTATCTTATACTCGGTGTTTTGATATAAAACGGTGATCCAAAATAATAGAAATCATTACATTATATAATAAAATTTTATTTCATGTAACGATCAAACTTAATTTTTAGAAAGTACATATATTGTTAGATCACACGGGGCACTCGAATTTCTAGATATAATATTTATACATATACAGATATCCGTGTGATTTTTTTAATTAAAAGTTGAAATAAACATAACGTGAAGAACGTAATAGAAAAATTACAATATTAAATTATTTAAATTAAATTATGTATTTACACACACATATATATATTTATATATATATATTAGGTATATAATATATATGTAAAATTTGTAATAACTTACCAACATAAAACAAGCTGTCAGAAGGATGAAAATATATGGCACGGAAGTCATTTTTCAGAAATTGTAAAACAACGTCGTCACGAAGTGCTAATCTAATAAAAACTTAAAGCGAACACTACATTCACTAGGATTTAATACCCGGTAAACTGATATGTTCACAGCTATTAACGGATTTAATATAGAAGCAACTTGTACACTAGGCGATAGTTGCAAACAGGTTTTACACTCGCGCTAACACACTAACGATGCGTAGACTAAAATATGAACACAACGACTATTCGCTTTGCGTCTTCATGCAAATAGTTTAAAACGGTTTTGCACTCGTTTGAAATTACGACAAAAATTTCATTTACACCATAAATAATTTAATCAATACACACAAACACATACATTTTCTTTATTAGATTATATTATTTAATACTTACGTAACGTGGGCGAATTATTAAATTATTATTACCTTTTGATCGTTATTTTAATATTAATTTTTAGTTAAATATAATGTTTTCTAAAATAAAATAAAAAACCATAAATGTCGTTGTTGAAATTGTTTCAAGGCCACGGTGATGCTTATAAATCATTTAAAAAATTAAAAGGTCTAAAATAGATGTATAGGTGAAGTTCTGTTTTAACGAAAACATAACGCGATAAGAAGAATATAAAAATTTAGCACGTACCTGTAAAAAATAATTTAAAACCGAAAATGTACACTTAATTTTATACTAAATTTAAGCGACGTTCAACATTATCAATTTTCAGATAACAATGTACAAAACGAACACAGGAAACACGGCACTGGCAAAATTTCGTTACATTATGTAAACGTAAAGATCATTTTATTTCCTTAACGAGACAGACGATTACTTTAAAATTTATTAAACATCGCAAAAATTTCGAAAAATATATTTTAACTAAAAGTTATTTAAATCAAACATTCTAAAACTCCGATATATTTGTATTATTTTACGCATTAAGCTTGAGATTATCACTACATAGACGTTGTTCCATCGTCGTTCCATTCGTGTTTCGTTAATTATTTCTCTCGTAAATGAACGTAAATGTACACACTTTCCGTTTGGATTAAGCATCATTTCCAAACAGTACCGTTCCGTATTGAAGCAAACGAATTTCTTACGGATTGACATCAGAAGCGATATTGATAGTTGTTTACATTTCAATTCGATACATCGTACATATTTGAAAAGTATGTTTTCGTTATTAACTCAATACGATGAGAAGTTAACTGAACCGGCGAGGCAAAATACGGTGCTGTAGGATTTCGAAAATTTTAAATATAACGACGATATTTATAAAGAGAAAATTTCGTCGGTAATTGGTAGTATCGTAAAATTCATATTCTAATATAAAAAAAAATTCGGTTTAATCATCTATTTAGCTCTCTGAATAATAGTATATATTCACCCTCTCAAATCGTCGATTTTTTTAAAGATTCTTCATCTAATAAAATTGTAGCTGAGATTAAGTTTTTGTCCCACCACATTTACGTACACCATCTTTCCTTATGTAAACAAAACTACCTTTACACGAAAGATGTGAATAAAAACGAATTTAATTGAACGTACATGTGTAACTGTTACTAAACATATAGTGAGAATCAACCTTTTTAAATAGATAAAATGTAATGTCGGAATAATATTTATAAATAATTAATTCGACAAAATCTGACTATTTTAAAGTTAGTTAAATCGATTTAAAAATTCTTTCTTACATCTCGACCCCGGTGACAAAATATCTCAAAAGCGATTCGATTCACACATTCTTCGTTAACAAACAAAAACAAGTTCAAAAACTTAAAATGAGAGGAACAATTTAAATTACTTCTAAATTTGATAAATTTTAAAATAACTTGTTTATAAAGAGATGAGAAAATTTCCTTCAACTATCTAGGAATGTCGGTAATATATAAAAATCAAAATTATTTCTCATTTTCAAACAACAATTATTATATATAAAATACTTGGGAGCTTTATTGTTTTGTTTTTTTTTTGTATGTGTTTTTCCGGGAAATATTTTAGGTACAAACCACGTGCTATTTTGAAAAAATCATTTAAATACATAATACAAAAATCCTAATGAGCGCCTAACAATTCCAGGACTTCGATCTTTTTTGATTTCTTTTAAGATCCTATATGATTTTACATAATTTCTATGTTCTCTCTGTGTCCGTCTTTTAAATATTCTCTAACAATGAAAATTTTTTTTAATTTTTCGGGTTTTTTTCTCCGTCTCTTTATCACTTTATTTTTCTCTCTTTGTTTCTTTTAAATATTTTCTACTACGGTTTCTCTATATTTTATCTTTTTAAATCTGATGATTGCGGAAATAATTACGACACTATTATAAAGACTATTACTTTTTGTAAAATTATTTAACGACAATAATTTTTTTTTTAATCTGCACGTGATACAATAAGTAAATGTGATGAAGGAACAGAAAAAGAATCAGATACCGTTAACGGTCCATTAGTACATTTCTCGGAAGAATGGAAGAAGATTTCATCACTTGACCAGTTTCTCTTCAACCGTCGTGATTGAATATGTAGCATATTACTAGTTGTCGGTTCTAAAATAGCTGGATTAGTGGCATTTTTTTAGTCTACCGAAAAAGAGCTTGTGTCTTTTTTTAACTACTTCTGAAACAGTTGGTATTTACAAGTAGGAACGTATAGATTGATTTGACACTAAATATTTTCGATTCCATTCTAGCTGCCATATAGTTCAATGCTATAAGTCCAATTTTTTTAGATTGTGGAATGTAGTGATCTTTTATTACTTACAAAAATTAGTTAAAATCACTAAAACTTTATTTTCTTGAAATTCACAAAGCATTTCGGCAATTACGCCATTATCGAGTGATATTTAAATCTAGATAAAAATAAAGATTTAAAAATTAAAACACGAAATATAAATTTAAATATAAAATCACAATTTTATAAATATAAAATGAAGAATAGATACTTAAAACAATCTGACAGTCCAGTTGGTTTTATGACTGAATTGTACAATAATGGCTTGTTTTCAACCAATAACATTGACGGTTTCAAGGCCATAGAACAGATCATATTGCTTGCGCACATCCTTAATTTTTTATTACAAATGTATTACCTCCATAAGTTTTATATCAAGAAACAAACCAAGGGTATATGGTTAACTTGGGGATGGATGTCTCGTCTAGCTGGACCAATGGCATCAGCCCTTTACGCAGAGTAAAGATAACGTTGCTATTTTTTGTTCGATTAATCTTGATTCTCCATCTGGTTAACCAAGGGATGAATCATAGATTTTTTTTTTGTTTTTTTTTTTTAATTTTACTGTACCGACAGTTTCCTGTCATAAACAATAATGATCGTAAGTAAAGAAGTAAGGAGAAGGAAGAAATTGGAGTATGGAATGTGAACAAGAGGAGGAAAGTGAAAGAATATTATTAAGCTGGCAATTCCAACGAACAGCCAGATTTGGATCTACAATGAGGAAAAATATATTATTTTATTATTATTATTATTATTATTATTATTATTATATAATTTATTTCTCGCAGAGTTTAACCATTACACGTAGCGTCCCTGAGAACAATGTAGCCACTTAGGTAATTGGAAGTGCATCGCGACACCACTTTCTTCGTTTTAGCCGACTGTTGGATCTGACTGGAAAATCTCTAGTAAACATTCGGTGTACCAGTGGATTCGAGTGGAACTGGAGCTTTCCGAAGAATCTTCTATATTGTTCCGTATAAACATCCTTCACGTATGAAACGTTCAAATTGTCATGTAATATGTCGTTCGATACAAAGTACGGTGCAGATGCTATTGTACGTAGGATTTTGGACTGCTGTTGCTGTACTCTGTGGAGATTACTTCGACTTGCTGTTCCATACAGTTCTAATCCATATCTCCAAATTGGAGCGATGACCGATAAGTAAACATTCCGCTTTACGGCTAGGTTGAGAATTGATTTACGTCCTAGCAACGGCCGGAGCTGTTTAGCCCTTATTATCACAGATCTTCTTGTGTATTCCACATGATCACGCCACGTTAATCGCTTATCCATATGCATGGCGAGATAACGCACGGACTCGACTTGTGGAATTAATGACCTATCAAATGTCAAGGTTGGACATCTAACACGTCTGTTGGTGATCAGGATGTGTCGACATTTAGTTGAATTGAATGATATGTGCCAAAGACTTGCCCATTCTTCTAGTCGATTCAGATGATTCTGAACCGCAGCATTTGCATGCATAACATTCATATTAGACGCCAGTATCGCTATATCGTCGGCGAACGTAGCCAGCAACGTTAAATTCGAAGTTGGTACATCCGCAGTATAGATGGAATACAAAACAGGACCTAGCAAGCTGCCTTGCGGTACCGATGATCTGATTGAATGTTCTTCTGAAAACGAGCCATTTATTCTAACAACAAACGAACGTTCAGTCAAGTACGATTTTAGGAGCTGATAAATATCCTCATCGAGAATTTGCCGCATCTTATATAGTAATCCCGGATACCAGACCTTATCAAATGCCTGCGTGACATCAAGAAATACCGCGGAACAAACTTCGCGATTCTCCAGAGTTAGCGAAATTGCATCAACTAATCGGTGACACTGCTGGATCGTAGAATGCTCCGTACGAAAGCCAAATTGGTGATTCGGTAATACGTCTCGGCTCTCTATAATCGTAGCGATTCGATTTAAGATTAACTTCTCCAAAACCTTCGATAACGAGGAGAGTAAGCTAATGGGCCGGTATGATGAAGTCTCAGTCCGCGGTTTTCCAGTTTTATGCACCATGACTATCACCGACTTCTTCCACATCTTAGGAAAATATCTCATCCTTAGAATTGCATTAAAGATATAGCAAAGAAGGATAGCCGCTCTCTTCGGCAACCGTGATATTATTTCTCCGGTAATTTTATCCAAGCCAGGAGCCTTACGCGACGGCATATTACGAAGACATACAAAGACTTCGTTCGGAGAGAAAACCTTAGTAACGTTTTCGCACTGGCGCGGCACACTCAACAAACTTTGTATTCGATCAGAGTGAACCTTGTCACAATCAGGAAACGGGGTAAAAACTGTACCAAGGTGCTCCGCAAACGTATTCGCCTTTTCCTTGTCAGTTTTAACCCAGTTGTTATTTGATCTAATATTATACGGTTCTTCTGGTTGACTTAACAGTTTTTTGACTGAGGACCATACCGGCTTCCCGCCATCATTAATAGATTGCGTGTAATCCATAAAGATTTTGTTCTTATACTCCCTGATTTTATTTTTTAGTTTGTTGTGCATCTCTTTATAACTGTTGTATAATGATGGGTAACGATTACGCTGCCATCTTCTTCTTGCTAACCTGCTTTCTTTTATTAATTTTCTTATTTCCACCGGTATATACAGATTTTGATGGGATTTCTCTGCAACGTGATTAGTTGAGTTGATACATGCATATTGTATGAGGCTAGTAAGATTTTTAACGGCTGCGTCAATGTCACGTTTGTCCTTTAGCTTAAGCTTTAAGTCAATGTTATTCTCAATAATACCCGTAAAAATATTCCAGTTGGTAGTATGCTGTTTTTGGAATTATAATCGCCACCGCATATGAACACGTTTCCTAATTTGTTGAAGATTGAGTTGTATTCCATTTGCGGTATGCAAAATTCTGGATGACAATAGATTGCAGCTACTGTTATATCCTTTGCTAGTGTTTCAACGTTAATTGCTACAATCTGGTATGCGAATGTGCTGTAAACGAAATTTTTGAATTGTTTGTACTTATCCTTGACCAATACCATTACACCCCCATGAGCCGTTCCATCCGAACGGTGAGCCGAATATGCTACATAACCCCGAACTTTGAAGCTCTTCTCGCACATGAGATGGGTTTCTGTGATTAGTGCAATATCAATATCGTTTTGCTGGAGAAAAAGTTCAAATTCGTTTCTTTTTTGAGTAATGCCATTCGCATTCCACAGTACTAACACGAGTGAGTGTTGTGTAATTATATTAGTGTCGAGTATCATTTTGGAAGTAATTTTTCAATAACTTTTGTCAAGAGCGATATTAATGGATTAATTGTAGATTTGAATTCGTTTAGGAACATTGTTAACATTATTGAGACTTCGTTACCAGTATAGCTGTAGTTTCCGTTGGTACGTCCACTGAACATTTGATCTATATCAGTTTGGTTTTCGACATAATTTATATTACCCATTCGAGCGACGTTAGCATATGATCCTCGATTTAATGAACTTAGGTTACCATTTGAGCTAGTATTTCTGGTATCATTGGGTTCATTTCTATTTACATGGACACGAGCATGAGAAGAACGTATCTTATTGTAAAATTCTGCTTGCTGCTTGTATACTAAGCATCCTCTATAGCTCGACGGATGGTCACCATCGCACAAAGCGCATTTTGCAGGGTCAGATGTGGTTCTATTACAAAGTTTGGTATCATGCATTCCAGCACACTTGACACATCGTACCGGTAGATTACAGTAAGTAATTAGCCGTGTGGCCAAATAACTGGCATCTTTTACATTGCGTGAGCCTTGAATTTTTTTTAGGTTCTTCAACTATCACCACCGTATTTAAGATGCAATTGATTTCAAATATTTCTGCATTTTTTTTTGACGGTTTCAAATCTAAGAAGAACATGGGGAGAGGTTCTTTGGTTTTATAACGTAGGATGTTAGTGATACTTTTAACTTGAAATCCTTTAGCCACAATTTCGTTCGTAATGTCGGATATATCTGTAGAATGGTGCAGGTTTTTAATAACTACCCTGAACGGTTTGTCCTCCGGTAGAGAGTATGTATAAAAGAGATACTTATTTTCCCTTAATGTTTTAACAATACATCAATAACTACTCGGGCACTTAGGCTTAATAGTTACTCCAGATAAAGTAGTTTTTAATTCAAATTCTACATCCTTTATTTGAAGGAGAAATTTTCTGAAGCTGTTAAAATTAGCGACATTAGTTAAATGATTTATTACTTACAACAACCGGATTGACGTGATAAGGTCAAATCCTGGTGCTTTTTATTTTTTTTTTTTAGACAATTCTATTATTAGTCTCTTTGTTTCAGCTGGAGAAACATGTTTAGGAAATTCAGATACCGAAAGTGAACATGTTATAGTCGACAATATCACTGTATACCTGGGATGCAGCTGCAAGGTGTTTGCAAAACACCTCTGGTTTTTTTTCGATCGGTAATCAATTTAAATTGTTAAGTTACTTGCGATTTTAAGAAAAAGAATTTACCTCGAAATAATTTCAAATAACTGTATCCTTTCGCTAATGAATAATTATTTTTAATTAGTCTATGTTTATATTTTTTGTACCTGTGTCGTAGAGACTGATAATCGTAGTTTCCAATTTCATTGACATTTCGGTCAGCAGACATGCGGCATGCATTAAAGAATTTTAAGGTCCTGTTTTTTATTATTTCTTGTATATAGGGATAGTTTAAAATGTCATGTATTGTTTTAATGGGCGTGTATCTCGATTTGTTCAACACTATTCTTAGGCAATGATTTTGTAATCGTTGTAATTTGTTTATATTACTTAGGCAGGTGTTCGACCATACAGGACTAGCATAAAGAATTTTAGGTTGAATTACCTGATTATAAATCAAAAGCTTGGTCACCGGTGATAGCGTAGATTTCCTGTTAAATATTGGAAACAGTATACTCATTTTTTTATGTCCTCTGTAGATACACTCGTTAATATGTTTAGTAAAAGTTAGCTTACTATCTAGTGTTACACCGAGATAATTTACTTTAGATTTCCAGTCTAAGTACTCATTATGAATTCGAACAAAGTCATTTATAGCAGGTTTACGCTTTGTGAAAATAATAGTCTCTGTTTTACTATCGTTAATTTTAATTTTCCACTTGTGAAAGTATTTGGACATTTTGTTAATTGCAGCGGTTAATCTGTTGCTAATCGTATCAATACGGTATGATGACGTCAGCAGAGCAGTATCATCAGCATATAAATTAACATCAACTTTTTAAATTGTACTAATATCATTTATGTAAATAATAAACAAGAATAGACCAAGGATGCTGCCCTGAGGTACTCCTGCCGATGCATATCTGACTTTAGAATTCTGATTTTTAATTTTCACATAAAATTTCCTGTTATGTAAATATGCTTTAGTCATGGAAACTAGTTGATATGGAAAACCATATTTTATTAATTTATATAGAATTCCATCGTGCCAAGTAGTGTCGAAAACTTTTTCAATGTCTAGCAGTGCTAGTCCAGTGTGCTTATTTTTATTAAAATTATCAGTAATTAGATCATAAATTTTTACTAACTGCGTGGTAGTGTTTAAATTCGGTCGAAAGCCGAATTGGAACTTATTAAGAATACCATTTAAATAGCTATGTTTTCTAAATCTAATGAGTAATATTTTCTCAAAAATTTTGCTAATGTTACTGAGCAGGCTAACAGGTCGTATATTTTTCATCAAGGAACCATCCTTGCCAGGTTTAGGAAGAGGTACAATTAAGGACAGTCTCCACGACAGAGGGTAGTAGCACAAACGAATGCAGGAATTAAATAACACTGTAAGAGCAACTACACCTTTACGAGATAAATTTTTAATCATTTTTACGCTAATTTTATCGTGTCCGGTAGAGTATGTATTTCTTAGTGATCTAATGCAGTTCTTGACCTCTTTCGGTGAGGTTAAGTCAGCATAGTTTAATGCAGATACGTTATTTGTTAAAAAGTATTTATTGTTTGTTTTAATTTCCGTTCGTGGTATCGTGTGGACATTGCTTTATTCTGTTCATGTATATTCTGAAAATGTTCTGCTATAAGCTCAGCTTTATCTTCGTTCGAGTACGCTACTATATCGACACTTCCAGGTTTTTTAATAGGAGGCAAGTTTGTTTGTCCCCGGGAAAAATATTTGTTTACTTTCCATAGCTGATTATTCATTTGTGGTATATTACTGAGAAACGCGTTGTAATGAGCATTTTTTTCTTGTAACAGTCGTCTTTTAACTAATTTATTCAACCTATCATATAGTTGTTTAAATATATACATATTTTCATTATGATATCTCTGATAAAGTTTCCTATAATAATTTTTAATTTTTATTATTTGCAAAGTGCTAGGGGAGGTCGAAAAATTTTTAACATTCCCTTTTAATAATGGGACGGAGCTTTCTGCGGCCTTTAAGAAAATAGAGTTAAGATAACGAATGTAACCATCTACATAAGAAGGATTGTGTAAGGTTATTGGAATTTTGACTTCGTTTTGTATGTGTTGATATTTTCTCCAGTTTGCTTTAGAGTAATCAAAATTTGGTTGTGTTACAATTCGCCTTATCGTACCACCGAGAGAACATATTATTGGATTATGATTGGAAGACAGCTTACCAATTGATATAGGATGGGTAATTTCATAGTAGTTTTTTGTAAGGACCAGATCAATTATACTAGGTTTTGAAGATGGGTGGCCCGGAAAAAACGTAGGTTCATTGGGCGCTTTTATTTGAAAGTTTAAGGTTGTAGACAAGTTTAGTAATTCATTTCCAGCCCTGTTACCATTGTAACAGATGTTTCGCATTAAAATCTCCGATTAATAAAACTCTTTCGGCAGAATGCATAAGAAATTAGATATCAGTTTGAAAGTTTATCGGTTTTGTTGGTGGCCTATAAACTGCATAAATAGTTAGCAATTTGCCATCTACACAGACTTTAGCTCCAACAGCCTGAACGTGCTTTGTTTGTGGGGGGTGGGAATTTCTTCGCACTGTATGCTATTATGTATTAGCAAAACTACACCTCCACTGCTCCGGGTTTTATTATTACGGAATAAATGATAGTTCGGCATCGTTAGGTAAGTGCTCTCATCTACTTTAGTTTCTGAAACTCCTGCAATCTTAACATTATTTGTGCAAATGAAATGTTCTAGTTCAATCAATTTATTCGTGATGGAATTGCATTCCATCCGATAATGTTAATATAGTTTTTCGTTATTTGCCTAGAAAGAGAATAAATATTAATAAACGTACAATAGCTAGTCACGACGTTTGGCAATGAACAAATACGACGATGATGATATATATATATATATATATATATATATATATATATATATATATATATATCATAATGGTATTAATTAAATAGTTTTTCTGGCTAAACATCGAGTTCCTTATTGACAGGTGAGTATACAAAGACGATCGTTATAATAACTATAACTACTTTAATCGTGTATAATTTCGTTTTATAAATTCTCGAAGTTATAAACAAAAAGTTTCGACAAATATCTGTAGGGGCACTTTTAATGTTATAATGAAAATGAATTTTTTAGGATGGATTTTTTCCTTAATATAATTCGTTTAAAACATTAAGGGTACGGTCACTTTCTGATTCGCATCTAAAATATTTTACAAAAAAACATGATTATAAAGAAAAAAATAAATGTATATTCTGCACTGAAATTCTTCCTTGAAAAAAAAAATGGCTAATTACATAACGTTCATTACGCGGATAACATTTCACCGAGGATTATTTATAAAGATAAAAAGAAATCAAAGAAACAAAACTCGTTTTCTCGATGGAATAAAACAAGTGAAAAGTATTAGGCGCTGCTTTTATGAATGGAAACTATTAATTAAAAATGTCAGTTTTGACAAATGTCAGGTTCGACAAATATCAGGAGGTGGCCTCTATAATTGTTTAAAATGAATTATAGAATTTTTCGATCTGATTTTTTTTCATATAATAATTCTTTCATCGATTAAAAAATAATTTCCATTATATTCGAAACGGTAATCGAGATAAAAATTTTCATTATATTTACCAACACATGCGGTAAAAAATAAATGTCTAAGCTTATAACATTATAAATATAAATCCAATATTATTTTGTAACCTTTACATCCTCGTATAATGCATTTTCCTTATATGTCTTAGTTTAGTTATTTATCTTTCTATTTTATAAATCACTTGTTAGCGTTAGCGTTTAGTTTATATAAATTTATATGTATAATGAGTAGTAATGGTTTTATAACCTAAACTCAATTAAAAATAAAGGGGGAAAAAAAACATTATAACGGTAAATGCGATCGAGCTGAAATTTTCAACATACCTTTTTAATACGTATTAGAGATGCCGATGAAAAAAAAAATTAAATTTTCCAAAATTTAATGAGGTGTACTCGGGGGTCGGTACCCAAAATTTAAAAAGTTGTAATTTCTATACACGCTATTTTTAATTACTTAGTAAATTACACGTATGTACAAAATTTTGTACAAATCGTTTGAAAATTAAAACAACCAATTGAAATGTTACTCACGAGAAATAATATTACTATAATCGTGTGCAGCTTTAAAATAAACGTATGGGAAATTATTCACGTTACGTTTAAAAGAACAAATACCATTACGATATAACACATTTCTCAATGTTAGTTGCTAGTTAGTGTTTCAGTTACTTACAACAATGAAATGTTAACTGAATTAGTTGACATAGTCGCTGAAGAATGTGCTTTGCCACGCTATAGACGTCGTTTCTTTAACAATTTGAAACTAGTATCTTCGTATTTTTCGTTTATAACGTCTTTTTAAGCATAGCTCAAAGAAATGTGAAGATCACAGACTAATTAGTCTTATGAGCCATGCGCTGAAAATATTTTTGAAAATCATTCATAGACGAATATAAAAAAAATGCTAAGAAAATGTCAGCAGAGAACAAGTTGGATTTCGAAATGGAGTTGGAACAAGGGAAGCCCTTCTTACAAGTACTAGTACAAAAGTGTTTGGATCACGAAAAAGTCGTTTATATTTGTTTCATCGACTTCGAGAAGGCTTTCGATAGTGTTAAAATATGGGAAACTAATAGAGTGCCTGCGCGATATTGGAATAGATGGGAAAGAACAAAGAGTAATTAAGAATCTGTACTACAACCCAGTAGCCGTAGTAAGAACAGAAGAAACAGAAACAGAAGAAATTAAGATCAGGAAAGGAGTTGGACAGGGCTGTGTGCTTTCGCCAATGTTATTTAATTTGTAAACTGATAATATATTCCGGAAAGCATTACCGGACAACGTAGGTGGAATAAAAATAAACGGCCACACTATTAATAACATCCGATATGCTGAATATGATATTTTGATTGTAAATAATGAACATGAGTTACAAAAGATGGTAAAAAGGGTCAATACGGAATCTAATAAAATGGGTATATTCATAAACGGCAATAAAACTAAAGTTATGGTAGTAAGCAAATAAGCAAATGGAAGCCCGGACGATCAAAAAAATCAATGCTAAATAGATTAAGATGATTTGAGATGTTGCTATATCGTCGGATGTTAAAGATCCCATGGACGGATAAAGTATCAAATGCGGAAATACTAAAACGACTAAATAAAAGATTAGAGTTAGAAAGAAATATTAAAAAAAGAAAAATAGCTTACTTTGGGCACATCTTGAGGAACAACAGATATGAAATGTTACAAATTGGTGGAAACATCACCGGAAAACGGGGAAAAGGAAGGAGAAGAAAAACACAGTTGGATAATGCAAAAGAATGGATACAGGACTTAATTATAGAAACCTTATTACGGAAGTTAGCCAACAGATTGGAAGTCAGAGAGATAATCGCTAACATCCATTGAGGATACATCAGAAGAAGAACGTCTTTTTAAAAATTTCAGCAATCTCGATAAATTTTGTTAGAAATGATATTTCTGAACATTCTTTATATTTAACTTTTCTTAAATAACCCTGCGATATATGAAACTTGTATTTTTTCGTCATATTATTTCCGTTAAGAAAAACAGTAGCGACATATTGCTGGAACTGTTTTATCGATTAATTTCAACTTTGAAAATCTGGATAGATTTATTACGTTATAAATAGGTATAGTAACTTCGCCAAAATATAGCAGACGAGTTAAATAAACGTTAAAAAACAGTTCAATTCACTAAACTTAGACACGAACGAAATTATTTTATAACTACTGTTTCTTTCATTTTAAAATTGTATACCCAAATTAGTATTTTTTACATTTTATATTTTTTATAAATTGCGTATATTTTTATATTTTATTTTTTATGTTCACTTAATAATAGCTTAGCCGAAAAGCTTTATGATTTTTCATTTAAAAAGTTTAGCGATTTTAACTCCTTTTTTGTTGTTTATTTTTTTTAAATCACTACATTCCACACTTTTCAATTTACACGAGTTATTTATACCGCTATATATATGATCAATCACGAATTTTGATCGTAAAAAGTTAAAGTCGAAATAAATTATTGTAAATTTTTTTAACATCCATTTCCAATGTTTTCGCATTCTTCATTATCAAAGAAACAACGAATTATGGTACTATTTTTAATTTTTGGTGTTAAGTTAAACTTGGAAAATTGCAAAATTCAGTTAAAATCAAAATTATGTTTAAAGTCGGAAGCGAAAAATATATTAAAAATTATTGTTTAATTTTTTACAACTTATAGTTTGTTCGCCCTTTATATGAAAGATGTAGAACGTTCGTAGGGTCCCTAGTGAAATAAGAAAATAATTCATGCGGGTTTTTCCTATGAGAATTCATAGGTCATCTATTTACATTCAGTGAAATCCAATAATTTAAAACGATAAAGATGGATTACGACGGAATACAATTTTCATTTACCGGCGTCAATAGGTGTGAAATTTCATCAGATTCCGCTGATACAAGTAGTAAAAAGTAACCTACCTAAATTACCCCAATGGACCAAAGTTACTGCAACGATAAATACGGACCTAAACAAATATAGTAAAAATTCAACATCACCGCACATGCTGAAAACTAAATTTAACGAACTTGTCATACTACGGAAACTACACTTAATTATACACCGATGCCTCTAAGACGCTAAACTAAACCACTTCTGCTTACTTTATAAAGGGCAGAACACAAGCATACCATTTACCTACCGGGACATCTGTGTACACAGGTGAATTAACACCTATACAAAGCGTTAAAAAATAAAGACAAAGAGAAACACGACAATAACTTTATAATGTGCTCCGAATCGATATCCGCTCTACAACAGATTCAGAAACTGATTAAAAATACTAACTTAGATATTGTAAACATAAAATTCATCATCCATAAACTCATACAGAAAAAAAAATCAAATAGTGTTCCTTTGGACTCCAGCGCACTTGGGAATCACGGAAAGTGAAATAGCTGATCAGGCAACCAGAATAAAATTAAAAAACATAAAAATTATAAGATCCGCACTCACAAATGATCTCTACTCAATCATAATACAAAAAGTCAACGCTTTATATCAGGAATACTTCGGAGACCCAGTGCGCTCACACACATCTTTTTCAAATCAAACCAATCTTAGAACACTGGAAAACTACAGAACAAAATAAAAGGCGCGACGAAGTAGACCACACCCTACTTACATTACAATACCTACTGAACAATACACCCGCTCCAAAATGCCCAACATGTAATACTCCAATAACAATAAATCACATACTACCGGAATGTACAAAATATGCAAGCCATCGAAACCTTTACAATATATCAACCAGTTCACTAGAACAAATACTACAGGATTACCCTCAAAAAATATATATATATATTATTAAAATTTCTTGCAGACACCGGATTAACTAATGCCATATAACCCTACCTTAGACGCAAATGATCTTAGTAATCGAGCGTCTGTAAATAAAATAAATAAAAATAAAAAATAAATAAAAAGTAGTAAACTTCAACTGTTTGGTAGAAATAACTTGAAAAAAATTTAATTTAAATTAAATTGAAAAGTATCGTAAGTCTGAAGACGCTTAAAAAATTAAAAAGTCTGCATTATCGAAGTCCTTTGAATAATATGTGCGGTTAAAATCGTTATAAAAATCATTAGAGCAAACAAAATCTGCCGGATTAAATACGATTTAATCGTAATTCGCGAAAACCTAAACAATTTTCGGAATAGTAAAAATAAAATTGATATGCTCTATCACACTATATAATATTTCGAGATCGAATCCATATCGTATATAAAAGAATGCCGAGAGAAATTTTTAAGAACTACTGTTTGACTTAATAAATTACTTGTGGATACCGTTGATCAAGAATTTGTACAGAATGACATAATCAATTTTAAATAAATTTCAGAAAAAACTCCGCGACTCAAAATAACATTAAATGGCAGTTCTGAGATACTTGAATACGGATTTAAATTATACGCTAACGTGTAAAAATCAACTCTCGGGAATGTAGGTGAAAAAAAAAAAAAAAAAAAAAAAAAACATAAAATGAATTGAGAATAAATATTTTTAACGGACAAAATGCAGATATATAAAGAGTAATTTCAGCAACATTAAAACAGTACACCAATCTTAGTTCTCGCAAATATTGTACGGATCGTCTTAGAAAAATTCCGTTATTGTAGAAGTATTGCGATAAAAATCACTAAATTCATTCGTGAAGCGAGCGATAACACGGTAAAAAAAAGCATTCGTTATTTCCGCGAATGATTAAATTCGTCGAAATGCAAAAAATAATAAAATAAAAATAGACTGGCATTAATGTCTGGAACGAAATTGCGCATGTTAGAAACGTGTCTTCTTAGAAGCACTCGAATAGCCTGTTATTTATTATTTCTAAAATTACATTTTGTACCTAAATAACAAATTCGTCATCATCATCAATGCAGTCTTAAAACTGGTCCTTATATAGTATAATCTTTCATCTTTAACTCTTTCTAATTCAGCGTAGTTCTTTAATCGGGTGTCTTTTGACAGCGATGTTATAAATGTGTTTCTCAATGTGTTCTTTTTCCTCGAATTTTACCTTCGAGAATATTTCCAAGTAATCCGACATGCAGAAGTACATAAATCGTCCTAGTTAATCGCGTTTTCCTCATCCGATTTAATAACGAACTTTTCAATTTGTCGTAGTACCTGGTCATTTTGGATTTTTCCTACCCGGATTATCTGTTCCATTTTCCTCCAGAGCGTACATCCTGAACGCTTATAACCTATTCATATTCACTTTATGATAAAGAGCTATAGATGACACGTGTATTTTCAATATTCTTTCGTAGCTTAAACGGTATTAACTTTGGTCTTAATATTCATTATTTTTCTTGAAACGCACGTTATGTTAGTCCAATTCTAGAATTTCAACTTTTATAATCTGACTAAGGTATTTAAACCACCGAACTTGCTCAACTATTTACAAAAATGGCGTGGTTTCCTTCCAATCATCATTACTTTTATTTTATCCTCATTTATTATTATACCTTACGCCTTCCTTACTTTATTTGAAGTATACCCGCAGTTCATGCGAGTATCACCTGGTCATAGGCGAATTTTGTAGTTTTTAATTGTGTTTATTCTATAATTATTACTTTCAAATGTTTACTTAACTATTAACTCTAAGTAAACATTAAACCAATATGGCGACAAAAAAACAACCTTGTTTTAGTCCTGCCTTTATATTGGCAGGTTCTGGCCGAGTCATCATTAGTTTATATTACAGCTTTTTGTTGTTCGTGCAGATTATATATAAACCTAAGTAGATTACAAATTACGTAAAAAAAAAATTATCTACGGACACACTTAAAACAAGCAATATTACTATTCTCGTTACTTTCCAGATACGCAAATTAAATCGTTCTATTTGTAACTTACATCGTACGATAGTAAAATTAATAAACAAACTAAAAAATAATGAAAAATGGAGAAACTCCTAAAATGTAAAACAAACCTTATAAAACGTACAACAAAAATCGATTAAATATTATCGATTTTAAGATATGAAGAAAATATACGCGTTACGTAAGGACTATCAGCCCTCGATTAATTATTGAACAAATCACTATTGAAAGTATCTACCCTTTTAAAGATACAAGTAAGTCTAACACATATTTGCACATTAATCATTTTCAAACTTTAAAAAAAAAAAAATAGAATATCTGAATTATACTTTGTTTTTTCTATTTTACCGCGCTATCTAGTGCGTAATCAAAGAAATATCCATTCTACTTCGGCTCGTTTGCCATAACGATCTTATTTTGTGATAATCATAAAACAAAAATAAAATTAAAACCTTGTATACATGCATAACTTGAATAGATAAAATATTCTTCACATATATATATATATGTGTGTGTTCGTGCGCATGCACACTGTTCTTATATCTCGACTTTAGGTTGTTAACAAGCATCATTTTTATTTTCACTCAAAATATATAACGTTTGCATTTGATGTCATTGTCAAAAACTCATGAAAAGATAATAAATACAGAAGATTGTATAAAAATAATTAAATAATTTAAACTATAGAGGTCGCTGCTGAGGAATAACCATAACATTCGTATGATGATCTATTATTACGCTTTTAATTCATACACTATCGAAAACTATTACTAAACACATAATATTAAATTCATGTTACTCATGTTAGGTCTTTATCAAATTATTCTAGTAATCTAATTCCTACTAACATCGTACGTTCTATAAATTTTTTGAAGTTGTGCATATAATACATATGTATTAGATATATACGAAATCTCTCTCACCCTCTCTCTCTCTCTCTCTCTCTCTCTATATATATATATATATATATATATATATATATAACTTATATTTTTGTTTTAAATTAACTGAACGTCACAAGAATTTAAAAACAAGCGTCATTCAATAGATAATTAGCAAGTTTGTATTGTTCAATAAATATAAATAATTTACTTACACATAAATTTAATTAAATTTACGTTTAATAAATATAAATAGACATATTTCGATATATAGTATACGTATGTACATATATAAAAATTGAAATGAATGTTTATGATGTAATACTGACGACGTTTCAAATAAACATCCAATAATAACAACAAATATAATGATAATAATGAACGAAATATTCCTATTGATTCGCCATTAACGGATGTTGGACACGCGAATCAAAATTTAAAATATCCTGAAATGAAAAAAGAAAATTATTTATTACATTACTTTTCTTCAAAACAATAATAAAATATTTCCTAGACCGTGTGATATCGTCTATAGATTAAATACCATACTAGTTCAAATATTTACAATCCAATCAAAACTATCCAATATTTATTACGCGTGCAACCTTCAGGAGAAATATTTTAATTTTATTTTTACGATAATTCTCTATTAAGTAAAAATTCGAAATAGACTTTTACGTTTAGATTTATGAACATTTTTTCGGCAATATACAGATAAGTGAGATTTTTTCCTGTAAAACATTCATAGTTAATAAATTAATAATTTTTTTTTATTATTATGTTTTTTCTTTTTTGTAGTTGTTTTTATTTTTCGAATTTTAAAAGAGCTCAAGTTTGGTCATCATTTTTCTCTCCTCTGATATACACATTTGTTTCAGATCATTATTTCTCATTTTAAATTCTAATTATTCAAATATAAATATAAAAACATAAAAAACATATACAAATATCAAAAAACGACTTTCGTATTTATAAAAATACTAATCTCAAACTTATTAATTTAAAAATGCGATTTACGATTTATTTCATATAAATTAATGTAACATGTGAAAATATAATATATAATAAAAATTGGGACATATCATCGTACCTTGCTGCCTGTTTCTCGTATAACATCAATCTCAGCAATCGGTTCACTGTAAAGTGAAAGTGTACTTTGGATTAAAATTGTCGACTAATCGTTGGCGGTATATCTGGGTAAGTATTTCTGAGACAAGAAAAAGTCACCAAGAGAGAATGTTATTCAGCTGCTTATAGGCTTATGATAAGGCCTTCGTGCAACAAGAGATCATATGAGTGGGTTTTAATTGTTACCAATCAAAATGTACATAGTATTTAACATAATATAATAAAAAATATTGCATATATATATTCGAAATATTATAGGCTTACTAAAATTTTATAAAAATATAGTAAAGATTTTATTCACATGACAAGCATTTTATTTATGGAGGTTCTAAATGTATATAATTTAAATACTGCACCAATGAAGTATAGAGCTGATTGATTAAGTAGCGAGGCGATCGTAGTGAGGAAATTATCGGCATAATCGAAATAATTATAAATTATCTCCCCAGTTGAAAAGACGAGATAGACAAATAAGGTTGTTAACATCTAATGTTATAATTAGCAACCTCGTGTAGAGTATTTATCGTTATAAATGACACTGCTGGTCAATGAGTAGAAGTAAAATGGAGACTAAATTTTATATATTATAATTGGCATTCTTGTGATATGAGGATTATTTTATGTTTCAAATTACTTCTAGTAAGAGAACGTATGTTATATATAACAAAATTTTGTATCATTTATCAGTTTCTTTTAAAATATATTTTTCCGAGAAATGTTACGAAGTCAGATTAAAAATGATCACTAAAGATTTAATGTTTGTATTTTTACTTTATTATTGCTAATTTATAACTTGTTATATAGCGATGTTATCTAATAAAAATTCACTATAAAACATAAGTAGTTATGTACACTGATGCTCTCCTCATGAGAAAAAAAAAATGAAAATAAGTCTGTTATTTTGGTTAATCTAAGTGTTGTTATAAATAATAGATCTGTATGCAAAAGCTGCTAGTGGATTTAGGTGGTTATGTAACGGTTTCAAATGTTTTTATGCAACCCCCGATAATTACATTCACTGTATCTATTTTTAGATCCCTGTGTATGACTTTATTGTGCACGTATCATGCCATTCGATAAATTAGACGTTAACGCCTTGCCCTCCAATCGCTGAATAACAGACGTATTTATAATGTTTATATTAAAAATAAAATTATAAATAAATATTTCAAAGTTGACACCTTTTGTAAGCTAATGAATAAAAAAGCTGCTGTAAGATCTTTTGAGTGTTCTAAACACGTTTTCAAATATTATCCTTCTTAAAGCCGCATACTAGATATTTATAATTTTCAAAATATTTCATCGGTATACAAAAGATATAAACTTTTGCCATTCGTATTATTCTTAAATATAATAAAATAGAAAATTATAACTTATATTACTTACATGGCACATTGGAATTTCATTGCTTTAATTTTTTAAATAACCAATGTATGCATTAAATGATCACTTCACGTCAAGTTATCTTTTACCCTGAAAAACGATAATTTTAGTTTTATATTAGTTTGTGTCAGACCTAAAATTTCAGTGATATTCTTTTTATGTTTTGTAATCGAGAATTTTACTATTATAATTTACAATGCTCCGCTATTATCACCATTATAAAATGTTGAACTTTATGAGTAACTCATTATTTATTTTTAAGTGCAATGTCACTTTAAATAAAATTTTTACCAAATAATTAATAAATAAAAACTTCGAAACTTCGTTCTTTATGTAAGCAAATCGCGAAAATATGAGAATAATTCCGATTAATTGGAGTATGTAAAAAAAAAAAAATGTATCTAATAGATGTTAAATTTTGAATGCGTCGGACATGAATTTTGTTTTTATTAACTATGCCACATATCGGGAAATGCAACAGTAGGTACAACAAATAAATCAGAGAAGCCGTGTTTCAAATAAGAAAATAAAATGTCATATATTTTATCGTTGCATAATTATTCGATAAATAAGAAAATAACTTTACTAGTCTTCGTTTGAAATAAAACAAATTAAAAATATATATATTTAGAAAAGGAATACCTATTTAAATTTTCTCGTGTCTAAAATATTTTAATTATTACTTTTTTTAAAATAAACATTACGTCATTTTTAAAATAAATATGTTCTACATGATTTTAAAACTTCGGAAACGATAAATATTGTCATTAAATATAAATCGATAATTTTCAAAACTTCTTTCATATTTATTATTCATAATAGACGATAGTTACGGTAAACCTTGAATTGTCACTCGTTACAGGTAGCGGAATGAATATACAAAACTTCATAAATATTTTAAATTTGTAGCCCTACTTTTTATATATATTATAAATGAAGTTATTTATTTAGTGCAATTGAATTGACAAATATTTAAAAATCAAGCTGCAAGTTTCATTCAATATTGCAAGAGAAAGCGGACTCCTAGCATACATATAGACACACGTCTCCTTATGCTGTAATAACCCTGCTAGTTAGGCATGTGGAGATTTATACAATATTTACAAAAAAAAAAATAAGCATTCGGTAGCATGTTGTGTCAACAAGTTATTTTTTACACATCGTCGACAGAATGAATTAACAAAATTGTACGAAAACATGCGTACTTATGGAAAATGATAACTTACACGGAAGTAGGATCCTGAATAGTATTGAATTTATCCGCATCTATAGATATTTGCTTGGGTTCATCATAACGAATGTCATTAATATTCTTTCTTTGGATATCAAGCTGTACAACAAAAATTCCAATTTATACACGAATCATAAAACATTTTATAATTATTTCATAAGAAAATTATATATTTAGGTAAAGAACATGAATTTAGTGATTTATCTATTTGCGAGCAAACGACAATAACCAAAAGTGCATAATATACAAAGCGTACATCGACCTTATTTTCTACGCGCGTCGAAAATTGTTTACTTCACATCGCGCATGTACAAAACCTTACGACGTGTAATTTAGGAGACTAAATAAAATATCAAGAAATAGCACATACTGGTAGCTTGTAATATATTAAGATATATTGAAAGAACTTATTATTTATCAGAATCGACAAGAGGTGGCGAGACATAATATATATGTTTTATCCGTTTATGTTTATATCGTTTGTATTTCAGTTGCAAATTAGTACGATTATTTTATAATTGAATCTCGACCATATTTTCAAAAAATGTTTTAGTATATTACATTACTACATCTTTGCCGCGTAAGATAATTTAAATGTTTCGTGTATTCTGTCTATTCTAGCGTAAAAAGGAACTTAAAATATTATTCTACAGCACTTATTTTGAAGACTTTGCTACTCAACCAAATTAGAACTGCTAGTATAAGACCGAATACGTATATAAAATTATTGGCCAAATGTTACTTTTATAAACAATTAATTTGTTAACTATATTAACGTGTCATCGCTTATTAAAAAATGGGTAAAATTTATAATAGGGATGCTGAATTTTCCACTCAATCGATGTATTATTCATCTGCACATGTAGTAAGAAATCCGATCTCCTCTAGTTTTTTCCGAAATTTAATTTAATTCTCCACTTAATAAAATATGCGTTTAATCTTTTAAAACCATCAGTTAATCTTTTTTTGTCTAGTATCCGTTCGTTAAGAAGAACAATATGTATGCATACATACACACACACGTGTATATATATATATATCCACATATAAAGTATGAATATTTAATTTTGGGAATCTCATTAATAAGTATAATAAATAGATGATGACATACTTATTTGCAGTACATCGGCCGTGATACATTTAAAGTCAAAATATTCTATTTGTTATTTTGATTACAGCTTATATACTAAACCGAAGCCCCAAGTGGTATGAAAGCCTTTATTATTATTATTATTAACTGGACTTTATGAAAAGCCTTCTCTGAACATATGAAAGAGGCCTTCTCTATATTAAAAAAAAAAGTAGTCCAGAGTGCATTTTCTTCTTAAAACCATCAGTAACGTAATCAGTAATTTAGCCTAATTGCATAATTGTGGCCAGTTTGTGTTTAAAACCAAACTATTGACTATGCTATTTTTTATGAACATTTGTACATGCGAAAAATAACTGAAATAACTTTTTCCGATACTTTTTCAAGATTGCTGAGTAACGGAATAGGGCATCGGTCCGTCTGCGTACTTCGTCGTTGGTAATTTTCTCTACCCATTCGATACGGAAGCGCGTATTTTTTTTCTGACGGATTCCTTCATTATCCACGTCTCCGAAGCATAGCGCACCAATGCGCGTAATATTTTAGCGTTTTCAGCCGTACATTTATGTTGATCTATCTCTAAGTATACGTTCGAGATTATTGAATGTTCCAACTCTTGATTTTATTTCTTCGTCGTCTTTTCCGTCGTTTGTAATAAGAACTCTTAGATATTTGTCTTTACTTCAAGCTATACGCCATCCGAATAAATACGCAGCGCCATATTTGATGTGACTTTTGCTACGACTTTTATTTTAGACGAGTTTATTTTCATCCCGTATTTCGCGCTTCCAGTCGAAAGCCGATGTACCATTCTCTTTAACTGTTGCGGCGTTTCAGTAATTAACACCTTGTCATCTGTATAAATGATACTGCCAAGATTAAAAAAAAAAATAATAAAAAAAAAACCTAGGCAGTTATGTGTGTATTGGAGCGTATTTATAATTAGAACGTGATGTATGGGTATTTTTGTAATATGCATACGAGTATATTCGTGTATTTATATACGTATTTCATTATACTTAACATAAATAAATTAACAACGTACCACGTCAGTCCAAAAATAGAATGGACGTTTATCCTCATTAAGGATCGACTTCACATGGTCCCTGAAAAATCATACAAATCGGCATTTTAATATTGTTAACGGAAATAAAATAAAACTTTTTTGAGAATAGTGAAAATTTCGGCTATCACGAAATATATATATATATATATATATATATATATATATATATATATATATATGTATATATAAAATTATAAACAAACAGAATATAACGCAATCACTAAAAGTTTTTTAATCGCGAAGCTTTTCGAATGTTACGTCATTTTCAAGCGCGAAAAAAAAAATTATTACATCTTAATCACTACTCTCCAATATATTCAACTTTATATATATATATATATATATATATATATATATATATATATATATATATATATAATTATAAAAAGTTCGTGCTTCAAAGACAAGTCCAGAAAGTAACTTAAATTACTATCTACATACGTGTATGTTTAATATAAGACGTTCTAATGTTAATAACAACAGCAGCAAACGAAAACTATAGAATCGTAATTAAAACATAAAGAAAGTAAATAAGTTTGCAATTCAAAGTCCTTACTGTAATTATTTTTAATGCTCCGAGAATTACCTAATCGCGATTATTACGCGTGCGTGCTTGTATGTATAAGTGTAGTCGTCAGTATGAACGTGTGTAGGAATATTAACCATATAATTTGTACGCTTACGTCGGATAATCTTTTGCTATTTCGCATAGTGTACTGGTTCCTTTCAAACAGTCGATCTTTTGGGGTTCGAACATGTTCTTCAGATGATTATCATTTGGTAAATAGTCCTCGGATACAGATGGAGACTTCGTCGTAACTGAAATAATAAATTCGATATATTTATCTACCATTCGAATTTATATAAATTTAAATATATGTATATATCACGATCACGATGCCCTTATATCTATCCATTTTTGGATGTAAGTGATCCCACTTTTTCCGCTTGTATATCGATCGCAGACTTCGTTCATTCGTTCCACTCCGGCGAACTTTTATATATCATCCTACTACTAGCTAAGCCAAAAAACCTTCCGTTATTATCCATTACGTTATTCTTTTGGTCCGTCTATCATCCGTTCTTCTTTTCATACACCCCAGCTTTATTTCAATATATATACATATGCTCAGTAGGCTGCATACATATATTTTTAAATTATATCTACAAATTATTAACATTCTACGAAATCAGGTTTTCAGAAAATTGCGGGGTAAAAGAAAAACATAGATGAGTTTAAATGCATGGTATTACACGAGCGAATATGTTCGTCGCTATAGCAAACAAATGGGTTATGCCAAAAAAGAAATACAAAATTATTTGAAGAAATACAATTAGAATTTTCAAATATGTATGGATTTTGCTAAAATTTCCCGCGAATAGAAGGACTAAATTTATTTCATTTTCTTTTACTTTTATTTTTAAAAAAATTTATGGGGGAGGTTAAAGCGCTCACACTTGACGTAATATAAATATGATCAACGTAGTAAAAACGTAACCGGATCAAATCTTCACAAGAATATGAATTTTTAAAGTAAAATTATTTTATCACCATTAGCTGCCTTTCCCATTAGGCATTAAAACTAACCTAATCTAATTTAATTTTCCGAAAAAAACAAAAACCGTTTGAAACAGTGAAACCGTTATTTCCTATAAAGATTCCTCTTTTAAAATTTAATTCGATGGTACGTTTTTATTTCATTTCTTATGCCTATCTATCTATTTACATGGATATATATATATAAATGCAACTGATTTGATACATGGCTTACAAAAAAAATAATTAAAAAAACGTTCCTTCCTTATCATACATAGACTAAACAAAAAGCAGGATGCAATTAATGCTGGTTGAGTTAATGCATATAGCGAATTATTACAAGCCAACGTGAAGAAGAAGGCCATAGTGTGCCACGTTGCTTTACGTCAAACTACAAATATGATATACGTTTGTTTACACCACACACACACACACATATATATATATATATATATATATTTAAATATATATATAAATATATATGACGTCGGACTTCTATACGGAAGGTACTGAGTTCGAATATGATCGGCGACGCAAAAATTATCATCATAAAATAAAAATATAAATAATCCTAATGGCGTAGAACTCTCCTTGGTGTCTCACAAGAAAATCATTCACTCTATTCAGCTGGGATAAGTGGAAACTGATGTACACTGAGAGCATTAGTCAATCCACCTCTCACTTACTTCTATCAACTTCAACCGTCCCTCCTCACACTTCCGTGGTTCTATTTCTTTAAGCAGATCAATCGCAAGGGAATTGTACTCATCAGTAGATTACGATTTGGACATTATCTGTTATCTGACCGTCTTTTCCGTATGCAGCTTAGAGAAAGTCACTTTTGTCCCCTCCATACTGAACAGGCAATCTCCAATCGCCATCATGTTTTTCTTTGTGACACTGTCGCGTTTTGAGCTTTACCTTGTTTTGCTACGTTCTCAATTTATTATACCTCCCTATAATAGTTCGTCTCTTCACCGCCTGGATAATCTACAGTTGTTCTCCACCATATAGCGACATTTCTAGAAAAGTCGACATTTTTTATTAAAATGTAAATAGTCCCCACAGTATCACGTTAGGTAGGCCGTAAAAGTACACCCATTAAAAAAAAATATCGCGCGGACGGCAATGACAAACCACCACGCAGAACACAATGTGCGTACTAGTAATAATATAGTACCAGGATCGGCTGAAAAGTAATGCACATTTGCTTATAACTTGCGAATGAAAAGAGATATTCACAAAATCAAAAAAAGAAATTAAAGAAGAACTATTTATCTTTAAAATGGTATATTTATTTTTCCACATAGTCACCATTTCGCTCTACACAGCGCTCCCAACGCTCAACACATTTTTTAAATCCGTTCCTGAAAAAGTCTTCCTTTTGATTTTTTATCCAACTGGTTACAGCAGCCTTCACTTCATCGTTGTTCGCGTATTTGTTTCCCTTAAGGTTCCTCTTTAATAAGGGAAACAGGTAAAAATCGCATGTAGCTAAATCTGGCGAGTATGGAGGATGAATCACGAGATCAAATTTCAAGCGCTCCAACGCTTCATGAGTGGCGTTTGACGTGTGCGGTCGTGCGTTGTCATGATGCAGTAAAACTTGATCCCTGCTGCGCTGTACTCGTCGAACACGCTTCCGTAGTGCCTGTAACGTCTTAATGTAGCGTTCTGAATTTACAGTATGGCCTTTTTCGAGATATTCAATTAGCAAAACTCCATTAGCGTCTCAGAAAGCTGTGAGCATCACCTTGTTTTCTGAAGGAGTTGTTTTGAATTTTTTCGGTTTCGGTGAATCGTGATGTCGATATTCCATACTTTGCCTTTTTTCTTCTGGATCGTAATGATGAATCCAACTTTCGTCTCCCGTCACAATGCTGAAAAGAAATTGATCTCTTTCGCGTCAATAACGCTCCAAAAGTTGTTCACAAGCTTCTTTTCGTTGACGTTTGTTTTCTTCCGTAAGCATACGTGGTAACCAGCGTGAGCAAATTTTTCGATAGCCAAATTCTTGAATAATGAAGCCAACTCTTTCTTTTGATATTCCCAAAGTATCCGCGATTCGTTGTTTAGTGATTCTGCGATCACTTTGAATAAGGTTATCGGCGCGAAAACGATGCTCATCATCGCTGACAGAAATTGGTCGTCCACTACGTTGTTTCTCGGAAATATCCAACTTACCGAGTTCGGAATTCTTGCTTTTTATAGACCACCTATTCACTGTACTTCTGTCAACCGTTTCAGATCCGTTAACAGCCTGTAAACGCCGATAAATTTCCGTAGGTGTAACGTTTTCCGCGGTCAAAAATTCAATCACTGCACGTTGTTTCAAACGCGTGCACGTAGCAGGTGTTTGCATTGCCATTCTAACACGTGTGAACATGCAAGCGTTCAACCGATTGTTACGAAAATTGGAACGTATAGAGGGGAAGGTTGTGGCTGTCGAATGAGTCTGCGCGCGCATCCGTACGATATTTCGTTCACCTGTTACGAGCAAGTGTGCATTACTTTTCAGCCGCCCCTCGTACAATAGAAAAAAACGCCAGGGTGCATTTTGTCGTGATAACAATGCGATTACAATCAGTTCTCCCGAGTATGTGTGTCTATCTACGTTATTGTCATATTATTATTGCCTTGTAAGCTCCTTACACAGTAAAAAAAATATGTGTAGGTAAGTAGTCGCATGACTCCGATACGGAGATGGCACTTAATGATGATGATTATATATATATATGATTTTTTATTATTATTACTATTGTCAAATATAAACATTATAATTATAAAGATAAAGTGACCAACTGATGTATATATACTTAATACATATGTATGAATATATGTATATGGTAAATATCGAAGTATATATTTACTTCTATCTTCTGAAGATGAACGTTTGGCAGAATTCTTGCCGTTCCTATAGAAAACAAAATTCGTGGTTTAATTATTAAACGATTAATTTATGAGAAAGGAAAAAATATATTTCCACTTTTTTGTTTATCTTACTACAATAAGGAAATAATTATTTTTAAATTATATATATATATATATATATATATATATATATATATATGCGTGTGTGTGTGTGTAAATTAAGTAATTAACAGAATACCGGTAATGTCTATAGAAATCCGATTATATAATTCTACCATAACCCTTTAATAAATTCATACGTATATACACATGTACATATATATATATATACATTCATTTTTAATCGATTAAATAAACATCGAATCCTGAAATCTGAATGTTATATTGCGAATTTCGATCAAAAGCGACCGTAAGGACTTTATTATCGTTAATTTAGACCACAATTGACACGCATCATTAAAACTATCGATTACCGTTACGATATTTGTATTTCCTAATAATGCTAAAAGCTATAAATTCATTTTCTTAACCTAATCGAAATAAACGAGTACCGGATGATGACGCACGAAACAGAAGTATAAGTCCTATCGAATAATTACTAAGAAACTACGTCGAAAAAAAAAACCGGCAATAATAAGACGCCGCCTATATGGAATAATTATATTTAAAACGACTAAAAAACATACATGAAATTCGCATATAAAATTGTAAACAAGATTAATCACGCAAGTCTCGATTTATTTCGACATAGGCAAATTGGAAATCAAGGAATAGGTGGAATACGCAGATGTCGTGTTGACAAGTGATATAATAGGTAGAAATGATTTAAATAGCCGAGTTTTTTTTTTTCTAATAATAATTGTAATAATTTATCGATTATGTAAAAGTAATCTTAAGTAAATTCGTACGTGATCGACCACATCTCGGTAGGTAGAACAATAGTTATTTTCCCGTATATTATTTTTATCAAAGGGAAACCCTAACAGAAAATCCGGTAGAAGGCAACGGGAAAACACCACTGGCCACTTTTCCCTAGTACTAACATGGTAGGTGAAGGAAAATATTTAAATGCTGCACCCATGGGATACATTGGAAAGAATGTGTGAGGCAATGGGTGGGGTCATCTTCATTTACTGTTTCTATATCTATGCCGTCGATTTTTATTCTTAGATTCTTGTTCGTATTTGATATTACTTTATTTTTTTTATGTAAATTTATTTTTAATCCTACTTTATTTTTATATGTATTTAATTCCGTTATCATCCCTCGTAGTTCTTCAATACTGCATCATCTGTAAATCTAGGATGATTTGAGATATTTATTCCTTTCGGGTTTCGATTTATTTTTCTGAATATAGAATCTAATCCAGCAATAAACAGTTTCGATGATAGTGTATCTCCTTGTTGTACCTATTTCCTCATTGCTATTTTTTGTTTTGCTTTGTCCCATAGTGTTATCTGCATCGTTGCGGACTGGTAGATATTCTTAATTAGTTGTATGTATTCCTTTTCTATTCCACTACTATACATTGCATCTATTATCACCGCCCATATTTTTATCCAGTCAAATGCCTTTTAAAAATCTATATATACCGTGTATAGTTTTATATTATATTCTTCCCATTTCAATGTTCTAATTGTCAGTAGGTGGTCATTTGTATGAAAACCGGATCTGAAGCCTGCTTGTTTTCTTGGCTGATTAAATTCGACGCATTTCGATACTCTGCTATTATATGAGTAAAAGTTTATACAGTTGAGATAATAGACTGACTGGTTTATAGTTACCAAGGTTTTGTGTATACCCTTTCTTATGATTTAGGATTATTCGCTTCTGTCCACTTATGTGGTATTGTTTCCTCTTTTAGACATTTATTAAATAACCCTCGTATCCTATTTATCAGTATACTGTTTCCGTACTTAATCATTTAATATGCCGTCTGTGTGCCGGGTGCTTTATTAATATATTGAAAATCGTAATGCATTATAAACTTCTTCTTTATATATTTCAGTGAAGTAATTTTCCACTTCTTCCGTTATCATGTGTTTATTTTTTATCGTTACACCATCCTCGGTTTTTATTTTCGTTAATATTTTCTTCTTATTTGACAATGCTCTTCTAAAGATTCTTGTACCTCTATTTGCTTTCAAAGTTTTCTTTATTAGATTGGTATTGAACTTTTTGATATCATTTCGTATCTGTTTCCTTATTAATTTATTTAATTCAGTCCTTTCGACTAGGTTCTCGTTGTTATCCAATTTCAGTTCTCGTCTGTTTTCCATCAGTTTTTTTACATCTATACTTAATTCTTTTGCTTTTTTTTTCTTCTACCGGATCTATTTTAACCGCACATTCCATTATCGGTTCCGTTATAATTTTCGCTTCTTCTTTTTGAAGCAGCAACATAAAACAAAAGCCAAATAAATCGATTGCAATAATGTGACTACATAGAAGGATGTTGAAAATAGCATGGAAAAACAAGACATCAAATCGAAAAGTTCTAGAGACATCCAATACTGAGAGAAGATTAATGAAACTAATCATTCAAATGAAAAAAAGTACTTCGGTCATGTTAAAACTACCGCAACTAATTGTTCTAGAACAAGTAGACGCAAAAATAAGTCGAAGAAGACGAAAAATATGCTGGTTAGGTATCATCAGAAGAAGAAGAAGAAGAACTTTATTCATCAAGAATAAACATATGTACATCGTGTAAATATATGTACATGTATATAGTAGTGTAAAGGAACGGACAAACACAGGGTCAATACAAAAACTCATACAAGAAGCCGGAGAAAGGAAGTTTTGATTGTCATAAATGATAGCCAATGCACTTCGTAGAATACGTCATAAGACGAAGAAGAAGATGAATGCAGGCCACTTGGGAGATCACTATTACGGTATAAACACGTGATGAATGCGGATCATAAAAACATCTGTATTAAACCCAAGACGGAGAGCCAATGGAAAATACAGGCTCACAGTCGAAAGCTGTGAACAAAACTGGTAACATGAAAGTAATTGTTCGCAAAAAAAAAGTGCTGCACATGTCAGCAATCTTAATATCCGGTGTCAATTATACTCCTTTCAAACTACATATCGCATCGGGCTCGTGTCTCATTAATGAGGTGTATATATATATATATATAATATAATTTTTGGCCATTTTTAGATAAAATTACGAACGAGAAATTTTCTTTAAAAAAAATAGAATTTGGCTCTCATTTTCTCCGATCAGAAACCGTCACTAATTTTTGCCGATAATTCGACACTCTTCGTTAGTAGTCCGTTAAAATTAAACTTACTGGTTGCCGGGCCACGCCTATAAATCAACATTAAACCACAAATGCCAAAAAAAAAAAAAAAAAAACAAATATATCTGAATGTAAACTATTCGCCTTCCAGCAGTGGTACATTTTAGGGCGAAAACCAGGAGAATCCGTTTTATAAATTAACGAGAAAAACCCCGACTATCGTTTACGTTATCTGAGATTTAGTTACTTACGGATAATTAACGGATACTGTTTACCGAAATTGTTTTTTAGCATTGTGTACGTGCGCGCGAAAACTGGTTACGAAAAAAAAACCTCTTAAAAATATGTTTAAAAAATATATGACAATTCGATAAATAAAATTAATATACGCGGAAAACCGCAGAATCTGAAAAAGTAATTCAACGATCGCCGAAAAAGGTATTACTGGATTGGTTTAAAACAATATGGCGTGATGTTACAAATTACGGAAAAACCGCCATATACAAAGAATGCGTAACATTATATATATATATATATATATATATATATATATATATATATATAAATGTATTTATATTTACTTATTATATACGTACCCGTCGATAACGAACCAGACCGGTTGTTGTCGTCGGTCCAGTATCACCGTAGAATCGTCGTCATTTGTCGCAATTGCGGACGGCAATAATTTAAGAACAATCGCCGGTGAAATTGCATCATTACCGGACGAAATTCCAGACTGAACATCGGCGACCTGAATAGCGACCGGATGTAGGGGATTTTTATTGACTAAGACGTCGGCCGAAGACGTAACGTCTAAATTGGCGACAACCGGATGATCTTCGATATTTCTGCTTTCAATAACGTAACCGTAACAACGAAGATAATCGATCTGCGTATATAACATGTTCAATTTAAAGAAATTACGATTATAAAACAGGTTGAAAAAAAGAAACGAAATTACGTATGAATTCGAATCGTTAACGACTACACCTGAACGGTAAATGACGGTTATCATCGATAAGAGCTTTTATATTTTAACGAAATTGAACTTTAAAAACGATCGACTTATAATCTAAAGCTCGATTTTAAAAATAAACATAAATAAAATAAACTCGGCGTCTTTCGTAGAAAAACCGGTAAAATTGTTACTTTCAGCGATTAGATTTCCGAACGGTTATTTTTTTTCTTTTAATCTTCCGTTCCATGTACTGCTACAAAGGCTAAAAGCACGAAGTGTAATAAGAGTATTTTCATTTTTAGGTAAAAGTATTTCATTAAGTGTGTTAGAAAACTGTAATGAAGAGCTAATAGAGTTATACAACGAACAGTGGAGTAAGATATGAACTATAGTGATTTGAACATTACAGGATGAACAAGTAGGAGGATCGGTTTTGGATAGGATATAAGAATGAGTCAAACGAGTGTGACCTGTACGAATACGGAACAGCGTCACTTTATCCTGTCACAATGACTCAATTAGAATGAACACGTTGAATAGGCCAGATACCACTATGTTGAGGTAAACCGTAAAATCTGACTGTTGCATGTTTCTTAAGAAAAACGGCTTTCCTTTACGCGCGTTAACCAATCACGAAAATAATGATGTACTCGATCTCTCTCGCTCTTTCTCTCTCTCTCTCTCTCGATATATATGTATGAAAAGCCTAGTGGTGTAGCGTTAATGCTTTACCATCGTGTTAGCAAGACTTGAGTTCGGATCTCACAACAGTAAAGTATTTTTAACGGTTTAAAGATATCTAGACAATTTTGTTGTACAGTGTAAGTTAAGTAACGTACAAGGCAATCATAGTATGGCGTTAGGATAGATACACACACACCCGGGAGAACTGATCGTAATTTTTGCCATTGTCCTCTACGCGATAATATATTTTTATTTTTTGATGTAATTCGTTGTGTCACCGATAGTATTCGAACTCGGTACTTTCCGTATGGAAATCCGTGCTCTAGCCACTAGGCTATCCCAACGATATATCTATATATATATATATATATATATATATATATATATATATATATATATATATATATATTATATATATGTATATCCGAAGCAATAATAAAGGAAAGGAGTGCGTCAAGGATGCAACCTGTCTCCTTATCTGTTTAACCTATACATGGAACACGCTATTAAAGAATTACGTAATATGGATTGTAAAGGAATTAATAAACGGAAAAGAAATAAATATGATAAGATATGCTGGCGATATTGCCATAGTAGCAGAAAATGCAGACTAAAACATATTTTAAATGTTGTGGATAACCTCCTGAACAAGTATGGTGTGCTACAAAACAAAAATTAACACGGAAATTACCATTAAATCAGAAAAATATAGAAAAGTTTCATGTATTTAGGCAGCAGAATTCAATGGAATAGAAAATGTTCAACAGAGGTGAGCTGTCGAATAGCACAAGCAAAATCAGGATTTAACAAGAAAAGAAAATTGTTAACATGAAAAAAAAATACATTTAACAGTAGCAAAAAATTTTGTAAAAACATTATCTGTCTCTAAAGCGCTGAAACTTGGACATTGCGGAAAGTAGAGATCGCAAAACTGAAGGCTTTTGAAACTTGGTGTTGGCGAAGAGTGCTTAAAATAAAGCGGACGGATAAGGTTACAAATGAAGAAGTTCATAACCGGATTAAGGAAGAAAAGCATATTATGAAAACGATCTCTCAACGAAGAAATAAATGGATTGGACTTGTGTTACGGCATAATGCGTTACTGACAGAATTAATAGAAGGGAAATTAGACGGCAAACGTACAAGAGGAAGACCGAGAAGAAGATTCATGGAACAAGTTATGGAGGATATGGGAGCAAGGAACTATCAAGAATTAAAACAACTAAACAGAAGAAGAGAAATATGGAAGAAAAGACTGCGGATTTGATTTGATTTGCTTCATTAATCAACCAATCAATAGATTGATACTAAAAACAAATATACATACACATACATATATATATATATATTATATAGTTATTATTAAAATATTTAACTAAGTAATAGAAGTCGATAAAATGATATTTGAACTTTCCCGATGAAATAGATTTTCGAACCCAGGGTTTACTTGCAAACAAGCAAAAAAAGGAAAAGTGCACTAATTCTGACGTCATACTGCTCCTGGACATCTCCGAGTATTTAAAATGATTTAAACGTCGAAAATATGATTTATACAGTTATATATATATATATATATATATATATTTACTGTCATTACATTATAGGTATAAATGTTTCTTTTATATATTACGCGTCTTTATATTAATTCCGTTGTACTGTGAGCCATGTTGGGCGTTACGTAATTATTATTTAAAATTTTTATTTTTATTATTTTCTCTAAATTAACGTTATTGTTATTGAATAAGTCAGAGTCACTTCATTGAAAGTGTAATTGTTCACACGTGCTTTCAACTTCATCATCGTCATTGAAGACTACATCATAGTCGTCATAACAATCTTAATGAAAAAAAATCATCTAGTCAGTGTCCTGATGATGTTATAGTCAACGAAACGTTTTCCAATATGAATAATTTGTTGTGATATGGTATAAAAAGTGTTTTTATTTATTACACACATACACACACACACGCACATATATATATATATATAAAATATCATTATCGTAATGGTGCCATGTTGGTTACCGAACGTCGGCTAACGTCGGCTAACATTTTTCCAATTATATGTCTATCTGATGCATTCTGGAATAGTTTAACTAGGTTTGCGTTGTACCACTGCGCTAACATGCTGTTCTTCTTCTTCCCGGGTTCTTCCCTTGTATAAGAATGTGTAATTTATTATATCGTTCCGAGTGATTATATGTCCGAAATGCTTCAATTTTCGATTGTTGACTTCATTTAATATGTTCATGCTTTTATTTAAAGTACTTAATATTTCAGTTTGTTATCTTGTCATCCCATATTACTTTAAGAATTCTGCGATATAATCACGTTTCAAAGACATCTAGTTCTTTCTCGAACGTCTTCGTGAAAGTCCAACTTTCAAGCCATACGGCAGTACCGAGAATACGTAACAGTTTACTAGTCTTAGCTTTAAGTCTACACTTATGTTTGTACAACATAATATAGCCTAAGTTTAAAAAATAATGTATTGCGGGATTTCTCAATCCGGATTTTATATATATATATATATATATATTTTGCAATATATAATTTTTCATCGACAATTACAGGCGTAATTGTAAACGTTTAAATCACGTTAACGAATAAAATAAAACCTTAAAAGGAGAAAAATTTAATGCAGTTTTTTCGCGAAAATTATCTCGTATAAATCGTTCGATCCGGTTTAAAATTATTGTGTTTTTTTTTTGGTTTTTGGTGTTCTTTAGTTGAAATATATATGTACGTATATAATCAGCTGAAACATACCCCTTTATAATTTATAAATAGCTGCTACGCCGTAAGTAATCATATCAATAATAATAATAATACTGATGACGAATAATAACTAAGATAAATTAAAATAAACGCGGGAATTCCGATTGTAAAATTAATAACTTTCCTATGTTCGATCATCCTTGTCTGACACATTTTTGTAAGCAATAATTAGCGAAATAAAATTATTACAGTCGTTAAAATTGTTCTTTTTTTACACGTATAAAACTGATACAGCTTTTTTTTTACTATTATTATTATTACTACTAATAGCAGACGAGTAAAATAATTTCGTCCTCTCACATGGATAATGTACCATTACGAGAGAATCTACTCTTACGAACGATTATTATATAAATATCTGAAAAATAAATATAATTAAATCGATATATCGATCAGATAACGACAATAATTTATACGATCAAACGAACGGTAAATTCCAGAAATGTGATTAAACTTGTTCGCAGATATCCGCATGATGGTTATTTCAAAGATTAATCGTCTTCTGTATTCGAAATATATTACGTATATATACGTATATCATCATTATCATTTTACCACCCGCTATCCGAATATGAAGTACCATCCACTATTGATGCGTAATATATTTATTTATACTCCTGTAATAAACAGTCGGTTGCGTTTTTATTCTCCACCGAGTAAATGTCGCAAAATTACGACAAAATATTGTATTAAATTGTTTCGGCAACTTGGCAATCAATTTATCGCAGAGACTTATCCAGGGATATGGAGTATCATCGTCTATTTACACGTCCTAGGGTGAATAAATATCCCAATTTTCGCGGTACACTTCTCGCTACATTAAAATAGCTGGTGTTGCTGAAGTTTGCGCTTGTTAAGGCTTTTATTTTCCATGCACAAAATTGCGACAAAATGTTGTATTAAGCTGTTCCAGCCACTTAACAATCGATTTATCATCGGCGGAGACTTCAAGGCGAAACATACATCTCGAAGATCAAGAGAACGCTCATAATGCGCGGAAGAAACATGTAAGGGTAATTAACACTACAGGTTGCATTAGTCCTGGTGGAAGTTTAACTTACCGACCTTCCAATCATGCGTGTATATTCTAGATTTACTTGATTTTTAAATTTGTAAGGGCGTAGCGCATGGAATTACTTGAAAGCGATAAACCATGCTGTGATTTACCTTCCGATCATATTGAGTGATACTACGATTAAGAAAACACCAAAAACTCTGATTCCTCTCCAATAAGAAGTATCGATTTTAAAGTAAGACTTAAACACTTTTCCATTTAGAAATTCAATTTCAACAGTTTTATCATCGCTGGAAGCAGCTGCGAATGCTATCCCTACAGATAAAATAAACATGCGATCCTGGTGCAATTAGATAACTAGTCTAAGCTTGTACGCTGAAAAAAAATTCTCAATGGAAAGTGATGCATCAACTTCAGAGACCAGTTAAGCGTATAACTTTCCTTCAGGATGCTTGTTAATAAAACAAGATAAGAAAGCTGAACTATATGCTAATCCAATAGAATATTATACCAAAATAATATTTTTAACGGAACAACCAGCAACCGTTTACATTTTGTTCATTAAGTGAAGTAGCAGTGCAAATTGATACTAAAATAAATCCCAAGAAACCTGCCAAAATGGGCATTTCCCCGACAGTGCTTTAAGAATTATCGCGTAAAAGAAGTCGTTAACGTATTTGTTCATCGCTTATCTTCGTTTTACGCACATTTCAGAAAGTTTCAAGACAGAACAAATAATTATTCTAAAGAAACTTAACAATTCGTACGAGAAAGTACGGTCTTACAAACCTATTTCCTCGCTACCTTTTCGGTAGTGTGCTATATATATATATATATATATATATATATATATATATATATATATATATATATATATATATATATATATATGACAGCTCACTAATTTCTATTATCCACCGACCCAAATAATTTTTTTCTTCAAAGAAATCGATAGTATTGTTGATTTTAATTTTATTCAATTAACTATCGTTTGAAAGATAATCGCATCAATTAAGTTTTAGAATAAGACCATAAGATTCGTCAGTTAGTAGTTATCTAACATGACTTCAAATGGACAACAAAATGGAGGCTGGCTAAATGTTAAGTATGGTCGGTACTTCTATATGGAGTAGAAGCCTGGACAGTTAAAAAATCGACGATAAATAACGCCTTCGAAATGTAGCATTACCGAAGGATGTTGCGGTTATCAAGGACGGATAAGGTTTCGAATACAATGATTTTGCAGCAATTAAATAAAAAACTAGAGACCCATCGCAAATGATCAGCGAAGGAAACGTCACAGGAAATCGGGAAAGAGGTAAAAGATATAAAACCGGGTTTGAAAACATGAGGGAATGAACAGGTGTTAACACAGAAGGCTTACTGCGAACACCATCCAACAAATCAGAAGCCAAAAGGATAAACATCAAAATCTTTTGAACATACGGTACAACAAGAAGCTATTTCTAAGCACTTTCTGTATGTGTATAACAAAGCTTACGTTATTGCTTTACATTTTCCATATACTAAAACAACTAGTTTGTAATGTTTTTTAATCATAAGGTATGTATTTTATACAATACCGCGTAAAGCTATGAATTACATTTCGACATTATTATTATTAATAACAACACACACACACGCGCACATGTGTATATATATATGTATATATAGAAAGAGAGAGTGAGAGAGATTGATAGAAGGAGAAAATATAAATTATTAATTTTGAATGTATTTTTCAATGCTATCGAATTATACGTGTTATCGCATATATTAGGAAGTAAGTAATAACAATACGATTGCGAAGTAATTGGAAAAACCTATTTAAATTAATGCGGAGGAAAATAGTTAGGAAGGAAATTTATTTCAATAACAATTGCGCGATAAGAAAAATAAAATCGTTTACGGTTAGTGATCAGTAGGGTGTCTAAAAATATCATACCGAATTAATTTAGCGTTTTGGGGAGCCTGAAAACTGCTGTAAATTACCATAATCTTAAGAAATATATTTAAAAAAAATAAATAAATAAACTATACGAATTTCGGACCGATTAATAGCCGAACAGCCTTTATGGTCTTTAATAAATCTTGTCCTTCAATATTACTGAAAATTGTCAATTCAAGTCTTATTTTTAAAGGTCATTCAGGATATTTGGAAAATGAATGGAAGGTAAGCTCTTTTTCTCGAACAAATTAAAAGTTTTCAGGTCAACTGAAAATGTTTGACAGCTAAGCTAAATGTAAATTTGTAGAAGGTTTTCTTTTTGATTAAAGTTTATCTATGATGCAATTACTCTGCTTAATTTATTTTAAAATAAATTATATATATATATATATATATATATATATATATATATATATATATACTGTGGTGTACCTAGGATTTGTTTCTGGGTGGGCTCAAACACCCTCCTCCCAAAAAAATCTATATTATTTTTATACTGTATACTTGATCAGAATAGAGCCAATTCGTTCAGACGATCCTCATCCGTGTTACTCCTTAAATAACTTTTTAGATGCCCAAGTGCCGAAAACGATCTTTCGCCAGAACTTGTTGAGATAGGTACAGTACATAATATCCTCAGCTAAATGCAGAAGTGCGGGAAATTTGCCGAATTTTAAGTAACACAATTCAATTTGCTAGCTAAGTGTCGAATTTGTTGCAAAAGGCAAGTCATATTTGAATAAAATCGCATAGTTCTAAGAACTGGGTCTTCCTTGTCTCAGTGATTACTTCTCTGATTGGTAACAAGCAGGAAAAACTGGAGAGTATGTCTTCATGTTTAAAAAATCTTGAATTCAGCTGTTCGATCAATTTTTCTACCCATGGTAGAAGAAGAAGAAGAAGAAGAAGCAGTGTATTTCTTATTATTAAGTTACATGCACATAAGCATATTAAATTTCAAAAATGAACAATTTACCCGTACCGAAATATAAAACAAAAATTCTTCCCAGACAAACAAAAATAGAAAAGCTTATATGATAGGCTTATAAATATCAAATGTATAAATTACAGGAATGTATAAAAAACCTGTTCCAATATATTAGAATAAAATTATAACTTACTCTATCACAATATAATATCTTAAAAATATCTTAGTCTATTTGCTGATACTAGAACTAGAATTTAATAGCCGGCTTACTATAAACAGATATGTTTTATACGTCTGTGCTTGTACCTCTTATATCTGTGTCGTAGAGACTGGTAGTCGTAATCTCCTATCGAATGTATTACTACATTATCAGATGAGCTGCAGTTGGCGAAAAAATTTTTCGCTGTATTTTTAATGATTTCCTGTATGTAAGGAAACGTTAAAATATCATGCATAGATTTAATTTTAGTAAATCTAGGTTTATTCAAGATAATTCTTAAACAATGATTTTGTAGTCTTTGCATCTGATTTATACTGCTATTGCTAGCATAGCTCCAGACCGGGCTCGCATACAATAACTTTGGTAGAATAACTTTGTTGTAAATGAGGAATTTGTTTTGCGCCGATAATGCAGACTTTTTGTTAAATATTGGAAATAGACAACCCAATTTGCGCATCGTTCTATTTACACAATCATTAATATGCCTCGTAAATGTAAGTCGTCTATCCATAGTTATGCCTAAATATCTTACATTTTCCTTCCAATCGAGGTAATTGTTTTTGACTCGAACGAAGTGATTAATTAGAGGCCTACGTCTAGTAAAAATGATTGATTCAGTTTTTTCATCATTGACTTTAATTTTCCATTTGTAGAAAAATTTTGATATTTTATCAATTGCACTTGTTAGTCTGTTACTGATTGTGTCAATTCTATAAGAGGATACCATTAAAGAAGTATCATCAGCATATAGGTTTATGTCTACTCCCGGAATGGTTGGCAAGTCATATAAACACTGCATTGATAGTATTGTTCTGTGGTTTCGAATTCATTGTTGCTTCTTGTTGTTTGTTTTGAAGCTATTCGAGGTATTGCTATTGTAATATTCAAGGTAGCAACAATATTGCATGAAAACAGAATTATATCTTTAAAATAATCCACTTTTATGATAATAATTTGCATCATGTTCAGTAAATCGTTCAAAAGCATGTTTCCAGTTACTGTAACCCTCTTTTACAAGACTTCCAGTATTTTGTTTTATGTGAAGCCAACGGTCGATGGCGCAAAAAGTAAACAGTACAAGCAATCTTCAGCCATCGAATAAGTTAGCCAAGGATATTTTTTCAGCTAATTATAATTAAAACTTCGAGTTTTGTTTCCCACAGGGTTTAGCAGGAAAATTAAAGCTTTGTAATAACAACAACAAAAAACCGCACTTGTCACAACTTGGATTAGATCCGAATGCCGAACGGCTCAACCAACGGTAATTTTTTTTCTTTGTGTTGCACAGTCAGATGGATTTTCGATGTCATTAGCAGACAATTTCTAACATTTGTAATCTAGGCTGTTTTGCATGCTCTTCAAGATGAGGTTTTATTAATGATAACCTGAGCTCTTTCAAATATTCTCCTCTATTTCAACTATCATTTTAGCTGCGAAATTGTTTAGAGCTTACAAGTTACGCGCTTTCTTGATATGTATTTTATACTTTTCTAAGCCATCTAGGGGAACTTAAGCCCGGTAGCCACCCATGAGTGCGCCACTGTATATATATATATATGATATTTCGATCTCAGGGAGACGAACCTAATTCTGCGACAACTGAACATCACTTTTCCCAACTAAATAAGATGATTTTTAAATGAATCGATTTTATTATAAAAATCGATTTGCTGATCTTCTTTTCATCTCCTTTAACACCTATGCATACTGAAATTACTTGGAAAGAACTATAAATAGATTAATAATAACAATAACGTAAATTAAATAAAGAATAGGTATTACTAATTCGTACATTTATTCTAGTTTGACCGGAATGAATCTAAACAAAAAGGAAAAGTACTCCCGCTCATAGATACGGAGAGGGTTATGAATAGTGTTAGGAGCGAAGATCTCAAAAGACATCGAAATACTTCGACAGTGCTCCTATTTATTGTAGTTAAAAATAATGTGATTAATAGGGGGGGCTGCAATGAATTTGTGACAATTGCAGAAAGATATCCTTCTCGATTTTGTATATATATTTGCTTAAAATACTCGTAATTACAAATTATTTAAATTTATTATTATTTTCTTTAAAAAATTATCAAACTGGTTTTATAAATATCTCGGGGATGATAATGGGAGGTAAACGAAATCGTAAACAGTAAAAACCATGATGAAATGAAGTGTAATCGAAATAAAAAATTTAATGTCAATTTTTAAAAATGAGTTCATAGAAGAAAGTTTAGTTTGTTAACGATATTAATATTTTACCTTTATCTTCGCATTCGCGACTTGAATCCATGTATACATTTTCATCCTTTAACATAATTCTATAAGAAGTAAATTATTATATTTTATTTTTTTTTTAAAATTATCGTTATGAATATTTAATTAACTTTTTTATAGGTTAACTTGTCTAGTTAAACGGGCAGAAGATAAAATAACGAAACAGATAGGTACGTTAAAATAGCGAAAAAATCGAAATTTTCAAACATCGTTTTACAACTTTCCGTCAAATTACCGCATTTTTCGTTCGATTGCTTACAGCATCCTTCCGATTTAAACTTAGATTTTTTTTCTTATAGAACAACAAATTAATCAAATTTAAAGTCGAATCATTAAGGAAGACGAATAAAAATTTTACCAGCAAAAAATTATGTATATTAACGGGCAATAATTGCACGTCATTTTTTAAAATGATTGTTTTTAAGTGGTAACAAAAAAAAAATATAAAAAATAACAAAACATAGTAAAACAGAGAGTCACGCAGTTTGATCGGTTTGCCTAGGTTAGCGCACTCATTTTTATAAGGGAAATCATAAACAGGTGCACACCTACATTCGCGATAAACAACGTATGTATAAACGTCAAAACACGAAAGCCGTCTATGCAGTTTACTGTAATAATAATTAAACATTGAAATTACATGAAGAGAATATACACGTAAATTACATCAATGCCACAAGAATTATATTACAGAATATTTCAATATGGGAAATTCCCCTAAACTGGATTTTCAGGTCACGAAATTACTTAAGTATATGTTTTTACACACACACACACATATATATATATATATATATATATATATATATATATATATATGAGTTACATATTATATATAATAAATAATTCATCTTTATCGCACGATAAATAAATAAATATATAATAATAATAATAAAATTTATGCGTAAAATTTTAATTCCTACATATTAATTTAAAATAATAACTTACATATATTATAATAAATTATATATATATCTCTTAAAATCGTTTAAATTTCTAAATTTAGTTCATGCTGTTTAGTTCTCTCATCAGTATTTGTAAGATTTTCAAGCTTCGATGATGTTTCGCCAATTTTTCATGACTCCGTTAATATAGTCCATCTGTAGACCTTTATAGATACGGATATTTGTTTTAAATAATACTGTACGTTCGCAATAGTTTTGAAACACTTTATATTGAAAATGCTGTATAATATTCGTTATCGCTTTCTTTAGTCATCATCCTTTTAAGTCCAAACGGATTTCCAAAATTTATTTTGAACCATTTAGTGTAAACTAGCTACCGATCATTCAATATAAATTTTTTGAAATCGTATTTACAACTCTACTCTTTTTAAAGAATATAAACTATGGTACACTCCAACGAGGCAAAATGTTCTCTTTTTTCTAATTTTGTATGTATATATATATATATATATATATATATATATATATATATAATATATATATTATAATAATAATAACCTTTATTTAACATAACTAAATTAACAATTTATAAACATCTGTTACAGCTAAAATTTATTTTTAAAGTTAATTTCGAATGTAGTCATACTAGGCCCTTTCGAGCGAAGGTCTCTCCCAATTTTTCCCAGTTGCGTTTGTTGTGTGCCAACCTATACAGAGCATATATTCCCATTCGCTTATAACCTATCGAAAAATAGCAACGTGTATCAAATATTATTCTACTTTGTTAAATGTTTTAAAATTTCATGATTTATATAATTTCGAAATCATTCCTTGGTAAATAGAAATGATTTTTTTTTTGTATCGAACTTGATTAATTCGCAATTATATACTCGCGGTAATTTAAATTTCGAAATAAATCTAGTTTAATTTAAGTAATTCACACGGAGATACAATTTCGATAATTTAAACCCAGTCGAGATTAATTCAAACGATCGAGATTTGATTCATTCACATATGAACTCAAGGACTGGATCTTTTTCATGTGATCTGACCTACTTTTTCTTTATTATTCAAAATCCTATAGCTCGTAAATGTCTAGTAACAATAATCTAGGCGACATTGAAACAGATTTCGTGTCGAAATTTACTATTTCCTAATAATGCAATAAAATAAACATAACATTTCAAAAATAATAAAAATACGGATCGCGAAATTTCTCTATCTTGTAATGGAACAATTTCAAATTTATATTTCGTTGGCTTTCATACTTCTCTTTGCGAAAATTAATATTATATATTTATTATATTAATACATACATTATATATATATATATATATATATATATATATATATATATATATATATATATATATAATATGTATATATCATCATCATCGTAGTCGCTTCCCCTTTACAGGAGATTGCCTACATCCTTTTTCATACGCGGCGATTCCTGGCGTCTTTAATTATCTCCATCAGGATTCTGTTTGTTGAGCCATCCAGTGGATTTGCCATCATCAAATCCATCCGCTTTCTTCCTCTTGCTGGCTTTCCTGTATTTTTCCTCCACCTTCACGGATTTAATGTGTTATGTATTTCCTTTTTCTGTTCTTAACATCATCTGCCATGTTTTTCCGTTTTTCTCCTATTTTGGATAAAACTGCGACATTGGTTATGTAATCATTCCATGAAATCTGGAGCAGTCTTCGGTAACACCATATTTCAAAAGCACAAAGTTTCTCTTCGCACTTATGATCCACGTTTCGCAGGCATATTTCAGAACGGACCATACATAGCATCTCATTATTCGTTTTCGTAGAGTGAGATTCATGGTTCGATTTCCAAGCACTTTGCTTAGGTTACTGAAGGTCTTTTTCGCCATACCAATTCGTGTTTTTATTTCCTTGTGGTTTCGACCATCGTTATTTATCAGCGTGACAAGATATCTGAATTCATTTACATTTTCAGTTTCATGTGGTCCGATTTTGATTCTAACCTTCTTGTTGCCGTTCTTTGTAAATTTCATCGGTTTTGTTTTACCTACATTGATTTTCATTCCGTATCTCAAGCCAGCGCTATTTATTCGGTCGATCACCTTCTATATTTGCGTTTTTGTTTCAGCAATTATTATATTGTCGTCTGTGTAACTAATTTTATTTATTCGTTCTCCACTGACCTTCAATCCCATTTTTTCAATTCGCGCTTCTTTAATCATTTTGTCTGCATATATGTTGAACAGCCTTGTCCAGAGAGGACAGCCTTGCCTGACTCATTTCTTTATATCGCATTTATTCTTTAGAGTACTCCGTTCCGATCTTTATATTAGCGCTTTGACTCCAGTACAGATTATTGATAATTTTTAGGTTCTTATCATCGATATTGTACGTCTTTAGGATTCCCATCAATTTCTCGTGATTGACACGATCAAATGCTTTTTCATAATCAATAAATCACACAATGAGTTCCCTATTAGCATTTAATGTCCTTTGGATGATTACTTTCACAAGGGCTCGTTCCTTTTTTTGCTACGAATCCATACTGGGTTTCACTTAGATTTTCATCTAACTTCCTTTCAATTCTGGTATTAATGATTGATAGTAACAACTTAAGCACATGACTCATTAGCGCGATGGTTCTATATTCTGAGCATCTTTGCGCATTATTTTTCTTTGGTAATGGCACGAGGTTTATCACTTTGAAGTCCTCGTCAGCGTTCCTTCATCATATAATTTGTTCAGTATCTATAAAATCTCTTTTTCATACGTCGGTGTTATGTGCTTGATTAAATCTGCAGGAATGAAATCTTCTCCCGCAGCTTTGTAGTTTCTGGCTCTTGTAACAGCGATTCTCAGCTTCCACATTTCAATTCGTGGTGATTTTTCTGCAGTTGAAGTTTTAATTTGAATAAGCCGTGTATCATCCCTGTATAGTGCATCTATGTATTTTATCCAGATATCTTCCTTTTCTTGATTATTGATACTATATTTCCCATCTGCCCGTCGCATACATGCTACACCACTTCTTCTTTTTTGGTGTGTGTTCATCTTTTATTTTGGTATTTATTTTCGTAATCTAGAGTTGTTGGCACCGTTCTTTTATTTTCTTCTGTTTCTTTAAAACTATTTTGCATTTTGCCACGAGCAGCTTGTGATCGATATTGCAGTCAACACTAGGGTATGTATGGCAATTCTTGACCGCGTTTTTGTACCCACGTGTACAATTTTCTTTTATGTTGTTCGAACCAAGTATTAAATATAATGAGATCATGTCTTTCCGCAAATTCCACGAGCATTTCGCCCCTTTCATTTTGCTTTCCAAGAGCATGCTTCCCAGCTGCTTGGCTACCATGATCCAACCCAACTTTCGCATTAAATTCACCCATTACAAAAACATCATTATTTTTCGTGCATCTTTTAACTTCTTCCAGGTCCTTGTAGAACCGATCAATTTCCTCCACGCTGCTTTCTATTGTTGGGACATACGTTTGTATTATCAAAATGTTTGTTTTCTATTCGAACAAAAATGACCCTATCTGGTTTTGGGATTATCGTGCTAATTTTCTGACTAAGTTGAGTATGAATTATTATACCCACTCTGTGTTCGTGTCTATCTTCTCCGGCATATATAACTTCATAGTCTTTATCTATTCGGAATCTTCCATTTCCAATTCATCGGGTCTCGCTTATGCCTAATATGTCAACATGTAATCTCTTATTTCCATGATTATATTGGCTAGTTTTCCTAACTGATATAGTGACCTTACGTTCCAGGTTGCGACAACTCCGCAGGTTCTTCGCACCCTATTCGACTTTCGGCTTATATGGATGGAATTCTAGGGATAATTAATGACAAATGTATCCCGTTGCATTTCGCCATGATTTTCTGTCTGGGTTTACTCCCTTAGTCCTTTGAAGGGCTGCGGTTACATAGTGAAACCACCATTGAAATAATAGTTTAGGGCAGCGGTTCCACTGTGTAATTTCCAGTTATTGTGAATTGGGGCAGCAGCTACGCCGTGTAACCGCCTTATTTAACCAGTTAGGATGGCTAAATGACCTTGGAATATCTTTCATATTTTTTAAACGCGAGCTTTTCACCCAAATGGCTACGGGGAACACACGAAATTACAGATTTACCACGCTGTTCCTACAATAAAATTAAAAAAAAAAAAAAAAACCTAAACGATTTAAAAGAAACATCAAATCGGAAATAAGTTTATAGTTAAAATAATATAAAACAAATATACCGTAAAATAATAATAGTAATAACTATAAAATTGATCATCTAGAACCACGATACCAACCTAGCAGGACGGATAAAACGCACTCTTGGATGCAATAAATATACTACCAGGTGTAATAAGCATAAACATGTTTTTAAAATGAAATAAAAGAAAAAACTCAAGCTACTTCTTACAGAGGATAAGTTTGAAGAATTGTAAACTGAATTGAGGAAAATTAAGTGGGATATACTTCGATTAAGCGTAAGGATGAAAAGCAAAGGTGCCCTTAAACTGATGTCTGGTTAACGTGTTGTACTTCAGCGGATTAGAGGTGCATATCAAAATTGAGTCAGCTTTCATTATTGATAAAGCTACCAGACTCTATGGGGTGCAGTTTGGATAGGAAATCATTTATTACTCTAAAAGCATCTCTTTAAAATAAATTAAAGGGTAGATGGACGAAGAGACGTCTAGATTTTAAATACAAAAATGAAATAAATTTTTTCATAGCCGCTGACTGCAAAATAGTGCAAAGATGTATCAGTAGTAAAGAGAGTTAACATAGGAAGTAACCATAGATTAGTACGGAGGACGGTACTTTTGGTAGATGGCAATAAGAATGGAACCTATTATAAAGGAAACATCATCATTAAGTACCGTCTCCATATCGGAGGTAGGCGACTATTTACTTATACGTATTTTGTTGTACAGTGTAAGTAGCGTACAAGACAATCATAATATAGCGTTAGCGCAGATAGACATAAACACCCGAGAGAACTGATTGTAATCACTTTGTTATCTCGACACAATGCAGCCCCGCGTGTTTTTGTAGCGTACTATATTATTACTGGCGCGCACATGGTGTTGCGAGTGGTGATTTGCCATTGCTTTCCACGTGATAATATTAGGATTATTTATATTTTTATTTCCTGATGGTAATTTTTGCCTCGTCGATCATAATCGAAGTTGGTATCTTCTGTATAGAAGTCTGTGTTTTACACACTAAGCTATTTCGACAACTAAAGGAAGTATATCAAAGTTAATTGTTTCCGATACATTATTAAAAAACAGAAGCAAATATCAAGAAGAACTAAAATTACAAATACAAAAATCCTAAAAAATTAAAATACTTGGCATAAGTGAACAAACAGGACCAATGGCTAAAATCATGAAAGAAGCTGCAATGAAAGTTGCATCGCAAACCAAAAGTGTGAATCATAAAATAAGCAGTATAAAAATCAAACTGAGAGAACAGAATTAAACACGTTAATTAGAAAACAAATGAAAAGGGTGATATAAGGCAACACAATACAAAGGTAATTAATGCATTAATTTAGTGTTTAAAAAATCGTTATCAATCGAAAGTGAGCTACTCACGAATCTGAAAAATCGCAGAGGGAATATTCTTACAGATAAAACTGAACTGTCCGAAGACGTAAAAAGATTAAAACCTGAAATCTCTTATGCTTTAAAAAAAAAAATGAAAAATAACCGGATAGTGTAACCCCAGAAATGATTAAAGAAGGAAACGAGTAACTACTGGATTTACTGAAAGACCCGTTTAATAAATGCTTAAAAGAGAATTCTATACCGCAGTTATGGAGTGAGGTAGATATAATCCTGATACACAAGAAGGGTGATACGACCATACTGGAAAATTATAGGCCAATTAGCTTACTGTCTCATATTTATAAACTCTACATAAGTGCAAATCGACTGACGAAACAAATAAATTATTAACAACCATACGAGTATGGGGGTTTTAGGTCCCGATTCAGCACGCATGATCCACATCCATACAATGAGAATCGTAATATGTAAGTGCAGGGAATACAACATTGAACTGCACATGGCGTTCATCGACTAATAAAATCGTTTGATACTGTAGAAACTTGGACAATCTTCGTCGGCGTATACACCAATATTTGTTCAGTAATCTATAAATTTCGACGTGTCTACTCCGAAATCGCCGTAAGGTATTGATGGATCAAAATCTCCAATTAATTTTACAATTGAATAATCTTGTCTTTCACCACATTGTGATAAACTTCTGCCGAACCCTATTTTAATAAATTTCATTTCGTTCGCGCGGTACCACTTCATATTCTATTTAGTGTTCTCCAAGATGAATAATTCAGGTGACAGCCTACTGGAAGTGATTCTGCTGCCAGGCTGTGGTCCGCTCTTCATATTTGGAGTCTTTCTACGTGATCCGTATTCTTTAGTTCCTCCACTATTTTAAGGGACTTTCGGCTATTTCTGTGTAACGTGAATTGTTTTCCATCTTTCCCTTCCTCACTGCTACATCTCTTCTAATTTTTGGCGGTGCTATGCCAGCAAATTCGTATAATTTGGATAGGGGGTGTTGATCTTAAACAGCCAGTTACTGCTACGCATGCCTCATTTAAAGCAACGTTAACTTTCTTCGCATGAACGGAACGGTTCCAAGCCGGACAAGCATACTCTTCTACAGAGTAACAAAGAGACAAGGCCAATAGATGCTGTTTAGTTTCCCATTTACTACCAACCAATTTTCGAAACAAATTCGTTCTTGTTATCGTATCTTTATGGTTTCGCAGTTCTGTTGAATGTTAATTATCTATTTATCAAATAGGAGACCTAAATATTTAGGATTATCATTATGTTTCAGTTTTATATCACGCCATTTAATGTTTAGCTTGCGTTTTGCTTAGCCATTCCGGAGATAGAAAACACCGGGTTTGAGTTTTTACCAGATTTCGCTAATGAAACGTTATAATCCGCGAAACGTATGCAGTGAATTTACATCCAATTTACTTTTACTAAATGGACATAATTTTTACACGTATTTTCGAGAATTAAATTCCGAAATATGACGAAATTCGACGTGTAAAATTGGTCGATAAATTACCGAAATAAATATTCGTTACCTCTTGTGATGTTTCAACACTTTTAACATATTTCATCTTTCGGAGATTGATTTATAATAAAACTGTGAATTAATTCAGATCAATCGGGGCGCTCAAAAGTTCGTCCTCTTGCATCGTACGGTGTGCAGATCTTCATGCACGTTTAATGGTTCTCGTATACTTTCATCCGTGAAACAACTCTCCGAATTCTATTATAACGTTTTATGTTTAAAAGTATTTTGTACATTACTAGTTTATGAGTGCACCTAATCGTCCATTCTTATTTATTTTTTATTTTATTTATTTATTATATAGGATGATCCAGAGAAGAGGGGCGGTTTTTTGGTGTTTTTTTTAATAACTCAAAAATTATTCGATCAAAATTTTCGAATGAAATTTTATTTAAAAATCGAAAAATGAGAGATTAGCTTACAATCATTTGTGGAACACAATATCGTTCAGATGACCGTCATTTGTAACCATTTCATTTAGTGTTTACAAAATTTCCGAACACTTTTTCGAGAATAGGTCGCTGAATTTTTTAAATTTCTTCAGAAATCCGAGTTTTCAGGTCTTGCAAATCTCGTGAAAATGTTTTGTAAACGCGGCTCTTAAGGTATTCCCACAACAACAACAAAAAAATTAAAATAAAATCGCCTAACTTCGAATTCTTTTGGAAACTCTCTTTGCACTGTCGAGATCGATTCACGACGCGAAAATAACGCGCGCTATTTCTCGTTATAGAATACCACGCAAACTGAATAAAAATGAATCTCTCGTCTGTACACTAAACGTGGAGCATGCGGTTTGCGTTGTAGCAGATTCATCAACTGCGCTATTAAAAAACAACAAATTCGTCCGTCTTATCTGGATCACTCTATACTAGTCACAACATAGTTAACGTTTACTTATGGAACACGTTAATATACGTACACGTCTATTTATTGACATTTTCATTTAACAAACGTTCGTGGAATTTATTTACATTTATACGCGCGACATTCTTACTCTGTTCTAATTTTAAAAAATTTAATTAGGATTTTAAAATTTTTACTTCTTTTCGTGTCGCAGAAATAAACAGATTGGTACACGGAAATTATACCGACATATAACAATTCATTTAACTCTTTGGGTATATTATCAATTGATGTAATCAATTTTTTTATATATATATATATATATATATATATATATATATATAGTTTAATATTAAAGAAAATGGCTTTAAAAAAAAAAAAATTGAAAACGTAAACTAATATTTTTCGTACAATATTTACTTTTTAGATGACTCTAGATAATTCGTTTTAGCGTATTATTTTATAATTGGTACATTCTAAATATCTCTTATTACGAAAACGATTTTGTTAGAATTCAAAATTTTTACGGACCGTATAATTGTGACTAAAAAAGTTTAATATTTATTAATTAAAAAAAAAGCAAAAAGAAAAGTTAAAATAAAGAAATTACTAAAAATATAATTTAATAAATGGCAACACTTACCGGAACTAGGAAGGAACAACATAGCAATACGATCGGATTAAGAATATTCAACCACGGCAAACGAGAGCCACGAATAGTTTGTTTATTTGCCGGCATCTTAATGAATACTAAATAATAATAATAATAATAATAAGGACGGCGTTACTAATATCGGTTTAGTAATGGCGAACGACCGAATTTGGTTAATAATTATTCGACAACGACCGATGATCGTCTACAGCTAGATGCGTAAAGCTTTCGTTAATCACTTTCGACACTCTTATGAACGAGAACACTGGCGAACCGTCGGTTTTATTGTCCGAACCAGATTCGTTTACACGCATGTTCGCATTGTTGTGTATTTGTGTGTGTGTGTGTGTGTGCGCGTGTCCTGCTTTCTCGTTATTACGGGAATTCTATACTAGTTCTCTTTCCGATCGATAATGCTATAATATATTATATATATATATATTTTATATATATATATAAAGAGGATTTAGTTGTCTGCGAGTTTATAATTTCGCATTACTACTAAAAATTATCAAATCGAAACCGAGATACGTTACGAGAATTACAACAAAAAAATCCCCAACGTAATTAACTACGATAAACCAGAATCAACGATAAAATAATATTTTTTTTTTTTATCTTATTTTCTATTCTTAGAAAAAACTCAAAAATTCGCGAACTCGCACGTAGAAAAATGTGATACTACTCTTCTCCACAAACTTTCCAAATTATGTGTTGACCTTTGTACGGTGAAAACCAAACAAAAAAAGAAAACAAAACAATGATAACGTAATTCTATCTAGAGTATAATATTAAGAGAAATATTTGTCTCCCCATCGGTTTAGTTATATGCGACAGCGCCGTATAATTCGAGGCCCATTGAACAGCGTGGGGGCCCCTTATAAGCAAGAAAAAATTCGCAATTTAAAACTTATTACGTTAACAAAAACACACACACACACATATATATATATGCACTTTTAAAAATGTTATTAATTTAAACGAAATTATTAATACTCTCGAAAAATATAGGAATTTATTTTAATTTATTTCGATAAAATTAAAAAAAATATGGTAATACATTTATACCAACAAATATACTTATACAAAAACTTATATAAAAACTTATATAGAATACTTATACAAAAACTTATACAGAAAATTAAAGAAAACACTTTCGCGCGTTTTTTTTTCTGCGATTTTTTAATAATCTCGTTAATGTCCATCTCTCGTAATATATCTGGTTCCGTACTCGTAATTGTCAAATAATTTAAACGATCTCCAGCCATTGATGTTCCTAATACATTTTTCATCATAAATAATTTAGAGAATGATCATTCACCGGTTACGTTGCTACTCATTAACGTTAAATGTATATCAGTAAGGCCATTTCAACAGTCCGAAAAGATTCTGAAACTCCTTTATTAAAGAATACATCGCTTGCTCTTTATATTACAAATTTTTTTGCGGTAGTTTAATCATGTTTGTAATGGGGTCCTAGTTGTTGGGGGGTTCTGGACCAGTGCCCGCCCAAAATGCCCTTATGTAAATCCGGCTGTGATAGGCGACGATCGAATAATTTGAAAAATGTAGAATGGAGCGATTTTTAAAAAATAAACAACAACAAAAAAGCAGATAAAATCACTAAAGGTTTTTTTATTATAAAATCGCAAAGCTTTTCGGCTATTAACCTATTATCAGGTGAACATACAAATAAAATATTTATAAAAAATATATATATTAACATATATTATGCATACAAGATAAAATGTAAAATTACTAATTTAGACATACAATTTACAAAAATTAGCGAAATGAAAAAAATTGGATAGCGAATCTACAATCAGCTATATAAAATTTTTATAACATAAACATAACGGAAAATAAAAATAAATAAGAACTTCTGTTTAATATGAACATTGATGAATTTTATAATATACTCCTTAGAATTAATTCTTAATCCTAAGTTGTGGTACACGGCACATTAAAAAAAAAAAAAAAAACTTAAAATTTATCGTAGAATTTAATGTAAATTATTTTTAGTTTTCTTTTCTTATTTCCATTTTTTCAAGTAGTTTAGTAAATACGTTCTATAATAGGCGTCAAAAAACTATTTAACGCTGAAAGAATTATCGATATTTCCAATAAAAATAATCTTTCGTACGCGTAATTTAAAAAATACTTTTTTTTTTATTTTTTTATTTTTAACCGCTATATGAAGTTTAAAAGCACGTAGGAGTCTATTATTCCGTCATTATAAAATGGAGATAGTTTGATGAAAATAAACGAAATTATAAGAATACTTTCATTTTTAAGTAAAATTATTTCATTAAATGTGTGCTAGGAAAGTGTAACGAATAGTGAACGGAGTTATTTAAAGAAATACGAGCTATAGTGATTTGAACATTACAAGTTGATCAAATAGGTGGATCGATTTTTCTTAAGAGCGAGTCGAAAGTATGTGACCTGTCCGAACACGGAACAACGTCACTTAAGCGATTAATAAGCTGAATATAGGCTCGATATCACTTTGTTGAGGTAAACAGGAAAATCTGACTGTTGCTTGTTCCTCGAATTTATGGGGAACATGTAGCGACGCATGCAGTAACACGTTGTTGGAAGTAATTCTGTAGGAGATACGATGGAGACCTCTTTCGCAAACTCGATCTGCTTCTTCATTCCTTCCATATCCCCCTATGTTGAGGAATCCACAGTACACGAGACTTAGGTTGTTAATTGTCAAATTTGGACTGGATAAGAGACATGGAATTCTTTACATTTTTCTAAATATCGAATAAGTCGATTTTAGTGATATAGCGTTTTATTTATCTCTTTCAGTCAAAGGACATTGACTTTTAATGCAAAAAAATATTTATTTTCATTTTCATTATAACTTTGTTCGATATAGTATGTCTCAATACTAAAAATATTTATACAACGCATTAAAAATTGTCCAGACCAAAAAAACTATATTATACCTAATTAAATTTTCATCTTCGCAAGTCTTAAAAAATTTTATAACAATAACAATGTGCGACTGAAAGAGTTAAGAAACGTTTATCGATCGACACACTACAGTGTAATTCAATTTTAAATTGACTCCATCGTATGAACTCTGGCTATAAATATCCAACAAAATTATCGAGATTAAAAATCATATTATTCCAGTTTCATACCAATACACCGCACCCTTTTACAACTACAATAACACGAACTAGTTTCAAGAGTCTTCTGTTGTATGTGGAATTGGTAATGGTTAGAAAGTTTAAGACTAGCATACTCCGTATAATTCACAAACACAAATCCTACCGTGAAACCTCATTTACTTCGTTGTCCTATGTTACTATAGTAATTTTATACTAACTATAAGCATCGCAGACTCAAGCATAATTTACTATAGCTTGTCAAATAATTATCGCTAACATTTATTTTAAATATTCAATACGTTTTGATTTATCGTTATTTTCGACGGCCCGCTTTGTGTAGTTTTTTTATCGCAGGTTTTTTATGTTTTGTTCATTTTTCCTGCATTTTGTATGTATATGTTAAACATTCATTGTTAAAGTTTTTCCTGTTATATTTATAGTTACTGCGGTAAGTTTATTTTAAATGGTACGCAGTGTCATAATTATTGTTTTTCTTTTGTAATGCTTAATAATGTGAAAATATACGTTTTTCTTTCTTTCTTAAACTTCTTTATTAATAATTCTCAACTTAATATAATTACTATATACTTAGACATTTTTCATACTTGTTAACAATTATATTCATATCTATAATAATCCCATATCTCATATATATATATATATATATATATATATATATATATATATATATATATATATATATATATATATATATATATATATCACTGACATGTATAACACAAAAGTGGCAAATTCTCAACTTATAATTACTATACTTAGACATTTTTCATACTTGTTAACAATATATATATCACTGACATGTATAACACAAAAGTGGCACCAGAAGGACAACATAGAAACATTTATACTAATCAGATAAACGATACATACATTCCTGAAATAATGAAAGAAGAAGTCAGACCACTCAAACGAAATAACGCGCGACCCTAACCAAATATTAACAGAAATCTTACAATTTAGAGGGTCGGGTACGGTAGACATCTCATGTGATTTATTTAATAAGTGCCTAAAAGAAAATAAGATGTCGGGGATGCGTGGAAAAACGCGGAAGTTATTTTAATCAAGAAAAAAGAAGATACACTCGCACTAAATTACAGATCTATCAGTATACCATATCACAGATGTATAAACTATTTATTCTAATTATAAGAAATCGGATAAAGCGATCAATAGATCTCCATCAACCAACAGAACAGGCCGGATTTTGGTTTTGGTAATTAGAATGTTAATACAAAATTGCGAAGAGCATAATCTTGAACTATGTATGGCCTTTGTTGATTATGAAGAAGTCTTCGATTCGGTGGAAATACGGGCAATGCTAAATTCACTACACGACGCGGGAATCGATCACTATTACATTAATATCGTCAAGAAAATGTGTGAATCGACATCAATGAAGGTTAAATTATGCGATAATACAGATGACACACCATTGTAAAGAAGCGTAAGACAAGATGATATCACCAAAACTATTTATTACTACTTTGGAAGTGTATTTAGAAAATTAAGCTGAAACTCAATGGGTATCTGAATCGGAGAGAGTCACTCGCGCTTTGTTGGTGACGTAATTCTAATAGGCAGCAGTACAGAGGAAATACAATTAATGCTAACAGAACTGAACGCGCAGTCCAAAAAAATACGACTGAAAATAAACTTAGATAGAACGAAGATAATGACGAATACAAAATCTATAAATGGTGAAAAAATTGAAACCGTAAGAAAATATGTGTGTGTTTGGGACAAGAAATTAGGGTGGAAAAAAAATGTTTATAAAATTGAAAGCTAAAAGGAGAACATCTCTTTCGGAAAATTAAGCAGTGTTCTTAAAAATAAATACCGAATAGCTTAAAAAGTAAAGTACACAACCAATGTAGGCTGCCAGTTTTAACATATGCAGCTGAAACATGGAGTCTTACGAAACAAATAATTAGACGAATTAGAAAAACTCAAACGGCGCACGAAAAAATCATAAACTTCCAGATTACAAGAACATTGCACGGATTAGACAACGAACTTTAAATTAGTAGATGCAATAGAACGCGCAACTAAAGACGAGATGACAATAGATGCACCAAACGTATATCGTAGAATCGTCGTCGCAAACAAAAAAGACCTACCACTAGATAGAGAAACGACATTGTTAAAGTAACCGGGATAAATTTGCGTTACACAAGATAGGCAACTTTGGAAATGTTTGGGGAAAGCCTACACCCAGCAGTAAGTTGAGGTAGGCATAACGTAATAACGTAATATATATATATTATATATATAAAACGATCAAGATTGCTATATGATCACGATACCCGTCTGGGGTAAACGACGTGGTGATGATGATGATATATACATACATACATACATATATATATATATATATATATATATATATATATATAGGTGAGTTTAGAGTAGAAAGGTACATTAGAAAATAAACTAATTCAAATATAAAATTCAAAACAAATAATAGTAACAATAAAATACATAGGCTAAAAATATGTATACTTATAAATCAATCTTATAGGTTAATAAATCGTCGTATTTTACAACAGTTGATCGGCAATATAGATAAGTACCTAATTAAAATAATTTCCAGTAGAATAGAAATAATAATAATAACATATACACATAACGTCGTATAGTGGTTAATGGCAGAACAAGACTGGAATTTTGTGGTTATATACGAGTACGCTTCGAAATTTAAGTCGCGAGATGTTTTAGAATATATTAGAATATATTAGAATATACACAGAATATCCTATATCTTTGGGAATTATAAAATAAAAAGGAGAACTCTAAACCTTTCTTCTAGTGAATATGATTCTAGTGGGAACGATTTTTTTATTTTATTTTAAGTAATCTAATCGCTGTGAATAAAACAATTTTACTACATAAAACCGTGCACGTACATGTTATACAAATTATTCGAGAAAAGAAGTGGAGTTAATAGTAATAGTAATAATAATAATAATAATAATAATAATATAATAATAATAAAATTAGACTAAAATCGGTAGATCCCACACGATTCTTAATCAACAAATATTGTCGAAACAGACCAGATAGTGTCAGGTTTATGTTTCATATTATTTTATACTTCTTTTCATGTTATTTTGTTATATATATAAAATATCTATATTCAACTTGTGAATGTATATAAATGTTATGTGTATTAAAAATAAAATAATGATTAAGAAACTTAAAATTTTTAAATATATATTTGCAAATTGATTGTATCGTAAGTTGACTACTATATTGGCTAGTTTAGGTATTCGGCTACTCTCGTCTGTCTATGATAATTAGGTTGTCGGAAGGTATAATCGGTGTTTAAATACATAAATTCTTTGCAAAGTGACGATCACGAACGCTAAAATTAATATATCTATATATAAATTAAAACCCCATTCCTTTATTATTTATATTATATAACTCGAAATCCTTCTGTAATGCTAATATAGCGTGTAAATATGTATATTAAGTACACCTAAATTATTCGTGATTTACAGAATTTCATATTGAAATAAATCTTTTTCCGATTTCTTCTTCTCCTTTTTCTTAATAATTGTTTAATGTTACTAATATTTAAACACACATATACCTATTCTCAAGTATTCTATTATGTTAGATATGTAGTATATTGAATATATATGTATATATTTATGTATATATGTTTATTTATACCTGTATTTCGTATATCTCGTGTCCATATCCATCTTTAGTATCTGCGGAATTCATTGTAATTCCTCCTTGTTGGTTATCTCTTTTGAATCGTTTTCTTGACTCTTCGTTACCAGCGTCTCCCATAGCGAATACTCCGAGCAATCTGGGTTATGTTGATGTGTTGTGTCTAATTCAGAGATTAGTGTACTTGCGTGTTCTATATGTTCCATGAAAAAGTGTGAAAAATCTTGTAATGTTAAGTAGTTTGGTGCTTTGTTAATAATTTTACATTGAAAATGTTTTAATTGTGTGTATGTTTCTTCGCGATGTTGTATGGAACATGGTAATGTAAATAATTTTATGCGTTGTAATATTTGTTCTCCTTCTTTGGAGTCAATCATGTTTGTGAGTGGTGTAGCTGTTGTTATGTATATAGGAATTCTAGATATTTCTTGTTTATTACCGTGTTTAATATCTGTTTTAATGTGTGCGCCTTCTAATAATAATTTCCATGTTCCTACATTTGTGGGTGTTATGAGTGGCTCTTCAAATAAGGCAGCTGAAGCAATTGGAAGTTGGTCGAAATGGAAAGATGATTTATCATTTTCTCTAGGTATTAATTCTGGTTGAAACGGTTTAATTAGGCAATCCATTAATAAACTTTTACCAGAATTAGTTGGTCCTAGTAATACGAAAGTATTAATTTTTTTATAACGTTTTGTTTTTATAATTTCTAACCAGGCTAAAAATTCAGCTGGATTTATTTGTTGTTCATTGAAATAGTAGTGCAACCAGTCTACGTTATTTTTATTATATAATGTATCGTTATATGTATCTAAAAGTAATTGAGTTTGCGATAATTGTTTTAATTGTATTATTGTTTGTGTTTTTTTTATCGTTAATAATTCTTTAATATATTCTCTATAATGGATGCCGTAACTTTTCATAATTTCCGTTTTTTCAGCTGTACTTATTTTAGTTTGCCACTCTATTAGTGATGTTATGTTATATTTGTTAATAATGTCTGATAATGTTTCGATCATGTTGTTTCTGTATTGTTTTGTTTGATTTATGTATGTATTTTTTTGTTCTTTTATATGTTCTGTGTATTCGGTGCAGTATTCTTGTTCATCTGGATAATGTTCGTTCGATAGACCGAGTTTTGTTAATTCTTGATTTAGTTCATTGTATCCTGATGCATTGTGATTTCCAAACTTTTCGAGGGATTTCGTACCGTAATGGAAGAGATAACGTACGAAATTCCTCCAATTGTAAATTTTTCTCGTTGTTGTTGTAGCTTTAACGTATCCAGCAGGTGTTGTACTAAGGTAGTTACATATTCTGTCCCTTGTTCGTTTTGAATTCCCTCCATCTGTTGATCCTTTCCATATGACGTGTATGTGGTCGTTGTGGTCGGCTGTAATGAAACTTGGACACCCACGTTTTTGTGTTGTAAGTTGTCGCCAGTTTGTTGGTTTATGTCTTTCAAATAATATGAATGTATACCATTGTCTGTTGTCTGAATTTCCTGAATTGTTACTGATAACGGTGATGTCGGAGGTGTTACTAGAGTCGGAGTCGTTTCCTGTTGGTGTTGGTCCGTCTGTTTCGTCTTCCGTACGTGTTCTGGCGGGAACCATGGTTTTGTTGTTTTGTTGTTTTTGTTTTTTTGTATTGTCTCTATGTCTGCTGGATTTTCGTTTGTTGGTTCCACAATGACTTGTGCAAGTACAATCAGAATGTTTGATGGTAGTGAGGATATTTCCATCGGTTCTATCGTGTGTGTCGATGCTGCGTCTGCTACTACATGTACTGCTTGTGTTATTGACATTACTTTGTAATTGTTGAGTGGGTATGTTTCGTTCTGGTATTGTATTATTACATTTGTTATGTTGTGTGTTTGCATTATTCTCATGTGTATGTTTTGAATCAATTTTCTGCGTATTTGGGATGACATGTTTGTTATGTGGAGATATACTGTTTCGTTCTCTATGTCTTTTAATATCTCTACTTTTGTTTCTAATTGGTATAATGGTTCCGGGTAATTCGCTCTGTTTGTCATTACTGTTATTAATGTCTCGACCGAATTGCGTTGTTCATTGGTCCACGATATCGTGGGACCAGGTTGACGTTTCTCCCATTGTATTATGTAACGATGTGGATTGGTATTTCTATCCCTGTTTTCGATATAATTTTGGGATTTTCGTTCGAATTTTTTAACTGTCCTTGCCAAGTCCAGCTCATATTGTTCAAATGCGTCTTCTTCTTCTTGTGTTAGTGGACTATTTATGTGTGTTAGTGTTTCGTCGTCTAATATGTAATATGCTTCGTCTGTGTTTATCATATATATGTTTAATTATCTATTGTGTCGTATGATGGTTCGTCTGTGTCAGTGTTGAGTTCTTCGTCTGTTTGTAATGCTTTTTCGGTTTTATATAAATTTTTTATAATATTTTTATGATTTTCACACTTTGTAGCTAGTTTTTTATAATAATTTGTTTTTAATTTTAAGATTTCTTTCTGTGTAATGTGTTTTAGTATTTTTCGATTTTTTTGTTTTATAGTGTAGAGTGTTTCGTATATTTTACTGTGTGGTATTGTTGGTGCCCAGTGCTCTTTGTTATCGTAGTATGCTCGTGTCTGTAAATATATCTATATATTAATATATTGTATATGTATGTGTGTACTGTATGTGTTTATATACATTTATTACTTACTCGTTTTATTGCTTCTTCTATTTCGAATCCTAGGTGGTTGAAGAGTTCAATCAGTTCTTGTTTGTCTTCTGTGTATTGCGTCTTTGTTGATATTTCGTCTTCTTTTATTTCACGATCGAGTGCTGAACACGACTGACTCGCGATAAAATTCATGACTAAATGAAATTGATGGGATGCGTGTTGCTTTTTATATGCTTTTCTTTTGTATGTGTGAAATATTTAGTGGGTAGTTATTGTGTCGTATGTTGTAATGTCTAATTATGGTTGCTTGATAAACAAGTTTTTATAAACTCGATCATCTTTCATTTACCTCCTACGTTGTACACGTACATCTCACACAGAAATGTTGATGGACAAAGGGACATGTTCTAAAACCTTTGCCACTTCATTATTAGAAGCACATTTTTTACCAGGAACTATCACACACACACACACACGCACTTCTTATAATTTTCGAAAACCTTCTTCTGTTTCAGCGTACACTTATACCAACAAACGCTACTATTAAGCGCAATAGTTCCTTGCATCTTATACTAACAATTTATTAAAATATACTTGCAGCATCCCCGAATTGTTTGTAATGCGGTCCACTATTCACAACAAAAAATTCGCGATCGTGTTTGGTACGTTAATTAAAAAAATAAAATAATATTCATTTCACGAACACGATCTCACCGTTCGCGACTAAAATTGTTAAGCGGAATTATCGCATATTTCGTTCAAGATCAAAATGCTACACTGCGCGTAATATATATGATATATATATATATGTATGTATTGCTGGCGGCGAATGCTGAGAGTATCGTGGACAGTGAGGACAAACGTGTCAATATTGGAAGAAGTTAACCCGGATGCTCGATTACGAGACATCGTTAAAAAACGCATATCTACTTTCTTTGGCCATATCATGCGACGGAACAATCTAGAAAAACTTATATATTAGGTGTGGTTGAAGGTCGCAGGCGAAGAGGGAGACCACCAACGCGATATGTGGACAATGTCAAAATGATAACTGGCGCCAGTTCACTACAGCAAATGTTCAGATGCGCCCAGAACAGGGATAGATGGCGATCAATACACAGAAAAATTAAAGCAAATCATAATATCACGATGCTCGGACCGAGCCCAACGACTATGGGATCATCTAAATGAAAAATATTTGGTTTTAGAAAAACTATTTGTATCTGGTTTTTGAAAAAACTATCTATAATCAGTATCGGATGATTATAAACAGATGATGAATAACGATGATGAGTAATCGTAAAGAGATAACTATCCAATATCGAATGTAGGTATCTGAAACGCGCGTACACATTACTGTGTTTGTTTTTTAGTTTTTAGGTTACTGTATGTTGTTATTACCACTTTGTACTTTAGATTTAGAATTGTGTAAAAGTTCTCATGAAGTTAATTGTACACATAATCTTGCCGAAATTATTAAATATGTGTGTATTTGAAAGATTCGATTCAGATGATTCATTATTAAGTCGAAAAGTGGGTTTACGAATTAAAAATAAACCATTCAAATTAATTTCATATAGGAAATAAATTTTAAAAAGTGTTGTTTTTTATTAACATATGACAAAAATGTGTACAAATTCGTTTCATATTTTGTATATTTGCCCTATATAATTTTAAAAACTTAGTAAAAACAATTATTAGAGGCATAAAAAATATCTGAAATAAAAAATTTAATAATGGAATACAAAAAAACAAAAAAAAAAACAAAGAATAACGTTAATACACGTTTTATAAAACAGACAACGCTGTACAAAGAAATAGAAGAAAACAGATAATTTATATAGTCTCAGATAAAAATCATATGAATAATCATTCATTTTTTTGTATCATCTAGTTATCCATTGTTCGATTTTTAAAAATATCCGGTTTTTCTCGTCACTGTTTATTTTATAATTATTATTTTTACCATTAATATTCGAATTCGAAATCTGGTATATTTATTTTTAAAATAAATTAAAACCTAATTTTATAAAATATTTTCGTAAGTAGCCAAATAATCGCACATATTTATAAATGTATACATTTCATTAAGTATACGTGAATGTGTAACCGATGACTTTTTATTTTCACGAATAATAATTGTAAAGGTTTACAGGAATTACAGAGAGTGACGAATCTCAATAATAAAAGTTCAATTTACTGAACATCCTCCGAATGATTACATTAATTCAACATATATATATACAAATGTCGCGGTGGCATAGATGCTAGAGTGGAAGGTTCGAAACCAACATGCCACAAAACGTTTTTCATTATCATATAATTCTTAATCATCACGGAGAAGGCAGTTTTACCCCACTCCGTATAATATGCACGCGCTTCTGCCTCGCACATAAATAGTGCCTTAATGCTAGCTCATTTTATACGTAAAAATAAACGTATAATGGCTAGTCACGACGTTCGACAACGAACAATACGACAATGACTATATATATATATGTATATATATATATATATATATATATATATATATATATATATATATATATATATATATATATATATATAGTAGAATTTCTTTTCCCCATCGCCCCCGGGACTGGGCATGTGACGGATAACAGAAATTCTATTTCAAACAAATTACATATATAGTTATACCACATTGTACATCATTTAGGAAAGAAATTTTAAAAAATATGTTTAATTGGATAATATTTAGAGTAGTGTATTTGTATGTAGAAATGCAATATAACATAGTACAATATAGTTAACTAGAAAAACTGTCTCTACGTCAAATTGTTTACATCTTAAAATAATCGGTAATTTTTTCAATTTCTTTGCAGCTTGTTTTCTTTACGGTAATGTTCCATATTTTTTTTTAAATTAGGATCTGTGTAATGCCTTCTCTTGTCTTTCAAACCAATTTATTTGTTAACATTATTTCAGATTCCAAATAGCTGATTTAGTTTTAGTTGCATTTTGATTTTTCATCGTCGTCAATTTCACCATTATCGAGTTGCTGAACATTAGATACAATATCTTCATCAGTCAAAATTTCAAAACCTTCATCTGTTTGTCACACTGTAACCAATTTGTTACTTCTTTAGTTGTTAGTGTGTCATTGTTAAGCAGTCCGTCATTGCAAAGTTTCATAAGTTCGTCAACATCAGCCGTTCCCATTGTTTCTCTAGGTGAGTAGTGCAAATTCAGGCCATAGTTTATTCCACCCATTCTGTAGGTTTAATATTTTAAGATCAACCTGTGCACTGGCAACATTAAAAATGGCGTCAAACTTCGGATTCATGGACAATTAGTTCCCTATACTTTGTACATCGATAAAAGAAGTAGTTCCGATTTTGTAACGGAAATATAACAAGTTTAATGACAATAATAACACTTTACAACGTGGAATAGTAACATAAAATTACGTATTTTAAATGTTCCTCTATTAGATTTTAATTAATTTCAATTGCGGGTAAATTGACGGACTAGTTAATTACGTTTCATTATTCGTATTGAAGAATTATTTTCGTGCTGGATTAGAAATTTTTCTGAAAAATTTTAAAATATTAATTATCTACTCGACTCGGTGCATAAATGATAGTTTCAATTTACCATTACGTAATAATTAGTTGTGTATTCATTAAAACGGATATTACGATACGTACTTAAGATTTTTAAAAATTCCATAAACGAAACAAATCGAATTATATTAAAAAGTTGAACGTCATTTAACGTATTTTTATTTACTAAGCATGGCGCATAAATGATAGTTACAATTTACCGTTACGTAATAATTACTCGTGTATTCATTCAAAACGAATATTACGGTACGTACTTTCTGTTTTTTCACCAATACGATCAGATAAAATTATCTATCATCGTGAATCCGCGCGCTATAATTTACTACATAATCGGAAATTCTATTTTTATTTCGCACGTTGCTCACGAAACTTTATTTTGAAATTAATATCCGACGCATTTAACGAGGGGAATGCCATTGAGTGTACTGATTACTATGACGAAGTTTCTTATCGCTTGACTTTTGCACGAGTGAATAATAATTTTTACCGTTACATATTGCATGTGATACCGGTATACACGTGATTATACATAACGCGCATTTCAATAAACAGATAGAAATTTATTTACTACAGGAAAAAATAATAATTTAAGAGATTTAAAAGTTTTCTCACCATTAAACTTTTCGACCAAGCTTGGAACGAACAATTATCACATCCATTTAAATAAGCAATAGTCAAAAATAATACAACTTTATTAAACTAAACTAATCGACCGAAGTTAGAGGTAGAAAAATACTTTGTCGGTTACATACTAATGAAAAGAATAAACAACAAAAAAGTAGTTAAAATGACAAAAATTTTTTAGCTTTTCGGGTGTTAAATCATTATGGATAAGTTATAAAATATATACAAATTTATAAATATTTTTTTCTTTTCTATTTCCCTCTAATCCAGAACTAATTTAAATAATTATCTACTGGATTTTATGTTGGTAAGTATCAGAAGATGGTGGTTTTGCCCATTAAAAAATACAATAAAATGTAAAAAAAAAATATTACTTAGATACACAATTTACAAAAATTATTATTATCAGTGATAAAATAGCATTTTTAAATAATTCGATAGTGAATGTGGTAAACGACACAATGAACAATCAGCAATATAAAATTTATACACAAATATTAATACAATAGCTAGTAAAATATTACTTATTTGTTTATGGAGAAATTTTATATCGGTCGATGTCTTTATTTATTTTTATTTTATATTATTGTTTATGTATACATTTTATATTACGCTGATTGTGTTGTTCACCACATTCACTATCAGATTATTTAAAAACTCTGTTTTATCACTTTGATAATTTTTGCAAATTATGTTTTTACATGTTAGATTTTTATAAATTTATATACATTTTTTATATTCACTCGATAATGACTTAACAGTCGAAAAGCTTTGTAATTTTTCATAATGAAAAAAATAGCGATTTTATCTCATTTTTTGTGATTAATTTTTTTTTGACATCACTACATCCCAAACTTTTCAAGTTATACACCAATGGTCTATACACTATAAACACGAGAATATTAAAAAAAAAAACAAAAAAAAAAACGTAAGTGTATATATACACGCATATATATATGTATTCATCATCGTCGTCATATTGTTCATTGCCGAAAGTCGTGACTAGCCATTGTATATTTATTTTTACATACAAAATGGGCTAGCATTCCAGACATTATTTATATGCAACGCAGATGATTCATAGATAAAATGTTCAAGGTCAACGTTATCGACATCCATATCAGCATTATATATTATGATATTCTCTATTCCTGGTTCCTCTTCATAATTCTCCGTTACATCAACTATTATAGTATCTTTATCACTAACTACAATTTCCTCATTTTTACAGATTATAGTCATAAAAGTATAAAGGTAGTGAACTTACTAAAATCTTCTGTATGTGTTATATCACTATCAGTTTTATCACCATTTGGAAGTCCATCTATAATAGAAGAATCGCACCTCATCAAAATATCCAAAATTTCATTATCATCCATGTTTATCTAATGACATGTGCCAAACATTACCATATACATGGCAAAGTATTTTAAAAAGTGTAAATTTATAATTCATTTGTCAAAACAGAAAAACTATAACAAGAAAATACTCATATGTGAAAATACATTATTGGTTGATATCCGCATACTCACCAACAAATTTTTCTGCTGTAAACCGTGTCAATTTTTTTATTACACATCGTTTCGAAAACAATTACAGTTTTCATTCATTAATATATTTGGTTTATTTAGAATCTGTTGCACATGCAAACCAACACAAGAATAAAACCACCTCCGTTACTAAATTAAATAATATAATAAATGTAACTAAGTATATCAACATAATAAACTTCAATTGTCTCATTTATATATATACATACCACACAATGATAAGTGTGCTTAACAAAAAGATATAAGTATGATTATTTTATAACTTACCTTTACATCCAATAATTTTAATTTTGGGGAGGAGGTATTAATGAAATTTCATTCCAGCGTTTGATGATGAACAATATTTTTTGTCTTTTTTCCAATTGGAGAGAAAACAATTTTACCAACAATAAAGCAAGAAAAATAGCTTTAAAGAAAAATGTAATACATCAAAGTCAAACTGAATTATACATTACCCAGTGTTATGATGAAATTTCATTAATACATCCATTACAAAATTAAAACTGCTGGAAATATACTTAATATTTTTTTGCTAAGCATACTTTTAATTTTTCTCATTAGTAAATTGCACCTTTGTGAAGCCATATAAATAAAGTTTAATCCTACCCAACAATTAATTCAACAGTGCTGTTAAAGAACATGTATATAGTTAATTTATTCTTAACTATTCTACTTCAAATATAAGAATGAAATTCATTTTTCCATTACATTTCAGTCTAACAAAATTTTTTTTGTGGTCCGGACGATTAACTTTTTTATACTATAAAACATATGGTTTAAATATTTTAGAGAATATACCAAACACTATTTAAAATTGTATAATTACACCGAATTAATAAAAAACGTTTATAAATCACATTTAAAAATTTATAATTTAACTTTAACTTGTAACTGGTTTTGTCTTATTCATTTAGATATTTTCACGGTTTTTAAAATAATTTTATGTAATTAATGTTACATATCTAGCAATAGTTGTCATGCATATGATGTGTAACGCCATATGAAAAAGTGGCGTGTGGCCAATTGGTGCCAATCAACTTGTCACAATTAAAAAAAAAAAGGACCAGTGACTGAATGTGAAAACTATCGTAAAATAACACTAGTATTGCACGCCAGCAAAGTAATGCTCACGATAATTTATAATCGTCTATACGCTTTAATGGAAAAGCAAAAGAACAAGTAGACTTCATAAAGGGCAGAGGTATGAGGCAACAAATTTTCAACGTGCGACAAATCATTGAAAAATCAAGAGTACAAGAAAGAAGTTATTCTGTGTTTCGTAGATTATCATAAAGCTTTTGACTGTGTCCAGTGGAGTATATTATGGTTAATTCTTACAAAAATGGGAGCTCCAAATCACGTAGTCTAATTAATTAAGAAGCTGTATGCTAATAATGCAGCGAGAGTTAAAACGGGAAAGACTGTATACTCAGATTATTTCAATGTGGGGAAGTGAGTTATGCAAGTATGCCTGCTCTCGCCATTACTTTTCAAAATATATACGGAATCTATTATGATACAAATATTATTTCTAATGATGGGAAAGATAACTGAGTGGAAGGATAGAATCCAATCTCCGATACGCTGAGGACATCATTTTGATAGCTACAAACATCGAAAATCGAAGATTGGAGTAAACTAGCAAAGATAAAGGGCTATTAATTAATCGAAAGAAGACCAAAATAATGATAATCAAACGGCCTAAAAATAACTTGCCCAAGAAAAAGCACATAGATGGAATAGAAGTGGTCGATAACTTCACATATCTAGATTCAATTATCGAGAATATTGGCGGATGCAAATGGAACCGCGGCACCGCATACAAATATCTAAAAGCGCGATGGATCGCTTAGTAAAAATCTGGCGTGATCAAGCAGTAAATAGAAAAGTTAAAATTAAACTGCTCAAGTCATTAATATTTCTAATATTTTTATACAGTGCGTTAACTTGGACATTACACTGAACTGAAAACAGACGCATCGAATCTTTTGAACTGTGGTGTTGAAGACAAATGTTAAAGAGAACCAACGAATCTATACTAAAGGAAGTCGGCGAACCTAGACGAAAAGTAATCAGAATGGGACGGTTTTTCGGCCACATAGTTCGAGCAAACGGATTGGAAAAGGCCGTCATCAAAGAAAAACTGGATGGAACAAAGTGTCGTGACCGTGTGCCTCTAAGATGGTCGGATGGATTAACAAAATTTGTAGCGAAAAGCTTCAGTGAATGCATACACGCAGCTTATAAGAGATAAATGGTGCAAACTAATTCATAAAGACTGCATTTCTGTGTCACCATGTCCTTGCTAAGGACGATACGAATTAAGAAGCGAGAAGAAGAATTTTGGAGATAAAGAAACTGTATTAGAAAACAAAACCCAATGCTAAACATTAATTCCTTAAAATAACTAGAAAATTGACTATTTTTGGTACACATACTACATTCGTATAAAAACGACTAGTGATGAAAAAATATTCCTTCGGGAGTCAACAATTTTCGGAAAAATTCATTGTTGGAACCGTGCTTCCAAATTTACTAAATCAACAAGATCGAAACAAAAAACTGGTTATTAATCCTGTTAATTTTCGTATATTCTATTTAAGATAACTAAATAAATTTATTAAAATCACCGCACATAATTTATGAAAAAAAAAACTTTTTGAAAAAAAATTATACTTCTTTCAAAGTTTAATATTTATATTGTTGACGCTAATATTATACGATTGGTATAAATTATCGATTGGTCGATTGAAGCTCTCTAGTATCGATTATAAATAAAATATTAATTATTTTTAAAATTAATTTTAATATATAAATATATATATATTTATATATAAGGTTAGGAAAGGTAACATTGGAGTGTCTCGGATATTAAGCTGATGAGAACAGGTACTTTGATCCGTTGCCCAACAGGCCGAGGAGATGATGAATATTGTTAAATTTTAAAATTAACTGCAAATAATATTTAAACAAGTTGTTTGAAAAAAAATTTATAATATTTTTTAAATTTAGTGATTTTTGCTAATTGAAGTCAATGGGATGAAAAATGGCGGTTACTCACACAAAATAACCCTTATTCTTTGGGTTATGTGATTAACTGAAACTGATTAGTGATTACACTTTACACTAGTAAGTAGTGCGTTTTCTTGCTTTCTGCGCGGTAATTTACTGTTCTTTTCTGAAGTTATTAAGATTATTTTAATTCATTTAGTTACTTTTATACTTTTATTATTTTCATTAGTTATTTATGTGTGTTAGTTTATTCTTTTTAATTATATTTAATGAAATTAGTTATGGAAAACGTATTTGAATTTTATACTTTGTGCTGAGATAAACACCGTTTATTGCACCGGTTAAGGGATTGGGAGTTTATTCTACGAGGAATATACGATAAATAACGGGTTTTCTGTTTCAATGATTTAGTAAATTTGGAAACACGGTTCCAAAAATTGAATTTTTTCGAAAAATTATGCATATGATGAGGATAGTTCGGAATTCGGATCAATAATGAGCATTATATTCTAATAAGGTACGTTATTTTATTATCTTATTTTTAATAATTTAGTTGTCTGTTTTCGTTTAGTTACATTAAAACTTATTTAAGACTATTTTTGGGACACAAATCACATTTTTATAAAAACGACCCGTGATGAAAAATTTACCCGACAAAAATTTGAAATTTGTGTCTACTTTTACAACAATTTGTTTTCAGTCATTTCACTTTTTCGAAATTTTTATTAAAAAAGTCAGATCTGACAAAAAAAATCTTTACTACCCGACCAGTTTTGGTAATGCAAATGTGATTTGTGTTACAAAAATCACTAATTTTGGAGATACTTGAAACTCAATATTCCCCTGAAGTTAAATGTTACATTCTATATATCGAAGTTAAATGTTACATTCTATATATCGAAGTTAAATGTTACATTCTATATATCGAAGTTAAATGTTACATTCTATATATCGAAGTTAAATGTTACATTTTATATATTGATGTAAGTTCAAAATAACAAAATTTCCGTCTAACAAAATGTTTTTGCGGTTCCGACGATTAACTTTTTTATACTATAAAACATGGTTTAAATATTTAAGAGAATACGCCAAACACTATTCAAAATTCTATAATTACATCGAATAATTAAAAAACGTTTATAAATCAGACTTAAAATCCATAATTTAACTTTAACCTGTAACCAGTTTTGTCTAATTCATTTAAACATTTTCAAGATTTTTTAATAATTTAAGGTAATTAATATTACATATCTAGCAATAAGTGTCATGCATGTGAAATACGAAATTGTTACATTGTATATATCGAAGTTTATTGTTACTTACTAATATTAATTGTTATATATTTTGGAAATAATAAAACTGTATTAAAGCAAATGTGAAATTAAATGAATACTTGGAAAATAAACCATAAAAATTGCAAAATGGAAACCAAATCAACTTACTGGAAACATCAACACAACCGGTTAACAATATTTAATTGTGTGCATCGAACGATATATCGATATCACATGATAAAAGAAAATTATATAAATTTAAAAAAAAAATCCGAATTCCAAATTTTATATATATATATATATATGTGTGTGTGTGTGTGTGTGTATAATAATAAGCTAATTGGTCTGGAATTTTCTAAGCTAGCTGTATCACCCTTTTTATGTATTAGAATAACATCTGCTTCATTCCAAAATCGCGGCATAGAGTTCTCTTTCAAACAGTTGTTAAACAGGTTTTTCAACAAATCTAAAATCTCCGCATTTCTTTCTTTAATCATTTCTGGGATTATACCATCTGGTCCGCTAGCTTTGTTATTTTTCATTTTCTTTGAAGTGTATTTGATTTCACTTGTTGATATATCCGCTAGGTTTCCCTTATCATCATTTATTGTTAATTTATCTTTTACTGTAGGCTTAACTTTTGTGTCATAGAGATCTGCATAGAATCTTTCTACCTCTTTGGATAGTTCAGTTTTGCCTGTAAGGATATCTCCGTCACGATTTTTCAAATGTGATTTTGATTTCGTCTATTAATGACCTCGTCAATGGTATGAATCCCTATATCTCGATGGATCAGTTCATTGGTAACGTACCAAGGCATACGGTATATCAATCTGATGGCTTTGTTCTGGAACCGTTAGATGATCATCCGATTCGATGGTTTCGCGCATCCTCACAGCGGTGCAGCGTAGGTCCATATTGGTTTTAGCATGGTATTATATATTAACAGCTTGTTTCGTAGCGATAGCTGCGACTGATATCCTATAAGCCAGTATAGTTTCTCAGCTTTAGGTCCAATTCCTTCCTCTTCTTCAGTATATGAATCTTCCAATTTAGAATGGAATCCAAATGTACACCAAGGTATTTCATCCCTTTGCTTCGCGGTACAAGTATATTATTTAACGTTAATTGTTTATTATGAACCTTTCTATTAGAGAATGAAACGTGTGTACATTTTTCAGGATTTATTTGGAGGTTCCTCTTTTGTGTCCATTTAAGTATGGTGTTTAAGTTTGCCTGTAAAATGGCAACAGCCTTATTAGCATCTTCATCAGTTGCAATTAATATCGTGTCATCTGCAAATGTTGCTACTTGTACATGTTCATCAGTTGGTAAGTCGGCAGTATAGATAGAATATAAGAGGGGCCCCAATACACCACCCTGCGGCACACCAGCACGTTTAATACTTTCGCACAATATAAAAAATAAAATAAACTACTATTCTAATTAAAATATTACTAAAACATTTTGTTTTTTTTAAAGCAGTATTATAATCAATAAAGATTATATGAAATAAATAATTAACAAAACAAAATAAATTAATCACTATAAAATTTATTTTATTTATACAAAGCTTTTCGACTTTAACGTCATTTTCAAGCAATACAAAAACGTTAAAATAAATTTTATAGTGATTAACATTGTTTTTATCTTGTTTTGTTAATTCATAATATCACTACTCAACATAAATAAATAATTTGCTTTTGTTATTATTTATTTTTAAAGCTTTTATTGTATAGCTTTTTTTTTACTTTAATTTTATTTAATACATAAATTATAATTAATTTTCTTCATTGTGATAATTACATATGGTATTAATGCAATACAATACACATTCATATCCACTTTCTGTACATTTTTCCATCTCCAACATGTCACATTTTTCTTGATTTTTAGTTAGGCCTGGGTTGATTACTGATTATTGTAAAATTCTCCATTTAAATTACTGGCTATTGTAACATTTCATTTAAACGACTGGATACTGCAAAATTTCTAATTTAATGTAATGGTTATTGTGAAATTTTTCATTTAAATTACTGGTTGTAAAATTTTCCATTTTTTAAATGGCTATTGTAAAATTTTCCTTGTTTTATTCTGATTATAAATTTTCTCTGATAATAGTAAATTTACAATGTAATGAGAACTGAAAAATGTGAAGGAAAGAGTTCAATTTTTTTTTCAGATTTTAAATTTCAGCAATACATTTCATACTGTAGCATGTGTCTATAAATTTCAAATAAGTTATAAGTGTGCCCCGACATTCCTAATTCAAACGTATGGATCAACCAACTTCCCAATGTTATTATTCAATGAGCAATTGTCAGAAGGGGAAGTATAGACCAATTTTCATATATTGTCAGAAAAAGTCAGCAAATTTAATAAAATCCTTAAATGATGTCTCTATTTGCTATATACAAAATTTCATGTCAGCATGGCTGTTATCAAGGAAAACTAATTAGCGTCAAATATTTAAAAATTCAAAACTCTGTCTCCAGTCAGTAAGAGTCCTTCATTATTCCACTTACAACTCCAACAAAACCAACGAAAATTGTGAATTCTTTATTATTATTTATTTATTTACAATAATTGGGATTAAGTCTAATAACCAAAATTACCCATTGTGTGCACTGTTAAAAATTCAAAAAAAAAAAAAAATTCAAAAATGAAAAGAAAAAAAGAAAAAACGACTTAAAGACTAATTTTAGAAATAAAGACGTAGGTGGCCAGAGCCGTGAAGATATCGTTGTTATTCAGGGCCAATAAGTAAGCCACCGAGAAGGGGGGTGTAAATATTCGGTACCGGTGGTTTCACCTACCACCTTTTCAAATTTTGTTGACAAAGGTCTCAGTGGTCTCAAGTCGAAACCATCTTAATTATAGCTACTTCAGATCCATCTATAGTGATAGGAAGTAACTACTTTTTCTAAAGCGAATCTAGCGTAATTCTTTGATGGTTTTTTGTTTATGTTCAAGTCTAGAGTGTGAAATATTGTGATTGTCTCAGGTTTTGTGTGTTTTTTTCAGTTTTTCGATTTTTTTATGGTAAAGTTTATCTATTTTCCACATTGTATTATATTTTTTGGTAAGTAATAAAAATATTTATTATTTATTTATGTAATAACATAGATATTTCTGTAATTAGTTTTGATGCATGGGTACTATATTTCGTAATGCACATTTCATTTATTCTTGTTACATTAGCGTCATAAAATAAGTTATATTTTATTTATCTTTCTGTAAAGAAAAACGTATTATTTATTTATTATATGAGAACATAATTATTGCTCTAATTTACACGTTTATTGTTTTATAAATAACGTTTTCATTTTATATACTGGCGACATGAACAATTTTATATTTTATTAATTTTCCAGATTTTTTCTGTTGTAAACGTATTATTTGTCAAAATGAGTAAAAGAATCCGCCTGGATAAAATGACACATGATGATTTTATGTGCCTGTTGGATGAAATCCCAAGAGATGATGAGTCTATAATTTCTGGAGTTGAATCAGATGAAGATTTTGGTGACAATATTGATAATATAACCGAAAACCCTACAGCATCAAATATTATAGAAGATTGTGATTCAAACGAAGAAGACACCAATGAATCTACGGTGATAAGTAAACCAAATTTTAATTGGTTGCGAAATACTACCAAAATGTTGGACCAGCAATAGACGATGATATTGAATCGCCAATTGATGTATTTGGTTATATTTTTGAAGACAGTTTAGTGAAACATATTGTTTCGCAAACAAATTTGTATGCTTCACAAAAGGGTGTAAACTTCCAACAGACCAACAAGAAGGAAATAAAATTTTTTTTTGCCATAAATCTTCTTGGAATTAAAAAGTATCTCAGTTACAAGGATGTTTGGTCTAGTAATCCACTTTTACGAGATACATATATTACTTCACTAATGTCAAGAAATCGGTTTTCCTGGTTATTTAGTAATATGCATTTGAATGATAATACAAAAGCACCAAGAAAGGGTGAACAAAATTACGATAAACTATATAAAGTTCGCCCGTTTTTGAATTTTTTGTCAATGACTTTCAAAAAGTGCTATATGCCGACAAAAATTCAGTCAATCAATGAATCAATGATTCGATTCAAAGGTCGGTCAATATTCAAGATGTATATGCCCCAAAAACCAATAAAATTGGGATACGTCTGGATTAGACCCAATGAAAATGGTTATATTTCAGAATTTGAAATTTACACCGGGAAAATAGGAAAAAATATCGAGAAGTGTTTAGGTGAACGTGTTGTAACAACGCTTACTAAAGATTTAGCAGGAAAGGGTCATCAAGTTTATTTTGATAATTATTTTACATCTATAAAATTGATGTAGACTCTAGAAGAGCAAAAAATATATGCTTGTGGAACCATAAAAAAAGGTAGAATTGGTTTTCCAAATGATTTTATTGAGAAAAATAAGAAGAGAGGTGATTCAGATTACCGCTATACTGAAGATGGTCTATTAGCAGTCATATGGTTTGATAAAAAGCCCGTAAGGTTTTTATCAAATTTTCATAATCCTGTACAGCACACAACAGTAACTAGAAAGAATAAAGATGGGACCACCACAGAAATTTCATGTCCACAACTAATAAAGAACTATAATTCACATATGGGGTTTGTTGACTTGGCGGGCATGTTGAAAAAATGTTATGAGGTAGACAGAAAATGTTACAAATGGTGGTTCAGAATTTTCTGGAATTTTCTTGATGTGTTCATTGTCAATGCTTATATAATATTCAAGGAACGTTCAAAAGATATAGGAGGCGTAACATTGGATCATAAAAATTTTCGGTTGGCAGTTATATCAGGGTTGGTCGGATCGTCAAAAAACAGCTCACCAAGAGGTAGACGCAGTGATCATAAACTGCAGAATAAATTCAAAATAAATATTCCCCCAGAACAAAGATATTGATCAAGTAGCACATATGCCTGTAAAATGTGGATCCCGAAGATGTGCTTTGTGCAGTACTGCAAAAAATCCTTACCGAACAAGATGGAGTTGCGTCGAATGTAAAGTTGGTCTCTGCATGACATCAGGAAAAAATTGTTTTCAGGAATATCATAAAAAATAACATTAGACAATGAAGTCATTTTGTTGTAAATATATGTAAAATATGTAAAACTATTATTTTAAAAAGATTCCTGTGCTATTAATTAAAAAAACATTGTAATATAATACAATATTTCAGGAATAAATTAATTTTGTTTTCCACATTTATATCTCCATAAGTACCAGTGGTTTCACAGTGAAACCACCTCATAAAAAAAGTTAAATTTTTTTTAACAAAATTTTTTATTATTTAAAAATTAGGTGTAGTAATAACTAAAATAAAGTAATCACTTTTTAAAAAATATTAAAAATTAATATATTGGTACCGAAAGGGTTAATTGTAACATTTTTTTGATAAAGGTATCTCTACCTCTGGAATACAAATCACAAGATTAGCATCGGTTATATTTCCCGCATGCACAGGGCAGTATAAAGATGGAGTGAGATTGATAGAGTACAAATGGCTAGGAAGGCAATTGTGGTTGGAACGACTCGGAATGAGAGTACCCTCCAATGCACCAAGTTTTGCAGCCCGATCACATACTTCATAACCATGAATACCCTCATGAGCGGGAACCCAAACGAAAGATACCAAGGCATGGTTATTGTATAAATAAACTAAATTTTCTACTATAGATAACAGAATGTAGTCCCTATGGTAGGGTAACCTAGGTTTCTTCAGGGCTTTAAGAACACTAAGAGAGTCACTTGCTATTAATATTTTCCCTGTGATCCCATTACCTCTGATATACTGAATGGCTTTGAGAATGGCAAAAGCCTCTGATGTAAACACACTACAAAATTTAGGGAATCTAAACAGTTTGGTGTAATTTAAATTAGGAATGTGAACTGCAGCACCAGTGAGTTGGGATACCATATTTTTTGAACCATCTGTAAAAACTAACATGTGATCTGGCCATAAGCTAGCGGTGATTGATAAAAATAAACTATTCATTTGGCAATGATTTTTCATTTGGGGTAGTGAAGAAAAACATGTAGTGTCAATATCGATCTTTAAAAAACCACACTTGTAGGGAATGGTTGAATATTTGAGAGGAAAATTAGGTATAATAAGGTCAGCATAAGGTAGTCAAGTCTGAGTTCTGTCAGCTAAGCGGGGGATTTTATGCAGGACAAATCTTCAATGTCGGTTAATGTGGCTGAAAAGACTAAAGATAGAACCTCTAGAACTATCCACTCGTTTTAGAAGGAATCTATCTGCCAGCAAAGTAAACCTTAATTCCAGGGGAGGAAGAAGAGTTTCAGTCTCTAGTACAAAAGTAGGAGTTGATACAAAAGCTTCTGTTATTGTTCTCAAACAAGAATTTTGAACAACTGTTAACCTCTTGAGATGGGATTTACAGGCTCCGCTGAAGAGAAAACAGCCATATTTGAGACGAGAGCGAATGGCAGCAACATAAATGATACAAAGTATACTCGGATCAACCCCCCACCAAACAGAAGTTAGAGACTTCAGAATGTTGGAGGCTCGGAGAGATTTCCCTGCTAAGTCCTTGATATGTGAACCCCATGTTAACTTTTGATCGAGTATAATCCTCAAGAAACGTTTCTGTGAGGCAAAGGTGAGTGGTTCACAGTTTAGTGTAACCGAGAGGTGAGTCAGATTTAGCTGTTTGAGGGAAAAAAACCATACAGGTTGACTTAGTTGTTGATAATGATAAGTGGGAGTTATGCATGAAAGAATTCGTGAAATCTAAGGTCTGTTGTAAAACATACAGGCATTCCTGCAAAACTTTTCCTTTATTATATACAACAATATCATCCGCATAGGAATTACAATATACCTTATCTGGTATTTGATCAAAGAGAGGAGAAATGTGCAAGTTAAACAGTAGAGGGCTTAGTACAGACCCTTGGGGGAGACCGGTGTAGGCTGTTCTGAGTAAACAGCTAGAGGAATTTGAAGGGTGAAAAACAAGTGTACGCTTAATCAACAGATTATGAAGGAACACTGCAAGGGGATTAGGAATACCAATCTGAATCATTCTATTAAACAGAGTCGGAATATGGACATTATCATAAATATCCAGAAAGCAGGCAGTAAGGTAAGCTCTGTTGATAAAGGAATCATATACATCAGCGGTGAGGTGGGCTAGATAATCCATTGTAGAGTATCCTGGGCGGAAACCATACATTGATTTTGGGAATTTGCCATTGGACTCCATCCACCATCTCAGACGATTATTTAGAATCGTCTCCATGATCTCTTTATGTATATGATATACATGATATTAGACCTGAAGTTTAAAAAACTGTATAATACGTAACTAAAAATTTCAACGAACGATAAAACATTGTTACAAATATTTTTTATTTCAATATTTAACAATATGATTAAAAGACGAATTTACATAAAAATAAATAATAAAAACACGGTATACAACACAATATTAATATAGCTATATATATATATATATATTTTTATTTATTTTAAAAAAGGTGCGTTGTAATCAGTATTTTTAATGAAACGATACGACATCTTTGTATCTTCTGTACAGTAAAATGAAATGAAACTCATAATCAGTACCAATTTAAACAATAATATTAAAGAATCATGCCAATAAATTGAATATTAACAATGGTAATACGACATACTGAAATAACATCGAAACCAAACCTAATAACGAAAATGTGATTTGTTTCATAAATTTTATCGGATTGAAGATAAGCGGCACTTTCCATAATACGTGCGTATGCATATTTTAAATTTTCCATTTACAAAATATTGATGGCAAAGTTGTTATCAGGAAAAATACATAATACACAAAAAAACAAAACAGTACATTACTGATTACAATGCACACAAAAATTCGTTATTTTCCAACATAAGATAAAAAAAAAAAATTATTTAGTAGTGTCATAAATGATATATATATATATATATATATATATATATATACATATATATATCCACATACGTTACATACGTGTAGTAAATAAAAAATATACATATTTCAGACTTAACGAGAATTATGAGTAATGAAATGTTTCTCCGATAGTAATACGATAAATAAAATTATATAATAATAATATAATTAATAACAAAAACAAACGAAGACATATATTCCCCGCAAGAAAACGATAAAAAATGAATTTAAGTCACACTTTTGTAACAGGTCATGAATTATATTTTGATAAATCATAGTAAGTAAAAACAAATTTATATAAACCATATCTGGAAAACGAAAATAAATAAATTTTTACACTGTCGGCAGAAATGTAAAAAAAAAAACATCAGAATTTTATAATTTCATAGCCGAAAGGGTTAATTCCAGTATCCGGTTATTGTTTTGAAATTCGCGAATTTCGAATAGTCCATTATTATTTGTTTCCTCTAACTGTTTTTGGCTCGGGTGTGACAGATGTTAGCCGATGCATCATGAAATTCGCACGGAAATCATGTATATTATCCAAAGCCATTGTAGTTCGCATCGTTTCCTGGGGCATCTCGAGGAGGTCTCTGCTTTATATGGCAAGACAAAGTTCAATCTCGAGATTTCAATGTGAAGGAAAAATCAGCGGAAAGTTTCAATGAAAGCTGGCGAATATGGAAAACTCTAAATCGGATCCGTCAAGGGTGTGCCCGAACAAAACAGAATCTAACAAAGTGGTCGCTGGCCACGGGACGGACATTGCGAATGCGACAAGATACACACCATGGCACACCTACTCGAATGTGAATTGACTGGTGTTGCACGATGAAGAATGTCATTGACGAGAACGAGGGCGCTATAAAGTTGGCGGAATACTGGTTCGAGAAAATTTAATAGATGTTAAAAAGTAGTTTAAGTTATAATTGGCTCGGACACGAATAATACTAACAATAATAATAATTTTTTTCCTCAACTAGAGTTATATTTCTGCCATCGTATACCATATTAAGGTTCGTTCAATACGAGTATCTGGTTATAATTTTTAAATTCGTGAATTTTAGATAAGATTATTGTTTCTCGAAATTGTCACCAAGGAGTAACGAATAAATGAAAAAAAAATATCGCCGAACGATTCTTATAACATATATATATATATATATAAACGACTCTAAATATAAAAATATTAAGTTATAGAGATTATTCGTTCTTATGTTATAAATTAAGTATATATTAATTAAGGCATCATTGATAAAATGAAAAATTTTTATAATTAAACGTTTACGATTTAAAATAAGAAAATACTAACCGATAGAGAACATAATCGCTTTCTTAATCCGATAAAAAACAATATTTATCGAAATATCGATTGACGATACAAATGTTCGTCAAATTCCGATAGAAAAAAAATCTTAAAGGTTGTCAACGACGAAATTATTTTATAAGTCTTGCAACGTAATAAATATACTAAAATATTCGCGTTCGATTAAATAGGGTAAAAAAAAACTGAAGTTATTATCAAAGACGAAAAGTTACGTTTTTAATTTTTTTAACGTTCTGATCAATCGTACATTTTAACGTTAATTATACATCCCGTCGAATAAATAACACGAAGAATTTCATAATACCATATATATATAATATATTATATATTATTACGAAAACTAAAAAAAAAACATTTTTTAAAAAATAATAATACAAAAACTATATATATATATAAAGCGTCCAGTATATTTGAGAAATATTTCTTTTTGTACGAGTTAATAAAATGAGGATATTTTTAAAAAATCGATTGAGTTTTACTCAATTCGATTACGAAAAAAAAAGTCGATATAATTAACTGAAAAAACAGAAAACACGTACACGTCGAAAGTTAACCCAAAACAAAAATAAAGTTAATTCATTAATTGAAACATCGACCGCAAAACACGTTTTTCAGGATAAAAAACATTAAAAGAAATATATATATATATATATATGTATAACAATGAGAATGAGAGATTAGAAGAAACATGGAAGACAAACATAGTCTGGAGTACGCAGCCGATCAGACACTGTCAGCATACGGTAATAAAAATAAAATGGAAGAAAATAAAAATGCTAACAAACATCATAAGCTCAAGTCGGATTATATTGCATTATCTTATATACTAACGCACACACACCTACACCAAATCATACAATTTTTAACAAATGGAACCACATATAGAATGAAGGCTCACAAAAGTTGATTGTTTGTGAATCAATTCAATTATGGATATATATACATAATTAAAATGACAGAATGCATCCGATAAGTAAGTATATAATACTTCAGAAGTAGAAAAAATTTATTACATAAGTAAGGCATACTTATAATATGTATATATTATATACAAAGTTAATGTATAAGTAAAATTTATTAATAGTGAAAACGAATAGAAATAGATTTCGAGTTTTGATCAATATTTGTCCACATTTTATTTGGTTGTTATAATTTTAATAGTAACTAATAATTGCAAAATTAATAATATGCATATGATGATGATATATATATATATATATATATATACGTATTATGTATTTCATATTGGTTATTTACGTTGAGCTGCGTCAACCTTCATGACAGACTAGCTTGAATGTCGTTGCTTTGCGCACCAATAGTACATATTCGTTCTGCAATGAATATGCCATTACATACATTACAAAAAAAAAAAAAAAAAAAAACAGTAAATCAACCACTAAATACGAAAACTAAAATACATGACGTATATATTTCAGAATTTGTGGAAATTATGATTTTTTTCTTACAATAATTTTGTCGTAGACTAATAAATAATTTTCGGAATATTTGAAACGCTAATCGAAATATTAAATTTTCATTAATATGCGATGAAAAACAATTTCTTAGCTTAAATAAGTATTTTATGAAAGTTGTACTCGGGGTAAGGGGTTAAAAGTTAAAAATTCGTAATTAGACCATTTTCAATTGCCTAATTAATTACATGTACGAAGTTTCATCGAAATCATTCGAGTCGTTTCTGAGATGGCCAAGTATATATAATATATATATATATATATATATATATATATATATATATATATATATATAAATTTATTAGCTGCTACGATTACATTATTAATTAATCTTTTCTCATTTTAAACTATTTTCATCTATTAACTCTGTCTTTTTTGCTTTATTCGATCTATACAGTTAATAATTTTTAGTTTCTGTTTACACGTTTTTTACAGTCGTAAGATTTCAATTTTAATCTTATTTGCTAGTCTATCAAGAATATTCAATTTCACCCTGTCACTTTTCACTTCTCCCCCCCTCTCTCGCTATTTCGATTTTTACATGTAATTTAATAAGATTACTACGAGTCTGTGTTCTTGATGTGTACAATCGTAGTCTTATTCTTATTTTATTGATCATTTAAATATTTTCACTCTTTTTTTAAAAAGTTTAGAATGTAGTAGTTAAAAATAAATAAATAAATAAATAAATAAATGAGTTAAAATCACTATTTTTTCTTGTATTGTTTTTTATATATAAATTTTATACCGCTTATTGTTGGTTGTGTTGTTTACCACATTCATTATCACATTATTTTAAAATTCTGTTTTATAATTGTAAATTTTTCACATTTTATATCTTTACAAATTTGTGTATATTTTTATGATTTTTATAATTTATATTTATATATTCGCTCGATAATGGCAAATTTTGTGACTTTCATAAAAAAAAATAATGAATTTAACTCTCTTTTTTGTTGTTTATTTTCACTCTTGTCTCATATCGTTCATATTTTCCGAAATTTTAAACTGTTCATCACTGCATACAATGTCCACTATATATTATATCGTGTATTAAATTTTTTCGATGTGTTTCTTATTAGATATATCTCTTTTGTTAAATAAAAAGCTGTTTTCATCCTGTCGTTCCCATAACGGATTTCTTCCTTGAAGCATCATTCTAATGTCTTCCAGATACTTCAATTTATATAGATTAACTGACCGATGTCGGTTATTATTTTATTTATTGATTTTTTTTTAACAGAAGGTCTGGTATATTTATTACAAGTTCGAGTTTTTAAAATAAATTTGTAGTGCATCTTCATCAACTCGTTCTTTCTAATAACTACGTCTGCTTATTTGCTTTTATAGATTAGATGATAACCGAGTATAATTTTTTTCAGTAATATTTTTTAATCCTAGCTTTGGATCATTTTCTTATAATTATGTTAAATACGCTATTGAGAAGTTGCTTACTTGTATGTTTTGTAAATTTATGCATTTGTTAATAATTTTTTAATATTACGATTGGTTTTTCCCTTCAAACGGACATAATTAATTTAGAACATTATATAGTACTTATTCATTTTGAATCGTCAGGTGTTTTTTTAAAGATATATATATATTTTTTATTTATATAAATACATTATTATTGACCAGATATTCAAAATATGTTCTACGCCGTGATAAGACATTCCTTGAATTCGCGTCAAATATTTACAAATTTTTTGAATCACTCGGTTGTTCTTCAGCTCCGGTTTTGTAAAACGTTTACGAAAGTATTTTATCCTATTTAATCGTACATCAATTTTCGATATATAACACTATTTTAACATTAGATACGTAATTCCGTTTTGGATTACACATTATTAATTTTTAATACGAAATTATTAATTGACGACGCCTACGAACCGATAGAATTATACTACGGATTGCGTGAAAGACGAATCCATCTATTTTTCGGACATACTGTAAGAGGAGAAAATCTAGGGAAAATATTATTGCTTGATAAAGCATCCGGTGAAAAAGGAAGAAGCAGAGTGCCTACTAGTTGGACTGATGGGCTGCGAAATCAATTTGATACGGTAGCAACAACAGTCACTACAGCTCAGAACCGGAATCTATGGAGAACAATCGCAGGTCATAACGATTAGAATTAACTAAATACAAAATGGGTGGAATGCAATTAACACTATTTTAATAATCTGAAGTTCATTACACACTAATTAACTTTTAGTTAAAATTAAAACGAGATATAAATTTTTGACGTAAAACTGCAGATTTTAGTACACCGAAGTAATTAAAGACGTCCAAGTAAAATATGTCTAACCTATTTCGATATTTAGTCCGGTTTTTATAATATACGACATTTAGAAATTATACAAAATGACACAAAAAAAAAAAAGAAAATAAAACAGTATTCTGTGTACAATATCGTTTTTTAGACAAATTTTAGATAGTTGTTAACGTGTTTATATAATTATTTCAAAATATCCATAACGAAAATGAACAATTTTCTTAGCATTAAAAGTTTACGGAACACAATGACTGAAATGGTGATACCGGTCTCGGCAACTACTTCAGTATGCTAAATAAAATTTTTAATAATTTCAAACATTACTTCGTAATTCTGCTATTATTATACTAATACTTTAGGAAGGAAGTAATTTCGGCAACTGGCCAATAGTTTATTTTATTCCGTAGAACATTTATTTAATGTATAATATTTCAATTATAAAAATATTTATATAACGCATCAAAAATTAGGGTTAATCCTAGAATACTTGAACAGCTCAGAATCGAATCGGGACTTGGATAAATCCGTTTCCTTAAACAAGATAAAAAATAATAAAAAAAAAAAAAAACGCGAAAAATTTCTAATATAAAATACACCCTTTCAAATTTTACTTATAAGTAGCGTCGATTGAGTTGTGATAATTATTTTTTTTTTATATTGTTTATTTAAAAAATTATTTTTGTATAATAATAAATAAAATCGTATATTTTAAAAATAATTTTTGAGTAACACCTTTTTTATAATAATAAACATAATTACACCAGGTTAGCTTAGATTAGGTTAATTAGACGTATGGTTAATAATAATAATAATAATAATAAAAAGTGGATTTAGATAGAAATGTCAACTAATCTGATATCTCCCGATGGGCTAATTCATCAATTACATCACGTGGAAACCATACCCTCATTACAAGTGTAATTTGAACGATATTTTGCTTTTTCTTTCATATTAACTTTTGATGATAATGATGATTATTATTTCCTTCTTTTTATACATTTCCCGCTCCAATTTTTATGCAATTTCGTTATCTTCATTCTAGTCATATACGTACTTCATCATTTTCTTCCCATAGAACCTTAAAAATGCATTGAATATTTGTATATTTTATTTATTTAAAGACGGTCGATGCGTCCACTCTAACTTAAATGATTAAATATAACTAAAACGTAAAGCTACATCTTTTGGAATATATTTATACATTTCAAAAAAATAAAAACACATCGAACGGTAGCTTCATCGTCCGCAAGCACTTCTTCTATCGTCATTCTTCCCGTGGACGATTGTCTTAACGCTTTCTCCCGCTCCTTGGTGAACCGTGGACAATAATGTGATCGATGGACATTTTTTTGTTACCACAGTCTCTACACGACTCTGGAGTAGCGGACCGTGTGTTAATTTCGTACGGCAATAATACAATTTCTTCTCGTCTGTTTTCACGTTGTGATGTTGCCCAGTGTTCCAATTTGTCTTTGTCGTAAATTGTTATTCGTTTGATTAGTCTATATATTTTGAGCAACGAACTTGATTGCGAGTATTATTTGTTTTCTCGCATTTAATAGTTCTTTTCCAAGTGTCGTTGTGGTCTGTTTACTATTTTCCCATGGCGAGTTTGTAGTTTTGGGTGGGCTGATGATAAACCGATTTATATGTAAGTAATTTAAATAATCATTACATCCGATTCCAAACGGTTTATTTTTGTCGCGGTAAAATTTATCAAGATTTTGGAATGGAATGTTTTATAGAAATTTACATGCGTTTTCTTGCCGCCAAGTTTCGCGTAGTATTTTAGTGCCAATATAATTCGCCGGTGTTTTAATGACGTTATATTTGTTTCTGCATGCAAGCTTATTACCGGATTTGTACAGAACGCTCCACTGCATATTCTGAGCGCGCTGTTCTGGAATACGTTCAGTTTCCTTAGTGTACTATCTGCCGCTGAGTCGTATGCGATCGCACCGTAATCCATTATTGGTCTGACAAAAATTCCGTATCATGATTTTCCGTACGACATTTTCAGTAAATTAAGAGCTTTCTCGTACATCTTAGTTTTATGCTTTCAATATGTGGCTTCCAGCTTAATTTATTATCGAATATGAGCCCTAAAAATTTTGTTCTGTTTTTATTAGCTATGAATGTATTGTTTAATTTTAACTTGATCTCGCGTTCTGGTGCTTTCTTTGTAAAATTAATTACGCGTGTTTTTTTCGGTGGAAAAGTGTATATTCTTAGTGATCTTTTGTAATTTTTCTTCTATTTCTATGTTATTATTTCCTCGTATGTAAATCGCTAGATTCGAAAAATATTGAGTAGTTGGCCGGGTATTTGATTTGTAAATCACTTAGCGCTAGTATAAATAGTAGGGGACTTAATACCGATCCTTGTGGCACACTCGATGTTTAATTTCTTTCCGTTGATATCGAGTTACCTACCTGAACTTTGAATTTCCTATTTTTTAGGAATGCTATACCAAATTTTGGTAGGTTCCCTCTACAACTGATTTCATACAATGTATTTATAATTGATTCTTTGGATGTATAGTCAAATGCTTTTTCTATATCGAAAAACACGCATAAGCTATATTGTCGCATTGTAAAGCCATCTAGAATTTTTTGTTGTAATCTTAATATATTGTCGATAGTCGATCGATCTTTCCTGAAGCCACTTTGATGTTTGTCCAATATAATCCACATCATTATTTTTGCAATTATCTTTTCTAAAAGTTTACACAATGCGCATGTCAATGAAATTGGACGATAACTATTTGCTTTATATTTATCTTTGTCGGGCTTTAATATCGGCACAATAGTTGCCTCATTCCATTTTTTGGTAATTTTATGAAGTTTTTAAATTTGATTGAACATATACAGGATACATTTAGTATTTTCAACTGTTCGATTTTTTAGCATCTCCGAATGGATATAATCCGGCCCTGCAGCAGATCTTTTTTGTTCTTTTACCACATTATTTAATTCGTGTTGATGATATCTTGATTATATTCTTCGTTATTTGGCTAGTCAAAATCTGAATTACTTCTAATGGTATGCGTTATGAGATGTTTGTGTGTCATCGAAATTTTGTAATAGTGTTCGGCCATGACCTCCGCTATGTATTTACTCTCATATTGCAGATTTTCGTTCGAATCAGTTATCCCTATGACGGTATTATCGTTTTTCTTATTTGATTCCATACTATCGTAATAGCGGTTTTTGAGTTTATTCATGAAATAAAGTCTTGCCAACACTTTTTTTTTTTACATTCGTTGATAGTTCTTCTTGTTGTGGTTCTTGCCTTTTAAATTTCAAAATGTTCTCATTAGTTGGATGAAGCTTATAAGTACTAAATAATTTTTATTTTTTTAATAGCAGTCATACATTCATGATTCCACCAGGGAACTTTTTTCTTCCGATGTTGTGGTTTCATTCTTGGTATGTGTATTTTAGCCGAGTGCAAAATACCACCTGCGATTTCTTGATTTATTTCATCCGGGTCGGTTAAATTTAATACATGTTTAAGATCTATTAAGTTTTTAAAGCCTTCCGAGTTTGTTTTATCTATAATCCAGTTTTCATGCCGTTCCCTACATTGTTGATGTTCTGTTAATATATTTATGATCTGTGGGAAGTGATCACTACTGTATAATTTTCTGCACGTTCGCCAGTACAACGTATGGCTGATAGATGAACTGCAAATGGTTAGTTCTATGACTGATGTAGTACCGTTGTAGCTATTAAATCTTGTTGGCTCACCTGTATTCGTAATACTGATAGGAGGATCATTTAAAAATTTTTCTATTACTTGTCCTTTATTATCTGTATTCGCTGATCCCCATATTATGTTATAGCTGTTGAAACCGCCTGTTATTATATATGGCCGTGAAAGTTGATCAGTTAATGATTGTAAATCTTTTAAGGATACTTGACCATCTTTATGTAAATAAATCGTACATACCGTAATTGGTATATCTAGGAATAGTTTTACTGCGGTTACTTGGTAAACTGACTGAATCTGTATGTCCGGTTTCTTAATACTATTGTGGGTAGCAATTAAGACTCCGCCTTTAGTGTTACCAGTCGTTAACAGATCACTTCAGGTAATGTCATAACATTTTAATTTTAGATTTGATTAGGATTTAATTTTGTGTCTTGTAGGCATATTACAGTAGGTTCTAAGTCTTGAATAAGTAATTGTAAGAACGCTAGTTTGGATATAACGCTGTTTATATTCCACGATACTATATTTATCATAACTTGTGATATTTAATTATAGTTCTTCTACCAGGTAGCTGTCCAAACTGTCCTCCTCAGACTCAGTTTTGTTGCATTTTTTAATAATACTTCCGATTTTAGTTTAATAATTTTCGCTGATTTTTAATTTCATAACTCGTTAAAATTAGCCATTTTTTACATTTCTGAAAAATAATTGCGAAATGCCAAACATTATAATTTTATATCTGAAATGGATAATGATAAAGCACGTGGTTTTGTATAATTATTTATATATATATTTTTAAAACACCCAATTTTGGTTTCTCTTCTTTTTCTTCAATAATTTGAAAATGCGACAAGAAAAAAATTGGACTCATTACGACGAAAAAATGAATTAATTACGAAAAAAAATAAACATACCCGATTTACGATCGCGCAAGCGTTATATTATTATTCTACATTAAACCATAATTGGATCTTCGTCGCTATCAACTAAATGCAAATTCGAGGAGCCACTTTTACTAGCGGTAGAGCCGTGCAATTTAGGTTTACTACTATCGCTTACAACGCTAACGCTGGAATTAGGCTGAGCTGAAATTAAAATTACGTTTATATATATATATATATATATATATATATATATATATATATAAAATAAATAAAAAAACAGAAGCGTTCAAAAAAAAAAAATACTATAAAAAAAATTACGAATAAATTTCAACGAAAAGTTTATTTCAAAAACTTGACTACGGAATTGATTAAGTAAGGATAAATTTATTTTTAGATGTCGTATAATATTATGTTATAAAAAACGATTTTAAAAAAATACGAATGAAAGTATATTTATTGAGGTTTAAGCACGATATTAATATTTCAGGATAGAGAAAATTGTGTACAACTTTACAATTGTAAATTTGATTTTAATATTTAATTAACTTAAATGATTAAATTTATTTTCGAAGAACAACAAATAATATACATATATTACACACACACACATATACATATATATTATATATATCGACTCATTAATAATATCGTTTTTCAAAAATCGATCAATTAATAGATTTTCACATAATATAACAGATATATTCAATGTTTTCCACATCCGCAATGTCATGTACTAATTATAAATCATTATTTTCAATTAATTGTAATAAAATTTTAGACTAAATAGTTGTTTATACTTTAAATATTATTTGTTTTAAATTTAATTACCCTTACTCGCAACAGGGTTTTAAAACATAAATATATATAAAATAATATATGATGCATAATCTTTTTGAAAAGTAGTAACGAATAATGTAAATATATAAAAAAATACAAATAATAAAATCGAATGATTTTTTGAAAATGAAGTAACTGTTTATTGACTTATTAGTCGATTCAAAGCAGTCAGTTCTTAAGTTGGTTTCGTTGAAACGATTTAGTCAGATTTATATTATGAAAACAATTTAGTCACTTATTGTAAATAAGCTACTTACACTTAGTTACTTTTTGTTAATAGCCAACTAACAACTAATTTTAGTTAGCTTATAAGTTATGAATTATTCGATTCTTTAGTAGCATTTATTGAGTGTGTACAACGTATTTCTATTTTGACCGACTACTAATATAATTTGCATGTGTTTATTATAATTTAAGTAATTACAACTGTTCACTAATGGTGTAAAATTAATTATTTTTTTTTAAAATTAGAATGTATTCGTAAGTATAAATAAACAAAAAATTAAAATATGTTTAAAAATTGTTTCACATACATATATGTCAGTATAATTAAATTATTGATTTGACATCTGTGCAATATATGTTACTGTGAATAAGTATTAATTCCAAATTAATGATATAAATTACATAATCGAATATAGTTTAAAATAATAATTTTAAACAAGTATTTGAATACATTACATTTTCAAATAAATTTAATTTTGAAAATTAAATTCTTTACGCTAGAAAAGAACTGCGATTTAAAAAAGTTAAATTTGCATTTCTTAATTTTCATGAATAAATGTAAATCAGATAAACTAATACACTCTATGATTTTATATTATTGGAAAGTTTTTCTTATCATTGTAAAATGGGAACAATTGATTAGCACATACATGTGTAATATATTGATACTAGGACGGAGTGCGATGATTAAACTAACCCGGATATGGAAAGACTCCTCTGTCACGAAAAATACAATTCAACTTGTACGCACCATGGTTTTTCAATATTTCTGTACGGTGTGCAGAATCGTGGACGATCAGAAAATCCGAAAAAATTCGCATAAATAGTTTCGAAATATAGTGCTGGAGAGGGCTCCTTCGAGTTTCATGGATGGAAAAGCATACTAATACGTCTATTTTGAAAGAAATTGGTACAACCCGCAGATTAACAACGGAAGTTCTCGTACGTATTATGCAATTTTTTGATCACATTATACGAAAACATGATGGAATCGAAAGAGCAATAGTTATGGGAAGAATGAATGGTGTGCGACCAAAAGGTAGAGTACCAATTAGATGGACAGATGCAGTGACTGCTGCATCCTCTATGACATTTTCAAGAGTGTTCATGATGCCGAAGATCAAGGATCGGGGTAGAAAATAAGAAAGCTGTTAACTTGATCACGACAATAATCATCAATCACCCATTTGGGAGGTTGCACATCACGAACATTACATACATCGGCATCTGACTGATTCGAATAATTCGATGAAATCATTAATTCCTATATTCATTGTAGCTAATTCCATTCTTCTTCCTCTAAGCGGCATTCCTGGAATTTTACTCTGCGCTGCTAGACTGAAAGGACCTTCTCAAATGTTACGAACGATATATTTAATTATTCTTAGTTTTATTGCAAACTGTTGATTTTGCATCTACTCAACACTTCTCGTTTGGACACCTTCTGTTCACGGAATTCTTAAGATGCGTCTATACCACACTTGAACGGTGTTAATTATCCTTTCGCAGTCAACATATACTGTCCAGGTTTCCGCCGAATAAAGCAACACCGACCGAACGTAGCAACGTAATGTTCGTTTTCTTGTTTCTAAGTCTATATTTCTGTTATTCAGAAGTTTTTCTGAATTTTTAAACGCCTGACTGGCCATGTGTAAATTATTTGTTTGTTATCGTGCCCATTTTCTATAATCAGAACTCGTAAATATTTATATTGTTTCACATTTTCTAATCGGTCCCTAGTTTTATGTTTGATAAATTTCGTGATTTTTGTTTTGTTTATATTTATTTTCAAATTGTATTTTCGTCTATAAAAATATAAAATAGACTAATTATATTGCCTGTAAAGAACAAATTGTACTATGCCGTTTATGCGTTCATTTTTCATTCTTATTTACTCCATCTTCCGATAGAATGCAAAGAAATCCATTATTCCATTTTTTTTTTATTTTTTTTTTTATTATTCCGGTCTCAAAATACACCTTTCCAATTCCGAAATCCTTGAGAACAACGAACAAAAGACGCAGCTCTTATTCCGATTTCTAAAACTATTCAACATCCTACATGATGTCTAAACTCCATTTACTCGTGCTTCTGGTCGATGTTGCAACACACGTCGTGTTAATGGATACAATAAAATACAATATATTGCCTGTAGACATGCATACATATACGCGCATATCAATGCTTATAAACAGTGGTCGTAGTTAACCTAACAACGGTCAATCTAGACTGGGCGTATTTTAATAATTAATACAGGATACAAAAACAATCTGATTGTACTCAAATAATCTGACATTTCGTATTAAAAACGACAACATTAAGTAAATACGTACAGTTAGTATCCATATCATCCAGACTACCATCGTCTGTAGATAAATGTTCATCATCTGAATTTGTTCTCCGTAGAGTTGGCAAGCTGTCTGTTAAAATTGCTTTTTCAGTTTTAATTTCGGTTATTCGAAGTTCTAGTATTTTTTCTTCTTCATCTTTATCGGTATTTCCTTCTATTGGGCTAAATACCTAAAAATTTCAACAATGTTTACAATAATGAATACTGTAACAGGGTAATTATTTATTCATTCGTTAAGTGCCGTCTCCGTATCGGAGCATATATATTTTGTTGTAAAGTAGCGTAGAAAGCAATCATAATATGCCGTTAGAGTAGATAGACAAACACACACCGACAGGAGAATTGATTGTAATCGTTTGGTAGTCACGACACAATGCAGCTCCGCGTGTCTTTGTAGTGTACAATATTATTACTAGGGCGCATATGGTGTTGTGCGTGGTGGTTTGCCATTGCCTTCCACGGGGTAATTATTAGTTTATTTTAAAAATAGATAAATAAAATGAAATAATAAAGAACAACTAAACAAAATATACGTTTTTTGGTTCAAAATATTCCACTAAATAATAAGCAATTACGAGTCGTTTAGGGAGTAAAAATAACGCACGCATAAGAGTGATATACTTTGAAACACATGCATTGTAGAGTTTTTTTTTTTGCACTTACAGTCTTATTAGAGGAGCTGGGAATAGATCAGGAAAACAGATTAGCGAAGTGATAAAAAGTCGGTTCCTGAGATTCTTCAGATATGTCGAGATGGACTGGAAAAAAACGGTCATACAGGGACAAACAAGAGGTAAAATAAATAGAGGACGGCCTCTGACTCGGTTTATAGATTACATCTAAAACATAATAGCCCATCAACTAACAGCTGATGGAAGCAGCTCAAAATCGAGTGAAATGGAAAAAATTGTTGAAATATGTTCATGATTAGTCACGAGGTCTGAACACCGATAACGACACAGAAGATGATTTACGATGTTACAAGTACATACATATATATATATATAAATGTCTGTTAGTACCTAAACCAGGTACACATACGCACATACAACACCTATATTGTAGATGCTTCTGTTGGTACAGAAATAAGGGATAAACACATACGTACCTTTGATCCACGAATATTAGATAATCGACCAACAGCCGTATGACAAGCATCATCTAAAGTTTCAATATCAGCCAACGTAGAACGAACTTTATCCATTTGTTCGGTGATAATTAATTTGATGCAAACCGTTTGGTTTTCAATATCATTTAAAGAATTTTGTGCCGGAACTATTTTGTTCGTCCTTAAGATACAAGGCGCGAAAACTATAGCTAACGATGTAGCATTCATCCGATTTACGTCTTCATGCAACGCTACCCTGTTTTATAAATATACAAAATTATATACACACACACACACACATATATATATATATATATATATATATATATATATATATATATATATATAAATAAAAAAATAGAATGCGTCGATTGATTAACCAAAGTATTTTACTAATTAATGATAAAAAAGATAGATAATTACCTAAATGATAAAATGATTACTACGACTACTGGGTGTCAATACGAGGTTTAATATTAATGAATACGCTTACACCGTTTTTATTCATTTTTTTAAAGAATTTTTTAGATTCTTTAATAATCGAAATTTTCCAAAATAAAAATAAATAAATAAGGAAGACAATTTAGTAATTTTGTTCTTGTTTTAAACCGATATTATCGAAAAAAAAATAGGCAGAATAAATCAATTCCATACCGCATACATGCAAACACGAAAATAAGAAATATTTTATTATTTTTTAACGGGGGTGGCATTTACAGATTATATTATTTCTATAAACGTGGACAACTTCTCTAGAGATATCGCTATGTCTGGAAACAGATGCTTATTCTCATGATGAAGAAGGAACAATAAATTGTGAACAGGACCGTTACATAATCAGAGCAGCAATTTAAGGTATCAGTTAAAGGATATTCAAAGAAAACATGATCAGAATTGCAAATTTTACACGTGTCAAGTGTGGAGAGAGCGGTAAAGAGTTTCTCTAAGTTTCATAAGGAATAGGCGGTCCGGTAACAAGTAATGCCCGATTCGAAATCTGCTGTTAAATTCCTTTACGTTTAATGTATTTAAAAAAGTATAATTATGAAAATTTAGGAAGAGACTGTTGTAATTGATAATACTGACATATTCTCCATTATGTTTATTGCCGAAATTTCCTATGTCACGATTGTATAAAAAATACATCATGTGCGGAAACTAAAGAGAATACTACACCATTAGAAGAACCCGCTTTAGCTAATGAATCTACAATTTCATTACAGAGGATTCCTCGATGTTCATAAAAACACAAGCAAATATAGCCAAGCATTTCACAGATTAACATGATGAATGAAATCATTATATCTGAAGCATTATATTTGTTTTGCATGGCCTTCAAAATGCTTTGTAAGTCGTAGATAATGAGGTAATAACTATCAGGAAGCGCCGTATCAATTAAGAATAAGGTTTGTAATACCGTTACACACTCATCGGTGAATGCGGAACAAAGATCACATAATTTCCAGACGTTACTAATATAAAGAAATGGGACGAACATTGCAGCTTCTGTTCCCTGAGCCGACTTTGATACATTTGTATAAATATGAAAATTCTCCAAGTTGTAGCACGAATCAGTGGAGAAGAATAAAACTTCTCGAGTAAAAATATACAAACATCTGCGCATAAAGTTATGAAAAAACACATCAGCTACGAAATATAAATTTCTTATCGGATAAATTAAAATTAAAGTAAACATAGTAAATATTAGAAATTTAAATACGTTACTATAATAAAAAAAAAACTTGCGAGCTTAACAGCCAATAATTGAGAATTATGTTAAAGGACTGTGATGCAGCTTTCATAATAATACACGACGTCACCACGCCATTTCAACGTATATATATATATATATATATATATATATAATTTCTAAGTGTCGTCTCCGTATCGGAGGTAGGCGACTACTTATCTATATATATTATTGTTGTACAGTGTACGTAGCGTACAAGGTAATCATAATATTACGCTAGCGTTGATAGACACTCTCCGCGGAGAACTGATTGTAATCGCTTGGTTGTCAGGACACAATGCAGCCTCGCTTGTTTTTGTAGTGTACTATATTATTACTAGGGCGCATTGGTTTGCTATTGCCTTCCACAAGATATTAGGATTATTTTTATTTTTATTTTCTGATGATCGTATTCGGACTCGGTACCTCCAAATTGTACAATAATAGTTCGTTCTCAACCGATAGCTTTGACTGTTCTCTAAAAGGACATTAGAAAAAATGACGTACTTACCTGGCCAAATGAAATATAAGTCTCTCCATTAGATCGTAGTTAGGTTTTGGAAGTTTCTTGAGAATAGCGAATAACGTCGAAACGCGATCTTCGGTTAACGTTGCCGCGCGTATGAAATCATCGTAACATTCATACGTTAATAACGGTTCCGGCATTTCGCGTAGAAACGATTTTAGTACGCTGGTCAATACGTGAACCTGTTTAAATTATATCGTCGAACGTAACAAATTATACTCGAATACATTTATTTATACCGGAATATTACGGTTCATTATATATATATATATAAAATGTATTAGGAGAAAACAAAATATATTTGGACTGAAAATTAGACCATTTAACAAGAATCGTGGGAAGTTATAAAAAACACGATTACGACCAATACGAGCAATCAATATTGCCAATTAACGCAGATAATACTAATTCGTACGAGAACGCAAAGTATTACCTTTAAAAAAAAGGCACATATGTAACAGACACAAAAGAGAAACATCTCTTTTCCGCTGAAACATCAACTTTTTCTAGGCAAATAGATACAAAAAAAAGTAGTTAAAGTCGTTAAATTTTTATATTTAAAAAGACCTCAAAGCAATTTAGTGATTTTAACAACTACTTTATTCATTGATTTTTTTTAAAATTCTACTGTACAAATGTGAATACATTTTTCTTTTTTTTCCTTTGGTTTATGACCGTACCGTATCCTGTTACTTAGTCTAAAAAGGTGTTAAAAATTAAATTAGAGAAAGGATGTTTTTGTGTTTTGAAGGAAGAGGAGTGTTGTAATATGTTGGGAAGATTGTGAGGAAGGCCAACGTTGCCTGAATCCACTATCCAAGATTCGTTCCAGAACCTCCTAAAAATGTATTTTAGCCATGAAGTAGTCTACACACGGACTGAGCCAACAAAGAAAACACTTGTTGCGTCGTCATTTACAAACATGGGACAATCCGATGATCACTTCCATCCACATTCTCTGTACTGTCGGCAGAGTTATATACAATCTCTTGAATCGGAGCTAAAGTATGGCACACTAATCTGCACAGAATTTCTCAGTTCAGTTAGAAGCATACAGAATAGACACAAACATCAGCATCCGTTTGCGAAAATTATATATTAGAAATATCGTTTACTTATAAGAGACAAATTGTACTCGCGTGGATACCCGCATATCGCAATGTTGGTGCAAACAACGAAGCTGACATAGCGGCAGCAGATTCATGTAATATAACACCGGTTCCGGCCATACCAACGACAAGTAAAGATATGACGACCCATATTTGGAGTAAGGTGAAGTCAAAAACAATGGAACGTTTCGCCACCCTTCTAGGCGCAAACCCGGCAGTGTCAACGTCCAGACGAAATGACGTGATCCCATGATCCGTAGATAACAGAATGTTACGGTCGTATTGTTTAGCGTTTGCGTTTCTTATCGCTTACTGCTTTTGTATTAATCGTGCGTTCTATTAATCGTTCGTTGTATGGATCGTAGTAATCGTAATACCAGTTATAGTCGTGATTTATCGTAGCCAACTACCGCCACAGTAATGCGCAGTAACCTTTAATCAGTGACTATGCAACCTTTCGTATTTCCTGGTTCCTTCAGTAATCATAAGGAGCAATTCGATAAAATTTAAAATATATATATATAATGAATTTAGTATTAAATTTAAGCGTAATAATTATTATGTGCACACCAATAGTTTAAAGAACTACGAAGTATTATACAAAATGTTTCAATATTCTAAAGTGAGATTTTATACGCATACACCAAAAGAATTAAAACGAGTTAAATTCGTCCTTAGTGGTCTACATTCTAACATTTATATGGATAAAATTTCGCAACAAATCTCCAATATAGTTCCTATACTAAGAGTTCATCAGATGTCGGAACCTAATCCTGAAAATAATAATTCTAGAATTCCATTACCTTTATTTGTTGTTTATTGTCCACCTAACACAGCTTTCCGTCAAATCCTTAATATTAAACTTATATCTTTTACTGTGCTGTTAAGTGGGAAAAATATAAGCCTAGAAATAAAATTCTTCAATGTTTCGTCAATCATTTGAACACATCGCTCTATTAATCGTTTTAAAGATTTGGTTTGTTCAAAGTATGCAGGCCAGCACTGCCTGTACTAATCCCAACTATGCTTGTGTGCACTGCAAAAGTACCCACCCTTCCAATAGCAAGGATTGCCCCATTTACAAGAAAATCTCAATACCACCGGAAGAAATCGTACTATTGATAACACCAATGCCAATTATGTATCATCTATACGCAACAATTCTACGCTAACAGCGCAAACCTTTACCAATATTAGTAATAATAGTAATATTATAAATAATCATAAGAAAACCTATGCTAATTTGTTAAGGAATAATGTAGCCGACACCGCAAGTGCTTTTGTTAACCCGCAGATATATTTAAGTTATTTAAAAACGATCAACAAAATTTTACATTTCATTAAAATAGCTGTAAATAGAATTAAAGATGCCGGTGATATATCTCATAAAATTGATATCATAGCTTAGTTAGTGTTACAATACTTCGATTCAGAGTAACTATTGTATTATTAATTTTTTCGGATGGAATGCTAATTTCATCAAAGACAAATTTTTAGTTATTGTACGATATGAAAATATTCGTATTGCTTGTGTTAGTGAAATTAAGTTTGACTCTACTAATAAACTGACATGCTCAGGTTTCGAAGTATATCGAGCCGGCCGCAACTCAAGAGGTGGTAGTGTAGCGTTATTCGTTAAAGACCACCTCGTTCATTCTCCGACACTTACTCATTCATTGAGCAGAATCGAAGTTATCGGTATTTATCTCAAAATGTCTAATGGCAATTTTGTTGTTTACTCGATTTATTACCAAACACATGTAGCAAAACTTTGAACCGGAATATTCTAAAGTGGTTATTATTGCATAACGCAAAATTTGCTACTTGAAACGAAACTTTTATATGTAATAATAATAAAAACTATCAGAGTAGTGTTAACCATATTTTACTTCGTAATTATTAATTACTAATTTTGCGTCAAACGTTAACAATGTGTAAGTGGAGCTTTATTACATAAGCCGTGGTCTTGAGACTATCAAAATATTGCTTCGCAATTCGAAATTTATTTGTTTACAGAACAGAACAGTTTATTGAATAATTTACACTTATGGCAAACAGTAAAAAGAAAAAAAAAATGTGTACCGCTATAAGCTTACCACACATCTAAGTAAACAGAAAAATAATTTTAATTACTTAAGCATAATGATAATTACATACTAACAAGAAAATACGAAAAACCTGTCAAATAAAAACCAAGCACTTCTTCAAGTATTATTACGGTTAAGGTAATACATTGTGAAATTACACATAATTAATAAGAATTACAAATGATATGGGTTACATTAATAAGTGAACCTAAACATATTTAAAAAGGACAAAGTATGAACTGGGTATACAAATATTTATTATAAATCTAGTTATGCATTAAATTTAAAGCAAATTATGTTTAAGTCGCCTATGTTTATATCTGGTATACATGAAATCAAGCTGCTTGGAATCGTAATTTCCGATCGACGCAATTAATTCATTAGTGTGTATTAAGCATTTATCACAAAAATGATTTGCTAAATAAAGTACAAAATCTCTAATATGGGGAATTCTAAGATCAGCATGCATGTCAACAATTTTTCTGTACCTGGGTGCATCTAGAATACATCTTAGACATCTATTTTGCAGAAGCTGCAACTTATTGTAAGTAGCAACAGAAATTGAGCTCCAAACTGGGCAGGAGTACGTAATCACCGGGCGAACAAGTGTTTTGTATAGCATTAATTTATTATTAATGTTAACACGCGACTTGCGGTTAAACAAGGGATAAATCGTACATATAGTTTTGTTAGCTTTAACTATGACTCGATTTATGTGTTCTGAGAAAGTTAACCTCATGTCTAAAGTAACACCTAAATAGCGAACATAGTTTGACCAACGAACTGATGCAGAATTTACTTCGAGCATCGCGGGAAGTAAAGGCCTTCTACGAGTGAAAAATATGGATTCTGTTTTTTCCGGATTTATATCAATTTGCCATTTGTGAAAGTAACGTACAGTACGATTTATTGCTATTTGCAGCTTGTTACGTATTACAGTAGGCCTGTATGAGCTACAAAAAAGTGCTGTATCATCGGCATAAAGAGCAACCTGAACATTTGCAAAGGTGGGAAAATCGGAAAGATATAAGATAAATAAAAAGGGCCCCAATACACTTCCTACAGTTTACAACTGTGTACTCTATGGTTACTATAGATCAACAAAAAATGATGCGATCGATTTGTAATATTTACAACGCGGTTACATTACCCCTAATTACAAAAAAAAAAAAAAAAAATACGTGTGCACACATAAATATTTTAAAACACTAAGAACTATTTTCTATAATATAAAGTTCGCGTGTTTGTCGTAGAGTTTGTAACCCGAGTTAAATTATATAAGTCGATATTTACGTATCTTGTGTTCTTGACACAAATTCAAAAATATATCGATCAATAATTGTAAACAACAAGCGTTAGCTAACAAAAAAGAAAAAACCAATCACTTATCTTTTGGAAGAGTACTAAAAATATTGTACAAGGACAAGTATACTTATAAATATGTATGAAACGATTTGACATAAAAATAAAACATAATTTTAAAAAGTTTAAAATTATTTGTTAACGTAACATCATAATTAAATCCATCAAAATCATGGGGAATTCAAAACTATACGACATCTGACCACGAGAAAGAAGATGTGAAGATGCAAATAGAAAAACGAAATCCGAAAAATAAGAAAAATAGTCAGACTGCGAGATGCTACATTAAACTACTGGATAACTGTGAACATTAACGATGAAATACGATGTGTCTTATAATTGTATCAGAATATGTAGGTTAAATAATTAGCATGGAAAACCACATTAATAGACCAACATATATCTACTGCGAATAAATTTTGAAAAATGGAACAATATACTTGTTCCTGCGCTAAGATAGTTGCTGTGACGCAGAAAACACGCGAAAAAATAACGTTGGGCATTAATAAAATGTCATATAAAAATAAAAGGTAAGCAACCGAATAAACCATGTGGTAAAAAGAAACGATGACAGTTGGACAAAATAAATAACGAAATAGCTGCCAACGGAGGGATACAAAAGTCACGGTAAGCCGAAGGTGCAGGACGATATACAGTCGGTGTTAAGTGGATGAACGGGACGGGCGACCGGTACAAGTATTAAAAAAATCCTACAGTGCATCGATATAAACGCCTTGTTATATTTAAAAACGAGACAACAAATTAAATATTTACCTGGTATTCTTCGAAGTTTATGTTTTCTATATTGTTTTGTTCCATCACTTTTTTCAAATCACGAACTTTTGACGTTAACTGCAATTTAAACAAAATTACTTAGTACATAAACACAAGAAAATATTTATAAATTATATAGGGATCGCGACGCTCTCTTATTAAAAGACAAATACCGCGTTTCGACTTTTCATTATTCTATTAAAATTGTAACGGAAAACACAACTTTATATCAAATCACAATTTTTATATAATAACCAGAACTGAACAAGCAAGGACAATATTCTTGAAAATTTGAAAAGTATTTACAAATAAAACGCTTAAATGGAGAAAAAAATGGAGGCTGGTTAAATATTATGTACGATCCGTACTGATATATGGAGTAGGAGCCTGGACAGATAAAAAAAATGAATGATAAATAAACTGAATTCCTTCGAGATTTACCGGAAGATGTTGCGGTTATGGTGGACGGATAAGGTTTCGAATACAAATATTTTGCAGTAATTAAATAAAAAAATAGAACTGGCGGCTATTATAAAGAGACGGAAAGTAGCCTATCTCGGCCATATCCTGAAAAATGGAATATATGACCTACTGCAAATGATCGTTGAAAGAAACACGTCACAGGAAAACGATAAAAAGGTAGAAAGAAAACCTGATTTGAAAACATGAAGAAATGGACAGATTTCAGACGCTTTACTGCGAACACTATCTGACAGATCAGAAGTCAAACGGACAATCACGAACATCTATTAAAGAAACGATACAGCAAGAAGAAATAATAACGTATAAACAAAAGAACTTGCTTTCGTAAAATTTCTATTAATATATCGCAAGTATACGAAAGTTTTATTTCGGAAGAAGAATGAGAATATTTTATTTTATTTGTTAGAAATTTATGTGCATATATAAAATAAAATATTGCTGCACTGAACGAGATTTAAAAATAATAAATAAATAAATTTAGGAAAGAAAGATCGTATATCGAACAAATATGGAATCTAAAATTAATTATTAAATATAGGAAAATGAAAGCTAAGAATTTAAACATTATAATTATTACTAACGTACATATGGTGTTGTGCGTGGTGGTTTGCAATAAATTAAAATTATAAAAATGATCATTTTCAATTAATTTTGCATATATTGTGTAGTTGGTGTCATACATACTATATCAAATTAATTTAACGCGCACATTTCGAATGTGATATTTGTAAATTATCGAAAATATAAATATTAATCTTAGAAATTAATTTGATTATACACACAATTTACGTTATCATAATTAAAAATAATTCACGAAAAAGGTAAGAATCATTCCAAGAAGGGGCATTTAAAAAAAAAATAATAACTTAATAAAAATAAATTTCTTCGTAAAACTTTTATTTTCGTTTAAGTAAGTCACTGATTTGTAAATATCGTATTATTTTTTTTTTTAAAAAAAAGGACATATTCAACATATAATTCGTTCGTATCGACACGATTATTTCATTTTTATAAATTACAAGACTAAAAAGCTTTTATGTAAATATAACACAATTAAATTAATATATCGAAAAATTCGCAATATTAATCGACGTTTTATCATGTTCGTATTGCCATCGAATTATTTATTTTATAATAAATTATTAATTAATTTTCAACGAAATAAGAATTAAAGCTCGCCAATTTTTTTTTTAATTTTCACCAGGTAAATAAAAATTGGAAATTAGAATATACAAAACTCGTTTAATTTTTCTTATAAAAATAAAATTAGACGTAACGAAAATTTCGTTTTCCCAGCAGCGATATAAATTATAAATAATTAAAGTAAATGTTTTTAATAAAATTATTTAATAATAATAATAATACAAGTCCAAATTTCTAGGTTTTTTTTTGTTTTTGTTTTTTTTAAAGGTCTATATCGTGTATTTAAAATTTATTTATTACCAAATATAATACGGAAAACAATTGTTCAAAAATTACATTTTTCTTCAGATGGTTGCTACCTATATGTTCTATAATAAATTTGTTGGTGCAATAATTTTTTGTTTTACATAATTAAATACTAAGTTGAAACTTTTAATTTTATTTAAACAAATAAAAATTTTCGACATAATGTAAAAATGAATATAATGCGTAATTTAAAATATACCGCACATATAATTAAACAATAACTATCTTGCATATAGTAAAATTAATGTTCGCCGCTTATAATTTATTTCTAATTTAGTTATTAAAATTATTCAACGAAAACGAATGATTCGGAATACTTCTTTTTAGCTGCAAAACGGAGAATAATTAATTAATACTAGATAGACGAGGAAAAAGTGTCCACATGAATACTGCGACTAATACATGCCATGGTACGTTTTTAACGACGTTATACATCGTGATCTGAAAATCGATTCAGTGGATTAGGTTATCCGGAGGCTCGCATAAAAATATCTGAAGCAGTTAAAAAAACACCCAAATCAGCTGGTATCCACACCGAACCGTCATCAAGACTCAAGCAAAAAACCAAAATGAGAAACTTATATAAATATACTCAAAATATGACAGGTGTCAAAAATAAGATGTAGCTAAAAAAAATCTCCTATTATTGTAATCGAGCGTAGACGTAAACAACGCATTATTCGAGAGACGATTGAAATAATGAGCATACATTATGGTCTGGCAAAATCCTGATTGCCCGTTGCGTGTTTTGAATATGCGTTAATATAAATTTTAAATTTTGCAGCGTTACTTTTATTTTTTATTATTGGCTACTGTACAATTTCGGACAATTTTCTTTGTTTCGACTTAATTTAAGTTTTAATTATTTTTATACTGCTCTGATTATGTGTAATGTAATCTACATGAAATATGCCAGTACAAAGTTGTTTTTTTCGTGTTTTATCTTTTTTATGTGTTATTAGTACATTTACCGGTGTTTCTTGAAAATTTTCCTTTTTTTTTTATTTCCAAAAACTTTTTCTAATTTACACGTTATCGGTTTTTTTTTTTTTTTTAATAATTATTATATCTTATTTCATGTAAAAATCGTTGCAATTTTTGAAATAATCTCGAGTAAATGCAGTAATATCACATATTTGAAGTTATGTATGAAAAATAGATCCATAATAAGTTTTCGAGAAAAAGTTAATTTATCGTAGACGACAAACCCAATAATACTTTAAAAGACGAAAGGTATAATAACAAAATTAAACCGATGAATCATAACTTAGCAATTGGAAGTAAGGACACCGATATTAAATTTCGTCGTCCTAACTACGACTCCTTAATTACATTAACGGAAAAGGCGAATGATGTCATTTGTGTTTTTCGAAACGGACGTAAACGCAATCAATTATTCATTTACAATATCGATTCGATATTTTACGCGCGAAACCGACAAGAAGAAATGTACACCAGTTAATCAATAATAAAAAAAAAAATGAAGTATTCATTATATGACGTCAAAAACGATAACATTTAAAAATAAGTTTTACCCAAGCGATCGTGACAATATGAAACATAATCAATCGGGAAATTTTCGAAAAAGTACCTATTTATAAATTTCATTTCCCGCCATGTCCATATTTAAAAATAATAATAATAATAATTATATATGCGTAAAAGTTTGAATGCGTCGAAAATGCTGATGAACAAAAAATTATTTAAGACGATTATTCGAATAATTCGTAAATTTATTATTTAGAAGAAACATTAAATAGTTTCTAATATTTTAAAGAGAACTAATTAAGTTAAATAAATATTCGCGGCGAATTATGGATCCGTATTCTTTGAATTATTTACGTATTAAACGAATTAAAAAATTCCTTAATGAGACGAAAATCTGAGTAAAAATTTCAAATGTTTTTTTAAAAAAAAAAAAAAAAAAGATAATTTACTTTAGTTAAATAGTAGATTAATTTCAATTTCATGCGTGCATTTAAACGATATAAATAGAACATCCGGGTCAATTTATATCACGTTCAATTACAACACACACACACACACACATATATATATATATATATATATATATATATATATGAACATTCTAAACTTTGAATCTATTATTGACGGTAAATCTGCGCGAAACATTATCGTTTTTATAAAAAATAAATGTGAGAGGATAAATAAATATAAAAAACTATCATAAATTTATTGTATAAGAAATCGAAGAAATACTTACAAAATATTAATATTTCAATTTTTAATTTTGCCAATATTTCCATCTTCAAAAAATAGTTTCTGCACACCGAGTTCAATGTTACTTTTAAGTCAGTATCTTCATTGTTGACTCTCTTTCGTCCTTTTAGTGGCCCTTATTAAATATTTGCATTGACTGCACACTTTTCGTTTATAAAAATCAAAACGTATCGGCTCTTTTAAATACGAAAATCGCCAAAAAATGACGAATAACATCGTCATGCATTAATTTTTTCCTCGATTTTAGTCATCTACGCATCACGAAAACATTATTCGCACAAATCATCCTTCCTTTTTCCTTCTTTTTCTTACCAACAGTGTTCTTCCATCCTTTTTGAATGCGTTCTTTTTCTTTCTTCTTCCCGTCAATATTCATCGCTTCCCATACTCTGGTCTCACGGAATCGTTGAAAAACTTCAACCGTTTCTACTCTTAATTTCTTCTTCATGTATATGTTTGACATCTCTTTCGACTTGCAGCATCCTTGCGGTTATCGAAAAAGTCAAACATACTTTCGGTGAATCGGTCGTTATCCCTGGTTTTAAAGTATCCGTGAAACTCCTCATTCTGTTAAATTATGCGCGTTGCACATTGTTATTATTATTATTACTCTAACACGTAAATAAACACGTTAGTAAAAACTAACGTTATATAAATATTACACCTTCTTTCTCGTCAAAATTTGTACAAATTAATTTTCGTTTCTAATTGTTTTAGCTATTCAACGGTAGATACAAATTCAGAAACTTATTGCAATAGTATATGGATTCGAGCCTGTGAAATAAATGATGTAATAACCTTTTCACTCACAATGTTCATTATAAGGTAAGTGAAATTTGAACGTCAAGAAAATTGCATATTTTCCGGTCGATACGAAATGTGTCAGTTTTAAAATATTTATATAAACATCGTGAAAATTATCCTACCTACAGTAATCTAAAAAGTAATATTGTTAATTTATAATTTTGTGCTTAAATTCGATATTGCGCGATTGAAAGGATTAACGCTTGCGGAAATTTACTTCTGCGTCCGGAATTTCGATCTAGAACAAAATTATTATTATACAAAACTATTTTCAAAATCAGTGTGGTTATATGGAATACAACTACGGAGTACGACATCGAATTTAGGTACAGCTAAAATCGAAATTCCACGATCAACGCACTATGGTATATTAGAAATGAAGACACATATATATAGACTAAAAATCGAAACTGAGAAAGATGTAATAAGAACATATAGTGAAACTTATGCGCAGCGTTTAAGATCACATCCAAATCTACCAGCAGCAGGTTTAATTGATGTATACGACAAACACGAAGATGAAAAAGTAAAATATACCTTTACAAATAGGACAATAATTAAGGATGAACGCCTTAAAATTAATTTTAAAAAAATTAGATACTGAAATTACGATAATTAAATTTATAACCCAGTCTCAATAAAGCACGTGGATATTATAAATTAATAAATTATGCCGATGCGAACGAATAACGAATTCATTTGTCTCGGTACCGGGGTAGAACGTGTTAAAAGCCAAGAACGATATTTAACATTTTCATATATACTTTTTATTTTATTTTATCTGTTTTTTAACCAATCAAATTATCAAAACGAACAATTAACTAATAATAATAATCGTACTTACTCCGGATTTTCGATAAATTCCTTCGGTATAAAGGCCGTACATTTCGATCGTGGTAATTAACCTTTCGACTATAAGCGGAATTTTTCCATTATTTTCTAAACGGTGTAAAGGTACGCTAAATATTTTTCCAGCGACAATCGTGTTATCAACGCCGTTATTATTATAATTATTGTTGACGATATCGTTACTACTAGCGTGAATCAGAAATCTACTGTTGATCTGATTATTACTGCTAGCGTTATTATTATTACTATTTGCCGTGTTACTAATTACTACGGTAGACCCATCTGTAGTGGAAACTTCCTTGCCGCATTCTATGCAAACTTTTGAGTAACATTTCTTATGACACGTTAATTTACAATCTGAAATTTAATAAATAACCGCTCTAAACTACAGGTAACAATAATACCTGGCAACGAACATATTCTACGTGTAATAAATAAATACACACACACACTCACACACTATACAGCGTAAAGACAATCAATAAAATAAACATATAATCGTGCAAACGTAACTTCAAACGTACGATGAAAAGATGTTATTACGAACTAAAAAAAAAAAAAGTATTATCATTATTATTACGCAAATAATTCGTAAGTTTATTATTTCGAAAATTTTAAATAATATTTTAAAGATAGCTCATCGTTATCATTAACACAGTCCTAAGACTGGTCCACCGCCATGATAGTAGGTTTACATGTTTCCCTGTCTTCTGCAGCTCGTTTAATTCAGCGTAGTTCTTTAACCGAAGTGTCTTTTAACATGATTGTTATAAATGTATTTCTCAGTCTTCCGCCGATTCTTTTTCCTTCAAGAATATTTCGAAATAATATCCATCCAAAAGTGACGATCCAGCCAAGTTAATCGTGTTTCCCCTTATCCGATTTAATAACGACATTTTCTCATCAATTCGTCTTAGCTGTTCATTTTGTATTTTTTTTTCTACCCAGCTTATCTGTTCCATTTTCCCCCATGCCTACATCTCGAATGCTTGTAATTCATACTCCTTTCTTTAATATCCAGGTTTCAACGCCTTAAAGGGCTATCGTACATATTCATTTTTTTTTCTTTCGTAGCTTCAACGGTATTGACTTTTGTCTTAATATGATTTGTTTCTCTTGAAACCCAACTTTTACTAGTCCAGTGCTGTAATCAATTTCAGTATCCTAATAGAAATCGTCTGTTACAAATATGGCCAAGGGATTTAAACGCTCAACTTGCTCAACTATTTCTTCGTCAATTTTTACGTAAAATCGGCGTAGTTTCCTTCCAATTATCATTGTTTTTGTTTTTTTCACATTTATTACCTTATCCAGTATCAGTTTTATACTTTATTTACACGCTAGATCATCTTTTGAGGCATGTCCGCAATGCCTGCGAGGATCACCTGATCATCCGCAAATTTTATAGTTCTAATTTTTCTCCCCCTCCCCGGGTTTTAGATAACTTCACCTCCTTGTCAAATACTAAGTTCAGATATTTGATAGACATATATAAACGATATATAAATAAAACAAGAATACAAGCTATAGTGGAACGCCGAAATAGAGTCAGATTGGAAAAAATTATATCAATGCATTAAAATAGAGGTGACGATACTCGTTGCCGATTATGATAATGATATATATATATACATAAGCTCAGAATTCACCATCTCTACAGATTCAATCTATCTAGCTAATCGTACAGCCTCTGCAGTTGTTTCAAAGTGGTCTTGAGTTATTGAGGAAGTCTTTCCGGGATTCTAATTTTCTGCTAGATGCTGGTTTCATGTACATTGGACATCTTGGATCCTGTTCAATCCTATTTCTCTCCAGCTTAGCTGCCACGCTTCTACGTATACCGCATGCTAGGTGTAGTTTATGTACGTGTGTTGGTCTGAGACACCCAGTAATCTCCATATATGTTGTGGCTACATATAAAAGATGTGATAAGTAAACAACAATGAAGGAGCTTAAATAGACGGCGGACTGGATGCGGAATGGGGACTGGCAGTGAGCTGTGCGATTATAGAGAGCAGCAGGACCATAAACACTTGTTCCAATTACCGCTGATGCCAACAACTAACAAAGTAGAGGATTTGTGGACCAACAGCATCAAGGACGTTGCCCGAAGGCTGATAAATTACTGGAGTAATTTCATATAGGTATTACGTTTATTTTTCAGATTGTATTTTATACTCAAATGGCGTCTCCTACACGATAATATATATATATATATATATTAAAGACCGACCGAAGGTACGGTTTCGGTTTCGGTTTCGGCCAAATATTAGCCGAAACTTTGGCCGCGCCGAAACTTAGTGTAATTATGACTCATTAATTGTCGCGCGTCGTTCGGCTAACTTCCGGTTATAACTTGTGTTTAATTACCAATATACTTATGGTAAAATTGATACTCTTTTATGTAATGAATGGAATGTTTTAACGAACCTCACAGCCTGTTTGAAATTTTTCTATGAGGTCACACTTTATTTATCATTTGATGGCGCGTATATATCAATAGTAATACCTTTGATATCATTATTAAAGCGCAAGCTACAAGTTCGATCCGAAAAGGAAGATGAGATGCTGACAAATATGAAAAACTCATTGTACGAATCATTGAATACCAAATTTTCTTTTATAAAAAGGCACCCTTCATTGATGGCTGCGACAATGCTGGACCCAAGATTTAAATCGAAATATCTCAATTCCAATGAAGTGGATGCTGCAATGAGAGAAATAATATATTTTTTGACAGAGGATGACGACGACGTAGAGGATCCTATACTTTCTGGTGGTGGAGAAAATGTTCCCTCAGTTTCTACAGAATTGGTATTGCCAGCCTCCAACCTACAGCAAGAAATAGAGAGTCTTTGGGATATACACGATAATATTCCTAAACAGATGCAGGCAACCATATCTGAAGATCAAAAAACTGTTTTGGAAAAAATAATTCAATCTTATCCGTCGGAGCCATTATTGCAACGCAATGCTGACATATATTGTTATTGGAACAGTAGTCCATATCCTACCCTAAGAAAAGCCGTTTTAAAGTATCTTTCTGCTCCACCTACTAGTGTTCCCAGCTAGCAGTTGTTTAGTGCCGCTGGACAAATATACGCAGATCGTCGGAGTAACCTGCTTGGCGAAACCGTAGAAAAATTACCTTTCTTAGCGTACAATATAAGACTTTTTAATTACGAATATTAAATCTAATTTCAATTTATTATTTAATGTCAAATTGTGAATATAACATAAATAATAACTATCTTTGTTAAATATTGCAACTATTACTTTTTATTGTATTTTACATGAATTAATTGTCTGTATTTGTTAATATACAATAGAAAGTTTAATATGTCTAAATAAGTTTCGGTTTCGGCTGAAAATTTTGTTTCGGTCGGACACTAATATATATGGATGTTGTGTATGTACTTACTTCTGCAGACGAGACTCCTTTCCAAGGGCCAAAGAAAGAATGAATTGCAAACCTCGCAAGCGGTTGGTATATTGATAATGTTCAGCTGGAACATATGGCAACCGTGAACGATATAATCGTCCGCTTTATGTTTTTTCTCTTTTTTACGTTTTACTTTATTCGGTTTTTCACCTTCGACACGATTCAAAGTCATAAATTCGTTCATAAAACCTCGAAACGCATTTACGCATAAGGTAATCGGGAAATCTTTACACGTCTCCTCGTGACAGCAAACAGTTTCGACAACCTAAATTAGAATAATCAATTTATATCGTTAGTTTTTTGTGTAAACTAAAAAAAAAAGGAACAAAACAACGAATTATTCTATTTCCTTTATCGAATAATTTTGAGCAGAAAACATTTAATGGAGAATCACTAATGTCAACGAGAATACGTATGTTACCTTTTTAATCGCGAACATATATCCATTCTCGAGAAATTTACTGTTCATTATAAAAAGTTACGAAACTAAGTTTAGTATAAAAATGTACGATATATAGATTTTCTGTATTTATTTACAAGATATAATATTCTTAGATGATTTTTCTGTTTTGTTAGTAATACTAATCGAAATAATTTTTAACAGAAATTTAAAGGATAACATAATTCTCAAAACTATAAAACAAAAACGTTCATTTATAAACACGCGATATTTTTTGATTTTCTTCAACGACATTTTTAGCGCTTTGTTTGCTCTTTCGAAGCCAAAGGTTTGCAAATACGTACGTACATTTCTCGATATTTTACAAATTTTGTATAAACGTTATATGTATATATATATATATATATATATATATAAAATCATAATTATAATCGTCATAACTAGTCATTGTATGTTTATTTTTAAGTAGACACTATACAGTTATGTTTCGATGTGTATATGTATACACATATCACATGAATACACTTACGTGTAAAAAATTAGCGATTAAATCTTTATATTTAATATTCAATATTTCAACGCCCTGTTTATTTACTACACTATACGTAGCGACTAGATTATCCTTGAATTCACGTAACGCTTGCTTAAATATTCTGTCGACCTGTGACGGAGGTTTCGACCCTTCTTCGCTTTCAATTTTATATATCTGTAAAATACGAACGTACAAATTAAAAATTAAATAAAATAAAATCGCGCAATAAATAAAATATTTAAATCCAATTCGTCTAGCTAAATAAGTTGAAATAATTTGCAACCATTTCATTAGCGGAAAAATATTATCAGAAAATTAACCAAAACGGAGAGTAGTATTCGTGTGACATATTTCAAAATACCTAAAAAGTATCTGTCATTTAAATTAATCGATTCGTAATAGAAGATATTTTTAAGAAATAATAAGACTATTAAGTGAAAATATTTCATTTTTAAAATGAACTTATACTTCATTTCATACAGAAAACAAAAAAAAAAATCAAATGAAAAGAGATTCAGGTTTTCAAAGTAATAGATTTCTGCCGTAGTTTTTAACGTGTTTTAATGTTTACACACAAATTGTTATAAATACGTGTACATACACACACACATATATATATATATATATATATATATATATATATAAATCGAGATCCATTTAGGCCATACTGACTGCGGTGTGTGAGTGACAGAGGAAGTATCGTCCACTTAATTTCTATCAACCTTCGAACCAGAAAAAATCATTCATATTTTTTAATTAACATTATTTATATAGATATTATACGTTATATGCGTTATTTAATCGTAAATCGTACCTTAACGTTAATAATAAGCTCATCATTTATAAAGCGCTTATTCGTCCTGTGATGACTTATGCTTGTCCCGCCTGGTCTTCTATCTCGAAGGCGAGCTTTAATAAATTGCAATTAGTACAAAATAGGTGTTTAAGATGCGTATTAAGTGCCCCAAGGTATGCCAGAATAGTGGACATGAATGAGATATTAAATATACCCTTTATTCGGGATTATATTCTTACTATAACTCGTAAGTTCTGCGATAATTGTGTATTGCATGAAAATCAGTACATCTCAATGACCGGAAATTAAGATTCCAGGCAGCTACAGTTTATGTACACAAAGTATAAGTACAGACGCCTTAAACATAATTTACTGTAAATGATTAATATTTAATGTATCTGTGTATATGTGTATATACATGTGTGTGTATGTATGTATGTGTGTATATATATATAGGTAAGTATATGTGTATTATATTATATATCTTTATAATTGTTATTATATCGAATAATATTCTTTTTTGTATGCTTAATGTGATACAAAGCGTTTTATGGAGTGGTTTTTTTTTTTCAAATTTTTTCCGGCGTTTTATATATTTATATCTGTAATCTAGTAAATATACTATAAGATTTATTACATAAAGAATTTTGTTTATTAGCGGTAAGGATATTATAATTCCGGTACGCGTAATTCTTATTATTTTGTACTTTTAATGAATTTATGTCAATAAATAAATTTCTTCTTCTGAATATTAAACACACACACGCATATATATATATATATATATATATATCATTTTGGATGAATTATATTAGTCATCGAAGTACGAAATTAAGCAATTTTATTATTTTATTAAATGACAATCCAAATAACACACACACACACATATATATATGTACGTATGTGTAAACCTGAATTTTCTTTATTGAAACTGACAAAGACGTTCATACGAATTAAAGAAAAGTAAAAGTTCTAGTAAATGCCATTAATCAACCGCGTAGAAGTTTAAAAACTTTCAATGTGTACACATTTAACTTTAGATACTAAAAATAAGTTTGTAGTTTACGATCAAAATAGATTACTAGTTACGAGTTAGTAAATAATTATTGTATTTAACGGGAAAAATGAGAAATATTTTAATATTTTAATTTTATTCGTCCATTAAGCATATAACATGTATACATTTTCGTAAATAAAGCATATATATATATATATATATATATATATATATATATATATATATATATATATATATATATATATATATATATCGTTTCGATTATCAGAATCGAATGAGACACTAGTTCGCATTCCGAAGAATCCGGTGTTCAAAACCGGTCGGTAAAATTTCTTTATTTAGTACAGTTCACAATAACTGTCCGATAACATGATCCACAATAATACCACTTTCCATTTCCACGCTGTCTCTGTTCCACCTGTTTCGCGTCAACTAATAACGTGTAGGCAGTGGTGACTTTTGCCGCGCCGCCGATATCGCCTGCACTTATACGAGCAACAATGATGGAGCATTCTCATCCAGCTCGTTCGCACCTTTAGTTATATAATCGCGCTAATTGCAGAAATGGAGCCAATCATACTAGGTTTTTTGTGTGTGAGTTTTTGATACATGTTCCAGCGAATAATAAACTATATATTCAAGAGCGCGTGTATACGCATTTTCTACAGGTAACATACATTATACGTAATGATCGACATTTTAATCATAGTAATGACTGGACGCGAGTTATACAGCTTCGTAATTTGAACAGATTGGAGTGTAATGATTTTTAAAAAACAAACAATAAAAAAGTAGTTATAAATCACTATACATTTCTACAATTTCGGCTATTTAAACCATTATCAAGTGGATATTAAAAAAACAAACAAAGAAAAAGAAACATAATAACGTATATAATCTACAACAAATATATATGATTTCGGAAGAAAAAAAAATTATAAGTAGAGAAAACAAAAAATAAAATGTAAAAAATCACTTCATTTAGGTGTATAATAATACAAAAAATAACAAAGTGAAAAAACACATCAAAATTAAGTATATTTTTACATTTTATCTTTTGTTTATTTTCTCTTATATATATATATATATATATATATATATATATATATATATATATTTATAAATTTTATAATTTATTTTCTTACGTCCGCTTGATAATGGCTTAATAGCCGAAAAGCTTTGTAGTTGTTTTATGTAAAATTTTAGTAATTTTAACTATTTTTTTGTTATTTATTTTACGAAATTTAGATTAATAAAATTGTTAGAACCGTGTTTTTTTTTTTTTTAATATTATCGCTTGAAGTTTTGCCTAATATCGTCGTTGAAACTGACGATAGAAATTTTTTACGTAAATTCTGGAAAAGAGAATTAGTTTACGACATTGTTAGTTTTACTCTCGTTAATTAACTCTACGCATGTTTTTTTTTTTACATTTTTTTTTGTATTTTCTGACCCGGTTTATGGAAAGTCGTTGAATAAATAATATATCGTATAAAACGACCGTTAATCAAGGTTAATGGGATTGTAGGTTACATCGGAAGAAAAAGTTGTGGAACAACAAACCATTATAGACCCGTAGACTAGTAATAATAAAAAATAAATATATTTAAAAAAAAAAATGAGTATTCGAAGAAATGCGAGAATACGCAACGAGCTAAATTACGGTTAAACCGAATTAGCGAGGAGCAGCACACGTTAATCGCCCAGTTCGAAATAATCATCCGTTTTTTTTTTTTCGCAGCCTACATGCGATATTAATAATTAAACAGGTAAACGACGGTCGGTTAGAACACACGCGATACGTTAAATCTATCGTACATATATTTTTTTTTATTTCCCTCTTTCCGTGTGTGTATATATATATTTCTCTCTCTTTTTATCTTATATACGGTATCGTACGATCGTTTATTTCACCACTTACTACGGCATCGATGATAGACGGTTATTCGACATGTCGTTGCTTAAAAACTCGATGTAATACCGATCGAAGAATACGTTTTGTACAACTTCAAAATATTTTCGAATCGAATTTTCGTAACAAACAATAATAATAATTATTATGAATTCGAATAATATCGCATCTAACGTTTATAATAGTAACGGTACTACTATGGATCAGAATATCGATTTATTATCGTCGAAGAATGTCGTCTTTAAAACGTACGTTTTTTACGCGATTTTACTGATATTTAAAATGTTATTAATGTCCGTATTGACTATTATACAACGATTCAGAAAGAAGGTAATTATATTATAATTTTCGTTATTATTATTTCGTATTGTTTAATTCATCTTCATTGCATTTATATATATATATATATATATATATATATATATATATATATAATTATTATTGCTATTGTTACTATTATAACTTAGTACAGTTCACCTTACTATGTGTAAAAGAGAATATATATCGATCATCCAGCAGATTCATGTATACATCACACAACGATTCGGAAAGAAGGTAGTAATATTATAATTTTCGTTATTATTATTATTTCTTATTGTTTATGTATATATATATATATATATATATATATATATATATAATTAATTCATTATTACAGTTAATATTATAACTTCCTACAGTTCACCTTACTATGTATATATATATATATATACATGTGTGTGTATAGAAGATCACACAGATATATGTATATTATGTTTAGATATGAAGGATTTTAATTTAAGCTACAATAAGTTTACACTGTTATCATTTCACATGTAAGAAGCACTACACTGATATTTAAAATATTATTAATGTCCGTATTGACTATTACACAGCGATTCAGAAAGAACGTAATTATAGTATAATTTTCATCGTTATTATTATTATTTCGTATTGTTTAGTTAATCTTCATTGCATTATATATATATATATATATATATATATATATATATATATAAAATTATTATTATTGTTATTATTATAACTTCATATAGTTCACCTTACTATATGTAAAAGAAATATGTATATCGATTAAGTTCACGTTGTTATCATTTCACATGTAAGTTGCATTATAACGTTTAAGTTAAAACTAGTCACCAATTTTTATACTATACGCATGTTATAACCTACCGCACGCGACAACTAGGCACATATTCGTCGCTTTTGTATTTATTTTAAGTACGTTTATTATTTATTTATTTATTAATTTATTATTATTATATTAATATACTCGTCTTTCGCGTAGTGTTGCTTGCGCACTGGCGGTTTTGTTTTATTTTATTAAATTTACAATTAAAAAACGCGAAACATATTTCATTTAATTATTATTATTATGAAATTTCGTAATTATACGAAGATATTAGTGATTTTTCTCTTTTTTCGAGATGAAGTTATCATAAAAAAAAAAAAAACGTTAACGAAATCTTTCGTTACACTATCGTCAGTGTATAAATAGCTTAACTAATAATAATAATAAATGAAGATTGTCATTTTATTCGTCGTGTTCAGAGAATGAGTAATAACAGATCTTTCAGCATTTCGATAAGTTGAAAACCGAGGTGGTTCTTGAAAACGAACAGGGATCCGGACGAAATGCAAATAAATAAGGCGCAGCGATTGATAACCTTAGAAATAAAATTTTAAAATTCGACGAATTTAAAGGAATCAAAACTAACAGAATCAGATGGACGGACAATAAGAAGATGAAACAGCATATCTGAAGAAACACCGTGGGAAGAAAGGGAAAGAAAAATAGATGGTCAAATTCGAATAGAAGAACGAAGAATATCAATAATACAAATTATATATAAGAAACAGATAAAAACAAGGATACCCGAATACCTAGGTTTATAGAAGTTAAGAAAAACATAACAGAAATGAAGATAGAAGAAAAAGAAATTCGAAATAGACGACATTTTCAAAAAAAAATTTGAAAATGTAAGTTTAAAAAAAAAACGCTATCCGGAGGCAGATAAATAGCAAGGTCATTGAGTATTGCTCGGAAATGATAAAATGAAAGCTGTAGTTTGAATTCTTAGAAGAATAAAAGTTTACATCGGAATTATTGAAGAGGAGGTTTTTTTTTTTAATAACAATCATATATTTTGGTAAAATTGTATGTATAAAGGTGCAAAGGACCGGAGGAGAATTATATATCAATTAAACTACACATATATCGACTGTATATTCATAAATAAATAAATAAGTATTTCAAACTTGTGTGTGAGGTCCTTTGCAAGTGTACTTATATTTATGAGCAACAGCTAGGATGACATAACATAGTCCCAACAATTACCATGCAGTATTATATTATATGTACAAGCTTAAGACTAAAGAATATTATAAATAATTTTATATTAAAAAACGGGGAAAAAATCTTTATATAAATAATTACAATTGTTGCAAACATTTATTGTTATATTTACAAACTTAATTTTTAAACATGTAATGAGTGCAGTATCAGAAGATTGATCAGTTGCTCCAGATATTGGTTTCACGGTTGAATTAGTTTTATTAATTTTTTTTATTTATTTTTTTATTTTTTATTTTTGTAAGATAAGAGCTAGCTCATGATAATAAATTTATGTCGCATTGCACTTTCAGAGAACTTGAGGAATGCTGAATGATTATTGCTGTTTAAATGAAGGGACTGCATGTTTCCTACTTTATACTTAAGTCGCTGATTAGCAACATAGATAAAATGTTCAAGGTCATCTATAATATCTCCCGAACAACAGGTACATCCTGGAACATTAACTAGATGGAACCTGTATAAATAAGCTGCAAACATGGCCAGATAAGACCTGAGAGCTGTAGAAGTTAATATTTAACTTCTTCAATTTCATTCTGTTAGTGACATTAGGGAAGAATTGGTATGTTTTCCTTCCTGTGATGTCAGCATCCCACCTCCTTTGCCATTCTGTCAAAAGCACTTGGGAAACATGCTTTTTAAACAGGTTCATTGGAATTGTATGTTGAAGAGCTTGTAGCATGTTATTATCCACAAATTTAAGGGTTGTTAACAAATTCAAGTCACCCAGTATACGAAATTCACTTGTGACTGATCTGCCTGCAATATATAGATCTAATGGGAGGACACCATTAATGACACAAGCAGCTGAGGTGGGAGCAGTTCGATACAAAAATGACATACTAAGAAGAAATTTTCTCTGTTGTTTATTCACATTTTTTAAAACATTCGATGTGATATATGTAGCAGCCCCATAACCATAGAGAGACTGAATTAATCCCTTATATAAAATAAGTCTCTGTGTATAATGGAGACCCCAAGTATTATATTGCAATCGACTCATGTTTCTAAAAAGTACATCACATCTTGAATGAATATGGTTGAGATGAGGAATAAATGTGAGCTTATCATCAATCAAAATTCCTAGATATTTTAAGATGGCTGTGTGCTCAATAGCGTGGCCAGAAATAAGCTTCAATTTTTTAATTATGTCTGTAATCTTTTTGTTGCCAAAAACAGTAAATCTGCATTTTGGTGCAGAAAATGTCAGTCCAAAATTTGTGATGGTAGCCTCAACAAATTCAATTATCATTCTTATTTGTTCAAAGTCATAATACTTAGTGACCTTAAAAATGAGACAGAGGTCATCAGCATATGAGATTAACTCACAATTGTTATTTAGGAGTTTACAGAAATCCTCTACCTTATAATGAACATCGGAATATAGTAAATTCCATAGTGTAGGTCCCAGTACAGAACCTTGTGGAACTCCACAACTAGCCTTCCTTGAGCTACTTGCATCTCCAATGCTGAGGTGAGCAACCCTATCTTGAAAATAGCTTACTAGCACATTAATTAAGTATGGATTGAATTTGTAATTTTTAATTATATCAAAAATTGCAGACCACTTACAATTATCAAATGCACCTGCAATATCGAATGAGAAAACAACTGCAGTCATCCCTGCATTCAGTGTATTTCTGACTGCGTGTACTAATTTATAAACAGCAGTTTCAGCAGAGTGCCCTGCACGAAACCCAAATTGATTGCCGTGTAATAAACACTGTTCATTTATTTTGGATAGCACTAGATGGTTAACAACTTTCTCAAACATCTTACCAATGCAGTTGAGTAAAGAGATTGGGCGATAAGCAGTGATATCAGAAGATATCTTTCCAGGTTTAGGGAGTAATTTCAATTCAGCTGTTTTCCAGCATTGGGGGAAGACTTGAAGATCTATGCATTTTCTGATAAGTGATGGGAAAAGTTCCTTAAATTTCAGGTTGAGTTGTTTAATTACCTTATTGTTTATTTTATCAGAAGAGGTTGCCTTTTTGTTTTTAAGCCTTTTAATTATGTCATTAACAACTTGACTACTGACCTCTGGAGGATGCATCCCAGATGTTGGTACAGATATAGGCGGTGTATCAAGTTTATTAGGCAGAAAATGTTTTAAGAAAGCATTACATTTTTCATAATCATCACTAATTGTTTGCTGAGCAGAGACTATGTTGGAGATACTAACTTTTGGATTTTTTTATTAATTATTTTATATGGTTTACCCCATGCAGTACTTTCGCTCACAAAGGTCTTCCATTGTTGTAATTTTGCCCTAACTATTTCATGTTTATATTCAACATTCAATTGCTTAAGTGTATTGTTAATATAGAAAAGTTTAACTGAATTTCTACATTTAGTCTTCTTTTTGCGAACTAGATTAATTTTATTTTTAATTAGCTCCAACTTATTAGGTTAGAAACTGTTACGAGATGAATATAAAATAAAGAGGAAAGGAAGATATTTTCCACTTATCAGGTTAATACCATAAATTAGACTAACTGTAGGAGTTGCACCGAAGATTATCTTATAATAAATGAATAAATATATTTAGTATGTAATATTAAGATTGTAGGTAATTGTAATAGTACTTGTTGACAAGCTCTCAGTTTGGAAGAACTAGACGTATATAGATTAGTCATTGGTGTTAAGAATTAGTATATTTTTAAGAATGTAATTTTTATTATTGTTAATTTATTTTATTATCGTTTTTTTTCTATTATTATTATTATGACTAGTCAAGTTATTTATAACTTGAAAATGGGGTAACTGCCGAATATATATATTTCTACGATTAATTTTATTGCTGTTTTTTTCAAACAAATCAGTACATTTACCTATCTACCTATATCTATCTATCTATCTATATATATATATATTTATAAAGGTCTTTATCTCACCAGAAGATACTGCATTCGGACAAGGAGGCCAGATTAAATACGACGATGGCGATGTTGAAAGAGTCAGAAGGTAATTATCGATTATCATTATTATTATATTTAACGTACGAACATAAACACATGTGTACATAATTTTCAACGATGAAAAGTAATTTATACGTGAATAATGTGTAAAACACATAAAAACGTAGGTCCGAATTTTATTTTAATTTTATTAATTATGTAGGTTTCATGGAGTGATAAATTAAAAAAAAAAAAAAAACATCATTAAATCTTATTGGAATCCGTTAGCATTTCTCTAATGGCGCAAAACTCTTCTTAGTGTCTTACAAGAAAATCATTCATTCTATTCAGCTAAACTACAAGAAAATCATTCATTCTATTCAGCTAAACTACAAGAAAATCATTCATTCTATTCAGCTAAACTACAAGAAAATCATTCATTCTATTCAGCTAAACTCTTGTACACTGAGCGCATTAACCTCTCACTTATTACTATCAACTTTAACCGTCTCTCCCCAAACTTCCGTTTCTTTACGAAGATTGATCGCAGAGGAACTGTACTCATCAGTAGATAGCGATTTGGACATCATTTGTTATCTGATCGACTTTTCCGTATGCAGCTTAGAAAAAGTCCTTTCTGTCCTCTCCATTCTGAACAGGCAGTCTGCAACCACGATCGTGTTTTTTTTCAATGCTCTGCTGTAACACAGTTACGTTCTGAGCTTTACCTAGTCTGATTAAAATTTAAATAGTCCGCACAGTATCACATTGGGTATAAAGGCTTCACTATTTAAAAAAAAAAAAATCGACCGAATACAATATTTTTTAGTATTAAATCGTTTTATAAACAAAAATTTTGCCAAATAATTTCTTTCCGCGAATAACATTCGACTTAAGTTAAATATCGCTTTGTATCGGATCCTCGATAAATTTTTAATTTAAATTCGGTTTTAATTTCTATTTACTCGAAATTATTTTTTAAATATAATATCGCGGTGGTATAATTGCAACCCGGCTATGGAGAGATCAATCCTACATCGTGACTTAAAATATCATACGCGGGCGTGCACTTGCTTCGCGTACATAGTTGTGGGAAAAAACGTGCAGCGAATTAGTCACGATTTCCGGCAACCAACGACGATAAATATGATGATTCTTTAAATAATATAGTTTAATATTGTCGATTTTCAGAGCACATCTGAACGATTTAGAAAATATCCCGCTGTTTCTTATTACCGGTTTGTTATTCGTATTGTCTAATCCGAATAAAATGTTAGCCGCGATGATGTTCCGACTTTACGCAGTTTTTCGTATCGGTCATACGACGGTGTACGCCTTAATCGTCGTACCTCAACCTACTAGAGCTATAATGTTCATCGGAGGTGTTTTAATCAATATCGCAATGGGTATTATGACGTTGATGAAATTTATTCATCTTTAAATATCGCGTCATAACCGGACACAATTTTGTCGCACATACTCTTCTATCATTATCACTTTTATATGTTATATATAATTATTTATTTATATACACATGTATACACTAGCTGAACCGGCCACGCGTTGCTATGGCTCATTGTCAGTTATGATACAATAAATTAATATTATCATAAATTGTACAACACAGTTTAATTGCTATACTAATATATCTATTAATATGTTTAAATAACAGCACAAAATAACATTAATTCTATATTGTATTTATTTCATTCTTAATAATAAATAACGAATAAATAATGGCAAAATTATTAATTGATAATATATAATAATTACATGAATAAGGTATAAAACCATCGATGTTTAAATTATTTTTTAAATTGTAACTATTGATTGAAACTTAATTAAGCGTTATTCCGTGTACAATATTTTCAGTTAATCTGGGATATTTAACGAAAATATGTTGCTGCATAAATTAAAAAGTATAAGTTGGTCAACAATAGGGAATCAGCAAAAAGCAGAACAAATGTATAACAGGATAACAGATTTAAGGAAATATATGAGCAATGTCGAATAAAATTAAATAAAATAATGAATAGAATAGTTACAGGTATAAAAGAGTGGATGACTAAAGATATATTGGAAAGAAAAACGTAGTAAAGCGTTTAAAAAAATTAAAAAGTACACATCTAATCAAATACTGAGGAAACAGTATGAAAACTTAAGAAATACAATAAACAAAATGATAAGATTAAAGAAAGATTATTTCGCTGAAAAAAGTATTCAACAAGCGAAACGGGATATTAGGAAAATTTGGATGAATATAAATAGCACTACGGGATAAGAGACAACGATTGAAACTGTAATTAAATATCTGCGCGGAAAGAATGATTTTGAGGAAGCAAACAATTGAGCATACATGTGACAGAACGTTGTTTAAAAACGATGAAGGAGTACATAATATAAACATGTACATACAAAAAGTGTCAAATGAAAAAGTTGCCAAAATTATAGGTTTAGTGTCACAAAAAGCTCACGGAATTGATGAAATTCGTATGAAAGACGTAAAAAATATTAAAGAAAGAATTACTACGGTAATAGCTAGATTAGTAAATCAAACATTAGAGGAAAGAGCGATTTCAACAAACTCAAAAATAACATTAGTTAGGCCCGTATACAAAAAAAGGAAACCATAAAGATTACAAGTATAGACGTATTGCGGTAAACACTATAATAGCTAAAATAATGGAAAAATATGGTAGCGCAACAATTAGCTAAGTACTTAGAAGAAAATAACATAATCGATAAAGGGCAGTATGGGTTTCAAAGGAAGAAATCAATATCACAGGCACTGAGGGATTTTGCTGAGGAGGTAAGGATAAACTTTGAAACGGGAAATAAGGTACTAGTGACATTTATATATCTCACAAAAGCATTCGATACGGTCATTCATGATAAGCTGCAAGGAAGAATTGAAGAAATCGGTATAAAAGGTAGAGTCAAAGCATGGTTTGAAAGTTATCTAAAGGACAGGAAAACAGTAGTTAGTATAATATACGAGGTGAATATATACAAATGAATATGGGAATTCTGCACGGTAGTAATCTAGCACCGTTATTGTTTATTATATACACAAACGCTCTGCAAAAGAAGCTGACTAATAGCGAGGTTTTCGCTTTTGCGGATGATATTGCTATAATGATAGTTCACATAAAAACTGAAGTGACAGAAAAATATATGAATACGGATTTATTAGAAGAGTAAGCGGATGGACTCACGACCTTAATCTTACAGTTAATACAAGAAAAACGAAATGTATGCTGCTGAAATTGATGAGCGATAATGATTTGTATAAGCCAAAAATTAAAATGCACACTAACAAGTGTGCACATTACTGGTCGGACAATAATAGATCTTCAAATTTGGGTTGTAACATAATAGAACTGGTAAGTGAATATAAATATCTAGGTGTAACAATAGATAGACACTCGAGGTGGAACTTACAAATACAAAAAGTGGAAAATAAATTGAAATCAATAATACCATCATTATATACATTAAGAAATTATGTAGGCCAGGAGATAATGAAAATGGTATACTTCGTCGAATCCAGACTGAGATATGGAATCTAAACATTATATGGGAAAAATAGATCGATTGCAAAGGAAAAGTTTGAACCTAATAAACGAGTATACATGTAGAAATCAGAACGAACCATTAAACCAGCTGTTAAATCATCGTAATGTATTAAATATATAGCGGAACTGTATTTGGTTACCAAAGTTTAAGATTATTTAGTAAAAAATAAAATTATCGATTTAAACGAAAACATGCAAATAAGATGTAAACTAAGGAAAACAAACATGTATATATGTTCGGTAGCACGGTCTAGATTTGGTGAACAAACTGATAAATACGTGATGACGAAATTGTTAAATAATATACCGGAAGAAATATTGAAAGAAACAAAAGATTGGGAAACTAAAACAGCAGCTGAAAGAGTGGTTACAAGATATGGCGATAATATAAACAGAATAATAAGAAACAAAAAATTGTAACTGTAACTATATAAAATAAAGTAAAATAAATAACAATTTATAATGAATTCGAAATGGTGCGACAAGTGATAGCAATAAATTAATACTAAATGAGGTAATCGCAATGTGGTAAATAAAAATAGTTAGTGTGAGAGTGTGAGTGAGAGTATATTTGGGAATGTGTAAGGTATTATAACTGTAATTATGTGTGTATATGTGGGTATGTAAATTTTATAAATTAAAAATTAACGATATATGTATGTAATAATATTTTAGATGTGCATGTTTTGTAAAATGGTGTAGATCCGTCGACAAGCGTATGAAAAAACATATATTATCTAAGTAAAGAATAGCGTGTGTGTGTGTGATTGGGTTTACTTCTTGTATTTTTTGTTTTATTTTATAATAAATATACGCTTTTGAAAAAAATCATTAGGATAAGTGGTAACAGGACGTTTCTCCTTTAAACTTCAGTCAGCTACTTGTGACGTTATGCATCATGTCAATTAATGTTATTTTTATTTGTAGAGAAGATTTGCAACTATACAAATGATCGAGAATTTAAAGTTCCCCACATTCAAACAAAAAGGATTTAAAACCATTTTCCATTTATTCAATGTATAGGCGCATCTACCTTGTTCCGTTCGGAATCTATTTATTCTACACCATTCCCGTCATGATAGGTGGTCCATTCCCGGAGGTTTTATGCTGGGATCTTGTACTATATCTGCATTAATGGCTTCACTTTTTGTTTATTCATCTTTCCATCATTCCTTCCAATTTATTGACGTATTCTCCAAATGTACTGTCGTTCTCCAGAGTGGCTGTCTAAATTCCAGTTCCATTATTGGTTTGTAGATGGTAGAAGCGTAAATCTACATCTAAAAAGTGAGAATAATTCGCCTTTACATGTTCTCAATACGACGTTGAAAACTGAACGATAACCGAAGCGATAAAATAAAACTTGAATACTTTCGAGATGTGATTGTATCTCATCAGTTAGGAAAAACGTGAAACGTAAAAATATTTAAAGGTAAAGGGGAAAAATTTAGAAATTATAAAAACTATTAAAGCTCGCAAATCGAAATACCTTGCCTGTATATTCACGCCATATAACTTTCCGACGATATTAAAATGTTGCAAATAAATTTCAAAAGATTACCAAAAAGGAAAGTATTCATCGACGACGTACTGTTTTCTCACTTCCTCGTTTACTGCTATCGTCGCTCTCTTCGATAACTCATTACGATTTTAACTTAGTTCCGTGAGAATTACTGTAGTACGCCATGCAGTGCGTTCTCATCTCCTTTTTATTTTTACATATGCCTAATGTATTTTTCTCATTTCCGTGTAAATCAATATTACACATTAATAACGTTATCAGCATGTTAATTATTTATTAAATTGTATATTTTAAGCACCCACACACTTCAATAAGATTTTTAAAAAATCGAGACAGCCGGTTATAAAAGACAAATGACTATCGCCCGATGATGTGTCTCTTATGAGCGGCTTCAACTGTATATCTTCGAAAATAGCAACAAAACTACTTAAACATTAAAGAAAAATATACCCGTATTTTAATGCTATAGTAAATTATGCTTGTGTCTGCGATGTTTATTAATTACCAACCAGCGTAATTAGATCGTAATAATTATATATATATATATATTAAACACGTTTAAAATGTAAACTTTCATTAAAGGTAACTTTAATTTCTAGAGCATTTTTGTTATACATGGGAGCATTAAGTGTCTATATAATTTACTTATAAAAAAAATGGTTCACGGATGTAAGACTTGATCGATCGGTATAACATCGATTACGTTGATTTATATCAAAATATTGTTCACAGACATTTTACTGTCAACGTGTTAACTTACGTTCGTTAACCGACATGGCACTATGGTGATGATTATGATATACAAATATAACGAATTGGCGAAATCTAAACACTAACAAATATCATCATTAGTAGTCATAAGGCTGGTCCATCGTCATGATAATAAACTTCAACCTTACCCAATATTCCGCAGCTCTTTTTAAATCAGCGTAGTTCTTTAACCCGGTGTCTTTTAACAGGGTTGTTATAAATGCGTTTCCCGATCTTTCGCGGGTTATTTTTCCTTGGATTTTATCTTCGAGAATATTTCGAAGTAATCCCTCATGTCGAAGTACATGATCCATTCAAGTTAATCAAGTTTTACTTATCCGATTTAATAACAACCTTTCTTTTCAATTTATCGTAATACCTGTTCATTTTGGATTTTTTCTACCTAGCTTGACCGTCCCACTTCCTCCAAGTCCCCATTTCGAACCCTTGTAACTTATTTATATTAACTTTATTTAATGTTCAAGTTTCACCATCAAAAAAGGACTATGGACCACACGTACAACTTCAGTATGTTTTTTTTTGGAGCTTCAAGAGTATTGAAGTTTACCTTAATATGTCTTCTTTTTTTTTTTGAAACGCACATTCCGCTAGTCCAGTTCTATAAATTTGAGCATATATATATATATATATATATATATATATATATAAAAATAAAGTTCCAAACCGCTACTTATCAATCAGAAGACTGATAGACGACCGATTAAATGACGCATCCTAAACAAGCCAATATAGTGTGTGGTTTCCGCTGGTATTCCACGATTACTTTACTATCTCAACTAGCTGATACTCATTTACAGACCACTTGAACGAATAGTTGAGTTGGCTAGAGGCATTTTTACCGTCCAAAATGCTGTCCCTCCACCATCGATAGGATTCGTATTCAGCCGAACAGCGCGAAGTTCTTATACATAAAATACATGCATTCGCGCGATTGCAAACTGAACGTATATAACTAATGAACGAGAATTCAAGAAATCCATCGAAACCTTAAAGATAAATATTCCAATTATAATTTCTTACCTTTTTCGTGATAAAATCTTGCATTAAATGAAGCTCCCGAGCATCCGATATAATTTTATCAGTTCTATCCGTAAATTCGGATGTCCCCGTTAGGCTAAATTTACCCGGAGGTACTGAATTTTGAGCGGATTGAAACGGATGCTGTTGATTAGCATTATTATTACTACTGTACGGAATTAACGAACCCGAATAATTCGACGATTTATCGTATAGGCCTCTTTCACGTTTTCGATGTTTTCGACGACTATTGACTCCGCTCGGGGCAGTCTGCAGACACGGTAATTGTAATACGCCTCCATTTTGAATGCATTTCGTATGAAATAACTGTTTGCAATCTGCCATTTAAAAGAAAATAGGTCATATATATATATATATATATATATATATATATATATATATATATATATATATATATATATATATATATATATATATTATTTTAGTCGTAAATTAATATACATATGTGTATGGAGGTTTTTCGTAAAATAGTGTTTTTTCGTAAAATATATTTAGATAAGAATTACATACTATTAAAAACCGTTACATACATAATTATTTCAAACATGTAAAATTTAGTTTCATAAATTTCCAGAATTATAAACCAAAAATTTCAGTATTGACAAATATCAGAATGAGACAACCATTCATGTTTTTTTTTTGTTTGAAATCAATTTTAGAATTTACGATAACCAACAATAAACGGTTTTAAAAATGAAAGAAAAAAATTTAAACAATTAATTAAGTAAATTTGTATAACGTGTTTAACTCAATTTTTTAAAAGACGTTTTAATAAAAATAATTTTTTTACTTGCTTATATGCGAGAAAATTTTTCATAATTATTTACCCGTATACATACACACACACACACACACACATATATATATATATATATATATATATATATATATATATATATATAATCATCTTCGTATTGTTCGTTGCCGAACGTCGTGACTAGCTTTTGTACGTTTATTTTTACGTACGAAATTAGCTAGCATTCAAGGCACTATTTATATGCAACGTAGATGCGCATGCATACGATGTTAAACGGAGTATGGTGTCACTGCCTTCTCTCATACATATAATGTCGCGGTAGCGTAGTTGCTGGAGTGCTCGACTGTCAACTGGTCGGGGGCTCGAAAACAAAACGCAACATAGAAAGCTTTCATTCTTTAATTTTTAATTATCATGGAGAAAGTAATGGCATCCCACTCTCTATAACATCATATGCGCACGCATCTGCGTCTCATATAAATAGTGCCTTGAATGCTAGCTCATTTTGTACGTAAAAATAAACACGACGTTCGGCAACGAACAATACGCCGATGATGATATCAATTTTTTTTAACCTATATCGGTCCACGGCTGGACGTAGGTCTCCCCAATCAATGATTGAGGAGAAAATAGTCTAATCTCCCGTGCGGGCCAGGCAAATTGGGAGATACCAACAACACACAACACACTGAGCCGGCGGTCACCCATCCAAGTCCGTTGCTTACCTTGGGCGATCGGACGGAAAGCCGTCGTACTCAATGTGCTATGCCCGTCGGTATATATATATATATATATATATATATATATATATATATATATATAAATCGCTCGTTACAGATAACTTATAATTTCATTTCACTCCGTAATTTAACGTAACTTTATTTCGTCTTAGTACTTACCGGAACATTTGTGTCCTTGCGTAACGAACGCATCCATCGGTTTCGAACAATACGCACAGCGATCATCTTTAGAAAATCGACTAATCTTACGAAATCGATGTCCGGCAATAGTGAACATAGTGGTGCCTTTCCAGGTTAACAATTCGAAAGAAGGCGAAGGAGTAACCGGTGGTTTAGGTTGATGGAAAGGCTGCGGATTATCTTGTACTTCCATGGAACAATTAGACGAGAGTTGAGTAGCTGGATCGCTGTTTCGTCGTTTCAATTCCATCAACGACTTGCTACATTAAATAACGGATCGCAAATAAAATATAATTAAAAATAAATCGAAATCAAACGAAACAATTAACTTGATTTTTTTTAAAAATCGTCACCGCGTCTTTGAAACTTACGAAACGCGCGATTTTAAATTGTCGAATATTTTAAATAAATTTCTATTAGATAAATTTTTAATATGCCGAAAAAATTAGATAACTGTCGTGCAAAATGACAAATACTAGATCGTATAAGTAGAAAATATTATATTTTTTAACACCACTCACATATATATATACTGAAACGTTAACTAGTAAGTGCAAGTGAAATACCAACGAAACTGGGTTACTATATTTCTAACGCCAATATAATCTTTCCTTTCAGATAGAAATAAACACGTAATTACAGACAACATAAACAAATAACTGTAATAAAAAATAATGCTACTACCGATGATCATACTAGAGAACAAATTTAAGTCAAATAAAAATTTTTTACCAATAGGACTTTTCATCGAAATTTTCGCAGATTTTTAGGTAATTTTAAAGATAACGCGACACACGCAACATTTGGAAAGAACTGTATGAAAAATAACGCTATCAGCCAGAGTATCACACCATATACCTAACTATATTTTGTCTCGTACTAATCGTTGAAAACTTTTCTATTAAACATCTTACGGTCAATCATCATTTCAGTTTATTATTACAATTAAATTTCTAAAAATTTATTAAAACGAAATATAAATTATTTAAAAAAATCATTTACCGTCAATTTAAAATATGAATTTTCGAAAATAAAAAAAAATGCGAATATGTACGCAATAAATATTTGTATACATATATATTATATACAATTTGTGTTAGAAAAATATGGATAAAATTATTATAAACAATTTTCAAAGACAAAACAACTGTTCCCATTGTCAATTAAAAAACTTATGATAACGTCAAGTTTACCTAAACTGCAACGGAAAACATCTGAAGAATCAATTTATACACGTAATATTATTTTATAAATGTATATTTCCGACGAAAAGATTCTTTTACTTAATTAATATTTAATCAAGTTAAAAAAAATGAAAATAAAGTAGACAATACAAACTATATATATACGACTAATTAGTAAAAACCGTTTCCAAAAGTCGGCTAATTATTCGGGTTTTTTATTTAGTCAGATTTACTTTAATTTTTTATTAGTACAATGTAAACACGACGTAGCAAATGAAAATATCCCTAAATGATTACAAGCTTTGTAACGAATAACGAGTATAAAATAAACTAAATGTATTTAAAACAATGTTAAAAAATATATTTTGATTGAAGAATAACTAACAGATAATCTAAAAATGTGTGAATATTGTTAACAGATTTTTTTAACTCCATTAATAAATCGAATATTTTATAATACAACATAAATCAATAATTTATTCTGGTGAAAACATAACCGAGAATCGCTATATTAAAAATCAGACTAATTTTCAATCGATTCTAGCGAAACCTACTAATATCGATATACGTCCAGAACTTTCCAGTCGGTTTAATAAAATCTACTAATATAAAATAATCTGTAATTATTTGAAATTCTGTGAAATTAATCGTGTTATCATATAAATTTTAAACACCTCCATTAATAAATTAAATGTACTTTAATACAACGTGAATGTATGTAATCATCAAAAATTTATTCTACTAAAAATATAATTAAGAACACCGTTTTCAAAATCCGACTAATTTTCAATCGGTTCTAGAAAAACCTACTAATATCGATATGCCTTCGACTACTTTTCAATCGGGCGTAACAAAACTTACTAATGTATATATTTTCTGCGTTCCACATCCTTAAATTACTTAAATCAAATTATAATTACTTACTGCCAAACTTTTATTATTAAATCAGAAGTATAGTTTGATATACACGTTTAAAAAAAAAAAAATACGCAATAGAATATTCTTGTCGAAATATAATTACTTGCGTTCGATCGAACCAAAATAACCAAATAACAGAACCTACTAACAGATATTAGTTGTGCAACTAAATTAAAATTGGATTTACGTCATCTGATTTAAAAGTATTCGGTTTTTTATTCTAAAGCACATCATACACTCATTAGCATATTATGTACAAATTAAATAAAACATAACATCTTTACCGGATTTATAAATATATGTAAACATCTTATATAAAGAAAGAATGATATTTAATCAATTGCTTAAATTAATAAACAAATTAAAATTTTTAGAAAGCGATTTATTCTGTTATTTTGAAAAAGCCGAATTAGCCTGTTTAAAGAATAAAGAACATATTAGTCGTTAGTCATAAATCATATAAAGGCGAATTACCTTGTAGATGCGGGACCAATTCTTTTATTATTAAGCGATGGATCTACTATAGAAGGATAAGAATGTATTTGACTAGATTTATTAGAATCTAAAAGATTCGGCGGTAGTTTACTATCTTCCGTAATGCGTGCACAAACGACGTCCCTTCTATGAGCGTACCTAACCGGAGCTGTCGGTGCCGCAATAATATGAGCCGATCGATTTGGTAACGGTTTTCGAGGAACATGAAAATCGTTCGTTTTGCTCCACATCAACGAATTATGATCATCTACTTCGCTGTCGCTATGAGGTCCGCTAACATCGCACTTTTTATTGACACCTACGACGAGATATTAAGATTTATAAATAGAATAAAAAATAAGCTGTAAAGCTAATTAGCTCGCACGAAAAACACAAAATACACTATAGCCAGTAAATTTAAACGTAAAAAAAGTACATCCGAAAATAAAATGCGTAATAAAATTCCGCGAATCAACGCACGGCGTGGCAAAAACAAAAACTTAGGATTTAATCGCAAGTTTTTAACCTGCTCCATTGATGTATAGGATATTTTTAAGGAAAAATTAGAACTTGAATAATAAAGTTTACAAACGAAATGTTAAAAAAAAATCATAAATCCACTTATATATATATATATATATATATATATATATATATATATATATATATATATATATATGTATATATATATATATATATATTACTAATTTCCAGACATTAAAAAAAATTACGCGTAATATTGAAAATAATCTCGCAGCGTATAATCGTGTAATTTAAAAGTTGGTGAAAATTCCATAGATAGTAAATATAATAAAACGTTCCTAAAATTAGCGTTTCGAAAACTAAAATAAGGATACGTCTAGAATTATTTTCGGTGAAAACCACGTCCTGATTATTCAAAAAACTTAACGTTTCGAATGGGCTTACACCACTCATCATCAGAAACGAACTAAACCACAAACCCTTGAGTTATTTCCTTTTATAGGCACTTCTCAATCGGAACTTAATATTTCCAGGGCTGTGATTGGTCCTACCGTCAGCTGATACATCACCTGATATTACTGTATGGTGATTGGTCAATTCTTCTGTAGTCATTATATTTCCAAGGCTATGATTGGTCCTACTATCAGATGATATTCCTGTATTGTGATTGGTTAATTTGTCAGTAGTAATTATATTTTCAGGGCTATGATTGGTCCTACCATCGGCTGGTTCATCACCTGATATTCCTGTATTGTGATTGGTTGGTACTTCTGTAATCAATGGTTGGTTGGCCACTTCAGTAGGGTATTTTTAATTTTTCTCTATTGTTAAGTAATACTGGTTTCCAAGCATCAGGTAGCCGAAATCCATCTTCTCTGTTGAAATTATTATGCTTTTCTATTTCAATAGCCTCTCGGACAATTCGCTTCCCATATTTTTGCTCCTTTACCAATACCTTCCTCTCCTCGAAGTCTATAGAGTGACCCGCTGTAATTAGATGTTCTGCTACTGCTGATTTACTTATGCGTTTATATTTACAATCTGCAGCATGCTCTTTAATGCGTGTATTAATAGACCTTCCAGTTTGTCCAATGTAGTTTTTGCCACACGAACAAGGAATTTTATACACGCCAGCAGTATGACCATCGGGAATTTTATCTTTATTATTATTTAACAGGTTCTTTATCTTTTTATAGGTGTCAAATACTGTTCTTATACTGTTTTTTTGTAACACTCTGGCAATCTTATCTGTTGTTCCCATAATGTAAGGTAACTTTATGCTTGCTCTATATTTTTCTTTGTTTTCCGCCTGTTTTTTTCTAGATGTTGTACTAAATTTATTAATATATCTCTCAGACTGTTTTATACTGTACCCATTGTTGATCATAGTCTGCTTAAGATTAACCAGTTCATTCTCAATACTACTGCTGTCACATAAACGCTGGGCTCTCAAGCGTTTATGTGACAGCAGTAGTATTGAGAATGAACTGGTTAATCTTAAGCAGACTATGATCAACAATGGGTACAGTATAAAACAGTCTGAGAGATATATTAATAAATTTAGTACAACATCTAGAAAAAAACAGGCGGAAAACAAAGAAGAATATAGAGCAAGCATAAAGTTACCTTACATTATGGGAACAACAGATAAGATTGCCAGAGTGTTACAAAAAAACAGTATAAGAACAGTATTTGACACCTATAAAAAGATAAAGAACCTGTTAAATAATAATAAAGATAAAATTCCCGATGGTCATACTGCTGGCGTGTATAAAATTCCTTGTTCGTGTGGCAAAAACTACATTGGACAAACTGGAAGGTCTATTAATACACACATTAAAGAGCATGCTGCAGATTGTAAATATAAACGCATAAGTAAATCAGCAGTAGCAGAACATCTAATTACAGCGGGTCACTCTATAGACTTCGAGGAGAGGAAGGTATTGGTAAAGGAGCAAAAATATGGGAAGCGAATTGTCCGAGAGGCTATTGAAATAGAAAAGCATAATAATTTCAACAGAGAAGATGGATTTCGGCTACCTGATGCTTGGAAACCAGTATTACTTAACAATAGAGAAAAATTAAAATACCCTACTGAAGTGGCCAACCAACCATTGATTACAGAAGTACCAACCAATCACAATACAGGAATATCAGGTGATGAACCAGCCGATGGTAGGACCAATCATAGCCCTGAAAATATAATTACTACTGACAAATTAACCAATCACAATACAGGAATATCATCTGATAGTAGGACCAATCATAGCCTTGGAAATATAATGACTACAGAAGAATTGACCAATCACCATACAGTAATATCAGGTGATGTATCAGCTGACGGTAGGACCAATCACAGCCCTGGAAATATTAAGTTCCGATTGAGAAGTGCCTATAAAAGGAAATAACTCAAGGGTTTGTGGTTTAGTTCGTTTCTGATGATGAGTGGTGTAAGCCCATTCGAAACGTTAAGTTTTTTGAATAATCAGGACGTGGTTTTCACCGAAAATAATTCTAGACGTATGGAAAACAACCACGAAAGTTTTAATAAATATATAAAATAAGGATTATTTTTTTTATTAACTATCCCAGGGGGTACTACGTACCTTCTGGTGTCTGGAGCTCTAACCGGAACGGGGAGCGTGGACAGGTGGTGGATAGTGGAACGACCAGTAGATATATTGGCCAGCTGCGAATAAAACCAATAAGCAGTCGCGAACCAAGAGCGGCTACTGGTGGAAAGCCTCAAGAAGGTGATTCCAGTAGTGACAGGGTAAGAGACAGGAGGATGCAGATGGTCAGCTTGAGGAACTGGCCATAAAAGTCTGCATAAATCTTATGACTGTCTCTCCCTCGGCGGGTTTAGGTAAACCGCTGCCTTGCGATTAGGGTTTTTACCCAAAGGCTAAGGGAGACAACCCTGAAAATAAACAAACCCTCTGCCTTGTGGTTAGGGTTTTTACCCAAAGGCTAAGGGAGTAAACTCCAACAGAAAATCATGCGGAAGGCAACGGGAAACCACCGCATTAAATTCCCAAGAGCAACTATGATTATGAGTAATACAGATATGGCAAACGTTACTGGTTCAGGTGGGCTCATATACACCAGACCCGGCAGGAGGATAGAGCAGGCTCCTCAGGTCGTCAGCATACGAACCCCTGCAAACATGATAATACCTGGCGATACTAAACAACGAAAAAAGGCATTTAACATTGCCACCTGAAATGTAAGATCATTGTATCAAAAAAGGGAAACTAGCTAATGTGGCATTAGAAGCTAAACGACTAAACATGGATATAATGGGAATCAGTGAAACACGATGGTTAGGAAACGGAAGATATAAAGTGGATCAAAACTATGTAATAGTATATTCACGAAAAGATCTACAGAAATTATTCCAAAATCCGACAGAGTTATGTTGGTACGACTAAATGTGAAGCCCAAGCCTATGGTATTAATACAGGTCTATGCTCCCATCGCAGACAATGATGAAACAACGATTAATAACTTTTATAAGGAACTCGAAGAAATGAAAAGGACAACCAAAAACAATGATATCGTATTAGTCATGGGTGACTAATGCGAAAGTAGGGGAAGATCATAGAAGTCAGGCTGTGGGTAAATTCGCCTTAGGGAAGCAAAACGGACGAGGGGAAATGCTCATAGATTTTACCGAAAAAAATAATATGGTGATATGCAACATATGGTTCAAGCAAGATAGAAGCCTATATACATGGATAAGTCCTGACGGAAGGACAAGAAACCAAATTGATTATATTTTAATTGATAATCGCTTCAAGAGCGTAATTAAAAACTGTCATACCTATCCGGGAGCTGATTGTAATACTGACCAAAATCTCAATGAAATTATCAAGGATCTCGATAAATATTACGTTGCTAACCAACTGAAACCAAATTTAACAAAAACTCAGGCATGCACCTTTCACCTACGTAATAGTGAAGTTAGACGTCAACTAAAATCACATGGAATGACATGAAACTCAGCCACACCGACAACCCTAAGTATTTAGGAGTTACATTAGATAGAGCGTTAAGATTTAGAAGACATTGTGAAGCAACAAAAATGAAAATAATGACAAGAAATAATATCATTTGGAAATTAATAAACACTAAGTGGGGAGCAAAACCACACATAACTGCGAACATCGGCACCAGCACTTTGCTACTCAGCAGGAGAGTATGCGCGTCCAGTTTGAAGTCGTTCGGTACATGCAAAGAAACTAAATGTTACTCTGAATAAAACGTGTAGAATAATTACAGGCTGCTTAAAAGCCAACACCACTACACAAGTTGTACGAATATAGTGGCATTGCACGACTTGACATTAGACGCAATGTAGCAGCAAAAAAAGAACGATGGAAAATAACAAACAATGACCTCCATCCACTATATGGTTATACAGGACTTGCTAGCCGAAGATTAAAATCGAGACATAGCCTTTTAGGTACAGTCGAAAAGCTGGAAAACTCTGCAAAGTCTATAAAACTAGAGGCTTGGAGAACTCAAAGCGTAACGAAATCTCTTCCAACAGGAAACGATTTGAATTTTGTTCTGTGGCGTACCTTGAACAGAATAAGGAGTGGAGTGGCACGAACCAAGTACAAGTTGTACAAATGGAAAATGACGAATGAAAATCGATGTGAATAACGAACATTTATTCAAGTGCGACCTATTCGGCACCTTTAATGCAGTTAAATTACATTCAGATATAGATGAAGAAATTAATTTCTGGTATATTGGTCGCAGAAAGGGTTATGACCGAATACGATATAATAATAATAATAAATTAGAAAGAACAGCTTCTCGAAAATAGCACATCACTCCACGACTTTTAAGATGAAAAATAATTACAAGTATACACAATCTTTACAGCAAATATGCCGACCAACAATTGTATTATATCTTTTGCCGATAATATAGCTATCCTTCCGTCCAACTCAGATGCTATATAGAAATCACTTAAATCGATTAGTCTAATGGGCAAAAAGCTGGTGCCCTACTTAACTCTAATAAGTGTCAACGCGTTACACTTACAAATAATAAAGCCAGGCGTCCAGCTCTGAAAATCAATAATGAGTAAAATCTTACTGAATAAAAGTATACGGAAGTACCTGTACAAGTAATCTTCGAATAATACAATAGCAACAGTCGAAAATACGTCGTACTATCACGTGCGCTCCAGTCTATATCTCCAATCTGGCATTACATAATGATCATAATATTCCATAGTGACATATACAACTCAACAGTACAGGAGATTAAATAATCTCTCATTCGAAAACAGCAACAATTCCATCATCCGCAGGGTACACACAACAAGTCTTTCAAACAATCGGCCAAGGTGAATGAGGAGAAAATGGTGCCGCGATGCTATTTCGATTACCTAACAGATTCCAGTTTTCCTTCTCGCTCGTCAGACTATAGCATGTCTTTTTATTAACTGCTGTACTTGATCATTCTTTCTCAATTTTATTTCCATCATATTACACCTTTTTCTTTTCTCATAATATTGCGCTTCAATGGAGACATCAGATCAACACGTATTCCTTACTTGTCATCGGCATTCTTTGCGACACTTAGTGTTGGTACGATGTAAAAAAAAATCGCTGAAAAATAAAATATGGACGCCAATTTTTTGTAAGAGTATTTAAATAATTCCCTAGTAAGGTGATACTACACCTAAATGTATCTAATAACTTTCATAGCTAAAGTTATAATTTGATCAAACAGCGTACGTCATATTAGTTTAACAAATTATACTATGAAAAAAAAACATAAAAAAAGTAAACTAACCCATGATAGCCTGTATTTGACGCTTAGCTTTATACAGCGTATCCCTTACAGGAAGTCCGGTATGGGAATCGACGCTTTTCTGAGAAGACAGCGAATCGCAACTGCCTTTTCTTTCATATTTACCTGAAATATGAGAACGCGTAAACGAAAATTCATCATCATTGTATGAAAAAAACACACGGTTACTCTTACGATTTAATTATTAAATCTATAGAATAGATTGTGATTAAATTTAGAATAAACGTACAAATGGGGGAACATTTACAACGATTTATTAAGCATTCGTAAAAAGTATATAGTTCAATTAACGAAATATTTTTAAAGAATTTAGAAGCAGGAAAAATACGTACTCATATTAAATTCCTCTACGGAATAACGTTCAGTCTTCACTTTCATTCGAGAGTACGTTTTTCTTTTGATTTCACGACCTAGTAAAGCTTTATTCGGATCGCCGATCCTAAATTTAAATATATACAAAATTTTATTACATAATAATATACACACGAATTTTCGCGTCAATGTTGGGTCCATTGAACTTTTTACAATATTATAAAGAACCGAAATAAAGTTGAAGTATATAAATTCATATACAACAAAACATCATATACGTAAATAGACGCGTGCTTAATACATATATATATATGGGAATAAAATACAAAATAATTATTTTAAATATGAATAAAAATAAAATATAGTAGTAGGTCATCAGTGAAGATGCATATAAAAAAAAAAGAAAACATACGTATAGTGCAAAAGTAGGATTGAGTTTAGTCTGCATTAGCGTAAAAACGACTGATAACGAAGAAATTTTTCACCGGAATTTATTTATTAAAAAAAAAAAAAATTGAAACAAGTTAATGACTAAAAATAGCGACACTTCAAAGCAAAAAACCCATTATTTACGGATTATTCAATTTAAAATTACTAAATATACTTATTAAAAGGACTGCACATAATTAAAGTAGAACTTTTTAAAAATAAATTATACTTCTCTGAAAATTTAATGTTTAAAATAAACAAACGTTAATGCCAATATTCTACGATTGGTATCAAATGATACAGATTGGAGCGCTGGTATCGATGATTAATTGAATGTTTTTTAATTTAAAAATTAATTACAAACAAATTTTATAATTATTTAGAATAAAAATTATTATAATTAAACCAAAATATTTTTAAAGAATTTAAAAATAATTATTTGGTAAAAATTGAGTTTGTCCCCAAAACATAAGTCAGATTTGCACTAATAAAGAAATTTTTTTTTACCGGAATTGAATTATGACTAAAAACAGCGATACTAGCGCTAACAACAGAAATATGGGAGGGTCCTAGATTTTACAAGAATGTTCAAAAACCCCGATTTTTTCCTAATTTCACTTCTCAACCGGTTGGGCAATATCAAAGTGTAGTATCTTTTATCAGCTTATTATCTGATACATCTGGAGCCTAACCTAACCTAGTCACCAAGTCAAACCGCAATAACGTGATACTAGTAAAAGACCGCGCAAAACAAATCACTACTACAATCACATAAATGAAAATAAAAGATAATAAAAAATTATGTTTAAACTATTTGAAAACTAGTTTTGTAATTATAATAATTTTCAATATAATCCACTACAAAATTAGATCACAATTAATTTTAAAGATAAAAAATATTAAATTCGTTATCGACACTAGCGCTCAAATTGGTAACATTTGATACCAATCGTAGAATACTGACAACGTTTATTTTAAACATTAATGTTTGAAAGAAGTATAATTTTTTTTTTTAAATCGTATTTTAATTATGTGCAGCGCTTTTAATAAGTATATTTAGTGATTTTAATTTTAAAGCACCGATGAATAAACGAGGTTTTTGTTTTTATTTTATTGATTTAGTCAATTCGGAATACATTTTTTCGAAAATTTTTGAGTTTCGGCGAAAAATTATTTCGCCACTAATCCGGTTTTATGCAAATAAATGTACCAAAAATGGTCAATTTTGAAGACGTGTGCATAAACTTGATGTTAGCCACAAAGGGAACAGAAAACTGAATAATAATAAAAAAAAAACAATTCATTTAACTATTATAATTTGAAATTATTCGTATACATATATGTGTGCGTGTGTATACACGTGTTAAATTTTCAATCAATACCGTTTGACAACGCCCCATTTTATTATGATAATTATATGTAGAAGAATATGACGAAGAAAAGTTTATTTATTCATTATTCAATGCCATAATACCAAAATATATTACGCAAGTTAAAAAAAAAAAAAAAATGTTAAACACAAACCTAAGTAAGGCGCTATCCTCAACCACTTCTAAAAATTCGGATTCACTTCCAGCATGCGATTCGCTACTTCTACAAGAACGAGTATCAAAACGGACAATAATTAGACGAATACACGATATATAACAATAATAATAATATTAATTATTCAACACGGTGTAACGAACAAACGCACGAATCGATCGTTATATTATACATACTCTTCCGTTTGTATTCCGAAATCTTCTTGACTGGATTCTTTCGAACGATATATTTCTTCTTTCTTCTCCTTGTCACTCGTGCGTCTTTCTTTATTCTGTAACAGAACGAATAGAAATAATTTCTACGGTACAATTGCAAAATATTACTGCAAAAAGATATCTGTTGATAATTGTCTGTCTAAATCGAACGTTTTTGTATAAACGATAAAAGTTGAATAGTTTGCCGATAATGCGCACATCGATAGTTATTAAATGATGTATAGTTGATTATGGTTAATAAAACAAATTTAAGCTGTTCAAAATCATAAATCTGATAAATTGTCCCAAGGGTCGATATGACGTAAATAATTAGATGATAATGACGTAAAATAATCGAACATAAAAAAAAAACAAAACAGAGAAATGAAAATAATAATAGAATTGTGCGACGAAGATTAAAATAAAAAGAGAAATAAAAATAATAGCAGAATAATGTCACGTAGACTAAAATAAATACGTCGACATAAAAATCGAAAAACGAATAATTAAATTCGAAACATAATAACAATATTAACCCAATAACCTAATTATGGATATTATTTTTCATACTCGACGACTAACATTATTTCGGACAGAATTTGATTAACTTTCGACATAGAATTATAAATTTTATCAAAGACGCTTACTATACAATACGGCTTTTTAGATGATTATAGTTTTCAATGTGTTCTATATAAATATTTTTTAAATTTAGACAATTCATATCAACCGGGAAGTATACAATTTTGTTAGTAGTATCTCATATAAAGGATGATACCGTGGCTGAAACGGTTAATATTTATTGGATTATCCAAATAATTACGTTCCGCTGCTAACGAAATAACTCGAAAATAAAATGAAGCGAGAAAATGAAAAAAAAACAAAACGAAAATATTGTTTTCCATAATTTACGATGACTATGCGACTATTACGTAAATACAAACTTTAAACGTCATATCCCATCTTATTCGTACTAAATTATATACCACCGCAACATTAATATACTATATATATCATCCTAGATAGAGTATCGTAATTAACATTTAATCCGCCAATAATTTTATGATTTTCCTTCATTTATCGTGATCTTCTATGACAAGGCTGTACGACAATATCGGTCCATTTTATAGATGTAAGATGATCGTTTTCCATTAATTATCCCCACAACCATCGCGCGTCGTGTTTTCTTATTTGATGTCCGAAGAATTTCAAGACTTATTTTTTTCATTATTATTGTGATAATGGTTTACAACCTTTGTGTGACGACATCGATTTCCTGTAATATCGATTGGTTTGTAACATTTTGCAGTCCACTAAATTTTGAGAAGTCGTTTATTTCCGAACTATCGATTCTTTTTTCTGATCATATGTTTTTAGTGTACCTGTCTCATGCATGTAACACGATAGAAAACACAAACGCTCGAACCAGTTCAATTTTGATATTTTTTCTAATGGAATTGTTCGTTTTGATTCTAGCAATTTCAATTCTACATCTTATTTCACGTCCCTGCGATGCACAGATTATTGCAACTAGCCACCTTCTCTAGCTACTCGATCGGCGGAGAAACGAAACAACAATCACGTCAGTTCCGTAATTTCCTATTTGGCGGACTCGACGCTGATCGGGAAAGCTAAATAGGAACTCACAACATACCGCTGATAGGAAAACGGAGTGAAGTTCACTTGCCGAATGTGTTCCTCCTAACAAATACCATTAAGTTTTTTACCGCATTAACAACAGCAGACTATCAGCTACTCGCTCGAGACAATGCGTCCCAGGTCCCCGACGTCTTAAAACTGGAGAGTAAATCCCGTCAGAAAATCCAGTGAAATACAACTATTTCTGGATAATCATGACGTGTAAAGATAATTTAAATGCTTATGAGACACACTCGAAAGAGTGCATCAGATTATAGGCGATCTTCTGTAGCGATGTAAATTGACACACGTATCCTTGTCCTTGTCGGTACAGCACTCCGTAGGAGAGGATAAACATGTTAAAGAATCGAGATAAGCATCCCTAGTATCATCGACCAAAATACTGGCAATATAGGCGGTGAGACAAAGTTAAGTTCGAGAGTAAAAAATTAAAGACTCCCAGTTTCATTTGATGGAGTAAAATGTACTTTTTTAAAATTGGAAGACTATTATAAATAAAGAAAAAGCATACTGACGTAAAACGTTTGTCTATTGTTCTTTTATCGTGTTTTAATATTTTTAATGTGCATATATTTATTAAATTTTATTTTTTATTTTTTGCCCATATTTTGCTTTATATATTTTAAATAGTTAGAATGTTCCGCAAAACTTATTAAAATCGATATTAGTAATTTGTTATTACAATTAGATGATGAAATAAATAACGATTTTCACAAATTGATATAACTAAGTTTACTTTTTTTTTTATTTTTATTTTTATTTCGGCTTGGAATATTCGAATCCTTTTAGCCAGTTTAAGTTGCTGCGATTACAAAACTAAGATGACAGAAATATAACTAAGATGACACAAATAATAAAAAGACACTAAAAATAAACAATGATAAGACAAAGAGAATTTTGTTCACCCGACACAGAGTTAATCACTACCCTCTTATTAAAGTAAATAATACCTCAATTCAATTTGTTAAAGAAATAAAATACTCGGACATAATGTTAGATGAGAAATTAAATTGGAACGCTGAAACGCGAAAGATATTAAGGAAATACAGCAAACCACTCTATAATACGTGCAATATCAGGAACACAGTGGGGAAGTCATCCCAAAACAACCCTTATACTGTATATGTGCTGAACCAAGTATTATAATGCAAGAACAATATATTACAAATAAATATATGTTAAAAATTAAAGGAAATAGAACACATATACTAAACAAACAAAACAATTAGAACCTCTGATCAGAAAACATTACTGGAAAAATAATACTTTACCACCTCTAGCGGTGAGTGCTAGAAAATTATGCAACATACAGCCTATCCAAAACTATAAATTACTAATATATACAATTAAATACGAAGACTATATACAACCACTTCAACATTACAACACAATAAATCTACTCTCTAAACAAACTGGTATTAATATGCGAAATAACATATTACAACGCATATTATTTACAAACTTTCCTAACCATGAACGTATTTATATAGAGACGTTAATAGACACCGATATCAAGCAGCAATGTGTATCATGAAAATATCGATCTGATACGAACCTTCAGAATAAAATACGTTGGTTCATCCACAAGCATTGAAATATACGCCGTATACAAAGCACTTGAATATCTCAAAAATAAAAAACTAAGAAAATTTATAGTAATTAAGAATAGGATATAACACCTGTACATTTATCTCAAATACACATAAATAGTCTATACGATAAATGTCAAGAAGATATGAACCATATCATATGGAAATGCGAGAAGTACAAACAAAATCGAAATACTATGATACGGGAATTATTCAAATACAAACACACTCCTTCTAAATAACAACGAAGAACCTATCAAAATCATATATAAGTTCATAGTCCAGAATAACATAGAAATATAATAAGCCGACTATCATAGCTTAAAACAAGAAAACCATCGTATTATAGATGGCCAAAGCGACCAATGGTACAGGCCACAAAAAAAAACCCACACAATTATTTCATATTATTGAAACTTCAATATTACATTCTTTAACGTATTTGTTTCCTGTATGGTTGGTCACGTTGCCAATATCGTTATTATCTGGATAGGTAGCGTATAGCATTGCTGGACTAATGTTTCTATAAACTGTTTCCTTTGGTTTTGGAATGTATTGCATTGCCATAAATTATGATTTATATTTTCTTCATCATTGTCTTTACAGAATCTGCATCTGTTTGAATCTAACATTTTCTTAACATGTTAGTTTTCTTGCAATATTCACTTCTGAGGCGTATAATCTGTTTTATGTATGAGCTTCCTAAATTCTGATTAATCAGAGTATACCGCGGATTTTTAATATATTAGTTTTTTTTTTAACAATTTAGTAATATTCTCCTATATGCGAACGTTCAAGTTCCATTTTCAGTTTTGTTATTATGTTAATTTTAATAAAATCTTTTCATATTTTCGATTGATTGTAACATTCCGTGTTAATTTATCGACAAACTCATTTCCGGTTGTAATCCACTTGCTGTGACATAATGTCCATAATTTACATTTACGTTTCTTATATTTTATTAACCATATTATCGTTTATTGAAATATTGGTTATTTTGTATAAAGCGCTTAATGAGTCGGTTAATATTAGAAAATTACTGTTTATATTTATTCGTAGTTCTGTGGTATACAACACTAGAGCAGATTCTTCTTTCTATGTTAATTTACCCATCAGTGTAAATCTGTCCGTAATTTTGGTATTTCTTTTCTATGATGTTTTGTAATATGCTTTCGTTACACTAGAGATAGGCAGTTTCAAATTCGGACGCTGTTACGAATGTATTTTGTAGTGTACTGAAATAATCTATATTATATTTGGTTAGCTTTATTAAATTGGTTTGTTTATATCGATTAATCGATCATTTTTACTTCTCTTCATTAACGAATACATATAAATATGCATTAATCATATTAATCTTTATATTCATTTTCATATTAACAGATGACCGTCCCTCCAGGGAATAGAGTTACATAAATACAGGAATGGAATGCGTTTAGTTTAGTTGTTTATGTTTGACATCATTGAGCTCAGATTGAGTTATTCTGTCAATTGACATTAATTCTCATTTTCTTCCAGTTAATATATGGCTCGGCAATAAACTTATTAGAGTTATCTGGACTCACGTATTTAATTAAACTTCAACATGACGTAATACTTCTAATATGCATTCGTAATTTCAATAGATAATTATTCGCATTATCATAAATTTATCGTATTTGTATGTACGCGATTTATAAATATTCGAGATATTAAATTATTATTATTATTATTATCGTATCAATTATGAAAATGATTCACTTTTAAAAGTAGTATACTGCGTGTTAATTAGAATTCAATTGAAGGCCATATTTCGGCTGTATGATATCATAATTCCAAAAAGAATTTTTTTCAATTACAGTTTAATTTTTTATATAAGTTTTAAAACTACGTATAATCATCAGACCGAATTTTATTTTATTCTCTCCCAAAATTTAAAAATCTTTTTACTCATTAACTACTTTTGTTAATTTGGATGGAAGTAACCGGATTATCATCAATATATATTCATAAATTTTTACACACACACACACATATATATATATATATATGCTTTTCATAATTATGTAAGACGTTTTATTTTTATATCAAACCACCACGTGTATAAATCATTTCATTTGACAGTTCAGTAGTTGAACCAATTGCTAATTCTTTTTAGATAAAAATGTTTTAAATCAAGTTAAAATTACTAATGTTAATAATTAATAAAAAATTTTGGTAGTTACGTCACTTTTATGTTAAAATAAGAATAAATTAAGATAAATAATAATAAATAAATATATGATAACAATAATAACAGTAATACATGAAAAATATTCGTCGCCGTATCGTATCCATAATGCTTTATATTTTTTCGCTTCCCAAAAATCAATCAGCTTCATCGCTTCGTTAGTTAGCTGCAAAACCAATGTCATCCCGCATTTGCATTCCCATTTTTTTAAATCCATCTTTATACCGTCACATCTTGTTCCTAATCTATTCATGGTTTCCACTTTTCCAAGTTGATCGTGTCGTGCAGCAATATAACCTCGTTACCAGTCACATCCAGTTGTTGTCATAGTTCCTTTCGATGTTTTACTGGCTCATGTAAAAATGGTGTGGTAAAGTTCCAAACGTCATCTCTGGATTTTTATCCTTTTTTAGGTGATAATCACCCATAGAGCATGTGACGCTGGTCTGTAAGCGCTAGTGTTTTCGTCCTCATTTCTGCTACTTTCCTACGTATTAATGGTGGAATGATACCACTGGCTTTGTGCAGATTTCCAATCGTTGTTGGTTTTAAGCAGCCGATAACGATTCTGTAAGCGCTGTTTAATGCCATATCCACTTTTCTTGTGTGGGCTGATCTGCTCCAGACTATGCTAGCATACTCACCTGCTGCAAATTATAAGGCCAGCGCCAAAGGTTGAAGCACTTCTGGCATAGCATCCCATTTTGTAGAAACAAGTTTCTGCAATAAATTATTTTTGGTTTAAATCCATCTATAGCTGGCAGGAGATTCTTGATCTTTTTGACGTTTCAATATCGCTCATTTTGCAATCCAGACTATGGCCTCATCACTATTGCTCTGCCATGATTACATCAGATCAAGGGGCTTGTCATTTCTTCACAATTTTTATAGCTCCTTGTATCCCACGTGCTGTAATTTGCCCCCTTATGAAGATTTTTATTTTTTGGGTTACGTCTGCTGACTAGCTATATTATTAGCCGTGACATTTGCTAGCCCAGTTAAATTTGTGCGTGCATCATTTAGTCTTTTTAAGAGCCTCCACGCTTGAGCACTGTTTTGTTTCATATCCAAGTAGTTTATCAATTCAATCCATCTTTCTATTTTTTGGTTTTGCTCTTAACTTACTTACCTGTTCTGCGATTTTCATTGTGGTGTCACTAAAAGGAGATATTTCATGCTTTGGTGTATTCTTGTAGTTTTCGTTTAGTTTCATTGCTTAAACCGGGAATGAACTTTCCAATGCTCGCTGGGAATTGCTTTGATTAAGCATTTGTGCATCGCTTGCGTATATTTATTATAATTTTCTGTTGCTGTGTCTATTTTATTTAGGGTTTCATTTAGCAGCTGTCTAAATTTATTCCAATTTGTCTTCTTAAAATTAAATCGATTCTTTGGCAGAGTTCATATTCCGTATAATTAGAAATATTGTCAGCTGGATTGGTCACGTTGGCTTTTGGGTACTGGATTCATAACATCTTTAGAGCACACGGCAGCAATTTCTTCCAAAACAAATATTAAACCCGAATTGCAGCTTCTCTTTCACCGACAACTGTTAAAGGAATGACGTAACTTTGTATCATACACGAAATCCATTTGTTTGCGTGTAGTTCATGAGTACCCTTTCGCCATTTTCATCATTAGTATCACAGCCCCATTCTGTTCCATTGCTATTGAAGTCTCCAACAAATATTTGTATATTATTTCGTAAATAAGAATGAGAAATTTTCGCATGGCCAATAACTTGTTATTGCCGGCTAGATCTTGATGAAGTAGTTCAAACTACAATATTTGACCGTACTGAACGCAATTTATTGATAATATGACGTTAATTCCATATTCTCGACCATTTTTTCTTTAGCAGGATGTTATTAAAAATTTGAGAAGTTCGATGAGTGAACGGGTATATTTGGAATAGAGGGGTATGTGGTCCGCTCTTTTGCTGCAACATCCACTCCTAGAGGTGACTGAAATTATATCTTCTGTGATGAGATTTTGTGATTTCTGGTGGATTTGTGAGACACAGGAGAGTGAAAAAAAAGAGTCTGTGCAAATGAGAGTCTTAATGTAAGATCGACAGCAAGTTTTATAGTATACAGTTCTCCAGATAAAACTGAAAAGCTGTTTGGTAGTGAGTAACGCATTATATTAGTTTCGTTTAAGAGTACTGCACATCCGGTCATATTTGATATGGAATCGTCTATGAATATAAGTAACTGGTTCGTGTAATTCAACAGGAAATCTCGGAATGAACTTTTGGCAGCCTCAGGTGAAGTAAACATCAATGTGGGCAATAATCTTGACCATGGTCGGAAAATGGTAAATGCTGTACGATATATTTTTGGAAAGCTATTAATTGATACAGAACTAAGTATTATAGGGTAGCACACGAACTTCGGATGATAGTGTAGGACGACATCTGATGATTTGTGAAGCTGATGTTCATGGACAAAACTTTATATGTGTTAAGAGATAAATAGGAAGTAATTCTCGGCGAAGGCAAAGTGACTGTTCGTTACGTTCACATAATAGACTGATGGATGGCGACGTACTGAATACTCCAGTTGCTAATCTGAGCGCTATGTGCTGGATGCTGTTTAGTCTGTTTAGAACCGAATTAGATGCTGTAGCAAAGATTGGAGCACCATATTAGAGTTTTGAACGTATAAGGGAAAGGTAAAGATTCAGAAATGATAGTCTGTCAGTACCATAAGAGGTATGGGAGTTTTTTTTTAGAAGATTGAGAATGCTGAAACACAAAGCTCTGAGTTTATTTATGTTGGGGACAAAGAAAAAGAACGATCAAACGTTAGTCCTAAGTACTTGTTTGCACAGTGGGGATATTGATATTGTTTATAAAGATGGAAAAGGACTGATTACATTTTCTTCTACAGAAATGCATAGATACTGTTTTGGTACAGGATAAGATGACGTCTTTAAGCGTTGATTCGGTAATTGTTTGTTGTCAAATTTGTTGACCCTATATAACGTTGATACAAGAAACGAATATGACGAAGTCATCTTTAAATAAGGCACATTTAACTGGAATAGTTAAATTATCTAACTTTTCTTATTGTTATAATTTATTTATTTATTATTATATATTTTATTTTATTTTAACTTGAAAGCGGCGTTAGTGACGAAAAGTTCTGTTATTAAGTATTAACATTAGTAATTTTAACTGTATTGTTACATATATATAAAGGTGATCTATGAATATTATCACACTTTCCCACAAAACGTAACAAAGAGAGAATAAAAAAAAAACGTACCAATTGTTCTCTGATATTCCGTCGAGTTAAATAACCGCGCGCGTGGGACTGGAAATTAACGACGTTAGCTCGTAATTTTCTATACCACGTACAAGATTTATGAGTACGCCAGGCTGATTGTATATATCTGGCGGCCGCGTTACAATTTCTCATTCGATTTACAATTCTTTGCGCCATTATCATTCTCCACCACGCCTGCGGGATATATACATTTTTTTAAAATTTAAATAGAATTGAAATCAACTTTTTTTTTTATTAAAATTTCCAGGAAAATACGTTTTTTTTTAAAAAAAAAAAAAAGAAAAAGGAAACCGTATACCTGAATTGTGGTGACGGCGTCGCAAATTCGCATAAATCTGCGTCGTTCTATACGACTTCTAAACCAACGTTGTAACGTTACTATACTAGACACGATCTGTTGATGCAATCGATAATCTAATTTTAACTTTTCGCACTCCCTCAAAAATATTTTGGTACTGCCCAATTGATAATTATCGCGATTCAAATTCAAGGTAAGCAAAAAATCACGAACGTCGCTTTGCGAACTAAAAGAAAATGTCACAAGTTTAAATACGCGTCATTTTAAAAATCACGAATACTTTTCAACTACATACATACATATATATTTAATCATTCGAAAAGGTTATGTTTTTTTATTATTTTTAAAATAATCACCATCCTGCCTCCTATTGTTCATTACCGAACATCGTAACTAGCCCATTTATTCGTACAAAATAGGCCAACTTTCGAAGCATTTTAGATTTTCTCTATTTTAAAAATAACATAATTCAAAATGACGATTTAGTCTCAAAATAAACGCACGTACGAGAACATCGTGACTAGCCCATTTATTCGTACAAAATAGGCCAACTTTCGAAGCATTTTAGATTTTCTCTATTTTAAAAATAACATCATTCAAAATGACGATTTAGTCTCAAAATAAACGCACGTACGATCAATAGCTTCGGTATAACGCTAAATCTACGTTTTCAACTATGTCAGATTTCGATGTCAGTTTTCGAAAATTGTCAAAAAAAAAAAAATAACGGATTAGAGCGATAACCTCAATATCTCGGTATTGATCAAAATGCTTTTTAAACATTCTTTCTAAAGTAATAATTGTTAACTAAGTTCGAAACAACTTCCTTCATGGCAGCATAATATCATTCCGATTTTAAACGGTATTTTATAATTGTGTCAACGAAGAACCTCCTTCGGTTTAATCGATGATTTTCGTTAATCTATTTCAATACGAAAATATAAAAATAATGAAGAAGAAAAGTACTTTTAAAAATTTCTGCCTACATTTTTATACATAACAAACAGGTACATATAACTTAAACACTTCATTAATATTGAAAACAGGCATTCGTATTTAAATATAACAATTCGATTATTTGAAAACAGATACATCAGATGCATCCTCAATGCATGTATACGCAGAAATGACGCGATAATGCACAAAACATTAAATTATTATTTGGGGAAGATCGAAATAATAAATCGATTATCGACGAGTTAAAAACAGATACGAGACTTTAAAAAAATAAAAATTAACAGAAACGTGGCTAGACATTTTAGATGCATAACAAAAATTTAGTTGAAAAAATAATAATACATCGAAGTAAATGGGAAACTTTCGAATGGGAAAATGTTCCATGCTTCAAACCACATAACACGTCTAACACGTTATACTACTATGTCCGAGCCATTCCAACTAGCTAATGATCGTGGAAAATGAAGAAAAATTGCAATACAGATTCCGTAGGATCTGATGATGTCCTTACGCGGGACCATGACAAAGAAGAAGATTCGTAAAATAACATGTTCTGAAAGTTAAAAAAATATTTATTCAAACTGTTTTGTGGATGAAAATCGGTTAATAAAAAAAATATAAACGTCGCAGGATTAAACACAATTTACACTAATATATGTGTATACGCTAAGCAGTTACCGATATTCAATTTTTAATAATAATTTTATTTCTTTATTTCATTTTATTTACTTATCCATTTTCTTATAACAGGGTTTTTTTTTTGTTAAATTTTTCCTGCTAACTACACCGTTTCTCTGTTATTATGTTTAAGCACATGTACGATTCGATACTGTAGTAAGTTTAGTCAAACAGTATATACTTTTGTATATATATATATATATATATATATATAAGCAATTATTGATTGCATGAATCTAATAATAAAAATATTTATTTTAATCTAATTGTTGAGCCTACGTTTTATTTGTTATATATCTCTCTTCTATTAGTATTTTCATATTTTTGCACTGATACAGCGTAATAAATTTTTTTAGATTAGATTGAAGATTACAGATATATATATTGTATGTTCCGACTATACCTCAGCTATCAACTCTTTATGCGATGTATTTAGTAACGATCGGCATTCTATAGCCAAAGAAATGACACGGCTGTTATTAGTCAAACCGAGCCAATTAGTCTCCTTCCTGTGAATTCCAGGGAATGAAGAGAGTAACAAAGGAAGCTGCTACATTGTTGCCGATCTCAAACGTCCCAGCTTCAGCTATTAATGTACGTACTGATTTCAAATTGACTTTTTGGTTCGTGGCAACAAAAGTAGCAGTTGACCTCTTTATTTAAATAAGCTTCGCCAAATAAATAATTTCGTTTTACCTCTGAAGACCTTGTTTTCCCATTCATACCTGATCAACAGAACTCCAACTCCTCAGTGCACCGTCACGCTTTCCGTCTCCCACAACCTCAGTGACTGATCTTTTCACTCCTCATTCAGATTGTCCCTCGACCTTTCCCTAAGTAACCTAGTCGTGTTCTTACGCATGTCACGTCTCTACTCCTTGATTTCACTTCGTCTCCCTCGAGCCTCTACCTCTAGTCTTAGTTGCTGCACACGGCGCGTTAATTTAGATTTATAATAATAATAATAATTTTATATATATATATATAAAATTGTTTTCAACGTTTTCAGAACATATTTAATATAATACTGTGCTTTTTTTTTAGTCTACAAACGGTATAGATAAAATAGAACTTGACATATGTTCTCATTTATATGTGATGATTTTTTGTTAAGTTGCTTTGCTTTCTTGATTTCTAATACTTTAGGCATTAAGTCGTTTAATTCATCTACCTGTTTGAAGTTCAACATAAATTGTACTCACCGTCTACAACTTTTATCTTTTTTTTTTAACATGAAAAGTACCTTTAATATTGATTTTATAATACAAAATTATTAATTTTATACGTTCTATTTATTACATAATATCGCTTCTCGGATTACTCTAGATAATTTTCAACGTCTTCACATAAATTTATTTTTAGAATTGAGACATAGGAAATATACAATTTTGTTAGCGTTAAAATTTAATGTTAGAGCACATCGTGACTGAAAAGTTTTTCACCTATACGAGCCTATTTCCTTTCTTACTTCCTTAATTACTCTTCTTTCTTTACATTAATCTATTCTCGCGATCGCCGCGTTTTCCTATATAAATTTCTAATGCATTATCATATTACCGTATAAAATAACTTTAGTTTAAATCGATTATGACCTGCTTTTCGCAATGCCGAAAAAAAGACAACAACAAACGAAACCCAATTAAAATTACGTAAGAAACCAACCATTTACCTTAAAAGTCCTTTAGGAAGCAGAATACGATATAAATGAATAAATTCTTCGTAAGAAAGACGCACATTATAACCAGCTTGACGAATTCGAACAGTTTCCAACATACCTGTATACCGTAACTGACGCTGTACAGTTTCTTCGTCGAATAAATTTGCGACCTATATACGATTAAATCGAAAATAAAGAAGTAAGTAGCGCGTTTTTAATATAAACATAAATACAATTATGTCTTATATTATAATAATTGGGATTAAGTGTGAAATGTTTAATTTTATGAATTAATAAAACAAAATAAAAACCAAATTAATCGCTATAAAAAATTTTTATTAACGCAAAGTTTTTCGACAATCACGTCATCATCAAATACACAATAAACGTTACATATAAATTAACAGTAATATTAATATAACAAAAACTTATAATCGATTTACATAATAAATTATTGCAACTTCTATGTTTTATAATTTGTATTTTTTTTTATAATTTTTTTTTTTAATTTATATTCTGTTATTTTTTTTTATTATCTGTAATGTTTTCTATATTAAAGTTAAAATCCCATGAATTAAATAAATTTGTAATAGAATTAAACAACTTTAATCAAAACATTCAATTTACAATAGAAATAGGTAATAAAAATATAAATTTCTTCGACTTAAACATCAATATAAACAATAAAATACTAGATATTGATATACACAGAAAACAAAAACAAACAGATGTAATAATACCGCACGATTCTTTTCATGCAAAAATCACATAAACTAGCCGGGTTAAGAAATTATTGTAATAGAACCAAAATTATTTTAAGTTATAAAACAAAAACAAACAATAAAGATAAGAATATTATTCAGCAAACAGCTAAAGTAAATAAGTACAATCCGAATATAGTAGATCAATTGTGAAACAAACCAAAAAATAACAATTCTTAACAAATTAAAAAAGAAAAAGGAAATTATTTAATATCAATTAAATATATAGGAAAACACACTTATAAATTCTTAAAAATCTTTAAAATGTACAATATTACGATAGCAATAAATAATAATAAAACATTATTTAAATCAATTTGCAACGATAAAATAAAAGAGAATGAGATATTAGAAAAATCTGGAGAATACAGAATAAATTGCACAAAATGTAATAAGTTTTATATAAGTGAAACGAGGCGACAAATAAATAATAGAATAAGAGAACATTTTAATTCGTATAAAAATGAAAGTAATGACAAATCACTTTATGGAAAACATTGTATAGAAGAAATACAGAATATAGAAAGCATTACAGATAATACAAAAATTTTACAAATAGAATATAAATTAAGAAAAAAAAAGAAAATTATTAGAAAAATTACAAATTATAAAACATAGAAGTAGTAATAATATATTAAATAATACGATCAATTTTGATGAAGAATTAATTTTGAAATAGGTTTTATAAATAAATGTTATTGCAAAAATATTTCTTTTTTAAAGCACTCAACAATCGACCAAGTGCACCGAGTGGTGGAAATCATTATGCACTGGAGGAGAAGAAATTCTGCTCTGCTGTATTCTTAGATATTTCCCAGGCATTTGATAAAGTGTGGCATCAACGCCTGGTTCCTTCAAATTGGTATAACGCAAAAATCAGTTCCAAACACGAATATGCTACGTCAAATCTGAGACAATATGCAACCACGAAAAACTTCATTATTCCCTGACCGATCGTTATCAGGAAACTCCGACTAGGCCACCCTTACTCCATCTACTTAGACAACCTACCTATGTCCGAACTGTAATTCTCTTATCACAATACAACATCTACCGTCCATTTATCCGATCTATAACTCGATATCGAACACAAATTCTTTAATAATATTTGCTCCTCAAAATCCTGTATGAGACTATTATGAAAAAATTGAATGTTTCCGTTTCTTCAAGATCACTAACTCACTCCAATCTGCTACATTATCTGCGTGATTCTAAGTACTAAGCACGTTAAAAGAAATAAAAAGAAAAGAATCTGGAAAGTGAACAGCAATATTCTATTCAAAATACGCATTCAACCGTGAAATAATTAATTTTTCGAGCAACGAAATAATCCACGTGTAAATGAAATTGTTTTCGTTTTATTATTAATTTGAAAATTTACACATCGATATGAGGCGATAAGAACTAGACACTTTATTTTTACACACGTCTCTACAGATACATACTACAATAACTTCTTTTTACGTCATCTCCGACCGAAGTTTGGCGATCAACATAGCTGTTCTAGCCTTGTCCTTGGACACCTTTGCTAACTCTGTAGATGTCTTGTTGTACCACCGACGCATATCAGCTCTCCATGACATTTTTCTTCTCCCTGGTTTCCGATGTCCCGCGATGACACCATTCAGGACAAGTTGAGATAAATAATACCTTTCATGTCTATTTATATGACCGTAATATTTTAATTTTCTAGAGCGTATATTGTATAGGAGTTCCGTTGGATTTGACATTTTTCGCAGCACATCTATATTGGTAATATGGTCTCTGTATGAAATCTTCAAAATACGGCGATATATATATACATCTCCAGCGCTTCGATCTTCTTTTCAAGTATGGATGTGAGAATCCAGATTTCCATACCGTAGAGCAGTACTGGCTATACGTAACATCGCACCAGCCGTAGTCTTAACTGCAGGTAAATGTTTTTCCGGGTCATCAAATTTTTCATATTTAAAAAGGTCTTCCTTGCTTTTTCTATGCGTGATCGTATCTCGATCGATTGATCGGTTTCCTCATGAAACCCGGTTCCGAGATATTGAAATTTATGAACTCTATGACTTGACCATTTACAGTTAATTTAATTTTTATATTATCTATGTTAGGTCTGGAATCTTCAGTTAAATTGACTATGTATTCTTTCCACCAATTGTTAAAAAGTATTGCTACATTTGTAAACTACGTATTCATTCACGAAATGCGCTATTTAATGCGTTTCACTTAAAATATAAATCAATGAAAAAATAATTAGCTCAAAATAATCATAAAAGGCTCCACTAACACAAACGTTCGTACAAAATCTTATTCGCATTAAACGAGTAACGAGTCTGTTTACCGAACCTACGTTTAAACTGGTTCGCATTAAGAAAATTAGCCGTAATGAATGAAACATATGTGCATAAAATTATAAAATTGAATTTGCCAATTCATTTTCCTAGCAATGCAAGCTATCTATGAAAGGTATCATCGTCTTCTCTTGTATAGGGCAATACACCCGTTGATGTATTCAGCCCATCTCTTAAAGTTCTAGTTATTTTCTCAATCGTCTGGTTGACGTGACGTCCGGAAGGGCAGCGATTAGCTCATTGCAGTGTCCGCGTATGCGCATTTTATGTCTTCGAGTCCACTGCTCTATTGCTTCGTCGACCATGGAGACTTCATTGGTAATGTACCACAGCATTCTGTATATCAGCTTTAAAATTTTATTTTGAAACCTTTGTATTATATTTATGTGTTGCTTGATGCAACATAATTGCATTATATATTAATACTCTATTGCCTTAGGGGAGGTTCGAATAATACCCCATTAGCCAGTAGAGAGATCATAATTTGATATCTAGTTGTTTTCTCGTTTTTTATATATGACTTTTCCAGCTTACTGTGCGATCTAAGTGTACTCTTTAGATATCTGATTCTGTTGCTCCTTGGTATATTGTTAACTAGTGATAGATAATTATAATCATCAGTTCTGTTGATGAATAAGATATGGGTGCATTTTTCCAGGATTGAGCCCATTGTAGAAGAGCGTCCGAGCTTTCCTGTAGTGCTGCAACTGCCACTTCAGGTTTCTTGTCTTGAGCAATGAGCAATGTACCATCGACAAAAGTAACTACTCTAACATTACGCACGGTTGGAAGGTCCGCTGTTTATTAATTGTGTAGTGGTTCCAGTACACTTCCCTGGGGAACACCGACTTTAATTGAATTCACAGCATTTAAGAACTAACAAAAAATAATAATAATTTCGCGCGAGACAAAATTTATTTACTCCCATTAAGTAACCTTTTACACTTTACCTTCGAATTATTCGTTATACACATCTTCGCATATAAGACATAATTCAAGTCTTGAAAAAAATTGCTACATTTTGCTAAGTATTTAACAATTTTCAGATACCAAAACAATTACATCCAGTACATTTTCAAGTAAATTAAAAATTTTTCACAAAGTAGTTTAATCAGTTTTATAATTTCTAACGAAAGTAGTTTTTTTATAAACTTACACGTAGTAACAATTATTACGTCAATATAACGATACCTTGTCCGCGTTACTTTTAATACACCTGATGAAAAACGGATTGGCTTGATTTAGTGTCTCCATCAAACTATGCAACGATAACTGAAATTGAGCAGAAACAGTCAACGGTTGTTTACGTGCTTTCCCGCTCAAAGTGTTCGTGTAGCTCTGCGTACGACCGGCTAACGTTTTGACGCTTTGTAAGTTTTTCAAACTTTTTTTAGTACGATCCTTCGGTCGAAAAGATTTATTTTTCCTGTATGTTATAAATAACACGCAACATACAAAAAAAAATAATTAATAATAATATCTCGAAAATTAGGAAAAGTTTAATTTAATCATAAACATCCAGTCATAAAAGAATAAATATTTATTTCTATAAATACGTCAATTATCATGCGAGTTAGTTAGTTGTTCAAATCTTTCGCTGATTTCATTACGACTTAATTTACATTTTAATAACAAAATCTATAATTAAGAATTTTGGTTCTTTGTTCGTTTCGAAATTCATTATTAACTTAAAAGAAAATATGTAATAATTAACACCAAATCTAGAATCAGTTACAAAAATGTATAAAGGTACGCCAACATTTTTGAGCAGGTTTTAATAAACGTTTAATAATTTTTTCGCAATTCTAATTTTTTAACTATTTTGAATTATCGGTTTTCCGAAATAATATTGAAGTCTCTGCATAGATTTGTGGACAAAATATACAAATTAAAAACGTATCGTTATGGGTACAAAATAATGCATCTAAAATTTTCAACCTAGCTGGATAAATAACTACGTTCTTTGTAGATTATACGAATATATATTTGGACGTAATAAATCTTTCTATAAAATTATGAAAAAATTTTATCCGAACAATATCGTATTATTTTTTTTTGTTTGTTTAAGGACTACACATTTACCCGGTGATAACGAAAATTTAGGTTCATAAACTTGAAAAAAAAAAGAAACGTTTTTGCTGTTTTGTCTTATTCAATTTCGTCAAATTTATAATTTTAAAAGATATAACCATTTTGTAGGATACTTTCGATTTAAAATTAACCACAATAAACGAATAAAATAAGAAATAATTACGTCCGCTGAGATAATTTATTTAAATGCATCGTTTCGTTCTATTTAAACGTGAGCTGTGAAATAAAAAGAAAAAAAACCTGAAGGGATTTTTTTCGTACACTGTTTCGCTATTAAATATAAAAAATTTTAAAGCAAATATTTCAATTATATAAACATTATATTATTTATAAAATGTATTAATTCTAAAATCCACGCACGCGTACATTAAAATATACATACGAGGAATATACACGGTAGAAAAACAAGCAAAAACTGTTTAAAAACAAAGCTATATAGAACAGCGAAACATTTTCCAACGACAATTATAAAATACGGAATCTTCTAAACTACTCGTTCGAAATCAAAAATTGGCAAATTAATCGCGCGTAAGATAAATTTTTAAAAATGACTAGCGAACGCACAAGTCAAAACATAAACCGATTTATACGGCATACACAGTATATTGAAGTAAATTACAAGTATGTACCTTATTTACCATGTGTTAGCAAACTTATACATTATCAATACAAAATAATTTATGGCCTCTTATATATATATATATATATATATATATATATATATATATATATATATATATATAAAACAAAAAAGGGGTTAAAATCACTAAACTTTTAATGAAAAATAACAAACCGTTTCAGCTGTTAAGCCATTATCACGTGAACATAACAAATATATACAATTTAAAAAAATTTAAAATGTAAAAAATACTAATTTAGATATGCAATTGACGAAAATTATCAAGTGAAAAAACGAAATTTATAAAATAATCTGATAATGAATATGCGATAACATGAATGTTGACTGTATTGTTTACCACATTCACCATCAGATTATCTTATAAATAGTGAATTTTCACTTACTAATTTTTGTGAATTGTATACCTAAATTAGTATTTTTTACACTTGATATTTTTATAAATTTTATGTAATTTTATAATTTATTTTCGATGTTCACAAAAGCTTTGTGATGTTTCATAAAAGTTTTACTTATTTTAACTCCTCTTTTCAAAACACACACACACATATATATATCCTTATTATCACCCGATCAAAAAGCATTTTGAAGGTTATGGAAAACTAATTCAGATACATTGATTTCATTGATCATGTTAAAACTTAAATCATTTGTGGAATGTTTGGATATATGTGTGACTTTCTTATGGGTACCTGGAAACCGAGGAATACCCGACAATGAAATTGTAAATTCATTAGCCGACCTAAATATAACCGGATGTGCGCGAGGTAATCCAAACAAATAGTGAACGTTACCTGCACAGGTTAGAATACTACCCGAATCAACTGGTAACTGACTTGCTAGATAGTGGCAACGAAGTCCATAGACTTTACCGTTAGATCTATCACATCGGTTTGCTTGATTAGCGAGGTAACTCCTGACGAATGATATCTCCCATCCTGTCACGACCCATATAGATAAATTGCTAATGTAAGTTAGATTGCAATTTTAAAATATATATTATATATAAAAAAAGTAGCTAAAACGGGGTCTGATATGTTTTATACAGTCAGAATACAATGTGTTGTCTCTTCTTCATCATGATAATTTACATTTGTTTCTAGATATAGCGATATTTCTAGAGAAGTTGTCCACGTTTATGGATATATGAGCTAGTTCGTACGTACAGTAGTAACACATCGGTTAAGCTGTAAAAGCATCCCTATTAAAAAATATATATTTTATATTCATAAATAAGGATAGAACTCTTGACGAAATCTCATTCGATAATAGAAATCTAACGGTCCAGACCAAAATATCGACGTAAAAATCAATAGTTTCGACTGCATGGAGATGCATGACCTATAACGAGCAAATGAATCAAAAGACTAGATCAATGTAATCAGCGGTTACTTCGAAGAATTCTTCGAATAAAATTATGAGGGTCACATTAAGAACGTAAAGTACTTCCGTAGATCAACTGCTCGTTAAGAAACGTTTAAAATGAACAGAGTATGTGCTACATATGAATCCAAAACACATTCTGAAATTCCTCGGGAGACCATTTTTACGGTATAATAACGTGGTGACTACGAATTTTAAAAGGATCGATATTAAATCTAAAACATAATGATAGAATAATACAGTTCGAAATTGGAAGCCGTGGATGAAACTGGTAACCGAATGTGTGAAAGCAACTGTTCACAAAAAAAAAAAAAAAAACGCTGTACATGTCAGTAATATATGCATTTTTCAAACTATATACATCGCACCGGGTTCCTACGTCATATAATATTATAACTATGGGTGATTATCGATAAAGGGTCCTCATACTAGTCCTCGAGTAATGGGAGACGATTATATATATATATATATATATATATATATAAATGCGAGGCCATAGACCAAAATCGGAAGAAACAAACAAAACTAAAAACTTCAAACATGTCCGCACTTTGCAGCTGTACTATTTGTGGTCGTATTTGCAAAGCGCGTATTGGTCTGATCTCACACCTTTGTACTCATAATTTAATTCCCTTCTTTTTTATTTTTACATACCCTTATACAGATGACTTAAATTGGACACAAATGCCGGTATTGTATATATATATATATACTATGTACACAGAAAAACGTTCGAACGAATACTTACATATTAAAATTCGAAAATTATAAAGCTCGCGAAAGTATACGAAGTTTCGTTATTCTGTGATCTCACTATAATCATATCCTATCCGCGTTCCACTCACCCAAACTGAATTAAAATTTCGCCGAAATTTTTTTTTTATTAAAAAACAAAAAACCTTTAAATTAACTCGTCTATTCATCCGCCTAATCGTTTTTTAAAAAGAACTCAAAAAGAGCATCGTTGAACTCCGTGGCAAGATAACGTTCAGTAGTTAGGTCACTTGCGCGGTGGGTTTTTCAAAAAAGTCCATTCTAGACATTTTTTACTAGATGTTACAATTTCGAGAATCGTATTTAATAAAATTATCGAGATTAATGCTGCGTTCATATTTCGCTTAAATATTTTATCGCGAGCAATATTCAAAAATTTTATTAAAATTGTATTTGCGTTATTTCGAAAATTATTTATATACACGCACACATACATACATATATATAAATATATATACAAACACACATACTTATAAATATAAAAGAAGAAAAAAATAAAGGAATATCTGCAGAGACATGTCTACAAAAATTATTAACACACTCATGCAATTACGACAGACCGAATCCTCCACCGATAACACGTTTTCTTTATATATATATATATGATGGACATAACCAACTAATTATACGTCTCTAAAAAACCGACTAATTATTCGGTTTTTAATTTAGTCAGATTTACATTAATTCTTTATTAGTACAATGTAAACACGGCATAACAAATGAAAATATCCCTTAAGTTACATAACGATTAAACGAATATAAAATGAACTAAATGTATTTAAAATGAAGTTAAAAATTAATTTCGTTTGAAGTGTAACTAACAGATAATCTACTAATGTATATACCGTTAAACTCTTATTATTAAATCCGAAGTACCCTTCGATAAACACAGTAAAAAAGAAAATGATGCAATAGAATACTTCAGTCGAAATATGATAACTTGCTTTCAATCGAACCAAAATAACCGAATAATAGAATCTACTAACAGATATTGGTCGAAGATGCAACTAAAATAAATCGTATTTACATCATTCGATTTAAAAGTAGTCTGTTTTTTATTCTAAAGTACATCACACACTCCTTAGCATATGATGCACAAATTAAATAAAACATTAAATTTCGCTTATATGGACAAAAACAACATCTTTACAGGATTTATAAATATATGTAAACATCGTAAATAAAAGGAAAAACAATATTTAATCGATTGTTTAAATTAATAAACAATTTGTAAAAAAAACTGTATATATTTTTAGAAAACGACCGAACTGATTTATTCAGTTACTTTGTAAAAACCGAAGTAGTCGGTCACTTAAAAACACCGGATTAGTTGTTAGAAGTCAGTTATGTCCATTACTAATAAATATATATATATATATATAAACGTGTTTCGCGAAAATTAGTTATTACGATGTATCGGACTATCCAATTGTAAGTTCCAACACCATCCATGAATCGAAAATCATTTGATTGAGACATACGTACATTACTATCTGCGTTGCTCGTTCGAATACTTCCGCTTCGCCTGGACGCAATATGCGTTTACAATTTTTGACGTTAGTAATTTTAATATCTTTCGCCAGATTATCTTCAATTTGTGAATGATAATTTCTTCTAGAGTGCAGCATGACGGCGGTACTATTATCCTTATTACTGTTATTATTATTTATCTTACGCGATACTGCTTGTTTATTACTGTTTCTATCGGTAGACGTGTACGACGACGAAGTCGAATTAAAAGTATTACTATCGCTTGCGTTCAAGATAATGTTTCTCGAATCTCTCTTATGAATAACAATTTTGTCGTTACTATTATTACCGTATCGAACGTGCAATCTGTAATATATATACATATACACACACAAAATCGTATTAAGTAGACCAATACAATAATAACGAATCAACTTATTCAACATCGACGAACAATACAATTCAACAAAAGCATACTACACGTAACGGTCTAAATACTATTAACTTTTATGCAATGTTTTAGTATAAGATACTTTTTTTAAAGTAAAAATTTCGGCGTACAAGATAGTTATTAAAGACTCCTAAAGAAAATACAATTGCCGCTATTAAAATGTGTCGAGAAAGCATCAAAAAACAGTATTACTGATTGTTTTTTTTTTTAGATAATTTTATATAACTTGTAATACGTTAAATATTTTTGAAATCGATACATTCCACATCAATCAAATATTTCTTATTAGGAAAATGGACAATTTTGTTGGAAAAGATCATGTACCATAATATACAGCTGATGGCTCACTTACAACTACATCGACAATAAGCTACTGGTTGCTCACGGCATGAATAATATTAGCGAACACTCTGGTGGTAATCATTAAAATGGAGACAATTTCAAGCATACAGTAACCCATTTATTGCAGTATAAATTTTGTTTCTACGTGAGCTATTAATCGACACGGATCGGCAATACTCTGATGCAGTAAAGACTAATGCTAGACAAAAGTACATCATATCTTAGCCGGTGATTCCTAGTTTAAGTCCGCTAATTTGTTTATTAGGTTAACTTTAGTTTTTTGGTTTTCAAAGTTAAATGTTGATTATATGTAAACAGGCGGTCTAATGTCGACCTCGAACTATTCAGAATACTCTGAAATTTTATACGTTTACCACGAAAATTCATCGCAACTTCCACAATTTAATTTTTTAGGTGGTATCTTGAAACGTCGACTTATTTTATTTTCATTAGGAAACATCTAAAACTAGCGTATTGTCATAAAATAGCTAAAAGGAAAAGCTATAAAAATAACTGATTTTCTATCGTTGCGTTTATGTATGTGTGCGTATATAATTAGAAGATAGCAAATTGTAAGAAAAGCATGAAAAATCGCAAAAAGCTTAAAAAAATAAGCTAATCTGAAACTTACACGATCCAATTAACTCTCAGGTTCACCGTAGATATCGTTATTAAATGGCTATGCACAACACAAAAATTTATATACTATTTGAAAACTAATACACCTTATTTAAGGAATATAGTTAATTAATCGCAATAATAATTATTACACGTACATTATAAATTTGAGCTTCTATAGCAGTATATAGACGGACGAATAAAAATGTATAATTCACAGCAATATTCATAAAATAATTTAAATTCGATATATTTTTTAAAACATTAAGTCAGTTCCTGATTTAAAAACATTACACATACATATACATAAAGGAACACATACATGGGGCTAAAAATTAAAACTTACTTGATTAACGTATCATTAGGTGTGTGATTTCGATACCGTCCTTGTAACACATTTGTTTTTGTCTCATCTGCAAAAAAAAAAATAAATACAAATAATTCCATACTGCGCATACCAAACACGTTATTTCAATTGAAAACTATTAAAAATTATCAAATTTTTAAGAAAAACATTTTGAACATTTAATCAACACAGAATACTTTTTAAAATCGAATTTTCACAAGTTATAAAATTATTTATTAGAACTATTCTAGTGTTCTCGGCTCACACGTTTAAACATAGCAAGTCATTTCGCTTTAAAACATATTTTCATTTATGTAGTATTTTCGGTAGAAACACTCAAAGGTTCTGCACTATATGTTTCAGAAATAATTTAAGTTTCAAATTTTCCATTTCTATTTCAAATTTAAATTTTTAGATATTAATTGTGCTCCAAAAAAAAAAACTAAAATTAGTTTCGAAGCCTCGCGCATATAAAAATTTGATGTATATTCAAACATTCTCCACTATATGTTTTAGAAATAATTTAATTTTCAAATTTTCAATTTCTATTTCAAATTTAAATTTTTAGATATTAATTGTGCTCGAAAATAAAAACTAAAATTAGTTTCGAAACGTCGCGCATATAAAAATTTGATGTATACTGAAGTACGGTAATCGTGACCTTGTAAGTTTAAAAATAGGGATTAATTTACCTCGATCTCGATATTAAATTGTTATTTAATAAACGACGTCAAGTTCTAAAATATCATTTTCTTTCTTTCCACGTATTTGTTTGTTTTTAAAATAAAAAAATAATTAACTACCTACGAATACAGCTGTAAAATGTAAAACGCGTATATTTGACATTATATTAAAAAGTTATAATAATATTTAATAAATGTACCGGAACAAATGCACTCTCCATTTATGAAAGTAAAAATTCTAATAATATAAACTGGTAAATAATAAATATACAAGATGAAAATAGTATCGATGGAAAAATCAGACAAAAAACCATCACAAATGAAAAGCGGTAATTTAAAAAATAATAAATATAAGTTTAATTATATAACGAATATGTAATATCATTTATAAGTAATGGAAACGAAAGCAAACAAATTATAACGTTATGAGAATAATACATTATGTTTAATGCGTCGATGCTTATACTTAATATAATACTTAGTTCCTTGGAATCGTAATTTCCTATTGCTGGAAGTAAATTATTACGGTACACACTACAACTGAGAAAAACATTTTGTGATAGTTTGAGGATATAGTCTTTTACATACGGTATCTGCAAAGCACTATGACATCCATTTTGGACTAATTGCAGTCTATTAAAACTAGCATTTGATACTGAAGACCAAACTGGACAAGAATATGTTAAAATAGGCTTAATAATTGACTTGTAGATTATTAGTTTATTATTAATATTTAAGTGAGATTTAAATTGAACAGATTGCTCTGTTTGTCTTCAATGATGCATGATCAATATGCTTGGAAAAGGTTAGTCTCTTGTCTAAAATGACACCAAGATAGCGTATATGGTCAGACCATTCTATATGAACGCCACTGACATGAAGTCTGGTCGGTAAAAACGGTCTTCGACGAGTGATTGCTTTCGTTTTGAAGGATTAAGAGCAATTTGCCATTTAGAAAAATACTTAATTACGCGATCAACACCAGATTGTAACCTACTGCTGATAGTACTTGGTTTGTAGGAACTGCAGTACAACGCTGTGTTATCAGCGTATAAGGCAACCTCAATGTTATTTATATGCGAGAAATCATGCATGAAAAATGTAAATAAGAATGACCCCAGCACGCTACCTTGAGGTACGCCGGCAGAACGGGATTTGTTACTTGATTTCGCATTATTTATAATGGTATAAAATGATCGATTACTTAAGTAACTATTAATCAGTTTAATTAGATAATTGGGAAAGGTAACAATCATTTTATAGATAATACCGTCGTGCCAGGTTGTGTCGAAAGCTTTTGCAACATAAAATAATACCATCCCAGTATGTTTATTCAATTTAAAATTATCTTTGATAGAGTCAGCAACTCTTGCTATCTGTTGTGTTGTGGAATGCTTCGGTTGAAATCCAAATTGACACTAGGTATTATATTATTAGAATTAGTGAAGTCACATAATCTTTTCAGAATAATTTTTTCAGCGATAAAAGGATCGAAGATATAGGGAAACATTCTGCTTAATAGGAACAGAAAGGGCAATGGCTTCATGAATCAAGTTCGTCAGAGTGGTGAGAAACTTATCTAATTGCTTATAAGATAACAATCGTACACGAAATTTAAATCAATAAGTGTATATACCACTAAATTATAGACGATAAATTTCAAATTTTAAGTGCCATAATTTGTAGATACATACATATGTAGATATCAGGATAGATAATTTGGATATAAGCACTATGGATGATTTGTAAATGTGCACGATTTCGTTTTATTATTATTATTATTACATTATTTATACGTTATATTTAAACTGAAAATATAATTTGTTTTTGCGTATTAGTTCAAAATATATAAATTAAACTGAAAAATTTAGTCGCTGCAGTTGATTTATCTCTATTTGCTCTTCATTGAAATCTTAATTCGTATTTAAGAACCACCTAGAACAGGTTTTTAATCTATCAAAGTGTTGAAATTTTTATTCGGTTGTCCCGGTATCGCTGAATCTTTAGATATAAAATCCAATGTTCTTTTCTTCGTAACATCGGCGGAAAATTTTTCCGTTGTCTTATTTTTCTGAACGTTCCTACTTTTTTTTTGGGGTGGGGGCAAGAATTTCTTTTAATTTTCCTATTACGCATTCAATTCAAAGCACTCAGTTGCATATAATCAACTCTGATTTGATAACTGGCTATGATATTATTTTTGTTATATTAAACATCGATAGAAAAACGAAAAAAATTAATGACTTTCTACGTGTAAAATGCAAATATTACATTATGTTAAAAACAAATAAATACCTCTTGATTGACGATGTCTCTTGCCTGCTTCGTTAAATGAAAAATACGCTCGAAAAAATGCTCTAAGTATTGCCCAACGAAATACAGCCACCGGATCAGCTCCGACCAATTCGCGAACGAAGGCCATGCTGCTATTTTTTAAAACGCTGACTATATCCTGACGCATCAAATCTAGATTTTTCTCACGCATCTCCGATACCTGTATGACGAGATTTACGAATTATGTATTTCAAAGGTAAATTATATTTTTAAAAAAAAATAATAATAAAAACGCAGTAAATCACTATATAAATTGTTTACTTGCCCCGAAGCTTTTCGACAATTACGTAATTATCGAGCGTACGCAATAAACAATATAAACAGATTTTATACTGATCTGCTGTGTTTTTCTTTTATTTCATTAATTCGTAAAATCACTACTCTCCGATATATCAATATATATAAATTATAGAAGAATTCACGAACTTTTCATTAATAAATTAACGGCGTTACCTGATATTTCACCTTTCCCGCGTAATGACGAACTATAAACGCGTTTTCTCTTTTTTGCGGAATTTCGTAAAACGGATTATCTTTATGGACGGAATTAAATTTCTGAAGTAACGTTTCACAAGTTGCGCCTGGGAAACTAGTCGAAAATAAATGATGAATAAATAAATCGTAGCATTGGATTCCGTTAATACACGCATTAATGTGCAGAAAACGTATAAACATCTCAACAATTTATTTGTACACCATCGATAAACGTGAAACCGTTTAACCTGTACTACTCTAATCATTCAATTATTTAGTTATACTATCAATGTTAATTAAACCTTCCTACTTCATAATATCATAAGGAAGAAGAAACTTAAATAAATAGTTTTAATTTGAAGTGAAATAAAAACATTATGTATACAAAAAATTTGAAAAATAATACGATTTTTTTTTGGGCACTCACAAATACGCAAATATGTTGAATAATATGGTTTCCATTTTTATCAAATTCCCGTTAAAATTAATTAAAATATATAGTTTCAATTTACAGATTACATATTGTATCAGTATAACTTACTTGCAATGATCGTCCAAAACGCAAAGTAACCCATACGGTTTACCCTCAATTAACTGCAAACAACCCGTATTATCTAAAAATTCAATATCACTCCACCTGATTCCTTCTTTACGATATTCTTCTTGTTCGTATTTAAAAACGTGCTGATTAAAATAATATTGTAGGTGTTCGTTGGCGTAATTTATACAAAACTGTTCAAAGCTATCAAAATACAAAACATAGTACATAAAATTATAGATATATGTAATACTTTGAAATTATCATTTTTTTTTAGATACAATTTTAAGAACTATAAATAACCAAATTTGGTTATTTGAAAAAGAATTATACGAGATTGTTTGCATCAGAATTAGTATTTTCCAATTTAATATAACAAATTGAACGATAAAGTGATGTATTAATGGCGAACATTTGATACAGAATTATTACTTTAATTAATGCTAAATAGAAAACAATATAATGAACCAATGTACGCATCTATAAATTTCTTGTTGCTTTATGAAATGAACGTAATATTATTAGGCTAAAATTATTTGAAAGGTCATCATTAGAAAAGATTTCATACCAAGGAAATTTGTAAGAATATTTCATCTCTATAGTATAACCTGGAGGAATGTAATACTTCTAAACTATTTTAACGCGATAGAAAAGTATATTACGAAAGTTCAGACTTATTACCTATTTGATAAACCAAAATCTTCGAACCCGAATATATCTAATACTCCGATAGAATTACCCTGATGCGCTTTCAACGTGTCCTTTTTCGATAACAGAGCGTGATTGACTTGCAGCACAATCCAGTCGAACAACGCGCCGTATAAACATTTCGCTATAGCATCTCTCGCTGCAATTGCCTAATAAAATTAACAAAACGGTTACAATTTTACGCATCAAAATTATTTAGATACATCCTAAGTTTCAAACTATAGTTACACAGACACGCACTGAATATTCTGAATACAGAAGATGAAGAACGAGGAAATATTATGGATAAGTCGACATAGAACGGATGATGAGAATATTTACAAAAATAAAAAGATAAAATCAGTTACTTTGAATACTCTCAATCAAATAAAACATGATAGCCGTTATCATTTCTTACTCACAGAAGATTAAAGAAAAAAAAAGTATGAATTAAAAAAGCGAACAATAAAATTTAACTAAAATTATGATCGGATACGTACGTATTCATGTTCGATATGCAAACAAGAAGAAAATCAAGTAAAAACACTACTAAAAATAAAACAAATCAAAAAAAAAAAAGGAAAACAAATATTCAAATATTCATCTAATTTTATTAAATTATGACAAACTAAAACGTGTTTACCTAACTAGAAGTATGTCACATGACTTTTTACGTATCCACACACACACGCGCGCATATATATATATATATATATAAAAAAATAAAATAGTATGTTGACACACATATAGGAAATATTGTGGCACTGGTGTTGGCAACTGTAATTTTTAAATATTTTGAATAAATATTGTGTAAACATTTTATAAAATTCGGTTATAATTTCTTTTCGATCTAAAATTATTAAAAAAATATAAATCATCGACTTTAGTTAAAAATATATTTTTCATTTTTATTAATGTTAATAAGTTTTGGAATGTCATAAAATTTAGGAACTGCGCATACTTTTGAGAATATATTCAATTATACAGCAAATTCAAAATAATGAAACATAAGTCCTCAAGTTATACTTTCAATTATCATACTACATAAACCCACGCCGATGGTACTTTGTATCTTCGAGCCGGAGCTCATCAATCAAATACGCAGTAGCGTACGAAGAGTGACTACTAACATAAAGTCTCAGACAGACGATTCCAACGGCAACAGGACAATTAGATACGAAGTTGCAGAGGAACAGATTAAGGAACTGTTTAGTAAAACTCGGCAAAAACCGGCTGACTCTCCTACCCCTGGCGAGTTTTGGCCACCATAAAACCATAACCCACACTCATTAGCAAAACCCCTGATAGTAGACGTAGTGCTACCAGTACTGACAATTAGTGAAGAACAAGCAAAACCCCTGGTAGTAGACGTAGTGCTACCAGTACTGACAATTAGTGAAGAACAGAGTTCGGTACAGCCATTGATTAGATAGGTAGTGAGCACGGTGCACATTACTGCAGAAGTGGTTCTAACACTGCGAGGAGGAAAGCAAATAAAAACTACCTCATTATTATTTTTCAATATCGCAACGATGAAAGTACAAAATAAATAAATGGATATGTTATGAATACGAATGTGGAACGTAAGATTAATGAAGATATGTGGGAAATTAGAAAACATAAAATTATAAATAAAATGTTACGAAGTAGACATTAGGAATATCAGAAACTAGATGGGAGAATAATAACATATGGAATAACGATTGCCGAATACTGAGTTCAAGACAGGAGAATGGAAGAAATGTAGTCGTCATTATCTTAAACAAGGAGTAAGGTAATAAAGTTAAAACATACTTACACGTTAGTGATAGAATAATATTAACAAAGGTAGATATATAAACCCGACCAAGTCTGTATGCCCACAAACAAGTATGAAGATGAAGAGGTGGAATATATGAATAATTATATGAAACTGTAAAATATGTAACTCCAAGGGAAAATTTGATAAAATTAGGTAATTAGAATGCTGTAGTAGGAAAAGAAAAAGGAGAATGGGTTGGAAGTTACGGTTTGGGTTTTCAAAATAAAAGGGCAGAAATATTGATAAATTGTTGTAACGAAAACGAAATGATAATCGGGAACATAATATTCAAACATCACCAAAGAAGATTATATAGTTTGAAAACACCGGGAGATAGAGAACGATACCGAATAGACTACATATTAGTTAAGCGAAGATATAGAAACCAAATCAAGCAGTGCAAAAAACATATCCAGGAGCATATATTGGAAGTAATCATAACGTGTTAATAATGAAAACACGGCTAGTTTAAAAAATTTAACAGAAAAACAAACAACTATATTGCGATAAAATTTTGGAAAACTAAACATAAAATAATGAAGATAAACCAAAAAGAAGCGAAGGAAAAACTGAATCAACAAATGAGTAATATAAACATCGACAATAAATGGAGTCATTTCCAACAGAAAATAATAATAATAATAATAACAAATGCGACAGAAAAAAAATTAGGAAAAAATTGAAAAATTATTGGAAACCGTTGAGGTGATTGAGTTAATGGGAAGAGATAAACAATTTAAAAATGTAAATACAGAATAAAGAAAAAATACCTAAGAAAGCGAAAATAACATGTATAGAAAACGAATGCAAAAAATTAGAAGAAAACATACAAAAGAGAAATATAACGAATGCATCAAAAACGAACATATTTCAGGGAGTTTAAAAACACAACTAATGAAATTGAACTCGAAAAAGAAATATGGACATATGAAGAAAATGGCTTTATCCAGAAACTTTTAATCACGGTTATCCACCAATCTATTGATAGATTCAAGATTTAAGAAGAAAAACATCTTACATAAGATGTATATCCTGCGAAATGGTGTCAGTTTGAAACACCCAGTGATGTAATGTAACAAAAATCTATTTGTTGACGTTCATAATACATAGGATAAATGCAAACGTTTCCAAATGTGACAGTTTTTTGTGACCATCTTATTTTATTTTAGATTACCGTTAGCGCTCAAATTTGTAGTTATTATTCAAATTTATGTATTTATTAATTGTAATAATTTTTTCCTAACTTTAATTGTTATATAATAATTACCTCGTGAAACTTGTAGCTTATTACTAAAATTTCTCCAGACGCTCTCGCTCTTTTAGCCGTTAAAGCTGCTAACAAAGTTTCTTGTTTTACACGAAGCAATTCAGAAATTATCTGCACAACTTCGATGTTTTTCACTGATACCGCTTCGTCGTGATGATAAGCTAACTTACGAGGCTGAAATTCGATGTTACCTGGCAAACAAAATAATGTAACATTGCTTTATTCGAATACTTCTATAATGATTATAACCACATTTCAATTTTGTAATTTTTTAAATATCCACAAGTTAGACCACAATATATGCCTTTATTTTTTATTTAATTAATGGTTATCAAGTAAAATGTGCAACACTTCGATATAAAATAAGAAAATATTTGACGCACACTATTAAAGATATCTTTATAATTACAACTGTAACTATACACTGGTATAAGTCCGCACGATTATCAATAACATAACTGACAACGTATGAAACAAACTGAATAAATAATTTTTATACAATCACAGAATGCAGTATTTAAATGAATTACTAATATAATTTATATATATATATATATCCTAAAATATTTTTGTGTTCCCTTTTCATTGAATATGTCGCTGTAACTACTTTAATGGCTGATATTGAAGTATACTATATTAATTTTACGACGAACTTTCTTTGTCGTTTCACAGCGACACCTTAAAAATCTATCCGGTTTTATAATGTAAATAGTAAGCAAATAATAGATAATAAATATTTTAATTCGCGTTGTAAATATGAGTCGTGTAAATATAAAATTCATAATTATTGTAAAAAGGGTAAAGTTCACATATGCTTATCCAAAGATAGAAATTGTTCCGAATTGTATCATAATTCCTTTCGATGTTCACTTGTATATTTCTTGTATTTTCTATTAATTTTAACTTTATTTTTATCTATTTTACATGTTTTGTTATTTAAATTCAATTTTATGTGGATGTTTTGTCTATTTACGTTATTTTAGCCAAGTAAAATGATAAGTTTAGATTGTGGAATGTAGTGATTTTATTTATACTTGATTACTAAAAATAGTTGAAATCACTAAAATAAATAATATTAATCAAAATTATAAAATTTTACATACAGAAAAACATTTTAAAAAAAGAAAACTACTTGAAAAAATGGAAATAATAAAAGAAAGGGATAAAAATAATTTATTAAATTCAATGGTAAAGTTTGAGGAAGAATTAATTTTAAAAAGTATAATATAAAAATATTATTCCTAACTATTGATTTTTTTTAATTACATAAATATATATTTTTCATTGTTCAAATACATATTTTTATAAAATAATTATTTTCTACCTACTGTTCTGTAAATTTTATATTACTGATAATTGATGGTGTTGTTTACCACTGTCATTGTCAGATAGTTTTAAGTATTTATAATTCATTTTTGTGTAAAATTGTAAACTTAGTTTTAAATTAATATTTTATGTTTTTATATAATTAATTTTAATTGTATATAGCTTGACAATGGCGTAGTTTTCGATCCACAACACACCCCGGAGGTCCTATGCTGGGGCCGTTTTTTGTGATCAGGAGGTTTATATTAGGTCACATACCAAATTTCAGAATTTTATGATAAAAATTGAGAAAGTTCCAATGAAAAGCTTAAAACTATCTGAAATAATTCCGCGCAAAAATCATAACAAAATTTTGACAGACCAATGATGAAATGAGCAACTCATGGCGAGGTTACCATTACCAAAACTGCTCACTAAGAATATTGGGAATCATTGTAGTCAGTTTCTCACGGCGCCTACAAGTTTAAATCTCATCATCATCTGGTGCAACAGTCCGTGGACTGGTATGCTTGTATTTTTCCACTCGTATCGGTTATTGGTAATTCTTTCATTTCCAAGTACCTGCGGAATCTGGAATTCCTCCAAATTATCTATCCAACTTAATCGCGGTCTACCTCTTATTCCTTTTCCTGAGATATATCATTCAATTGCATCTAGCAGCAATTCTCCATGTCGTAGTGCCCCATCTAACATAGTTTCAGTTTTATCACTACTTGTCGCCTCTCACTGACCCGCTTCAAAATTTCGTGGTTTGTTGTTTTCTCCGTCTAGCTTATTTTCTCCATCCGCCTCCAACACCATATATATCAAATGCTTCTATCCTCTTCTCGTTTTGTACACGTCCATTCCATAAAATGCTACTGGCCATACGCGTGTTTTTTATAATGTGTTTTCGCAGCTCTATGAACATTGTTCTGTTGGATAGTATTTTTATTTCGCTATGGCAAGTCGTTCCCGTATGTCTTGGGAGCTACGCCCATCTTGAGTAATGGTGCTTCCCCGGTACTTGAATGATGAAACCTGCTCTAGGTTTGTTGCGTCGATTACCATATTCATTTGTTGCGGTTTTATCCCTATTGTCATTACTTTGGTGTTTTTAGTATTAATCCGCATTCCATACTTTTTTGCGGATTCACTTTCAATATCATTTTTTGCAGCATACGTGGGCTATCTGCTAATAAGGCCAAATCATCAGCATATTTGATAGTTCGAACATTTTTACACCATATCTTGTATCTTCAAAGGCCTCTAGTAGAATTTTAACTCTGCTATGATGTTAAATAGATCCGGCGACAATGGGCAACCTTGTCGCACTCCCCTTTTGATTTTGACAGGCACTGTTTCACCACCTACGGTTCTAACTACGGCTTGTTGACTACTACACAGCTTGTAAATGATATTAATGATCGTATTTGGACAGCCGATGCGCAGAAGGAGCGGAAAAAGGTCTTTCCATAGTCAATGAGGCATACATAAATATGTCTTTCTCTAGTTATAAAACGTTCTCCCAGGCACGCATGATCGCGATTTCGTCCCGTATTTACATTCCAGGGCGGAATACAAATTGACTGTCATCTAAGTATTGGTTGATGTATATCGATATTCGTTGTTTTATAATACGCAGTAGGATTTTTGATGCGTGGCATAGCAGGCTGATGGTTCTGTAATCTGTGCAAGTTTTTGTCATATATATTTTTGGTATTGGTATTAGTGTAGTTATGCAAAATTCTTTCGGCCATTGCTTCATTTCCATTATTTTATTAAAGGTTAAATCTATACAAACCGATATACCCTCTCTATACCTTTGATTATAATCTAAATACTCCGATCAAACAGAATACGATAAGTAAGTTTATCGTAACAATGTGCAGATTACACCTTAGTACTTACACATTCATTATTTAAAATGCACATCCTTCCTTCTCTATTTTGTCCTTACCCATCCGATATCGTCATGTAATCGATGCTGATCATGTCTTGTTCAAATGTTCATACTACCGTCTTCAACATGTCAGGCTTTACAACCAGTTGATTTCCTTATCTATTTATTTTCCTATTAATATATCCTACTTCCTTTTTCTTTATAATACCCGAATTCCCCTACTATTGTATTATTTCACTATTAATCGCAATATAGCTATTTAATGTGTCATTTCGACAGATAATTTCTCCTGCTTTTACAAATATTACTTTTTTACTTTTATATAATAATATTTATATATAATTTCTCTATAGAGTCAATAGCATAAGTTAGCCTATTTAATAAACATCACGGATGCCTAATAAAAAAAAAGAACTTTTAACGATTTTTTGTTGTTTATTTTTTTCATCAACTAATTATATTACTGTACATAACCGACTAGGATATCCGTTTTGATAAACATGGAAAAGTTATCATACAAAACATGAAAATTATTAATGAAAAATAAGAATTTTAATTTTTTTTTTTTTAAATAATATACCTACCTAACAACAAAACAGCTGATAATACAGCGAACAATCTTCTTTGTTTCTCAGGGGTAAACCCTACCATCTCCATGGACTGTTTCAATCTAGAAAATTCGTATTTTTCGTCTATATTATCCAAGACGTAACAACCAGTCTAGAGGAAAAAGATGATGTAGAAAATTATATAAGTGACAAATTTCGTTCATATTAAATTAAATCTTCTAATATTTCAATAAAGTGCAAATAAATTCCTTACCCGATTTAAATAATTATAATTTTCGACATTTTGAAGATGAAGTAACTGACGATCAGTCTCATTGGCTCCGGCTAACAAATAATAAAATACGTGATAATTACGTTCATTACTTCCTTGCGAACAAATACGAGATTTTTCCAGTAAATATTTTTGTACAACCGCACTAAAAGAAAACAATACTTCCCGGTATTACGGTATTTTAATATTTATTATTTCACGAACGAAATATAATTATAAACAGCGTGATATGTCGCTTCCAGTTACACATAACTTGGAGCACTGGTCCAAGGCCCCACAAAAATTAATTAAACTATTGAAAAATGTTTTAATATAATTTTTTTCCGTGACCGTAACCGTAAATTTCAATTTATATCTCATCTAATTAATATTTTTTTCGTGTGTAATTTTAAAAAATCATCATATTCACTCTGTTTATTAGTATTATTTTCAATTAGTAGCAATATAAAGGGCCCCCACGCTGTTTGTGCCCCGTAGGCTTTGAATCATTTAATACGGCACTAGCTACACTATTTAAATTACAACAAAAAAATCTACCGAATAAATCGGTCTGAAAATAGATATCAAAAAATATTCCCGTGCAAAAAATTAAACCATTTATAATGCGTAATCTAATAATATGGAAAATTTTTGGTTTGTAATTTTCAATAAATCGTCTCACATTTGCAAATGATGGAATGATTTTATTAATTAGAACTAACAACAAAATAGTTTCACACATGTGAGAAAACTAATATTATCAAAAAACAATAATTTTGGAACATCGTATAAACATCGTGACCTAGTTTTTTTTATTTTTCGATTCAAGTTAACATCATCAAAATACTATGTTGCCCATTTCAAGTTACCCGTACATTTGAAGTAACATTTTATACGCGCCAATGTTCAATTAAACAATATTTATTGCAGTTTATTTCTGTAATGTCGTTACCGAATTATTATTTGCACAGTATATGATAAATTTTATCGCCGCATAAAACGATAAAATAATTATTTCCAACATAACATACATTAATAAAGATCACTTTATATATATATACATATCAATACATACTCATTTACATCAACGCGCGCGTATAAGTTTTATTTAAAACAGAGATTAATATGACATACCCATGCACCATTCCATTTTCTTTGTAATTCACTTGTATGAACTTCCCAAATCTACTTGAATTATTATTATGCGCAGTTTTTGCGTTTCCAAATGCCTAGAACCGTTAATATCCAAACAGTAAGTAATGAAGCAACATTTTATACGCGAAACTAAAACCTCGTAATAATAAACTGTCGCAGACACAAAACATGCTCATCTAAGTTAGTTTCTTTTTTCTTAAAAAAAAAAAAACAAAAAAGCGAATATTTGAAGCAATGAATAATTTCAAATATAAAATACAATAATTAAACAAGAACAAGCCAAATCAGTTAATATATCAATACAAAAACAGAATTAACAAATAATAATACATGTTTATGAGAAAAAAAGTAAACCCTAATTTCGGATATGAAATATAATTAAATATAAACGGTCGCAAACATATTCAATAACTTTGCTAGAAATATACTAAAAATTACGTAAATAAAAATACAATACATTCAGTGTCTTTTCCGGTGTGAAAAAATCGCGAATGCGTGAAAACCAACCATAACAGTTTAAAAGTGTTTATTAAGTCACATTATAAATAGTTTTACTTTATAGATACATAAAACACATTAAAAATAAATTGGTTTTATCAAGAATGAATCCGAAACAAATATGTGAGCTTTACAATAATTACTCGCCCAGAAAGTACTAGCAAGGTTCTTAATAACACAAAACTTAAAGTAGGATGGCTAAATACAGCACCCTGAACGCTGTTAAATGAAAAAGAAAAGATTGAAATCATTTTTAGCAACAAATGAATAAGGAAGTTTTGAAATTTACACCTGACTACTAAATGATAGTCAAATTCATTCGTCACAACTATAAAACAAATTTATATTCTGATGCACAAAAAAAAAAAAATACATGCTATGTTTTAAGCCTATATTCCATTTACCGAAAAATCACCGGCATTTTTAAACCATCGACTACTAATATTGTTTTATTATTACTGTTATTCATTTTGCTGATTTTTGTGAATTATAATCTTAAATTAATATTTTTTATCTAAATATTTACTTAATAATGGCCTAACAGTGGAAAAGCTTTGTAATTTTTCATAAAGAAAAATTTTAGTGATTTTAACTTTTTTTTTGTTTATTTTAATGCATTCCAAGTTTTTCAAATTAATATTAATTCGCATAACTTTTTAAACTAAAAGTCGTTTTAGAACGTACATAAACCGTTAAATGTAAAACATCGAAGCGGTTAAACTTTTAGCGATTTAACTAAAATTATTTAATAACAAAATCGAATATAATCCATGCGACTAATAAATTCCTACGAACTATATATAATATTGTTTATTAGTTATAGAAAAAGTATTTATGGTATAGTTCATTTTCTATAAAAGTAGTCATCACGTTTACAATTAACATAAACACGTGGAAAATTCAACAGTAAAACGACGAAAGTTTAACAATATTTTTTTGCCAAAAATTAAAATAAGACATGCACATTGGAAAAACAATAAAAACCCATCATAATAAAGAAGAACTATCAGTTACAAACAGTCTGATTTATAATAAATTAACACTTATAAACAATAAAAATAATATATGAAGGTTTTCTAGAAACAGAATTAACAGATGCTTGACATTTGTATAAACTAATGTTTCCATGAAAATAGAGTCAATAGTTCTGAAAATCCGATTAAAACTAATAACCCGATAATAGATCTAAACAAATTTCAAGTAAGTTATAGAAAGGATTTCTTTCACGATCTTTAATTTATCCAAATTAACTTAAAAATCACGCATAAAAATCAACAAATCCGAAAACGTTAATACGTAATAAAGATGTAAATAGCCTGAGTCATTTACACAAGTTAATTTAAATTTTGACATTACACAACACAAATGAAAATTTCGCGATAACTAAAACTGGCATCGAAAGACAAGAAATAAAATTTCGTAAATGTTCCCTATTCTAATAATTATACGAATGTATTATTCTACAAAACGCAAATGAAATATAAATAAACCTTTTCGAATTTGTAACAGATTTTTAAGATAAATAAAAATAAATTTTTAAATAAAATGTACGTAAAATTTTTATCGAAAATAAATTACTTTTAAAACAAAGAAAAACGCCCAGAATAGCACATGATTTTGAGTCATTAATCTAACGTTAATAAAAATTAAGTACACTTTGAACCGGCGCATAAAATATAAATAATAAATATGAAAAGCGGAAGGTAATTTTATTAGAACGGAAATATAAAAAGTTTACTACCAAAAAGACCAATAAGAGAGTATTGGGGGTAAATTTAAAGTTTTGAATGTAGTAACATAGGTTAATTAGTTTCCATCAGAGCGAACAACTTTATAAGTTAATAACAAAAAAATGTGTAAACGTTTACCAATAAAAGTATTCTATGCTACTTTTATTATACATACATATGTACAGTCGCATTGTTTACAAATATACCTCTAAAACTGGTCCGGCGCTTAAAATCGTTTGTTCTACCCCGCTACCATGACTTCCTTTTTGACTAAGGGCAGTCAAATGATGTAATAAGAAATTTGTCGATTCAGTTTTTCCACTTCCACTCTCACCACTGATAACTATACACTGATTACGACGTTCTTTCAGCATACAATGATATGCACAATCTGCAATTGCGAATATGTGAGGTGGTAATTCAGGACCTAGTCTTCTATTCTGGTAGAGTTTAACATATTTAGGATTGTATATTGGATGAAACTGAAATAAATAACACAAATTATGGAATATTAAAAGTGGAAAACAAATACGCATATATTAAAATGCAATTACAAAATAGAATTCGTCTGGTCAGAGAAATAAATTAAAGAAATATATTTTCAATAATAACTCCGTTGAGCATTATTATAAAGTTATTAGTAAAAATCACTAATGTTAATAATGAATAACAACGTTTTTTGGTAGTTACGCCATTTTCAAGTAAAAATAAATAATAAATTAAATATATAATAATAGTGAGAAGAGTACTAATATATGAAAAAGATATACTTAACTAAAAAAAAAAAGTTAGAATGCACTTAATTAGTTAATTATGAGTTCATCTTTTAATTTTGACAAATATTACATAAACGGAGTTTTTTCACAACTCGTTTAAAATTACATGACGTTATGATTTTTTTATTTACATATATAAAAGATCAATTTTCTCTTAATAATACGTGTATATAAACGTATATGAATACAAAAATGACTAAAAATACAATATACAATGCAGACGCACAATTATATTTTTAATTGGAGTAAGAAAAATAATTATATATATATATATATATATATATATATATATATATATATATATATATATATATATATGCTTTACGAATTAACCTAAAATTTATCCAAAACTCATAGCAAATGAAAGAAAAAATTCACACACCTATCTCAACAAATATTTTTCTAAAAATGAATAGAAATTTCATGAAGTGACGTATAGAATTAAAACTGCATTTCTTACTGTTACGAAATTTGTGTTTCTTTCATAACACATTTAAAAAACGAAATATATAAAAACAAATAATAAACTACAAAGGTATAAGCCTAATTTTTTATGTCGATTAATCGATCATTTGTACTTCTCCTCATTAACGAATAAATCTTTTTGTTGTTAGTGGTATAAATTATATCCAAAATTTGCGTTAGTAACGATTACATATAAATATGCATTAATAATATTAATCTTTATATTAACAGATACGTCCCTCCAGGGAATAGAGTTACACAAATATAGGAATGGAATGCGTTTAGTCGTTTACTATCCATTGCGTTTGGCGTCATTGCGCAAATACAAAATTGGACAGTCTTATAATGCAGAATTATTTTTAAAAATTATTTATATGCTACTTACTGCCGTTAATAACAATGTATAATATTTTAAATATTGTACAATTTTCGCAATATTAAGATTTAAACGAATGAATTTAAAAATGGGTTCACTCTATTATGACATATTAAAACAAAACAAAAAACGAACAAATACGTGGAGGATCGCTATTTTTAAGTTTATAAAGAAATACAATAAAATTTTAAATCATTTACTTTTAATTATTCGAATCATTCATACAAAAATCTATTTAAAAATATTGACCCCATAGGCTATATTTTCTAAATTACTGCATAGAAAATAACGCAACAGATTCCGTTTATATGTAAAAATCGAGTAATTAAAATTCAGATTTCAACGTACCTTAAAAGGATTAACCGCTATAAGTATAGAACCAACGTAAGTATATATATGACCAGCATTAAAGCGAGCTCTTAAGTTATCCAATAACGTTTGTTCATTAAGATCTGGTAATTGACAGAGATCTGGATATTCCCTATCCTGTGGTTGGTAAAGGAACCGATAAAAATAATCTCGTATCAGCTGAGGATCCATGGTAAATCCATCTGTCCAAAGATTACTGTCCGATAATTTTTCACGTAAATAAAACCTGTTGCGAACATAATTCACATATGCGACAATAATTAATAATTCTTTATTGAAGTATTATGCTTTAAAATTAAATAATGAATTATAAACGAGTATTCCGCATAATTTACTTTCAAAGTTAGCTTACCTATAAAACCCTTGTTGAGATTCAGTAACTTGTGGCCATAACAACATAACTGCAACTGGAGACTCTGTAGGACACAGCCTCCTTTCTTTACACTCACGACCCATTCCATCACCAACAACTTCAGCTAATTCATAACCACCAGCACCAGTCAACCCCAATCGTTCAATAATACAAGCAATAATTTCTTCCGAAGTAGTTTGTTTGCTTGCTTCCACTGATAATGCTTCATAACATTGCGATAATGCACCGACGAATACCTGTACTATATATCTTTTATTGATTATATTATCCCCCATTGTGTTTCGGAAGCATTCTTGCTTTCATTATTCCCTTTTGTCCGCCCTAAAAAAATTAAGTATAAATAGTAAAGGACAGAAGTGTAAAACTTATTACGCACAAATTTAACAAATATTTTTTTGAAAATGAAATAATTATTATAGAATTTTAAAGAAACCGGGTAGATTAATGAGTTCAAAATAAATAGTTTTTTAAAGAACAAGAAATCATTCAGTACAATAAATTACAAATCATACCATTTGGCTACATATCTTAAAACAGCGGATTTTATTAATAATTATTACAAAATGTAATTTGGTAAGAATTATATAGTGTCATTTGAAAACTCAAACGTATTAATCGAAACTGCAATGATAAAAAATGTTTTCAATCGCTTATTGGGAAACCAAATCAGTAACGTATATAATAGTAAAAAAATGTTTTAATTAAAATGATCATAGAATAATAATAAATAAAACGTTTATATGTTTATCTGACTACTCAAATTTAAAACGTTCACTTGAGAAATATCTATATTATTTGTTTCTTCTATGAATGATCAAGTGATTTTGTGTATTAGAAACAATTCACAAAAAGTCAGTTTGTTACGAGTTTGTTTTAAATACACTATAATTCATATAACTTGTGTATTTATATGTTTATGCATAACTAACAGCAGACACAAGAAAAATGTTCCCCATCAAAATACTTGTCTTTTTCATATATAAAATGGTCAGAAAAATACAAGTTTCTAGTATAATTGTTTATAGCACAATTAAAATCATTTAAATTTACGCAACTTTTATTATATAAGAGTATTGTTAGATTTTTTCATAAATACAATACCGCACGCAAATTGCAGGATTTATACTTTCGTTAGTAATGCGCAGAATGACAAACTCGATCACTATAATAAAATTAAAAATATAAATATCAGTTTCGAGAATTTAATGAATTATCTGCCAAACATGAGACATATGTGACAAATACTTTTACACGCTAATTAAAGGTAAACTACAAATTTACATTTCGCATACTTTCTAATTTAATTATTAATAATTATAAATATTAAATGTTGTTATATAATATACTTACTGTACTATATTTTCATAAGTTGGAGTGATAATATACAAACATTTAATATAACTGCAACTGCGTCAATAGTGCACAAAATAAAGTTATGATAAATTGAATCTGAACAGATCATTTGAATAAATTAAAATGCCTACACGCCAGATTTTTTAGTGCTCATTTCACATTTCAGTACAAAATCTAAATTTAAAAATACAGAAAACTAGAGTGAAACACTTCAAACAACCAACTCCTTTAACACAGCCACAGACCAAAAAAGTAAATCAATACAAGAAACTAGGTTTGTATCATGTTTTTCTTGTTATCAATGTGTCATAAATCTACTTACGTACCTGTTGAAGCTTGTAGGAAAACATCTTCTACTGAACTTCAATGTAGTAATGTTAAATCAATAAAGTTACGATTTTTTAATACATCAAATATTTTAAAAAAATAAAAATAAAAATTATTGTATTTTCTAAATAATTAAAAAATTTATTTAGAATATAATCATATCCAACGGTACATTAATGTGGAATATATTAGAGTATTCTAAAATTTTAAACAAAAAAAGAATTGCAATTTCTGAATAATTTTTCCATAGAAAAATAACCGCAATTATAAAACTTTATGAATTAGTCTAATTCTGTTGAAATAATATGAAGTAAAAACAGATTTACTTTTTTTTTTAAATATAATTTCTGTCTGTTTTGAATGTACATGTTTTCAGTACAAAACAAAGTAAACTTTGATGTAATTTTTTTATAATCGATAAGTATCTAAATAAAATCTTTACTTGATTATTCAACATAATTAGTTTTGTTCCCAGTAAATATTTTCAAAATAGAGAATGTTTATTAAATATTTCTCTTAAATTTTATACAAATACTATTTAAGAATAGTAATTAACTCAAAACAGTTTTATATTATTTCACAATCAAACCACGACTTAGTAATTAGTATATCCGAGTCTAATGAGAGCTAACTACTAACCCAATTGGGAGGGACATTTTTCAGTTGTGGAGCATTTTCAACTTTTATTTACTGAATACCTCTAAGAGCATACCATACTCCCATGGTTCTAAAATTTTTAACTATTGATCTTACATTCGCATCCTTATCTTTGTCATTAAAGTCGTATTGGATTGTATGACAGGAATTCCTGGAGGTACCCATTGACCTATTTTATTAACTTTTCACAATGCTGACCCCACCCTTTCCCACTAGAACTTCGAAAGTTCATAAAAGTAAATAGGATATGTTTCCCAAAGTACTCGATGACCTTCTTGCCAACTTCAATTATCATCTCAATTATGATGCATATATCTTGGCTCTAAATAAAAAAATGTTAGCTGCTGTACCTACAAGGCGGGTTTTTAGGTCAAAATCATCTCCCTTGGTGGAATCCTAAATCTACAGATTGTCATTAGAAGAAATAAGTGTATATATAATATATACATAACCTCTTTAGATTAATAATATTGTCCGGCCTATGACTCTGCAAACCAATTGTTCTGGGCTCTTGTCTAAGAAAGATCATGGAAACGATACTAAATAATCGTATGAATGGTGGATGGAATATAATTGCAAATTCCAAAAATTTATGTATGGTTTTTACCAATCATACTCTATAATGGATTGCCTACCCCACCTTACTGCTGATGTATATGATTCCTAACTGAGCTTACTTTACTACCTTTCTAGATATTCAGTCAGCTAATGATAATGTTTCTGAAACTTTTTAATCGAATTATTCAGATCGATATTCCTAAACCCTTCTGTTGTTTAATGGCACTCTTGTTTTTCACCCTTTAAATTACTCTAGTTGTTTACTCAACTGGTCTCCCCTAGGGGTCTGTATTAAGTCCTTTACTATTTAACTTGTACATTTCTCCCCTCTTTGACCAGATACATTGTATTTCTATCATTAATATTACTGCCATTCGCTCCCGTTTAGAATATGGCAGTTTTATCTTCAGTGTAGCAGCTTGTAAATCCCATCTCACGAGGTTGACAGTTGTTCAAAATACTTGTTGGAGAATAATAACAGGAGCTTTCATATCAACTCTCCTACTTTTGTACTAGAGGCAGAAACTTTTCTTCCTCTCTTGGCAATTAAGATATACCTTGCTGGCAGATCGATTATCTTTGTATCTTTCTTTTGGGTTGCAGCCTATGCGGCTATACAGGGAAATTAAGAATGCGGTCGGATTGCTGAACTTGAGGCATCGCAAGGCATTCTCAATCCGAGGATTCCTTCTTAAGTTGCATCTGCTCGTGCAAATCTTTATCGATGGAAGTCTGTTCTGTAAAAGACGACTTAACTTTTATAAAAATATCCAGTCTAATTACCACATCCATTCTTGCACTTACTCCTCCTAAGAACCTCCCAGCTAGCTTTTCTTTTCCATCCTGGTCTGACTGCAACCATAATTTCCTTCCAAGCCATTTGTACTCACTTCCTCTGTATACTGTCCTATGCATGCGAGAACTGTAACTGGCGCCAATTATGTGATTTTTGCTGGTGACTTCCTTATTAATAGAATGATATAATTAAATATTTACGCCTCCATCTCGGTTTTCTACTTATTGGAGCTGAATAACAACAATGTCATCGCAACTCTGACTACGTATGTGTATATATCTAAAATTAAGCTCCAAGTATTTTTTTGGGGTATCCTTTTTATCTGATGTATGATATATTTACATAAAAATAGTGTTGACAATGGGTAATTTGCTATTCATACCTAAGCTCAATTATAATAATAATAATAATAATATTTTTGTATAAATTAATTGTACATTATTATTCCAAATTTCTAATGTTAATTTATATTTTGCCAAGTACGTAGGAAAATATTTCAGGATTAATATATCAAACAAGATTGAGCATTTTCACTCAAATTTTATTAGATCTTTTTAAAAATAGTTAGCAGCTCAAAATAGATTTATATTTCTCATTAAATTCACTGTACATTATTAATATTCCGAAAAGAATTCAACAGCTCAGTGTCATTGATAGCACTCATTAAAAGAAGGTTATGTTGAAATAGGACATGCCAATAAGATAATTTGACACGTTGCAAACTATAGCAACTGAAATTTTATCGAGTTGTATACAGTATCCAACTTTATAATGTATACAGACCCACCTTCTATATGAACATCAACTAACAAGATTACATATTTATTTTAAAAAAAAAAAAAGATAACGTACAAAATTATATTGACAATAAATTATTACTTTTTATCGAACAATAACTGTTAGAAATATCAATTAATGTTAAGTTTCGAAATTAATGTTTTAAAATTTTTTATGTTGCACAATTCTTTTATGCGGCATACACACAGATAGAATTAGATAAGACACGTTCGCAATTTTTATACGTTTCTTTGTTATACTAACACATAAAAATTTAGTTTAATTGAAAAATAACACTCCTATATTAATTTTAATTATTTTCCTTCGCGAAAAACGTACGTATAGATAGTGAAAATTTGAATAAAACATTTCGTCAATTCCAAAACGGAAGAAGTAAAAAAAATCCATAAAATGATAACTAAGGTCGTAACGAAAATAAATAAAATGCATAATAAATACAGCATAGGAGAGAAAAAGTAAGCATTATTTTGCACAGTGACATAATAGAAAACAAAATGTAAGTAGGAACAAAAATTCTTAAGAGAGAGACAGAAAAAATGAGATAACAAAAAATTTTAGACATTTTTTTCAGCAATAGTGGGTTTGTTTTTCGCGTTACTTTTGGATTTAATCGATTTATAATGAACTGATGAAATACGAGAATTTTTTTTCTTTTTTGACTTCTCCAACAGGCAATAGTTGTTTAATTCTTGAAGTACATTACGATACTCTGGTGAAACGTAGTTTAGTCTAAACTTAGTCATAAATTCATATTTCAAACAGCCAGCGTTGTCCAATATTTGAACGCGTAAATCGCGCAGATTTTTAGGACACGGTGGAACCGAAATTTCCAATTTGGATACAGAACGCACAAATTCAGCTAACAGAGTCAATTCTGTATCAGAACAAACGCATTCTTTCGTTCGTACGTACACAGCGTTTATAACTATATTATAAAGTGACATCGGTTGCATCAAGACGAACAAAGATGAATGATGCTGAAATCAAAGAAATATAAAGAGATGACTTCATTAAAACTGTGCAAAAATTCGATTAAATAATTTTTAAAAAACAAGTATAAAGAAAAACGTTTTTTTTTTTGTTTTAATATTAAGGCGTACATTGTTAGGCTATTATTTATTTTTAATTTCATTCTTTGCTATCTAATTAAAAATATTGTCCTTCCGATGATGTTCGATGTAATGTTTATGCTCCACAGCAAGAACTTATCAACGGATGCTGCTGTAACCGGTGAAACTATATAGTAGACTGTTTCGATTAAATAAATATATATTGTGATACGGCGTAAAAGTATTTTTATTTAATTTATAAATTAAAAATATGTATCACCAAACTGCAAAAATGTTTTCTGAATGATTCCTTACGAGGCGATCAAACATTTTTTCACTTTTTATTTTAATTTTAACTCAAAAATGTTTTCTTCATTCGTATTCGTTCCAAGTACTTTTGAATTTCACTTTTTTTTTTTTTATCCAACTAATGCGTACCATTGTCTAAATCCACATTTCTATTGCTACTAGTTTCTTTTTATGTTGTTTCGTCATCATCCTTTTCACAGCGGCATAATATTTCTCTTCATACAAAAATGTAGGCAATTTTTTTCTTATGTTTAAGTTGAGAGTTCTGTTTGAAAGTAAGTTTTATTTCTGTGCAAATGCTACCTTCGCCATATTTATTCAGTGTCTGATTTCTGTTGAAAATTTTCTGTCACTGGTTAATATGCTCCCAATGTGTTGTACTTGTAGTTCAATATTAACATTAATTTTTTCTTTTATGTAAACTACTATAACTTTTCTTTAAAATGTTTATGTTCGTACACTGGTTTTTAAGAATTTTATTAAATGCCGATAAAGATGTTCGCACGCTTTTTTCTGATTCCGTTAGTAATATCGTGTAAAAATCTGATGCTGTGGATTACTTGTCCATTCATTTTTACTCGCTGAGTTTTAGTTTTCAGATATTTAATCGTTTATTCTACGAATAAATTAAACGAAAATCACAATGAGTAATTTCACGGATTTTAACGATGGACATTTTGTGTTCTCCAATTTTGATTACTATTTCCCGGTATTTGTATAATTGCGCTATAATTTGTCTACCTCCCCATTCTAAGTTGACTTTCTCGTTACAGACATTAAAATAGATCAGTCTACTTGTCTAACTTTATCAAAAGCTTTTTTTCTACATTGATAAAAACTCCATAAGTGTTTCTATTCATATTTAGTATTCTTTCCATCAATCTTCTCTCCAATTTCAAATCTGAATCTGCTCTCTTCAAGATTTTCTTCTATTTTTCCGTTCTATTTTTTTATGATATTTAATATTTTCGATGCATGACTAAGCAGAGTTATTGTTCTATAGTTACAGCATTGTGTAATGTCTCATATTTTTTCAATGAACACTATAATCTTTAGATAATAGTCCATATATTGCTTTAACCATTTTGAATGAAAAATGTTTAATTTCTTTTTCAGCACATTTCTACAATACTGCCGGTATTTCATCTAATCCAGTTGTTTTAATATACTCATTTTTTGTCTTTTTAATAATTTGAAAAACACCATCAGTTTTTTTTTGCGTCTCTGCATTTTTGTGTAATTTTATTTTTTACCCGTTTCATCTTTATTTTTTAGCTCATTTCTTTGTTTTATCAGTTGTGCAATCTCACTTATCCATTGTTGCCTCAGAGCTAATTTTGTGCTGTTTTCCTGATGTTATTTTTCTTGTTTACACACGTTGCATTAGTCTTCATTTCCTTTGTTTTTTCAGTTTCGTATTTGACATTAATATCGTTTACTTTCAGTTTCTCAAAATACCATATAATTCATATTGACTGTTTTGTTTTAGCTTTTTAAAAAGTTATCGGTCTTTCCATCATTATTAATTTATAATCGCTATCTATTACCACTGCTGGAAATCTGTGGTCATATTTTACTTGATTTTTATAGCGCGATTTTATTAATATATAATTTATTTTCTCAATTTCCTAGAGCTATCCAGGTTTACTTCGTTCTATCAAAATCGGTGCTAGTGATTACAGGATTGTTTTGTTTGTAGAATATTAATCTTGTTCCTCTTTTATTTCTTTTCCAAGTCCATGTTTTCCAATTATATTATTATCAGCTCAGTTTCCGACGTTTTCATTTTTATTTGCGGTTTGGAAAAATTTTTCTGAATTATCATACATTTGTTCTATTTATTCGTCATCACTGTTTGATGTCCGTATATTTTAATGATGATCGAGTTGACTGAGATTATTTTTATCTTAATAAAGAGTATGCATGTTCGCAATTTTTTATTTATTAATATTGTCACTCCACTTTCTCCTTGTTTTTCACCGCTATTTTTAATCGAACAGGTGCAGTGGTATATTTATTTAGGGCAGGAAATAACTATAGAGGAGAAACTATAAAGAGAGAGATACGGAGCATATCTCTCGCATAGGTTGCATTCGGAAAGTAATCCAACATATTCCGGAACAAAGATATACCGAATAAAGACAGAAAAACCATTATTTGAATCAGGGAGCGGACAAAATTGACCTAAACAGTGGAATGAATAATAAAATTAAAATGGACGTGGACTGAACACGTCGCGCGTAGAAACGATCATAGGCGTACAAAACACATCCTGGAATAGTTAGTTAGTTATCGGATCCAAGACGCTATTTATATATATATATATATATATAATATATATGAGATATCCGTGCATTAATCAGTTTAAGCACATATTACAAGTTGTACTCCATAAATGTCATAACGCAGTAGCCATGCATTAAACGTAACAGTTTTTTTCGTTTACAGACAATGAAAATTTAAAAACATAGTGACAGAGAGCTATTCCAAGATAAGATTTCTTACCTTCTAAATGTAGCAAAGTATGTGAATTGCATTTTAAAAATGAAGACCTTGTTCGAGTTAAATTGTAAAGGACAAAATAGATAATATTCAAAATATACCTTTAAACCATATTCGTCTAAACGACAATACTATACCATGTATTTTTCCAAAATATTTATCTTAACCTTGTCAGTTTAACATGAAAAGCAGGGATGTAAAACTGCAGGAAAATTAATAGTTGTTATTAGGTTTAGCAGAAAGTAGATATACTTTTGATGAATATCAAGAATTAAAATGTCCCAAAGATTTTCATCAACTAATAAATATGTTCGAATTTTTTTATGAACCAAAAATATGGTTTCGTGTAAATAGTAAAATGGGCATTTTTTTTTATAATAAATTATAAACCTGGATATCGTACAACTTATACTGTGGTTATTAACAATAAATTAGAATTTAAAACATATTTATTTAGACATGAATTTTTACTAGAGTTTGAAAAGTTAAAATCTCTTTGTCAAATAACTTATATAACATTGATAATTACTTAAACAAAATTGACGAATTATTAAATTTTGGAAAAAATAATAGTACCCATGACATTATTCATCATGTTATCGATATACTTGATTCTGTAGAACGGGATGACACTAATGATGTACCTATGCCATTTGTATTTGATCAGTTGAAACTAAAAATTACACCAAAAGAAAGGTATCGCTGTCCTAATAATATACTTATATTCTCTTCAATTATATTCATAATAAATCCTCATGCTTATAAGTATTTAAGTCAATCAAGTTATTTAATTTTGGCTCATTTTTCGACAATTAAAACTATTTGCAGTAAATTATTATCTGATCCTACTTTTGAAGATATTTATTTCTTATATATGCTCGTAATGTTTTAAAATTCTTAGATGATCATGAAAAACACGGAATGTTATTTATGGACATTATAAAGGAGGAAATAATGTAGGATTTTTAGAAAACAATACAATTTAATATCAACTTCAGGCAGGTGTGATTTGTTATTCCCTAAAAATAATGTGGCGCATGTAGTTTTAATTACACATATTATTTTTAACAAATTTTGCAGCTTCATGAAGATGAACTTTTGCAAATTCATTATAGAAAGTAGTTTGTTATTCATTTGGTATTTAATTATTTTCGCGTTCATGAATCAGTAAGCAACGAACTTAACCAACGTCAGTCATCGACATGAGATTTACTTTGCGAAAAGTGTGGTAAATACTTTACTAAAGAACTTTGTGGAAAATCAAACGATATACTTGATAAAAATAAAAAATCAAGAACTTCAGACATTTATAAATAAACAGTTATATTCTAATGGATTTTGATTTTAAATTTATTTACGATATTTTTAAATCATTTTAGTATAAAAAGGGCCAACTTATATTCTAACGGTTATGCTTCATTTTCCTTTTAATTTATGAATACTTTGGTTTGGTCTTTCTTGCAAAATAATAAAGGCGTAACAATTCCAAATGATTTCCCTTTTGAAATTAAGCCTGTCCGGTTTTCGGTTCGTCGTGCATCCGCCATCACGATCAATAAGTCATAAGTTCAATCACTAAAAGTATGTGAAATAAAACTTGAATTGCCACGTTTTCACATGTTCAATTGCATGTCACGTGCTGGGAAACCATCTGCGCTATTCGTCTTCTTATCAGAACGAAAGACAAAAAGTATTGTGCATTACAATTTTCGTAAATTGCCATTTTATTTCACTTATTTGTACTGCAAAGTGGAGATTTGCTCTTAATTTATTTTTATGAATTTTTAATCGTTGTTAAAGGTTATCGAAATGTTTTTTTTTGTGCTTGCACACATTTATTATATAGGGGCACCTTCAATATTTAATTTCTGTTCACGATTTTATCCAATTTTTATTTATTTATGTTATATATATAAGGATACCGAAAAATCTTGAGGATCCCATGGACAGCCCACAGAACAAATGATTCTGTTTTGAAAGAACTGAAAATCGAACCCACTGAACAATTAGTACCATCCATTGAAAGACGCATGCTAGGCTTCTTTGGTCATGTAATACGAGCAAATGGGCTGGAGAAAACAATTCTGCAAGGGAAGGTTAATGGAAAAAGGAGTCAAGGTAGACCGATGAGCCGTTACATTGATCAAATCACAAGGTTATGTAAAGTAGACACACAACAAATCATGAATCTAGTGCAGAATCGATATAAATGGCGACATCTCGTAACTTGCATCAAATAAGGTCACGACATCCGGATCGGATAACGAAACGAGAAGAAAAAGATATATATATATATATATATATATATATATATATATATATGAGTGTATACCAAAACGGCAATAGCACTCAACACTGTATAATAACATATGAGAACACCTGTGTGGCATATAACCAGTGAATAGGGGCAACGAACAACACGATGATCATAACATAAAAGTGTGATCAACAGCACAGGAAGAGGCAGGCACACACACACATATATATATATATATATATATATATATATAACATTTAAACAATTTTTTAAAATAGAGCAAAATTGTCAATATACTTTCATGTTTAATTTATTATACGGTATCAGCACTGAACAAACTTACCAATACTTGATCGCAAAATGGCCTAATTGTCATAATTTCTCGCATATAAGCTAGAGCCATATGTATATCGTTCTTAATTAGTATATAAAACGAAACAATCTGGCAAAGAATTTCCAGTTGATGAGACAAATCGAAATCAAGTTCATTAATTTGTGCCAAACGTTCAAGAACATCGATTTTTTGGTCACTTGTCGTATAACAGTCTAAATGTAACAATCGCATACCAGCTTCGAAAATACCGTGGCTGAAAGCGATAATATAATGATGCTTGGCTACTCTGACCTCCTTCAACAAGTTAAAATATATACACATTTATGTTTATAAATAAAATAATCAAATACACGCAATAATATGCAGAAGCTTTATATTTTAAAAAGTTCAAAGACAAAACGCCAATTCTCATAAAATGTACTAGTGATTGTAAAAAAATAATTCAATTTTGAAAATAATGTTACTGATCAGACTAATGTTACGTATTATGCAAAACTAAATAAAAAATACTTATTATAAAAATTAGTAATCGATTCAATGTTACCTAAAAGTAGATTATACACGTATCACGAATATACCCTACACAAACTGTATTTTAAACAGAACTAACTTTCAATATCAAATGCTAAAGAAGCATAGAATTTGGTCCTTTATCAGTTTCTCGGCCATTTTTATGATAGTATTTATTGCCGCGAAAATTAAAAAGAAATCTTTTTTATTATTTCCAAAATTAGGATTTATTATACTTTACACAAGTAGTTCTCTTGCGGCTTCCGACAAGTAAAGTGTACATAAGATTTTAAACCTTGGTAATAAATTGTCAAAACTCAAAGCTTTGTTTTTCCGCAAGGAAATACTATGGTTGAAAATTAAAAAAAAAAAAGTTTAAATTTTAATGCTAAAAAAAGTAATCAAATTTATTAAAGGCTAAAAAAACAAACAACTTTAAAATAAATAAAATCGCTTAAATTTAAATGACGCGTGCTAAATGTGAATTTTGATCGACTGGTAGAAAATTTACATCTGATTAACGTGTATATTAAAATGATTTCACAAAATAATATTACATTTCATTAAGAATTTATACAAGAGAAAAACACGGATATCATGAGAATGACTTAATGAAATAATAAACAAAATAAGGAGGGAAACTTATTTAGATTCGCATAGGTAAATGATAACTTGAAATACCAATAAATAAGAAAGAAAGTAGGACGAGAAATTAACCACTCAGGATAACCATTTTTGAAGCATAAATGAACAAAAAATGTACACTAGAGACATACTACAAGGAATGTGATCGCCATCTTTTCAAAATATGTATTAAGTTATGTGTAAAAAATAATCAAAAAGAGATTTAGATAGAAACTGGGAGGCCAAAAATTTTACAACGGAGAACAAAGGGAAGGATGTGTGACTTGAATCAAAAATTTTTACAATGGAGAACAAAAGGAAGGATGTGTGACTTGGAACAAATGGAATGAGAGTGAAGCAAAGAAGTCTACAATCGCAAATGAAAAGTATAAGATGCAAAGAGTAACGGTATCACTATTTACAAACCGTTGAGTAAAGCATTCTTATTATATTTAATGATTGTAATATGATTGAAACAGGATAGTCTATATACGATTTCCAAGTTAGGTTTAATCTTAGATGGGTATATTTATTTACATCAGTAGTACGGTCTTTAATATGTGCTAGGGATGACTGTTAATAAAGAGAGCTGAAGAATTTAACTAAGTAGTATGAATCTGAATATATTCTATTTGGGGCGGTGGATAGTAGCGTGGCAAAAGTAAAAAATATTATTTAGAGTTCAACTTTTATAGAGTCAGAACGTACACATTTATAAATCGTTTGTTGGCGAATGTCGACTTATAATCAAATAATTTAATAAATACATTTAAAATGTGAACCATAAATATCTAAAGGTAGAGTCGGAACTAGACCTGAAATCTAACCAAACAAATATGACACACGGAATTCAGTTTTATTTTTTAAATAAAAAAGATTATTACATTTGTAAATTTTTCACAGAATTTTCCGGCAAGGAAATTGCCTAATCCATGGTCCGGTAATTTCTTCAGTCCTTCTTCTATTATATGTTTAACAAAAACTACTTCTTCGCCGGGTATTTCTATGAATCCTTCAGCACACTGAATCAATATTTCAGGATCAACTGGATCTGTTTTTATACTATCCCTGAGTAGATAAGAAACAATAATTAAACACACGCAAACATTTACATTGTTATATCGCACTGATAATACGATGCATAATGAACTATAATTTAAGCTGAAAAATAATGGTCAAATCTGAGCATCATTATGTTATAGCGTACATATGATGCAGATACTTTAACCATAAACAAACAAAAGGAAGATCAATTGCAAATTTTTGTAATATAATGTTGACCGTGAATGTTAAAATAAGCTGGATAGATAAAATAAAAAATCAACGCCTCTTAAACAGAATACAATAAAAAAGTAGGTCGCTATTTGTTCGAATACTAAGCACGGCTAAATTGGATGGTTTACTAATTGAAGGCAAAATACGTGAAAGACGCGGCCGCAGAAGACCTCGAAATTCGTTTGTAGAAAAGTTATTAAAAAATACGAGACCTTGGCAGCTAAGTGAACTTCAAGAGGACTTTAGAATACCGGAAATACTGTAAAACTATCATCCATGGATCAGATATATACAACTGCTGATGCTTATTATTCAAGCAAGATATTACGACTAAACACTCAGATAGGATCACGACGTGGACTTATCGAATTAAAATTCTTAGAATAAGATGAACATTCTAGAATCTAAAAAGTTATTGATTGTGGAATGTAGTGATTTGAATCTAGATAACAGTTAATCAGAAAAATCAGTTTTTATGTAAATGTTGGCCAGCAAAACGTGAAAACAGTATCTGCTAGCTTCATTAAATATCATCATCGTGCCATACTCTTCACAGAACGTAGGCTATCACTAATCGGTCGATCAGAATTTGCGCTGTCTTGGATCTGTCAGTAATTGCTGTAGAAAAGACTTGTTTGTCCAGCTTATAATATTTTTCAGCCAGTCTGTTCTCCTTCTCCCAGGACTTCTATTCCCTTCCATCTTTCCTTGTATTATCATCTGGAGTATTTCATATTTTTCGCCCCTGATGATATGACCAAAATATGGTACATTTCTTTGTATAATGTGATTTTTTAATATTCTGCTTGTATTAGCCTTCTTTAAAACAACTTTATTTGATATCTTAGCCGTCCATGGGATTATTCTCAGCAGCCTTCGATGGAGCCACATTTTAGCAGCTTCATATCGATTTATTTCTTTATTTAAAAGCATAGTTTCGATTCCATATAACAAAATTGAGTGGATGTAGCGGCGAACAATTTCTTGTCTTATGCTAAGACTAAGTGATTGATTACATAATAAATGTCTATGTTATTAAAAGCTGTTCGCGCGTAACTGCATCTCGCTTTAACGTCAGCATCCATATCTAAATTTTCATTTAAATAACAACCAAGATATTTGAATTTACTGACCCTTGTTGTTTGCCTATCACAATTTACTTACTTTTCTTCACGCTTATATGCAGGTCATAGATCACGCCAGTTTCATTAAATTTTTGCAACAACCATAGTAGAACTCGGTGATTATCTGCTAATACGACTGTGTCATCTGCATAACGGATATTGTTCATGAGTTTACCATTATATATATATGAAATCATCATCAGGTCGTTCACCTCGGGGGGATATCGTGATCATGTAATAATCTGTTATTGCGTCGTACCCTTCGATCTTTAGCTCGTTGTGCACATTGATAGAAAGGTAATCCATATATATATATTAATCCATATATATATATATATATATATATATATATATATATATATATATATATATATATATACATATATATTGGAGTCTACGAGTACAATTGTTCTTTGTACCAACGAAAATAATGTATTAGCAAGGTTATCCTTGTAAGAAATTTCATTAAGCTCATAATTATAATGTTATATTTTTCTGCAAACAAATATTATATGAGTACATACATATAAAACAGAAGAAACAGATTTTATAAAAGCATGTAGGTAAATAAATAAATTCACTCTTTTAAAACACCTTAAGATCTACTACATTGTAAATTGATAATAAAAATTAATTACCTTTTTTTTAAAAAAAAAAATTAATAAACTACGAATAAAATTATTTATATAAGCGCATGGAACTGTGAAATCTATAAAGGTAAACAATTAAAAGAAATATTAGATCCCGCTAATTATAACTGCACACATATTACTCAGTTGCCAAAAGAAACTCAATATTATATCTATCGAAGTAATGAGTTACTAATACTACGTAGATAGACAATTCAAACATCGAAAACATCTAGAAAACAAAATTGAAGTCCAGACATAACATCATCAAGTAGTTAATTGACACACTATGAAAAACTTCGGTATTCGATTCATTCGCACGATAAAAATTGTGCTAGAAATTTACATAGTCATTATACATCCAAGTTACAATTTCAGACTTCCAATTATTATCGATTTAAAAATATTGTAAAGAAAAATACGTACATTAACATACAAGCAGATTTGCAATACAACTTATCCACCAAAACAGAGAATGGCTTCCACTGATCAGTATAGCGGTAAGAACGAGTTAATACCTTGGCCGTTTCCAATAACAACTTTGCCGTAGTGATCATGTATAGCGGATCCTTTGAATAGCGTAAAGCGGTTTCCAATAATTTTATTTCATCCACCAGAGGACAACAATACAATGGTCGATCACTTCGTCTTCCTAGTCCTAAATAACGCGACTTCACGTAAAGCCAATAAGGTTCGTGAGACAGATTTATAGCGCTTTTGATTGTCTCCGATGCTTCTGCAAGTCCGTAGCATCCGTACAGGGAGTAGAAACAAGATTTTATACCTTCCAGCGTTGATTTGATATTTGATAAAGTATTATCGATAAGAAATACGTGCTGCGGTTTCTATAGCGAAAACATTAATAATTAGCAATTTTTCGTCATCGCAATTATGGAAATCATTATCATAAAAAACTAAATTACTGTATATATAAGAACAAGTTGTATTTTGTCACAAAAGGTGATTAATTTGGTATTTTCCGTTTAGAGATAGGTAGCACAGAGCCACAACAGTGCATGAAACCTTTAAACTAAGTTATAGATACCAGCAGATTGGAAACTTACTGCACTGCATCTGAAATTTTTAGTTATACTCATTGTGTCACAGTTTAACATAGCTTCAAACTTCATTACACACACACACACACACACACACACACACACACATATATATATATATATATATATATATATATATATATATATATATATATATATATATATATATAAGTGATAGGCATAACCGACTAATTAGTAACACCGTTTTTAAAAACCGATTAATTATTCGAGTTTTTTATTTAGTCAGATTTATTAGCATTATGTAAACGCGGCAAGCAAAATTAAAATATCCCTAAATGATTACTTATTTAACGAATAAAATATATAAAATAAACTACATGTATTTAAAACAAAGTTAAAAAATATATTTCAGTTGAGGAATAAACAGATAATGTAGAAATGTATTGTTAAGTAAAATTACTTAATCATCCATCAATAAATTAATTTATTTTAATACAACATGAATACATATAATCGGTATTTTACAAAATCAATAATTTATTATATTAAAAATATAATTAAGAATCCCGGTATTTCAAATCTTATTGATTTTCTATCGGTTCTAGTGAAACCTACTAATATCGATATGCATCCAGACTTTCCAGCTGATTTCACAAAAATCTACTAATGTAAGATAATCTAGAATTGTTTGAAATGTTGTAAAATGAATCATAATCGTACAAATTTGACAACCACATTAATAAATTAAATATATTTTAATACAACATGAATATATGTAACCGGTGATTTACAAAATCAATAATTTACTCTAGTAAAAATATAACTAAAAATCACCGTTTTGAAAATCCAACTAATTTTCAATCGGTTCTAGCAAAACTTATTAATATCGATATACATCCAAATACTTTCCAATTAGTTCTAACAAAACCTACTAATGTCGATAATTTCTACGTTCCATATGCTTAAATTACTTAAATAAAATTATAATTACCTACTGTTAAAGTCTTATTATTAAATCCTAAGTAAACTTTGATAAACACAGTAAAATACAATATTTCAGTTGAAATGTGATTATTTCATTTCAATCGAATCAAAACAAATGAATAATAGAACCTACTAACATAATTACACGAAATAACTTAATTCAATCGGATTTACGTCATCCGATTTAAAAGTAGTCTGTTTTTATTTTAAAGCACATCACACACTTCTTGGGATATGATGTACAAATTAAATAAAACATTAAATTTACTTGTATGAACCAAATAACATCTTTACAGGATTTATAAATATATGTAAACATCGTAAATAAAGGGGAAAAATTAATCGATTGCTTAAATTAATAAACAAATTTATATATATATATATATATATATATATATATATATATATATTCTTAGAAAACGACTGATTTATTCGGTTTTAAAAAAAGCCGGTTAAAACGTTAGTCGTAAGTCGGTTATGCTCATCACTAATATATGTCATTGTCCTATGTGCATGCGGGTATGCATAGATGTAAACGCGAAAGATATACATATATTACAGGAATAACTATCATCATTATGATCATTAGGTTTATACATTACTGCATTAATCTTATACATATTACATCATTTCATATTTGCGTCAATTATTCATTCTTATCTAACATTGTGTTAATTCAGTATTTACATTCACTATCAAAGATAGAATTAGAATTAAAAGCATTTCAGTAATATATATATATATATATAAAATAACGATAGAATTAATAGTTATAATTATTATTTTATACGTTATGGTTGTCAAATTTATAATGGAACGAATTAATAGAGTAATAAATTTTATAATTTTGTACGTTGTAGATGCCAAAAAAAAAAAAAAAAAGAAAATAAAGATAAAAACGAAATGGTGGAAATAATAGTCACTATAATTTTTGATCACCAGGTTGTAAATAAATGTATCATCATGATTTAGTATTATTTTGTTCCACGTTGTAGTACCCAAATTATAATCGATTTAAATTATATTATTTTTATTTCGTTAATTTTAGTTTTGGCCGTGATCGCCAGTTTGTAAAGAATTATATATATATTTTTTTTATTTTATGAATGTTTAGCCTTAGTCGTGATCGGCATTCTGCAAAAAGACTTTTTTTTAACCAGTTATGCCTCCCGACAATCTCTATTATCATAAATTGACGAGAGTATACCGAAACTAACTGATGGAATAGCCAAACTGTGGTCAAAATATTTCAGTATCCGTTTGCGAACAACTGTTGACAATCTGTTCAGTCATTAGTTCTTTTTTCAGCCCACGAAACGCGCGCCATCCGCCTCGAACACCACATTTTCAACCCATTTATTTACTTCATATTCGATTTACAGATTGTCCATGTTTCCAAAGCGTATATAAATACAGAGAACATGAGGGCCTGTACTAAAAACGTTTTGCTTATCGCGGAGTCGGACTAGATTTTCTTCAACCGTCCCATCGCACTGCGTGTTATTTGAGTTCTACGACGAATTTCAGTTTCGCACCCACCAGTATTTACTATTACAGATCCCAGATCTCTCTAAACTTGTCGTTATTAGTGTAGTGTCGTCCACATATCAAAGGTTTCCAATGCGTATTCCACCGACTGAAATGCCATATTTCTTTTCCTCTTCAACTTCATTCCTGACTTTATTGTCCAAAAATTCTTTTATAACCTCACGTATCAGCCATTCTTCATATATGTTAAATAATAACGAGGATAATATACCGTTGACGAACTCCCCGTTCAGGATGAAAGTGGTCTGAGGATACGATTGGTTCACGCGGTTACTGTACTTTTTTCATACAAACGGACCTTATTTATCTGTTTATCTACGGGTATATACGTAGCAAATTCCCAGCAGTCAGTAATAGATATTAAAATATTCTTATTCGGATGCTGACTACTGTACATCTCTACATATATACATCCATTATTATTATTATTTTCGTTCTATCGGAAATTTCGGTCCCTATCAATATCGTCTATCAATTACTGTATTATATTACGAATAACGTTAATGAACTGATCGCCCCCTATACATATATATTTTTCCTTACGTATTTTATTATTATAAATATTTATTTTAAATTTTATATTTTATTTTCTAACGTAACCCCTTGCTCTAAATTTGCCATTACAATTACAGACACACACACACACACATATATATATATATATTTATATACAGAGAAAGAATTAATGTTCTTTACATAATGATTCTCTGTTGTTCCATAACGCAATGCCCTAAAACTCATTTCACAAATACAGAAAAGTGTGTTAACGGTAACGGATCTAGTTGTATGTACACATGTATGTGTGAAAATATATATTGTGCATATTCAACGCATGTATGAACAGAGTATGTTTTATGATATCGTGTGAATATAAGTGATAACGCAATTATTATTAGTATTGATTTCACGACGTTCTAATAATGTAAATGTTCATAAACTATTCAAATAATTTTCACAATACATACAGAAAGTTTAAAACTTGTACTGTACCCATAAATATTTACCGTTTTCATACATTATTTTCTTAAATTGTCAAGCAAAATTTCCAAACATAAAATAATTTACAATACGCCATTACTTGAATTACCTTGAGTATTTCTTCATCACTTCCTCGATCATAAAACAAGTACATCTGACTACTAATGATAACGTGATATATAACATCCTTTATATCACGATAAAAATCATCCGTTTGGTTTTTTAAAGCACTTATGAACTCATCTTCTATATCCTTCATCTTTGCGAACGCTGCTTCCTTACGCGGTAAGTAATAATATTCGTACATTACACACAGATCCACGATGAACCTTAAACATGATTAGAATAATTTTTTAAATCGAAACAACAATTCTTTATTAAGATTTAACTTTCTATAATAATTATTAAATAAAAATATGATATTGTTAATTTAATAAAATGCAAATGTGTTATTAATTGTATATTATCAAAATTATTATAATTTAAGTAAAATTCTTAGCTTGGCATTTTAAATGGTTAATAATACCTGTTCCTTTCTAATTGTATTATTTTGTGTTTAATTGTACTCAAAATTTTTTAACGTTCTATAGCATACTTGCACATTTAGTTCAAGTGTAAAACGAAATTTCATACACCCCGTAATACATTATATTCCATAGCTTAAATTAGTGTTACCGTGTCTACGTCCAGTGAGATCGTTTGTTACATAAGCAACTTTAAATTGTATAGCGGAGAAGTATAAGTTTCTTAGAGTACAATAAATAACAGTTTCACGAAATTTTTCCATGATTTCTCACCCTGCGGACATGTACAATTATCCACAGAGAAGTTAATTATGTGTTAAATTGAATAAATGAATGACTACACTGATTTTTATTTGCTAAACCAGTTGTTTATATTTTTCAATAGCATATATTTTTAACTAGATACATTTTAAATGTTACATACAACAGATGGGAACTTGTCTCAGATAAATTATGTTTCACTTTTTAAAATAAAGGAAAATATGATCTGAACCTTGTAATTTAGAAAATATTTAAAAGTTTTTGGTTAAAACTCATTTATGGTGGATTTTATTAGTCAAAAATATAGGAAAGTTCAATAGATCGCTCGAATAAAATTGTCTTATACTTTTATAAATAAACATTTATTTAAACAAAATGCGTGCATATATATATATATATATATATATATATATATATATATATATATATACCGTTCGAATCTTCTGTATTTCGGTGAAAAACAATCCGCGCGTTGTTTTAACATTTTCAACATTTTAAAATGACTCACTAAATATCTACCACGTTTCGCTTCGGTCAACCAAATAAAGGGACATTCCATCGGATGAGGCGTTTGAGGTGTCGATTTATACTTAACTGATACATTGCCTACTACTTTAACTTTCTTTCTACCCATGTTCTGCAAATATAAAAAAATGATTATTAGAAAATGTAACCAGGTACGGAATTACGAAACACTTATAACTTGTGTTCGTAATCAGGAAGTGTAATATAGTTTACACAAATTAGATGTATGATCAATGATTGCATCAAATCAAAGCTAATTGCTCATATTTTATATATTTTCGTAATATTATGTTACAAAAAAACATACAAAACCGAATGACAGAATATTAATTGTAAAATAAATTTTAAAATTTTTATTCCTGAGTTAGTTACAATTTAACCATTTAAATTACTAAATACCACCACTGTAAGATAAATTTATTCATTAAGAACGTAATCTTTAAATTACGCACATTCAAGGAAAAATATATTAATAATTAAAGAGAAAAAACGACACATCTTGATATTTATAAAATTATATACTGATTTATTGATTGTTCAGTTCATCAATCTAACGTCCGTAAAATTGAAACGTGAAAAATTATAGTGACTATAGAGTAATTATAAAATAAATATCAGTTGCATTAATATTTATCCGTAGGGACTTTATTAACTATAATATATCATAAAACAGAAAAATAATACAGGCCAGGCTTATACCATGAATTAAAGTTATTAATATTACACTAAGAATTTATAAAAATTATGTAACTTAAATTATATACCAAGTTTAAATAAAATAAAACGCAGCAAAGTTCTTTAACTAAATATTAAACATAACGTCAATATCTTAAAATAAACAAACTTCCACTCCACAAACCACAGCCAATCGGTTATGTTCTACGCTATACGCTTTACGCTACATGAATTTTCTATTCCAATGACTACACATATCCACCCTACTTAAGGTTATTAACATAAAAATATTCACATGCACATTAAATTTAAATATAATATTTATAACTATTAATACTTAATTTTGCAGCGAATTTCCAATTTTTACAATCAGCAGTGATAAATTTTTCTAATATATGCAACATATCATAATAAAAGTGGTACACTTTATGACAATTTAACATACGTTTAGGGATAAATGTAGTCTGTAACGACAAACGACAACAAAATAGAAACCCCACAAAATTTAGTGTTGGTGGTGTATTATTGTACAATTTTTTCTCGGTTAAAATAATATGTTCATATTAACCTGAAAGTGATAGTTTTTGGAGTTTAAAATTGATTTGAAATTGAAAGTAGTTTATATCTGTAAACATGGATCGTGTAAGTGATGAGTCTGATGATGAAAATAATGCACTTGCCTTAAATACGTTAAATATTCCAGATGTTCAGTCTTTTGATATAGATATTAGCAAAACAGTATGTTGTCCACAAAATATTGAATTTTTAAAAGAACAGCAAGCAAAATTACTTTCTTCTTTAACCGCTATGACAACACATTTTGCGCATGTTCAGTTTCGCTTAAGACAAGTAATAGATGCACCTTTACATGAAAAAGAATTATTATTACGGGACTTGGAACAATTTACATTTAAGGGTATACCTGATTTTCCGAATAACACATCGTCAGAAACCCGTACAGATGTAAATAAACTAAAGGACCAACTAATTTTGCAGTTGAAAACTCAGATTTCGGAATTAGAATCATCTGTTATATATTTACAAAGGGATTCAACAGAAAACCTGAACAAAGGTAAATATGATGTACAAAGTACGTATAAAAATAATTGTAACGAAAGAAAATTCTCATCTCGGACGAAAGTGTCTGCGTATGTTTCCTTTATTCGAAAGTTATTGGCAGTTTTACATATTGTGAATGTGCATTGTAATGAAGAAACTGAGAATATACAAAGGAATATCCAGAAAAATTCTCAAAAAGTTAATCATTGGGGTGATATACGAGCGCGTTTGGAGATTGCAATTTCAGAAGTTATAGAATTAGCGCAAGAACCTAACATTCCTGTTGATAGTGACTACATGTCCGATTCGGAGGGTTCGTCTTACTATAACCAAAAATTAGCGTCGGTAGTTCGTAAAAAATTATCACCCGCTATACAACATTTAATACAACACGGATTAATACGTGAAAACAGAACCATTAGTGTTACTAATGGTTTAACGACACTGATCGGTTGTGTACCTTACTCAGGATCATCATTCGTTTCGAAAAACGAGGGTAGTGGACATGCTTGGGAATTAATATTAAAATATTATGCTATAAAAAATGGCGATCAATTTAATTCAGCACCAGCTTTGAAGCTGTCTCAAAGTTTTAATTTAGATATTGCGGGGTGTTTTAGAAATACTAGCGTGCAACATTTACTAGTAACAATCGGTAATATTGTTTCAACACATTCAAAATTCAAGCGAAGTTATAATTCTCAATTTAAAGCATTTATTTGCGCGGGATTAAATTCGAAGTTGTTAGTAAATTGGTTATTATTAATATTTCGTTCTAAACAGTTAATAGAATTGTGCTACGAACCGTGGAGTTACGCTTTAAAAATAGGCTTCGATGATTGTTGTAAAAGTTTAGAAAAACTTAATCATTTTTCATTTAATTTACCCGTAAATGTAGCAGTTCATGATTTGCAGAGTATAAAGGATGCATTTTAGTGGTCGTAATAACGTGACATGAAAAATGTTTCTCCGAATATTTTTCACTATTACGTTTATCTTGTTCGTATAGTTCAAGTATATATATTTTTAAATAACGAATGTTTTAATATTTTTAAATTGTTATTCATTTATATCAGTTTTTATAAAATTCTGACGTTATTGATTATTTATTTTTTAGTGTTAATGTAATAGGGACATATCTTAAGCTATAAATGACTGTGTTAGTAATTCAGCACCAATTTACTAAAATGTACTTCGCGTCCATTTTGTTCCTACACTAATGTTATAAAGCTAGTCTGTTGGTGTTATTTTATATTTAAAATATTACCACATATTTACGTATTTTCCGCAACTTTATATTAATTAATTTATTTGAATATCTGACTATTACGCGACATGTAATAAATCATTATTACTAGATTGTTGTTTATCATTCAGTTAAATGATATATATATGAAGTAGAAGAAAAATATAGACACACGTTAAAGGACGTGCTTAGTAGTCGCTAAAATAATACAGATGCCTATTCTGTTAATAGCGTATGCATAAATTATGTATAGTACTATAACAGGGAAATAGATATTGTAGATCGTAAAGTACAAAGTGCATATATGTCTTCTGTATGGTTTTATTGTTCTATTATCATAATAAATTACTACTTTATTGTGTAAGGCTATTATATTCAGTTGAGATTTAAAACCCATTAATTTCATATTTAATCAACCCATAAAATGAGGTAGTTTATACGTTAATCTTTTTTTGCCAGAAAAGCTTTAAAGGTCAATCGTTAAAAATAAAATTTCATTCATTATATTTGTAGGCTGATGTAAAACCTACCTCGAATTTGTCTACATTCGATAGTATCTTAAACCGATGGTAAAATATTTCGTGAATGACAAAAGACCTATCGCAAAACTGAACAGATAAAAAAAAAGTATAAAGTTATCAGTCTGTATAAATAACTATAATCATAGTCTGTTACCGTAGCTGAATGAGGAATTAGTTTGAAACAATTTGTTGTATATAATTTAATTAAATTCGACACCGCACACACACATTTATTTTGAAGTCATTCAAATTGTATATGGAACTAATAAAAATGAAAATTACCGATTTCTTATAATGTTAAAATAGTAATCCTGATATTAATTAAAGATCGATCACTCATAATGAAGAATATAAAATTATGAACACTCATTGAGTAGATAAGAAATAATAAATTCTGCAATTCTAGTGAGAGATACAACCAACAATCATTTTGTTCTAGTTTACATTATCTGAAGAATTCTATTACAAGATGTGGTAGCATATTTTTAACATTACAGTCGCTTCTTCTTGAATAATTACAAACCAGCCGTATTTTTTAATAACAAGAAGCACATATCAATAGCAGAAATTATTAGAATTCAACTTCGTTTTAGGAAACCATTTATGTACGTTATCTTGTTATAGTTGTTCAACTTTAAAACTTTATTGCATTATCAATAACTAAATACCATCGTTAATCATTTTTTGTCCACATTAAACAATATCCCCAAACATACGTTTAATGGATATTTTAATCCATGACAATTTTTACTTTTACGCTACCTACATATTTTATATTCATTTAGATATAAAAAATTCACTGTGATTAATGTAAATTAAAGTTAGTTCAAGACTGCAGTAAATTACTGTAAAAAAGTGCGAATTTCAAACGAGTTTTTAAATCATTTTATTTATTACTTAGTTACTAATGACTACTTAAAGAATTTAAAATATATAATTACCACCGGATTGTTATCATTTTTAAAAATATATACGGTTTTTGTATTATCGATAAAAATAATCTCAAAAACATTACTTCGTATATAAAGGCCATAGTCTCTGGTGTAAAAACTTTTGTTGGCTATTAGTAACATTAATATTATAGCCATATTAGAAAATGACGAATATATTGAAGTAGTTTACATGTAAAAGGGCATCAAAACGATATATATATATATACATGTGTGTGTGTTGTATCCACCAAACTCGCCACATTACACATTGTTTACTAACTTCATGAACGTAACATGAGAAATTTAATCGATGTAAAAATGTGTATAAGAAATGGTAAATTATATGCTCACTAAATTATAACCACAACTGAAGACCAGTGTATGATAAACCAAGAACATATTCATCGGTGGATAAATCTAACAAATGATCTACCTATAATAACAGATAAGACAACAAATATTATTTTATAAAGTCTCTATGTAAAATAAACATGATACAAAAGTACATATAAGAACTGGGTAAGTTGATTATCTAAATATATGCGGTAACGCCGGGTTTTCTATTTTAGGAAAATTTGGACAAAATCTTAACCGCTTCAAAAGAGTATGTAATATTTTAGTAAAATTAAAATTTATACGTTTAAACTAATTCTGTCATTCACTGTACAATATTTTATAGAAATTAATTATAATCAACCTGTTGATTCATTACTTCAATAAAGGAATCGTGAAAATATTACTTTACTTTCAACTGAAGTTTTTCTGTATCGATCACCCCAATGGGGCATCGTGATTATGTAGCAAATTGAATGCATCTCTATCTTTTACTCGTTATATACACTAATATAATGTTAATAATTGTGCACCGCACAAGACGTACTTTTGATCTGATTCCTTGAACTTTTATTATATATGTTTAAAATATTTCATTACGCGAATAATAGCCATATTAACTAATCAATTCACGTACCATACATGTATTTGTATGCTCCGCTGTCAATGATGTCCGGAGAAGTCTTCTCCAACACCATATTTCAAAGCCGTTAAGTCAATTTGTGTTTACTTAAATTCACGTTTATGATTCTGCTACATATAATACTATCAAAATATTAATTTATTAATTTTAAGATTTATATTAATAGATTCGTCTTGGTAATTTCATCATAGCGTAAAGACCAACTTGACGGGTTATTTCTTTTTCTGTGACACATTTGTTATTAATTAATAATCCCAAGTAATATTACAAAAGTTAAGTGAGTTGAACGTAGACTTCATTATCGTAGAATAACCTTAATTAGGGAGTCTTTATTTTTATATTCAGAAGTTCTTGGATATAAGTTAATATCCAAATATCCATATTAATTTATTTTATTTCTTTTCTGTTTTTATTTATTATTTAGGTATGAGTAATAACTTTATAAACTACAAGTTTTCTTTGTTAAAATCTTTCTGTTAGAAGATTAAACTTTAATTTTTTTCATTTTGTCTCCGTTATTAGTTAATTAAAGCGCAAACTCGTTATTCTTTAATTGATGGTAGAAGGGACTATGTATTCTTCCTTCTTTCATAGCTATAAGTTAATTTTAAGTATGGAGGCCTCTTGCATGCATGCAGGGTCCTTCATCCTTAATTTAAAACTCCTTTTTCTTTTCTATAGATGAAGGGGTTTTAGTGGGTAAAAACACCACACACTGATTTTGGTTCCCCAACAGTACATTCCGGAAGCACTGCGTGAATAAAAACAAGATTTTGTTATGATATCAGTGTCTTTGGAAGATTTTTCACCTCTCACTTAAAAAAAAAAAAAGAAACAATCAGAGCATTACAAAGGAAAGCAAACCCCCATAGAAGTCCCATGAAAGGCAACTAGAAACCACCACTGTAAATATATGGCGTGTCATGTTTAAATATTTACTACAAGAAAAACTGTTGTTTTCAGGAATTAAATTGCTCCATGAGACCGAAAAGAAAAAAACCTAACGTTTTATTTCAACTCCACAGCATCTACGACAAACTGTTTACTGGATATAGACGATGAAAAAATTGTTCAAGCTTCTAATGTGTTCACTCCCAAGAAACAACCACAAGAAGTTGAAAGAAAAAACATTTTTATTTAGTGAAAATGATATATGCACGCAAACAAATTCCATTTAAATGAACGTACTGCCATTCCAGCCTTTCGTGAGTATTTAATGGACAAAAAAGATTTCTAAAAAATTTAACTGTATTAATGTTTAAAGTTATTTCTGAATGCAATAATGATGGTTTAGATCGGATAACTAGAGCGTTCAACAAAATTTATACCACAGGAATAATTCCGAGAGATTGGCTAAGATCAACATTTATCGCTATACCAAAGAAGACAAAATCATCTAAATGTGATGAGTACCGCATGATCAGTCTAATGTCACGTGCATTAAAGATATTCTTAAGAATTATACACACAAGAATATATAAATGGTGCGAAGAACAAATAGGTAACACACAATTTGGGTTTAAGAACGGAATGTTATTTGCAGTCCGCATACTTACACAGCGCTGCCGAGATATGAACAAAGACGTATATGCATGTGCTATCGACTATCATAAAGCCTTCTATTGTGTGAATCATGAAAAACTCATTGATATATTGAAGATAATTCCGATCGACAGAAATGACTTGCGTATAATAAGCCAATTGTATTGGGGACAAAAACAGCGAAAGTAAGAGACGAACTGTTAAAAGAGGGGTTCGCTAAGGGTGCATATTTTCGACCTTGCTCTTTAATTTATATACAGAGAAGAAGCTCTGAATAAATACGACGGGGGAATTAAATCAAATGAGTATAAATAACATACGGTATTATGCTGACGACAGCTACATAATAGCTCAAAGTCAGGACGGACTACAGGAAATGGTAAATAAACTTGTTACTCATAGCGAAGCTTTTGGGATCTCAATCAACAAACATAGAACAAAAGTGATGGTATTTTCCCGGAAACCAAGAAAATACTCGATATGGATAAACGGAACAGAGCTGGAACAAGTTTCAACTATTAAATACTTGGGCACCAACCCGGACGATAGTGTAAAACTAAAAGGGAAGTACTATCGAGAATAGAGTAGGCAAGACTGATGATCTCAAAAATTAAAAACGTGCTAGTTAGGAAAGAACTGAATCTGGATTTACGATTAAGAATTTCCAAATGGCTTCTCGGTTATGTTATACGGCTGTGAAAGTTAGACGCTGGATACTAGCCTTGAAAAGCGAATCGAAGCTTTTGAAATGTACCTGTATAGAATACTAAAAATTTCTTGGGTACAAAAAATCGGAAATGAAGAAGTCCTCAATAAAGTAAAAAAAAAGCGTACAGAATTATTAAATTGTTTTAAAGAAAGGAAGCTGCGTTACGAATCATTATAGAAGGCAAAATCGCTGGCAAGAAATCACCTCAAAATTCATGCATGGGATCTACGACGTTGGTCTGGCTGCTCGTCCATTCAATTACTTCGAACTGCTGTGTTAAAAGAGACTGTAGCCAAGTTGATCGCCGACCTTCGCAACGGAAATGGCGGATGAAGAAGAAGAATAAACACAGTTAATTCTATTGCCACTTCAACTGGTGAATATTAATGAAGATTTTCACAAATGAATTTTCGTCTTATTCAACGGCTCGGCTACCAACTTAAACAGCAAAATACAAAAACAAGAACAGATTTACGATAAAAATATGCTTAAAATTTGGAAGGCACTCAATTAATTTAAACGTTTGAAGTTGATGTCCTTTTTTATTCGTTATTTGACATATTTACGTACCACGCGCATATATCGAAATGTAACATTTTATTTTAAATATTTCGCTATTATTCATTCTTTTGCGAAACTTTTAAAGTAAATGAGTGACTGAAAGTAAAAAAAAAAAAGTGGTTTTCAAGATTTGTACTTGAGCGTTCCCTTAGTTTGGTGTATATAGTAAAACACTATATATAATGGATATTGATATATATATACATTATATATATAACGAAATAAAAAATTAAAACTTTATTAATTACCTGTTCGCTATGAGTTAGTAATTTCTGCTTCGTTTTATATCGTATTCGACTTTCATCGCCCCTTATTAACTGGCAATATTTTTCTTTATATATTTCTTTTAAAACTGGATTTTTAATAAGTTCGTCACATAACAACCTCGTCGGACTGCTGATCCCTTGTAATTTATAACGGACTACGTCGATCTTTTGTTTAGGATACCATTTAATGTCCGGAATATCTGCAATAATAATAATTTAAAAAGATAATCATTTTATATCTGTACTGAACAGGTTAGTTTTCTACAGTTCTCGTACTTAATAAAATATTATCATCATATTCAACGTTTATCAATCTGATAACATTATCGTTGATAGTTGTGTTCCATAAATAGTCCATGCTAACTGTTGGTACGCGTACTTAAAAAAATGCTGATGATTTTATCTTTCGTCATATTAAACACAGCTTTAATATTTCATTCACTACAACTGGCAACAAAAGTGAAACTAATACCACCATAACTTCCTTCTTACTATCAAACCTTATGTTGACTTCTGGAAACCACCTTCCAATTTATCCCGTTCTAATACCACTGAGCAGGCTCTGTCTTGGACACATATCACTCATTACCATCTACTCCGATGTATCAACCCCCTGCTTTTTGTCCCTTTTGTTTACTCCCAAACCACCCTCATCTTTGCCATATTTTCCACCTCTACCGACCCCATATACATCCGTGTACACTACCTGGTTTCCTTTCCAACAGTTCTTCAACTATTTCCGCAATTATATAATTCCTTTCCTCTTCTAACCTCATTTACTACATTTAACTGTTAAATCGCCAGTGCCGTAATAGCCTGGGTAGTTACACGGCACTCTAAAAATAAGAAAAAGAACATCTATCGCCATTTCCAGTTTGCGGATAACGCAGTTTATTTGTATTCGGCCTCGATGTTCTTCACTGTTGCCAGATCGTATACATTACATTGGGAACATAGGGCCTTTTAAAATTATTCTTCCATTTATTTACCCGTATGGAAGTTGGATTGACCACCGGAAAAGTGTTGTGTGAAATTTTTCTTAGATTTCAGCCTTTACTCTGATATTGTTTCATCAAACATTGAGGAACGTGAATTTATTTTAATTTTTGACTTTTCAGTTAGTGATCATTCTTATAGATGAGACAGCAATACCACATGCCAGATTTTCGCTGGGCGAATAACGGGTTATAAAGTGGTATGTTTTGGTTAATGCGCTCTCTCTCTCTCTCTCTCTCTCTCTATATATATATATATATTCTCTGCCCATATACTACAAAAGGACGTGGTGACACCATTTACGAAATTTGCATTGCAATTTTTCTTGAACATTCTCTGTATTTACCATCTGAAAATCCTACGACATTTAACCTGATCAATCCAACGTGTTGAATATCTTTCTTGTGACCGTTTTACCATGTTCCTACCAATTCTCATAAAAAGTCTGTGGTATTTACTTTTAAATTCTTCGATAATGGGCTTACTCGTTCGTTGTGCTGTTTACGGTACTCGAAGATGTTTTCGATATATTTTCATCTCGAAGAAATTTGTACGTTTGGCATCAACTTTTTCAATGGATCCATGTTTCGGATGCATATGCCGCAACAGTTAAAATGACTGCATTGACTAATATTAGTTTGGCACTTTTCTAGATTTTATTCGTTCGTAATACTTAATTTCTGTAGTTTCTAATCGATTATTTCCAGCTCTGTCAAGAATAATCACTTTTGTTTTCGATTTATTCAATTCAATATTGTAATTTTCATTTACGACTTCCAGCTTTTTCATAATGATTAGAAATTTTTACGTACAAAATGAGCTAGCATTCAAGGTAGTATCGATACAGATGCGCGCGAATATGATGTTATACGGAATGGGGTGCCACTGCTTTCTCCGCGATAATTAAGAATTCAATAATGATAAAAACTTTCTATGTCGCGCGTTGGTTTCGAACACCCGGCCGTCTAGTTGACAGTCGAGCACTCTAGCAACTACACCACGCGGAATTATATATTAAATAACATAGGTGATATTATACATCCTTATCTAAACTCTTGTTTCAAATTTAAATGGTTATGATTAATAATTATCAATTCTTACAGTACCGATTTGCTTATAATCCCTATTATATGATCTGATATATATATACACACACACACGAAAATAACATATCATATATCTTATCATTATCCTTGTTTGTCTTAAGTCGGCTTACAGAATGCGTCTTCTTCCGACGATTCCACCGTTTTTATGTCATAGTTTTTCCTCGACAATCCACACCGTTCTACTAATTTTTTCCAATCTTTGGTACATCAACATTTTGCGTGTAACATTTTATTAATGTTTAAATTCCGCTTTCATTACGTCAATTTTGCCAATGCTTGTTTTTTCTCTGATTTGAAACGGCATACATCCACTTTATTTTGTTCAGACCGACTTTCATAATATTGAACTTTACTCCGTATGTTTGTAAATTTATAATTCTTCATTTTTTGAGAATATTTTGTCTGTACTTATAATATGAATATATATATATATAACTCGATTCATTTCACGCGCTCCTACTCGTTATAGGATATCATAACTGAAACTGGACCAAAACGAAAACGTGGAGTATGCCTCCCAACTGCGCTATTCAAAAAACGAACCCGTCCCAAACGTGTTGTTTCATAAACTATTCAAAGGCATTTGATAACGTTCTTTGGGAAAAACTATGGCAAGCGCTCATTGAAATGCGAGTGCAGAGGAACCTAGTATACTTAATTGGACAGTTGTACATGCATAATATCAACACAGTGTGCGTTGAAGGTGGCATAGAGTCATATGAATTTAAGACGAGTAAGGGAGTGAGATAAGGATGTATCTTGTTTCCGTTACTGTTTAACCTATACGGTGAATATATCATGAGGCAAGTTACGGGAGATCCAATCGATGACCTAGACATTGGTAAATCTATTGGCCGAAGAACTATTAATAATTTGCGGTTTGCAGACGATACTACGCTGAACTATCTCTATAGACGATATGAAAATATTATTAGACCGACTACATAAGATAAGCATTGAATATGCACCGGAAATAAGAATAAGACGAAATTGATAGTGGTAGATCGTAGTACCTAATATCGGGACAGGAAAAACAGATTAATGGGTATGAAACGGTACACAGGTATGTATATATATCTGGATTCGCTTATTGAAGTTAGCAGTTCTTCAACGAGTAAGATAAAAAGGCGTAACAAGCTGGCACAGAACGTCATGAGCAGATTAAATAGAATATGTCGCGGAACATCAGTCACAAACGCGATAAACAAGGAGTTAGTACGTTGTTTGGTTTTTCCAGTATTTACATACGCATCAGATACTTGGACGGTTAAAGCAAAGAACAAGCAACGAATCAATATAGCTTCGAAATGTGGGTGTGGCGGCGTACGCTACGAATACCCTGGACAGCGAAGCGAACAAACCTTTCTATTCTACATAAACTGGACGTTAACCGTAGACTGTCTAGTGATATTTCCTTAAGGACGTTTTTCGTTTTTTCGCCCATATCATGCGCAGCGAACATTTGATGCTCCGAGAAATAATTGATGGAAAAATTCAGGGGACTCGTCTACGCGGCTGCAAATCGAACAGAAATTGAACAAGCTGTAGTGTAATGGTCATGGCATTCGTTTGGGATATTATGATCACAGAAAAATATATACAATAAAATACACACACACACACACACACACATAGATGAGAATCCATGCCAATTAATCATCAAAAATTATCGCGCGTTACAAACCCGATTGTGTTTTAATTTTATCCGAATTCGATAATGGTCGTAAATCCGTATTACGTTGCCAGTGAACTGATGGTTCTTGAACAAACACTTGCATAGCACAAAGTAATGTATGATTATCTCGCGAAAGGGCAGTCAAACAATGTAACATTGTTTCTCGGATTAAACCTACGAATAAATAAAACATTAATAGGCGAATTTTAATTTTTAAAACAACGAAGAATACATAACATTAGTATGATGAATAGGGTTTTAAAGCGCGAAAATCGAAAATTAACTTTCCGAATAATTCGTAAATAAACGAATCGCGACACATTTAATCGCTTCAATACGTAAAGTCTACAATAATAAGCTATAACGAAAATTAAATTCAAAAATGATGTTTAATTACATAGGAATTGGGAAAAAACATGAAATAATGTTCGAACATAATAGGTTGCGTAAAATTTAATTTTTTACATCTGCTGTAAACATTATTTGTAAATACCGTGTACCTACTTAAACTTGAGAAATGTCAATGATACTCTTGTACTAGATGATGACATAACTTTCTAGGAAGAATTGAAGTTAGTAAATACACAGAGAAACTTCCTCACAAGGGTTTCACTGTTTCCAATTCTTTAAATATACGATCGTTAAGTAGAAGGAAATTCCGTTCTAAATTGAATTAAATACTTCTTCCGCTAAATATTTGTTCAAAATATATATATTTTTAAAAACACAATATCAATTTATGTATATATTTATTTATTTATTTATATACGGTTCAGATAACAACTTATGCCATTTAAAATGCGAACACTAAAGAAAGAAATAATGGTTATTAAAATAATATATAAAAAAAAAAACATTTATACAACTCCGTATGCAATACATAAACACAGTCACTTACACATTGGAATTTACACACAACGACAAAAAAAATCTTGTACACGAATGGTCAAAAACACACTCTCGCTACACCGTAAAGAGCTTACGTAATATATAGAAATACATGCGTACACACTAGTATACGTTAACGAAAATTTCGAACGTATTTCTGTATACGTGTGGAAAAATATTACAATCATTTAAAATTATAAAATCAATAACTCGAACCAGCTGTCCACGAACAGTTTGATTAAACCAAGAAATCATATAAGGATCTGCTTTGAAAATGTATATGCAAAACCGGATGAGATTTAAGTAACGAGTTATAAAGACGGAAAGTAGACACCGACGGGGAATTCAAACGAAGATTAATACGCGAACGTGGTTGGTAGAAAAATCGATTCATTCCAGTACTCATCCTATAGGTGTACTAGATAATTAATTTTCGAAATCAAATATTCGTCATTAACGCGACCATTGTACAAGTTATGTAAAAACTTTAACTTGGAAATTTTTCCTCTTTTATACAAGAGTACGTGAAACATATCGTCACATAAGAAATTATAATCTATGTGGTGCCTGGATAATAATTCATCTATATATATTTATATTTATTTTCAAACACTTTTTTTTTTTAAATACATACTTTTAAAAATTAGCACACTTGCATAAAAATTATGTCCAAATTTTGTCGTCACTATGATAACTATTGAAAATAATCGATTAATTTATAAGTAAATTTGAAAACCGATTTGGTGTTCCAGAATATTCTGTCAGGGCATCCAAATAGCATGACAAATTAATTGTAAAATATAAATAGAAAATAATTTTAAGACTTTACATTAGAAAGTACACGTGTGTGTAAATAATATATAGTTGATGAAAGTAGTAAGTGTAAGATAGCGATAAATATGTTTATTTATTTAGAGATGATAATGATTTGCGCTTTATTGAATATTATTCCTTTGTCACATAATATTTTGTCTTAATAGCTCCGTCATCGCATGTACTATTTATTAATATTATCTTTATTTACCTGTAAGAAATAAAGGCTCCATAATATGTTGAATATGCGGTGTCATCCTAAACGGAATCAATTCCGGTACAGGTAAGCATTCCGTCGCTGTTCCGAAAGCGTGCCCAAAATCGATACCTAATACATACGAGAAAATTAAACCGTTAGAAATATTCGTATGGAATCTTACGATAATTTAGCCGTCATATAGAATCAAATTATTCATTTTTTTCCAGCGTAAAAAGAAACAACGAATCGATAAAATAAACACGGTCGAAATAATCTAATTCCTCAGCATCGTACAGAACTTAATTTCGTTCATCTCATTACGGTTTTATCGTTCATTTCCGTACGTCGTGACTGGCCATTGTACGTTTATTTTTACGTATAAAATGAGCTAGGGTTCGAGGTCTATTTGTATGCGACGCAGATGTACGCGCATATGATGTTATACGAAGTGATGTGCCATTGCCTGCTCCGTGATAATTAAGAATTACATAATGATGAAAAAAATTTCTATGTCGCGTGTTAGTTTCGAACTTCGAGTTGACAGTCGAGAACTCTAGCAACTACGCCTCGTTGATCTAACCGATGTAAATATTATTTTTAAAAAAATTTTTACCTACGCAATGGCCGCTTCTTAAAGATACCATAGTATTTTTAGGATGTCTATCACCGATACCCAATATCCAGTGACACATCGACATTGTCGAATAACTGGCCATAAAACGAGTGCGAATTGTAAGAAATGTTTCTAAATTACCCGCTAACAACAACAACGCTCGCCTGAATAAGAAGAAAAATAAAACTAATTCGTCCACTGTAAAGAATAAAATAAATAAATAAACTATATATATATATATATCAATCACTATATATTAACCCAATGCTGGGTGTAGACATTCCCCAAACATTTCCAACATCTTCTATTTTGTGCGGCTCGAATCCGACTAATTCCAGTCAATTGCATAATATCAAGTCATTTTTCTCCTCCATCTACTACGACAATCAGTAGGCCATCACTGCATCATACGTTCGGTCAACCTATGATCGTCTTATTTTACGATATGTCTTACACTACTCTATTTTAGCTTGGCGATTCGTTCCACCGAATCCAGTAATTTTTTATTGTCTTATCCACGAAATCGTTTTGTGGTCCTTGAGTCTGTTGTTTTTTTCGTATGTCATTTGAGTTTCTTAATTCCTCTAACTGTTTCAAGATAATTTTGAAAGTGTGAAATGTAATGATTTTTCAAAAATAAACAACGAAAAATGAGTTAAAATCATTAAACTGGTTTTATAAAAAAAAAACACAAAACTTTTCGGCTGATAAGTCATTATCAAATGAACATAACATTGTTTACTTAAATTAGTGTATACTGTATATATTTATATATTTTTATACTTTACTTTTATGTTCACTTTATAAAACTTTGTGATTTTTATAAAACAAGTTTAGTTATTTTAACTCCTTTTTTGTTGTTTATTGTTTCAATATATATTTCAATTGGTAAAACCGGAATGAAAAGTAATTTTAGATAATGCTGATTTTATGTTCGTTATGTCGCTTTAGCTTTAAATTAAGCTTATTCAAGAACAAAACGACATTCGCGATCAATCTATTGCGACTATTTAGCTAAAAATAATACTATCGAAATATCAAAAGTTTATAATCCGGTGTTCCTATTTCGAATGTTACGTGTAAGTATTCAATAATTAGTGATTTTTACCTATAATTGTACTATTAAAAAAAAAACACTACATTTTCATAACATTTCTGGAGACATCACGGTGCATTATTGTGAAATATGCAACGCAATTTTTCTCTATTATTGGCAATCCGAAGCACTTTCGACAAAGTATATCACGTTAAGGCGTTTTATTCGATCAATACAACGTCTATAACATTTTTCTATGAACGCTTGTTTCTCGCTATATGTTTAACACATCTGCCATATTTCCCCAAATTCCATCATGTTTCCCTTTATTCTTGCTAAAAACCTTTTAACTACTTTTAATTCATCGATAGTGATCTCATTATTAGTTTGATACGCTGTCCGTGATATAAGTAGAAGTTTTCGATATCTTGCCATTTAGCTTTTATGATGATCTAAATTTCGGACGTATATGTCGTAAAAGGAAAAATTACCGCCTTGAATAGTTTTAATTTTGTTTTTATGTTTGCAAATACTATTCAGTCTGACCATTGTTAATCTCGAAATATATATATATTTATACAATTCGGAAAATAGTTATAGTTTTTTCAAGCGAGATTAAATTTATAATTTAAAACTAATAATATTAGATAACATAGAAATTTCCTGTACTCGTAAATTCACTAAAAGACCGAACGAGTGATATTATATAGAAATATAAATTAAAGAATAAACAAATATTTGAATTATAGATTCTTTCAGGTATGTTTACACCCAAAAGTATGATAATCTTTAAGTTCAAACTGATAAAACAATTTCATACTGACGAAATTATTTCTAAAATTAATAACGCCCTAATTACATTTGTTTTACCATATAACGTCAACCGAAAAATTTAACGAACACACGATATTTTAACAGCTCACCTGTATATAGAGAAAGGAATCCTATCGGATAAACGTTTAAACTGAGCAACAGTCGATGCTCGATCTCTTTGCATAATAGCGTTATTAAAATCGTTATCGGCGCCAGTAGACGACGTTTTTATCCATAGAAAATGATCGTTTCGCAACATATCGCTGATGCTTTGGCTAAAATGATATCGAAATTAAATAAAATCGAAATAAAAACTCGACATCCTGCTTAAAAACTGTTTAAACTTTAATCCTAAATATAGTATTAATAACTTCATTTTATTAATATAAAACATATAAAAGCACCGTCTAAAGATCTCTGCCCACTAGAACATACTATACTAGAACCGTAACCGTAACGACAGCTGAATCATGGACTTTAGAAAAGGCCAGGCATAACCCGATTCAATAGTTTTGAAATGTAGTGATTGATTCGAATACCGTGGACATTAAAACGAAGTAATGAATCCGTAGTGCGCGAGTTAAATCTTACACTACGGTTAGCTAATATTTCTGTTCGCGTGATAAAATATTTCGGACACGTCATTCGCAACGGGCGGAATATAGAAACACTGGTGATACAATCGAAGGTTCAAGGGAAAAGACCGACGTCCTCTACAGCGATATGATAATAAAACAATATGGATTACCTTTGTATCTATGTATACAACAACGAGCTAAAGATCGGATGGTATGATGCGCAACGATTCAGATTGCTAAATGATCACGATACTCCTCTGGGGTGGCCGACCTGATGATGAAGTAACTCAGGATTAGAAGTTTTAGATATCTACTCTTGATTTCAACTACATGGCAACGCTAGGAATAAAATATATGACTTTTGTCTTAGCTGTTAAAGGAAAAATTTTTGAACTTAAAGAGAAATTAGATGTTGATAGACGCCTCTTACTGAAAATGATAGCTTGGAGCTATTAAATAATTTTTTTTTTTTAAGTGCAATTTTCTACGGTTAATCTTTCTGCTTTAAAGATATTTGAATTAGAATAAGCCTCGATTGAAGTAACTATAATCAAAAAAATATGTAAAAAACTTTTGTTTGAATAGTAATGTATAAAATGTTATTACGAACGGGGCAGCAAAAAATTACTTACTATTTCGAACGCTCGGTGCATGAAAATTTATACATTAAGAATTCGTCTAATGAGACTGCATCTTCTATCCACTGAATAAGACCGAGATTACATTTTAACGGGATCACCTTAAATAGTAATTGACGAAATATTTATAACATTTTAAAGATAATATAATCTTAAAAAATCAATTGAAAATTAGTTAAATCACTAATAGTTATTTTCTTATGGAAAACACAAAGCTTTTCGGCATTTACGCCATTATCAAGCGAACAAAATTTTAAAAAAAAATATAATTTTAAAAGTATAAATTAAAAATATTTTATGGTGATCGTGAAAATATATTCCATAAAATGTTGTTCTGCTTCTGTTCTGTTTATTTTTTGAATTGTTGAAATTTAACATCAATATATTTGTTTAATGATTTTGTTTTTCTATATTTACTTTTTCTTCAATATTATTTTCTGCATTCTGAAAAAGTTATATACTGGTGGAATTTTAATTTTCATTTACTGTTGCGATGTATGATGTCCAAGTAAAATATAAAATATAAAAATATACAAACACAATTTTTTTTAAAAAAAAAACACAATTTTACAATTAAAATAAAAATAATTAAATAATTAAAATGATTTTCATTTTAATTGTAAAATTGTGTTTTTTTTTTTTAAAAAATTTGTGTTTGTATATTTTTATATTTTATATTTTACTTTTGGACATCATACATCGCAACAGTAAATGAAAATTTAAAATTCCACCAGTATACAACTTTTTCACAATTCAGAAAATAATATTGAAGAAAAAATAAATATAAAAAAACAAAATCATTAAACAAATATATTGATGTTAAATTTCAACAATTCAAAAAAAAAAAAAAACAGAACAGAAGCAGAACAACATTTTATGGAATATATTTTCACCACCACCATCAAATATTTTTAGGTAATTATTTTTAATTTATACTTTTAAAATTATGATTTTTAAAAAATTGTTTGTTCACTTGATAATGGCGTAAATGCCGAAAAGCTTTGTGTTTTTCCATAAGAAAATAAATATTAGTGATTTAACTAATTTTCAACTGATTTTTTTATAAAAAATCACTACATTCCACATTATATAAAAAATTATATAATCTTATATGTAATTTTATCCGTCTATTCGCTACTGCAATAAATCCAGATAAGATGTACAAATACAGTTACTTGTATGCATTTACCGATGACTTAACCTTATTAACTGCGCATAGATTAACGCAAAAAGCGGAAAACATGTGCAAAATTATCTGATAATTAGTAAACGGACACAGGATCAAGACTAATTCTTGTCAGACGTAATTTTTTATCCAACATACTACACGTGTATATTGACTGTTTCTACTACTGTATTATTTAATCCATTCGTACACATTCTTGAGATATGTGCATGTGTAATAATAAATAAAAACTTACTTCGAAGGTGACGAGAGTCAATTTCCGGCGTTGACAAGCGTGGTCGCGACTCATGGAAGAATTCATCATTTTAAAAAGTTGTTGAATTCTATTATCCTGACGTAAATCTTCGTCGAATTTATTTAAATAACTATACACCCGTGCGTCATTGCCGACGATGCTTATTTTAATCGGACGTCTTAGAGATTGTATCGGTTCAACCTGGCAACGTAATCGTATGCTTTTTATACAGACGATCGAATATTCGATTTTTATACGTAATGAATAAACGAATATATTTTCACGTACATATCTTATGTTTGTGTGCACACATATAATATATAATTATTTTTAGTACCGACTATTCTGAATTGGAAGTTTGTCCGAATCTCGAAAACTTGAAAAAATATATTTAAGAGTCTTGTGACTTGACTGGAGAGATTGGAAAACTATTAAACCGAAAAACAAACAAGCGTTTTTCCAACAGATTTTCGACACCATAGTACATAAAAATTTAAATACGGAAAGTTGGATAGTTGACGCAGTTTTTAACATTCGTCATCAAAATTAATGGTTATTTTTTAGAACAATATAAAATTCTATCACTGAAGATTCTCTCGTCCACACATTTCACATCTACGACTCCAATATAATCCTAATCACTCTGGGTGCATACACCTCTCGTGGTGAATATTCGATCGTTGACACTTTCCAAAAATCACATGTTGTATATGTCGTCTGAAATATACGGGAATCGGATAGTTGACACTATAATCTTTAACATTCGTCGTCAAAATTAATAATTATTTTTCAGAACAATATAAAATTGTATTGAAGGTAGTCTACTCGGATCCCTTTTATGTCATGTTAACAATTAAACTATCACAGCAACATTCGCCGATGAGTTGATATTCTTGCATCCAACTAAGAAACAATGTGCTAAAAACATATATTTAAATAGATTTCTTCAATGCGCACAGATCTAGCGCATTCTGTTTAACCCCAGTAACTGTAAACGCATTATATTTACAAATAGAAAAATTAACGAAAGGGATGGAGTTACAAATGGTCTACAATCTTCGAACTCGAGCCATGGCAGAAAGAAAAAACCTATCCGCCTACTCAAGACCGGAGCAAACATCGGCAACATCGGCGCTTTTGTATGTGCCGTATGTAGCAAGGAATGTGCTGCGAGAATCGGGCTACTTAGTCACCTCATAATGCATCAATAGTGTATGATACTCCATAATCGGACAAGTGGACAAATAATAATGATGAATATCTGTGATTGAACAAAAAAAAATGGAAATTATTTATTTTTTCTTCCATAATACAACGTATGGACGTTAAGTATAACATTCAAATTATACATAACTTTACGTACATATTATACATACTATTGTAATAATTAGGAATTTATTTATTTACACTACTACTACTCATATCGATATATATATAAGGTGTTATAACACTATAAATAATCGTCACTACGGCCAAAAGCAACTAATATAATATAAATACTTTATTAAAATTGATAATGTAAGGTTAGTCGGAAACAAGTATATAATTAGTATACGTAAAATAAAAACTTGTACACCGCTATGTAGTGATTACCTACTCGCTGAACAATCGCGACAACTTCAAAATTAAATAGTGATAAGAAATCGAAACGAGATTAATTGTAATCACGTTACCAATAACTTTCTGTTAATGTAATAAGAGATGAAGTGTAAAAGGAAAATAGAAAATGACTTACTATTGGTTTAAATGAAAATATTTTAACGTGATACTCTGGCATCGGTTTTGACAAGCCGGTATATTGTCCCGGTAATTCGATGTCTAACAATTGATCTGAGGAACGATGTATTAACCACGGACTATAACTTTCTAAAGACGATTCTGGACGAATCGCTTTACTTAAATCGTCTATTTCATTGCTCAACGAGTGTATCCTACGTAATGCATCCTCAGGTTTTCCGGCATGAAAATCATTAACTGTCAAAATATAAAATAAATTAAATTTATAATCGTTTAAATTGCATATACAAATTATATATATATATATATATATATATATATATATATATATGTATGTATGTATATATATATATATATATATATATATATATATATATATATATATATATATATATATATATATGAGTGTGTGTTTCATACAAAAATAAAGACAAAATATTTGAAAATTATGATTTTCATTTACAAAAATCATGATACTTATTCAGTATACGATGGGTCATCGGAACATAAATTTTAACGCAACGATGGTCATCGCAAATATAAAATAACCTGTTTTACATTGAAATCCTGTTGAGTTAAATAATGTATCATATTTTCCTCCTGGTAATTATGGATCTTATTAACCGATAAAAAACGTTCAACTTAAATTTTTTGATAAATTCACATACTACACACAGCGTGTGTGTCACAAGGAAGACTTGCGGATATGATTAATTTTTTGATATGATAAAATTTGTAAGTTGATTACGTATAGAGTTTTCTTCGAAAATTTCATCTTTTATAATCTTTAAAATTGTTCTTAAAATATATTAAATGTCTCACATTAAACCATTTAAACACCTAATTGAATTCATATGTTCCATTAAAAGACGTATAACAAAAATAATTAAACTTTAAAATAGTTAGAAAACTGCAATGTACTAATAGGATATCATATTATGAAGTAACTACTTCTATAAATTTCTACTACAGTATAAATGACAAACTTTGGAAACATTCTTCGTATAATATAAAAGAATATAGTCAATTATATCTAAATTAGATTTTATTTATAAAAACACTGGAATATAATTATTAAATGTCGTACATAAAACTTTTAACTCGCAATTTCCTTACAAATCTTTAAATAATAACTTCTTCGGCTTACCGAGCTCCACTCTAATTATACGTTCGTACGCCTTTAAATAATCGTATATCTTTCCCCGATTTTTATTCTCGTTAAACAAATGATTTATTAATGACGTAATAATCGTTTCGAAGTCTCGGAAGTTATTTTTAACGGATGCTGTTAATTTTCTCAGATAATTCTGAAGCGCAATATGCGGTAAACAAACGTAAGAGAGCGCTTCAATAAGAGTTTGCAATTTGTTGTCACGCGTTAGGTACGAACGTAACCTGTAACACGTGTTCAATTTTATTTTCAACACCCAACTAATTACATAATAATTAAATTATATTTACATTAAATTAGCTATATGAAAAATTTCAACAAGTTTCGTTACCTGTACAATTGTGGATAAATACATAACATTTCACTATATCTTACGCTAAACGTTTAGTATGATAGTGTAATATCAATAACTTTCAATTATACCTGCGATGGTATGCTGTTTAACGTGACATACTCGTGCAATCAACAAAGTTACGACAATACTTTCTTGTGAATAGATAGTTCAATATATCTCACCTCTACGATTGTGGTGAAATACAAGCCTATATATAAATATATATATGTAGGATACATCTGTGGAATTGTAAGATAGAATACCTTGGATCACTGATTACCGATGATGTCGGATTCGAAAAAAATAAAATAAACGTAGAATTACATTAGCAAAATCAGCGATGGCTCGATTACATAAGATCTGGAAAGACCGATCTCTTAGTACAAAAATAAAATCCGGACTAGTGAAAACTCTTATATTCTCGTTATTCTATATGGATCAGAGATGTGGACCTTGCGAAAAGCAGATAAACGAAAAATCGACGCGTTCGAAATGTGGACTTGGCGAAGAATGCTAAGAATTCCATGGACGGGCAAATCGCACAAATAATTCGATTATATATCAATTAAGATTAATAGAGTTTTCGAATTTTTAAAATGTATCAAATTAACGCATTTGTTATAATTATCTTAATACCTTTGTTGTAAACAGTTAATATCTTCGTTATAATTATCTAATACCTTAATTATTTAATACCTTTGTTGTAATTATTTTAGTTCCGTGCCTCTAGCTATAATTGCGGTACACGGCACGTAAATTTAAATAATAATAAAAAAAAAAAAGAATTAAGCAACGGCTCTCCGATATTTGCCAAGAAAAAATTTTAAAATACTATAGACATGTTATAAGGAAACAACAGTTTAGAAAAATTCATTTTAACTGCACCAGTAAACGAAACAAGAACACGAAGAAGACCACCAACACGGTGCTGCACGGTAACAAAAATGAGCAGTCAAATCCGAAACATGATAATGAAAACTAATTAAAATAGAGGTCGCTGGAGACAGCTGGTACACGATGCAATACACAAGAGGTCACGATGAGCAGTTATTGCTCGAACGACTATAATAAAATACAGGATACGTTGTTTGTAAGCCCTTTCCTTTTAATTATGAATTACGATTCAATTAAATTGTAGAGAATTATTCAAAATATAGTCGAAACGAACGAACATATCTGGCGCGAATTTATATTCGATTACAAAGAAATTTTATTCGCACGTAAAATTATTAAACAAATAAAACATACTCATTCTCCAGAAGTATCGAATCGCTATTCGTACGACTAAATGTTTCAGAACTCAGTAAAAATGGTAATTGCAACGACTGCGGATACGATTTTGCTATCCTTATTAGAATTGGTTTGATGACAGCTGCAATATTTGTGTCTACGTAAGCCATTAGCTGATTTACCCACGCTAGAAATTTCCATTCTTCTATTTCCAAGCACTATTGTGATAAATAATATAACGAAATATAAAAATAAATAAATACATTCGAATAAGCTTATACACGAATTCTATAATCACTTTAAATCCATCATTAAACTAAATTAAAAAAAAAAAAGTATATTATTTAATAATAAATAATTAAGACAATTATCCGAATATTATCAGATACTGATTACGTATTTTAAATACAAAACAGAAATTTTCAAATACATATTAAATAAATATAATGTAATCGGAAATAAGCACTTCGTCTTTCATATTTTTGAACGCAAAAATTTGTTTAATTTAAAGTTACCACTGATTATTAGTTAGTGTGTCAAATATAGACTACACTCGCTAAACAGAATATTAGTCGTTGGTATATAAATATTACAGTTAGTTTGTTCATTCTATACACTTGATAATGACGCAATTATCTAGAAGGCTTCGCTCAAATATAAAAGTTTATAGTTTTTTTTTTTTTTTTTTTTTTATTTGTAACACAGTTAGACAACAATTTAAAATATATAGATCAATACCATCGTCTCTTATCCGTAAACGTGATGGATTATTGAATAATAATATTCGAATTTTTTACCAATTTTATTCACACTAGCTTATCAAATGTTTTGCGAATAAAATAATCTTCGCTTCTAGTTAGCGAACCGTTAATATATAATCAAATGATAATTTACATGGTAATTTGAAATTCCTACGATGTAGTAAATCAGTTTATTATATTAAAATATTTAACACGTACCTCGATAACAATATTTATCTGCATCATAGAAGGAAAGGGGTATGTTGTGTACACGGTATTTAATTTAATATTATTACGCTATTTTTAATACAAAAGCAATATGTAGATTTTTTTTATTAATCGATATATTGTAGTGTATCCCGAAGCAGAGCGTTGATCGTTTCATAGGCTATTAGTTATGGTAATTCGGGCGAGAGTGAAAAGTAAATTACCTGCCTTGTCAAGAATAAGAATAAGGATTACACACATCCACGTAATTTCACGCAAAAATTTGAATACAATTTGGAGAATATAGAAACGCAATATCAACTAGTCAACCACCTGTGGCGAAATGTTAAAAACAAAATTATTTCAACCGTACGGGAAACTGAACCGTATATATCGTCCGAAACTGCGAAACGAACAAAATTAAAAAATAGCATTTGTGCAAAGCAGAAAATAGCTCCATTATTATCGAAAATTCACAACTACCGTCGCAAGTATAAAAATACTTGTTATTCTGCCATTTGCCGAGACATTCAGGAACACGCAGACAAAAATGAACCGAGAGATTTACATAAAAATATTCGATGGATTACTAGAGAGTTTCAGGTGAAAAGCTTAGCAATCGAGAACAAATAAGAAAACATTGGGAAACTGTAATTTGGAGGCAATATTGTCGAGAATTATTTAATAATAGATCTGCAGAGAAAATAATAACAAACCTGTCACAGGAGCTTGAACGAATATATTCAAATCGGAAATCGCAGAAACCGTAAAATATTTAAAAATAAAGCAACGGGCTGCGATGGAATACCTGCAGAAATAATTTAACAGATGGTTACCATAGGACTGGAAAGAATACACGAAATATGAAAAGAAATTTGGCGAACAGAAACCGGCCGCAATATTGGTATAAGACAGTTTACATACCACTTTTTAAAAAAGTTCAAGTTATAAAGTGCGGAAATTACAGAATTATTTCACTAATATCGCAAAAATAATGCTTCGAATTCTGAATAATACATGCAAGCAGATTTCGGATAAACAAGCGGGTTTGATCAAAGGAAGATGAACTCGGGAGCAAATATTAAGCGTATTATCGGAAAAACCAGAGAAAATAATGTGCCGTTAGTGTTATGTTTCGTCCACTATTCAAAGACGTTCGACAATGTTCTTTAGGAAAAACTCGGCCAGCTCTCCTTGAAATGGGAATTCCGAGATATTTAGTATATCTAGTAAATCAATTTGCGAACGTAATATAAACATGGTTCGCATCGAAGGCGATATGAAGTCGGAAGAATTTTAAACGGAAAAATGAGTAAGGAACGAATGCGTCTTATCTGCGCTACTTTAAAAGCATGTATGATTCATGAGACAAGTTCCGAACGAATTAAATATTAGTATATCTAGTAGTGGAAGAATTACTAACCATGTATGTTCTGCAGAACGCTCATAACTGGCTCTATTAGCGATATGAGATTATTACTAGGCGAATTGAATAAGACAAGCGCAAAATATGGGCCGGATTGCAGTTTATACGAGACCCGTGTGTTTTATTTTATAAAAACTATTGAAACATTAATTTTGAATAGGTAATTACCGATGCGCGGAAATTCATAAATGATGGTTTTAAAATAAATAACGCCTTTTGAAATTTCACTGATAATTATGTTTACAAACATGAAATACAGCGAAATTTAGCCATTATAGAGGCAATGTAGCGGTCAACTTATAACTGTATCGGTTAGATAGGTGAGATTACATTCGATTAAGTTTGTTCCGAATAGTTAAAAGTATGATTCAAGGAAAAAACGGGAATAACAAAATACCTAACTAAATTAGGTTACATTCGGTTAGCTTAGAATCGATCAGGTTTATTTCAGTTACTTATAAGTAGAACTAAAGGGAAAAAAACGAGAATGATGACTGATAAATCAAAATTTACAGTAAGATCTAGTTTTTTAAAATTTTAATTTTCTCGAAAAATTGCAGTGTGCGCAAACAATTTTTTTAACACTGGTCATTTTTATCAAAATGTGATTTTAAAAAAAAAAAACATCGCTACTTTTAGACAAGATCGAGTCTTCCCAAAATACGGATTACAGATAAATAAAAGTAAAAAAAACTTGATGGCAGCAGATTGAGACGTAATATCGCAACGTGAAAACAAATTAAAGGCTACGAAACAGTACTTAGCTACGGATATTTTGGATCACTTATTGAAGATAAAGGCACTTCAACGGGAAAAATGAAGTGACGAATTCAGCCGGGCCGAAATGTATCAGTCGATTACATAGAATATGGAATCCATCATAAATATGTTAAAAAAGAAGCTAGTACGGTGTTTGGTGTTCTCTATGTTCGCATACGCTGAGAGACATGGACGGTGAAGGCAAGAGATAAACACCGTATCGATAGATCCAAGATGTGGGTAGAGAACAGCGAAGCAAACGAACGTTTGTATTTTGCGAAAAATTGACATCAAACAATGGCTGCTAATTGGATACAGTGGCGAGAAAAATTGAAGATGCTGTAGTATAAAGGTCACGACATCCTTTCGGGAGATTTCGACTGAAGAAGAGAAGAAGAAATAAATAAAAGCGCAATAAAGTATTTCGTTCACGTAGTAATAAATGTGAACACGACGAGGAAAAATATTATCCAGCGCAAACAAAGATCATCAATGCGATAGACGGATCTAGTGAAGACTCTAACAATGTTAATGTACCTGATGTATTACACCTGGCAAGAGACCTAAGAAGATGTAGTCATCTATGATGTCACCATAACCTTGCGAAGAACGGTGGACTAAAAAATTCGCAGAATATTATCATCTCAGCTTGACGCACGATAGGAATAAGTGGGATGATAAACTTCGCAAAACTAAGTATTGAATTATTATTCAGAATGATAAAAAACTCGTGATATATTCCAGTAATCAGAAGTTTCGCATCACCATGTACTAAATTATTAGTACCGTAAAAACAACTTCGTATTTTGATGACGTATATATCGAAAATCAATCTAATTTTGTGATATAATGTATACTTCATCCGGTCACCTACAAATAAAGTTCCAAATAGTTTCTTTATCTGGTTACCATAAGCATACTGTTTTTATTACTACTTTAAATATTGAAAGCGTTATAGAAAAAACACCATGTTCAGCGTAATCATTTCACGATCTCTATCATAAATCAATATTATAGACAGGGTAACTAGAACAATGACAATTTTTAATGCTCGCTATTAAACTAGATGCTTATTATGAGATCATACACATCTAAATTGTTATATATAATATATATAAATAAAATATATATCTATATTTTTAATAAAATGTAAACGCTAATAAATAATCAATAGAAATTAGTTGAAGAAAGGAAATTATTAAAAATTCGCGACCCAACCTTAAAGTAATATTTTCTTTTTTTAACGTATAAATCATTTTACTTTCATTTTGTTCGTAAATTATTTGTAAAAAACTACTGTTCGCGACAAATGAAGTCGAATTTTCAAATTTTTGATATCAAAAAACTTATATCCAACTCTTTTAAAATTTGTACACACCCCAATTTAAATCAGGAAAATAGACGGTAGTTTTTCATTTATATCTTACAACCTTAATCATTAATAATAAATCGTATTACCGGAAATAGTTAGACATTTTAACTAGAAGTAAACATAATTTTTACCTCTTCTATAAACACCTTGCGCACAGAATAACTATTTAATTGTGGCAATTGTAACAACGTTGGGAACAACTGGCATGCTTCGGGTAAATCATACTTCATAGCTCGAAGAATTGATCGAATAATACGTTCCTGATCAAAAACATCTGTGAAAATAACAAGATCAATTACCATTGGGTCAATCACAATTTTATAAATATTGTTTTACATACACATTACAACACACACGAGTAAATAAATACACACACACACACATATATATATATATACACACACAGATAAGTCTTGTCAAGAATCCAATGTGTACGTGATAAAGAGTTAAAAAATGGAACATACATTTGAAAAAGTTCACATTATTACAACGTAAACGTTAAAAAAAAACAGACACAAAAATATTTAAAAACGCAATGAGACAGTAATAAATAAAAGTGAAATATATATATATATATATATATATATATAATAAGTACCGTCATATGAAATATAAGAGTAAATATTGCCCTACAATGTACACACGCACATAATTACAAGGTTATACGAATGATCTGACAGAGAGAGATATGCATAAATATGTCCACCCACTAAATCAGCAACAAACCGTTATCTTGCAGTTAGGATGCTTATCCAAAGTCTAACGGAGTAAATCCCTACAGAAAGTTCGGTGGCAGGAAGTTTGTGAGTGTGTTACAATTACGCACCCATTTACAATAATGTCATGCACAGAGTGATGAGATTAACTCAAATTTAAAAGGTATTATTGATTTATACATGACTCCATATTTTGTACATAGTAGAGAGATTGAATTATTAAAATAAGCAACTAAATGTGATGGTGGATAGAATACCGAATAGACGTGACTAAGTTACAGAGAATACAGAGTTACAATGGAATTTGTTCAATTATCGTTACTACAGTTATACGTAAAAAAACAAAAAAAAAAAAAAACTGACATGCATAAAAATAAAGATGCAAGGCTTTATTCATTTATAAAATATAAAGTCGGTCTTGATACACACACACACACACACATATATATATATAGTACGTAGATAAATATTAATATATTAATAATTACGACATGATGTTTTACTAATACCATATTATTTACACATACAATATATTTCATACAATTTTGGTTTCATCAAAACAACGTAATAATAAATTTAGTATAATGGATAATAACCGATTTAATTCTCCGAAACGTGAAGGTTCAAGTATCGAAACAGTAATATCACAAAATAATTCATGATCTCTACAAATGAACAAATTATTGATAAATGTCAATAAAAAAAAAAAAAAAGTTACAGATAAGTGCACCGAGCAGAAAACTAAATTCATATCGATTAATATATATAAATAGTGTGTTTGATTTAACGTACGTAAAGAAACTAAAGTGTAAATTTTTTAGGATAACCTGTAGAAACGAAGAAGAAATACCGTGTGCATGAACTATAACTAATTAACACGTTATTTAAATTTAAAAGTTACTGTAAGAAAAATTAAATCTATATAGAATGAATATAATTGTCCGTTACAAGTAAATTAGTAAAAGACGGAAATAGACTAAATATTCACAAAGTGCACTGATTATGTCTGCTGTTAGTATTAATCGTGATATAACTGGAAGCGAAATTGTTCATGACAGTCGGTAACGCGAAATGACTCACAATTGAAAAACAGCAATATAATAATTGAAAAATAATCATATAAATACATGTACATATACGTCACATGAACCAATTCGTATTATGATAGTAATGATCAAAATAAAAATTAAATAATCTGTAACTAAATATATAATTATGAGAACGCGTGTGTACATGCATATATGTGTTGAATGTGTGGGTATGTAGGTATAATATATGTTGTAGTGTTTCACCGAATGATACAGTATTTTTTATACGATATAAAATAAGAGAAAAAAATGTAATTTTTAGTTGGCTGGATATATCGTAAGAACCGATGGTTATCACCAACATGCAAAGAAATTATATTAAGTGTAAGATGGATTAAGATAAAGGTTTTTAATGAAGTTCAGGTTTAGGACTCTGTACAAAAACCCGACGTGCAGTGACTTAAAACAAATACGCGAGTATTATCTAAATGGAAGAACGTCTCACTTAGTCTCTACTACTACTCCTGGTGGAATCGATAGAATCGTTTATCACGTCGTACGTATATTTGCCAATTTTTCACCTGTGAACGTGCTTACATTTTTGACGTATGTGATTTCGATATTTATATAAGTAATGTTTTATTATTGCAGTTTTATGTCTGTAATTATCGAATATTTTCGTTTGTTATCATTAATGTATTTATTTATTTTTTAAATAAAGTAATTCTAAAAAGTTAAATGTGGAAGAATTGATACGAGTAACACACTGTGATAACCGCATCCGGCGTCTCTGGGACTATGTTTACAAGATGGTGTAAGCACGGATGTGGATGTGTATGTATAATAATAATATATATGTATATTTTTGTTATTTATATATTCACGTCAAGTAGTAGCCTAGACTTGATCAAATTAAGAATAAATAGTAATGACTATTCTGGGTTAAGTCCCCACAATATATATATATATATATATATATTATATATATATATATATAATTTTCCTAAGTTAAAAAACATACACTGCACGACGCCTACAGTAATTCTCACTGAACTAATCTAAAATTATAATGAGATATCGAAGAGACGAGGAAAAAGAAACAATACAACACAATGAAAAAATATTCATGCTCTAAACAAAAATTGAATAAAAAAAAAAAAAAAATCGAATATGTTCATTCTTCCAAGAATCGCGGTGATTTAACCGATGTTTGGGAATTTTATTAGTTGATGAAGGCGTCAACACGTCAGCTAAAACTGACGGTCCCCGTGAAATTCAAAACTGTTTTATAACTTGGCACGTGTATTACCCGTTTCACTATTTATAATTGCCTGAAAATTTTGCTAATCTTTTTCTCTTATAACCGACATGATGCATCACCAAAGCAAACTAAAATACTTTAATTTCATACGTTTGTTTTTATTTTTTCCTATCTGTGTTTTACAAACGGCGTCTCTTATAAGCAGATTCGACTGTAAATAGATATGCCCGATGTATCCGAAAATGCAACAAGACACACACACGCTGTTTGACAACAATATTTGACCCAAGAACAAAATAATTGGTGTCGATAATTGTGCAGTATAGACATGAAAAATCAAATAATAAACAGAGTGAATAAAGCCACATGAAAATTTTTGAACACGCAGTTAATTAAAATATTAATTACCAGTTTCATCTCCGTATTTTCCAATATATTTCGCTATCGACAAATATACTAACGAAGCTTTCTTAAAGTGACCGCGGTCCTCTTCTTCGTTTACACAAGAATATATACTTTCCATCATACTAGTCTTCAAAGTCGCCGCAACATTATCCAATCTATATGAAATAAAAAAAAATGCAATAAAATAAATGATATTAACACTATTCTTCATTTTGCTCAGTTTTTGTGAATTGTAATCTTAAATTAATATTTTTTCATTTTACATTTTTTTAATCCTTTTTAAATATTCTCTTGATAATGGTGTAACAATCGAAAGCTTTGTGATTTTTTATAAAGAAACATTTTAGTATACAATGACAAAAAGTATTTTGCAAGAATAAAATTAAGTATTTAGGAGTAATAATCGATGAAAATTTAAATTTTATTAACCATATCAGATACATTTTAGACAAAATTTTAAAAAATTGCTGCAAAATGATTGCCGCGTTTAAAAATAATTTCGGGCTCAAATTTCATGAGAGAATAATTTTATAATCTGCCTTATTTCGATCAAATATAGAATATATTACGCAAAACTTAAACAAACAAATATCTGAGTATAATAAAATCAAAACAAAGAAAAATATTAAAAATATAATATCTGCGTACAAGAACAATTTCATACGGTGCAATAAATGTTATTGTTGGTGTGCCGCCTGTTGAATTGCAATTGGAAAAAAACAAATGAGATAAAAATGCTAAAAACACAAAAATCTCAATACAAAGGGACAGGAATTCATGAAATAAGTTTATAACATATAGCCAAGTAGACGGAGGAATATGATAACGACCATGTAGGACACCGAACATATAAAATAATTCCCAGAGTAGAAGAAAGTTTATCTAACAAACATCTAGTACCGGACTAATTTTCTAACGCAGTTTATGACGGGCCATGGAAATTTTCAGTCGCATTTGAAAATATTCAAAATAGCAACTGGCGATTGTTGCAGAATATGTGAAGATGAAACAGATTCACCTGAATATACCCTTTTAGAGTCTTCAGCGCTTGAACAAATACGAAACATTTACAAGATAAACGAAGATTATAAGAGATGGTTCAAGGATAGGAACATTACATGAAAAGCGATAAATTTCGTGAATACAATACTAAAACAGAAGACACTACTCCTATCTAGATAAATATAATTACAGATTATAGCAAGAAGTGAAAAATAGTGCGGAAGAACTATTTGATGAAATGTTCTCTTCTTAATTTTATTTCTTTTTAAATTACTACAATAAGGTTATATTATATTTAATTCAAAGAAAATAATATTATATATATATATATAAAAGAAATTAAGAAAACTGAAGTTATCATGACGACAAAACGACAGTATTTGATCGTGATGATAATGATGAAAGTACACTTCGTTAAATATTAGCAATAATCAAATTTTTCGTGTATATAATAAGTAGATAATATGAAGTCATCATTTAGCATTCCGATAAATTAAAAAAGAAATATGACATAATACACTGCTACTGCAAAAGATTTAATTATCTAATTGTCTACTTCAAAATCGCATACTAAATGAAATCTGAAGTGTATTTCTTAAAGCAGAAACTGGTATTATTAATGGTTAAATAAAACGTTTCAACAGATCTTATCAAATGTTGCAGTCAGTAATCACACGTTTACAATATTCACAATTTTAATTAACAATAACGAAACTAACAAAATCATAAATATTACTAACAAAAATTATAGTGCTTCCTTCGTTCTAAAAGTTTATTCGCATCTATTCCGGATAAACGAAGTTAAATCTATGGTTAAATTCAAATTTAAAAAACTTATCACCAACCCTATCTATCCAATGAACTTGTTATTGTTTCATCGAATCATTTATATTTACTTTTTAATGATAAAATTTTATCAACAAACGAATGGTCCTCTAGTTTGTTTCCTTCTATCCAGTGGTTTTAGGTTTAAATTATTTCAATCCAAAATTATATTTTTGAAATTTTTGTATAACGACATCACTTGTTCGAAATATAGACGGCTAAAAAAAAAGTTTCTTAATGAATAGTAATAATACTCGTATCCAATTTTCTATAGAACATTCCATTAATTTTCTTGATTTATTATTATCATAATCAATTATTATTATAGTTTTATTATTTTTCGTAAACCTCTCTATACAGACTATTCCTTCAAATTCTCTTCGTCCAGTTCCGTAAAAAAATATGGAAATTTTCTCAGTTCACTTTTTACAACGGGTTCCCCTTAGTCCGGACAATTATTCTACAGAACTGAAAGTTAATAAGCATTTGGTTCTTTTATTCACTAAGAGTTCAGTTTTTACTTGTTATTATCATCGTTTATTATTTATTCCCGACAATGCTACATCCAGCGAAACTAGTCGACCATGTCCATAAATATAATTATGATACTATATAAATCGTAAACTTTTATATTTTCACGAACGTGATTGACAATAAAAACATAAGAAATGTTAACTGATGTATATATTGAAAATTAAGAAATGTACAAGATTTTTAAAAAAGAAAGTATATATGTAATATATATATATATATATATATATATATATATATATATATATATATATATATAATGTTTACATGAGCGCATTAACACATTGAAATTATAAAACAACTCCAGCTTACCCGTCAGAAAAATCGCAGACCCTTTTTTCGAAGCTACTTTTCACATAATCAGGCAAGTTTAATGTTTTATTTGTATGCAGAATTTGCAATATCTTGGAGTGAATGTTAAATAAATGACAACGAAGGTCATATCCGTCGCATTCGGGACCGATATCGTCTGAAAAAAGTCAACAATTATAACCCATCGTACAAACTTCAACTAGTAATAATAAAAATTGAAAAACGAGATTCAATAAACGTTTAATTGCGATTCGTTTAACATAAGGTCAAAGTTAAAATTAAAATTTATGAACATTATAAAAAAAAAGAAAGAATAAAAATAAATAAAAAGCAGCGTATCAAACACCGACACTTAATAAATATAATAAAACGTGTGTGTGACGACCAAACAAAGTAAAAAAAAATACAGGTAACTCAAAGAACAATGGAAAGAATAATGATTGGGGGTAACAAGGTTGGATAAAGTAAACGATAAAATACTAAGGAATAAATCGAAAACGAATGATATTCCTAAAAAGTACGCGAAATGAAGTGGAATTGGGCTGGGCATGTCATTCGAATGACAACAAATAGATGGACCAAGAAATGTACTGAACGGTTTCCACTAGATAGGAAAATGTTGAGGAAGATACCGAAAACGAGATGAAAGGACGACATTGACAAGTTTTGGAGGCGTAAAGCATAGAATCGTCTGGAATGGAAACAACTTGGACAAAAATATGTGGACGTCAAATGGTTGGAAGAGGCCTTAATTTGCCTAATATAAATATACTTTTATTATATTTAATACAGTAAATTAGCATTAAGTAACTAGTATGTGTAATATTATAAATGTGTGTTTTTTAAAATATGGAAATAAAAGGCTATTGTAATTGGAAATGTGATTGTAATTGTAATTTTCTAACCAGTATCGAATATACAAAAATAACGAAATTAACCTAATAAATCCCACGATTTAAATGTATGGCTCAGCATATTCTCCGGTTCTTGATGGTAAATAATCTCGCCTACTAATAATTTCAATTTACTACGATATATCTTAAAAATCGATTCTTCTGAGCGCTGCAAAAGATAATCACATCGCATAAATTAAAATTATAGACCATGCCGATACAAATAAAATAATAAGCAACCGCCTAAAAAATAGTTCTTTTTTCCAAAGAGCAATATACAAACACTTAGGAAAATGATAGACGGATTCATTTAGTTGCAACGAACACACATACATGGTAGTTCCAGCGACATACAATCTGAAACAGTATTTGAACGAAGAAACATTAAAAAAGGAGTATAATGCAATATGTCAATGTGTGGAATATTTATGGTATGGAGCAGGCAGGAATTGGTAAATTTAAAGGAATTAATTATTTACAAAGAAGGCGATTGAGAATAATTTCTAATACAAACAATAACGAATTAATATCTAAGGTGAACTTTTTGAAAAGGCTAGATACATTACGAACAAAAATTGTGTACGTAAGAAATTGTCATACTGTAAAATTAATAAAATGGAATTATAAGAAAATGAGAAAATATATAATACCAGTAAATGTAGGCAATATCAGGAACAATGTTAGAAAAAAAAAATAAAAATAAACCTACATAACAGATGAATATATATTACCAGTATTACATGATAAAATATTAGCTGAAACAATGAATGAAAGCAAATTCACTATGCAAGGACGTAGTTAGAGCATAAAAATTTTTTCCCATCTACTTCTGTCTTCTGCTCGGTGAAATGCATGCGACGCACTTAATTCAATTAGTGTCTTCACCCAGTCCGACCAACGTATTGGGCACCTTTCTAGGGCGCTTTCCAGGTATTTCCCCCTAAATAATTATCATTCCTTGTGACATGTCAGAAATATCTGACTGTATGTGTGTTAATAGCCTTGCCGTATTTTTAATTCACCTAACAACGATGCGTTAGTTTTATGGGCGCTCCATGAAACCCGAAGAATTTTCCTGTAAACTTCTATTTCTAAGGTGTTTATCCGCTTCGATTAATCGTCGATTGAGAAAATCAGTATCGTAACCAATTTAAGTTTTGCATTGTTCGTTATAATTGTATCCTTCCACAATTTTACCAATGCCGTCACTCTCAAAACGCCTACATATTCTCTTCGCGCATGTTCTCATATTCATAATAAGTGGTCCAAGATGATTATGTTCTTTTGCTACTTCATATACTTCAATTTCCATAATATCCCACTGACCGGCCGTATTTATTATCATTACTTTACACTTGGCCTAGCTTACTTGTAAAACAAGCTTTCCACCCGCCTTATTTATTTTATTGACGAGTTTCATTATTATTATTATTATTATTTTGTGTGCAGCAAATAGCACTATATCGTTTGTAAAGTGTAAGTTAGTAATCTTATCTTCGAGAACTTCATACGTTACATTCTCAGTATATATATATTGAATAAAATAAAAGATAAGATGCATCCTTGTCTGATACTCGCGCTAATCTTAAATTATCGCAAGTTATTTTGTTAATTCCTATCGTGTTCACCCAGCTCTTATAGAGGTTAATGATATTCTATATTACAAGCTGCGGAATAATGATTAGTGATTTGAAAAAAAAAAATGTACAATAAAAATTTGGTTGAGAGAGAACGAAAGAATAAATATCATAAAAGGAAAAAGGAGAAATGATAAATAAATATAAAAATAATTATAATCGCAAACGGAATTAAAACATCAAATGAGTATATAACTGATTAATTCGCATATTATATCCACTCACTATTCGAACACCCCCTCATGTCGACTAAAATCAAGTAACAGTGGTAACCTCAGAAAAAGGGGCATAGAAAAAAAAGATAAGTGAAACTGGGGGGGGGGTCAAGACTGCGCTCGTCTAAACACAATCCTATAAATATACCTACACTTTCATAACCGCTCTCAGGTTGATAATGAAAACTGCAAGTGTTTTCGAAACGTCACAACGAAAAAATACGAACTGGGTTTATAGAAATACGAAAATTGATTAATCGTTCACTTGTTTAGATCAAATTTATAAATATAGATCAACTCGAGAAATGTTATAAAAGAAAAATTAATTAATTAATTATTGCACGGAAAAAATATTAGTTTTACTATTGAGCAATAATTCTGACGAATAAATGATATTTTCAGAACAACGACATTCATAGATGAATTAATAAATTATCAGAAACGAAAATAACACAAACGACCAGTAATGAACGAGAAAATTTAGTCCGAGGTGACGTGAACAAGAAAATATATATACAAATATCGAAAAGAAAAATATATCAAGATATATTGGAACATAAAAAACTAAAAAAGAGGTAGTTTATTTAATTTTAAAAATGCGCTGATCGTAAATATCTAATTTTTAAGCATTATAAATAAAAATAGTAATGATAAAATTATCTCTATCCTAGCTGAAAGAATGAACCGTGTAAATTCCGAATGGACTTTTCCTTACACATTTTCTTATTCTACAGGTAAAAATTTACGGCAATTGGTATCTTCTGTATCTTTCTTCATATATTTATGTGTCCCTATACTAGCGGGTATTTAAATTACAACATTGCGTAACGTTACTAAATTGAAATCTACACAATAACGCTAAATAAAACCACGATTTCAATTATTTAAAAAATAATGTTTGTAAGTAACTACGTGATTTTTCTAACAACCGCATCAAAGTTTATATTCTGATGTTCAAAAAATCAGAGTGTTTCTTTAAATATACAGATTATCTAAAAAAAAAAAAGAACAGTTATCAACATTACGAAAATGTTTGAAAAGTCATCGGCAGGTATGTTTAAATATACAGTTTTTTTTTCTATTATTTATAATACTGCGAACTGTCCACCAAGGACATTTAGCAGTACGTTTAAAAGAATTGAGCATGAGGGGACAAGTATCCAGCGATACCTACCCGATTACGACGACCCTAAACGAGATCCTGGGGTTTCTGACGTTTTAGTCTCCTTATGTCACCGGTGGTATCAATCAATCCTCTAGCAAAAGTATTCGGGTGGCTATCAAGTCTTCTTGCGTGTCTTTTAGCGTGAACTTTTATGACCTCGGCCACATAATCTATACGTAAATCTCGATGTAACGTTAGGTTTGTTACATACCAGGGTGCCTTGGTTATCATCCGAAGAATTTTATTTTGTGACGTTTGTATTATTTTCTGGTTTGATGGTCTAGCACAACCCCAAAGTTGCACCCCATAGGTCCAGACAGGCCTTAGAACCACCGTGTATATATTAAACGTTTAATTCTGTCGTTAGTACACTGTTTCTCCCTATCAGCCAGTACATTTTTTTAACTCGAATATCTAATTCTTTTTTCTTCATCTGTATGTGATGTTTCCATGTTAATCGGCTATCCAGGTGTAATCCTAAGTATTTGACCGTTGATCGCACTGACAGAACGGTGCTATTAATCCTGACATGTGGGGGTGTAACTTTTCCGTTGGTAAAATGGATATTGACAGATTTGTTTTCATTAATTCCAATATTTTTTAAACCATATCTCCGCCTTAGTAAGAGCTTTCTGTAGGTTACTGCTAGCTATCTTCGGATCCGTGTGTGTTGAGAGCAGTGCAGTGTCATCCGCAAATGTAGCCAGCTGTACGTTTTCCATTGTAAGGAAATCAGTCGTGTATAACAAGTACAGCGTGGGGCCCAGCACAGAACCTTGGGGAACGCCTGCTAAAAGAGGATGTATTTCTGAATAGGTATGTTTATAACGCACTTGAAAGTGGCGATTTTCTATGTATGATTTCAACAACAGGTAAAAATTTTTCGGCAATAGACATTTCAGTTTATATAATAGACCATCGTGCCAAACCTTATCAAAAGCTTGTTGAACATCGAGAAATGTCGCGGTACATACTTTTTTGGTTTCTAAGCTATTTTCAATTATACTAACCACCCTATGTAATTGATCAGTGGTGGAATGTTGTTTTATAAAACCGAATTGATGTTGCGGAATTATATCATTGGATTGTATGTAAGGCTGTAATCTTTTTAATATTAATTTTTCTACTACCTTCGACAAAACAGGCAACAAAGAGATCGGACGATAAGATGAAACAGAATACGGATCTTTGCCAGGTTTCGGAATCATTATAATTTGCGCGAATTTCCACTGTACTGGAAAATATTGTACGCGAAATATTGCATTACATATATAAGTCAGTAATACTATAGCTTTTCGCGGAAGTTCATTCAATAATTCAGCGCTTATTAAGTCGAAAACCGGACTTTTCTTTTTTTTCAACGTTTTAAGTAAACATTTCACCTCAGAAGGTGAGGCTAACTTAATCGAAGAAGATAATTTATATGGACTATTTATATAGTCGTATATTTCCCTGTCCGTGCTAGCCGTTATGTTTGGCTGAAACACGGTTACCAGGTGTTGAGCAAATAAATCTGACTTCTGTTTATCATCTCTCGCCCATAATCCGTTGCCATGTTTTATCGGAGGAATATGTGTATTGGACCATTTAATATTTTTGGTGCACTTCCACAAGGAATAGTCATCTATTGCTAGGGGTGAAAGTTTATTTAAATAGCTATACAATGACAATGATTGTTAAGTCGATTTAACTCGTTTCAAAAAATAAATGAATCCGAACTAAAAATATTATATATATATATATATATATATATATATATATATATATATATATATATATATATATATATATATATACAACAAATCCGTCGATAATTCAAGTTATTATGTGTTGTTTTTTTTTATAAACGAATTTAGTACCATCGTCAAAATAAATAAATTACCTTTTTCATATACTTGGCTGCCATTTGGATATTACGCTGGTGTATCGAACAATTGATGATCGACAAACGAGATTTTAATTTACAACATTTCAATTCCTTAAGAAATTGCTCATCATCGCAATACTTCTTTAACCACGTCATAAAATAATTCCTACGAAACAACACATTACCAAAAACGATTACTACATAAATTTAAACTGGAGAATACAAAAATGACGCGCATATGTCCAGGGCCGGATTTGCATAAGGGCACTTGGGACACTGGCCCATCCACACAACTAGAGACCCCCATAAAAATAATTAAACTATGGAAAAAAAATTTAATATAAGGAGCAAGCGATATATTTTTAAATTCTAGATAAACGGGAGTTCGAGAATAATTTCCGAATGTTAAAATAGTCTTACCGATATATTTAACGTTAACGAGTAGCAACGTAAGCGGTAAAAGAGAGATAATTCTTTAAATTATTGAAAAATGTATTAAGAACATTAATGGTTCAAGATCGTTTAAATTATTTGACAATCATGAGTACGAAAAGAAATATTATACGACAAATAGATATTAAAATTTTGCAGGAAAAAAGCACGAAAATATTTTTATTAATTTTCTGCATAGGTTTTTGGATAAGTATTCTGTATAAATATTTGTCAGTATAAATGTATTACCTATTCGATGTATTTTAATTTTATTAAAATAAATCCCTATATTTTTCAAGAGTATTGATAATTTCGTTTAAATTAATACATTTTTTAAAAGTATTCTTATATGTATATTTTTATTGACGTAATAATTTTTAAATTCCTAATTTTTTCTTCCTTATAAGGAGGCTCCACACTGTGCCCGTGAATCTCGAAAATACGGCATTGCATATGTATATATATATATACTTCCTTCTTGAAGATTGGCGATGTACAATTGGAATTGCTTTCTAACAATGGCTGACTGGAAGATTTATTTTGAGGAACAGCTGAATCATTTTCTGAGATTGTCCAACAATAAAATCTGACATCTTCCTTTCGAGCATAATCCAGCAATTTCATCCTCGAGTAATATTTGTAATATTTCGATTCTCTTATGGTATGTTCGAAATATTGCAGCTCTCGGTTGTTTGTATTAATTCACGAATTCAAACTGAATAACAAAAGTGATCAGCACATCTCGCTAAAATTTGTGCAAAATATCCAAACCTCTTATACTCCGAAAACATACCGCTAGCTCCCTCATATTTTCGTACGTCATGCACCATGGAAAATAGCCCCAATTCAAATCATCGACGAATATCACCAAACAATTCCGTAGACACGGTAGACTTCCAGCCAAGATTAAACAAAATTTTAGTGCGTTTCCAAAACAAGACGCACTGTTATACAGATGGATCAAAAACAGTATTAGCGACCGGAGCAGCTTTCTTCATTTCAGACACAACAAGCAAAGCCGAAAAACTATCGCCAGAAAGTTCAATTTTAATTACTGAGCTATATACAGTATACCTAGCATTACAGGAGATACGAAAATCGCACGCAGCTCATTAATTCATCATATTAACAGACTCGACTAACACCCCCATAAACATCCGACATATTCAACACCAACCCAACTGTGCAAAGAATCCATCAAATCTTAGCACAATTACAATCTACCGGAATAGATATTCAGTTCATATGGACTCCGAGCCATAAAGGAATAAAAGACAACGAAATTGCTGACAAGTTAGCAAAAAGTTCAATCTCGCTGCTATCGGATACTAATACCGAAATAATATTAACAACAGATGATCTAAAGACTAGTGATAAGAGGAAAATTATAACAATGTGGAATTCCGAATGGAGTTCGACCTCATCCACAAACTACCTCAGACATATAAAAGAAAAGATTGAAGAATGGAAGTCATTCGATCGAAAAACTCGAAAATAAGTAGTTTTAACTAGATTAAGACTTGGTCATACACATGTAACCCACTCATATCTATTCAACAACGTACCACCCCTTCCTGTTATTTCTATAACACTCCTCAACTCACTCTTCAGCATATCCCAACAAGTTGCAAACATTTATCCGAATCCCGTTAAAAGTTTAACCTATCCACTAATCTATCCCAACTGTTGTGTAATAATAGCTCTCATTTAAACGATATTTTCCTATTCCAACGTGTATAGGTTGTAAAGCTAATGCGCAGAGTTATCCGTGTGTATAACATAATACAGCGAGGCAGTACTACGATCATCTGTCGGAGTAAATAACGTCAATATGGTATTAACTAGTAAAATGAATAAAACGTATACAAGTACAGCGAACAACGAAGAAAACAAATAAATAAAATTTTTTTTAGAACTCGTAGGATATTTTTTTTTAATGGAGTGCTTTTACAGCTTACCTAACGTAATAGTGACTTCTCTAGAAACGTCGCTATATGGGGGGATAATTGTAGATTATATAGATAGATAAGAGATCGCTATATGGGGGAATAATTTTAGATTATCTAGATGGATAAGGGACGATATATTATACGGAGATGTAATACCCGAAAAACGTAGCAAGACAAGGTAAAGCTCTGAAAGCAACAACGTCACGGCAGAGCATTAAAAAAAAACATGATCGGAATTGCAGACTGCTTGTTCAGAATGGAGGGGACCAGAAGGGACTTTCTCTAAGCGGCATACGGAAAAGACGGTCAGGCAACAAATGATGTCTAAATCGCAATCTATTGATGATTACGACTAATCCTCTTAAACAAACAGAACCACAATAGTTTGTGGAGAGACGGCTGGAACTGACAGTAATAATTGAGAGGTGAGTGACTAATGTGCTCAGTGTACATTAGTTCCCATTGATCCCTATTAGCTGAATAAAATGAATATCTTTGTGAGAGACTAAGGAGAGCTCTATACCGCCAGACGACGCGTCTTTTAGCCAATGAGTCAACAAATTCGTTGTCTGGAATACCTAATCTTCGCGGAAATTACCTTATTATTACCGATTCAAAAAGCGTGGTGATGGCGGTAGATAATAAACGTAACGTGTCAGATACATTAATTGTTCAGTTTTGCTAAAGCTTAATAATTTGGAACGTGTGGAAGTATCTGTGTCCTTATTGTGGGTGCCGGGTCATAGAGGTATAAGATACATAATATTTCACTAATTTTTGGTAAGTGTTATTTCAAAATGTATGAATTTAAACAATTTTAAATGAAAACTGTTTCCACGCTGTTAATATTCTAATATAAAATGAATCTATACATAGGGTGTAATGAAAGTAATACAGTTATTCGAGAAAATTGTTATAGTTTATTCGCATAAAATCTGCGTTTAATATACTTGTAGAGAATTTTAAGTTGTTATGTACATATAGACGAATAAAACTCAATATAGACCAACACAACAAAGTTTGAAATATTTTGGACATATTATACGAAAGGATGATAGTAGCTTCGAAAAATACATTTTAACGGGCAGATAGACAAGCAGAGGGAGTCCACCGACTGGATAGGTAAAAATTATTATTACATGTTCATAACTAGATTAACCAGTAGTAAAGTAATGCAGAACAACCGAAATAAAATCATATGGAGAACACAGAAGTCAACTCAATAATTGAGTTAACGACTATGAAGAAGAAGAATCAACATATACTGTAAACAAATCGTCAAACGTTGTGTTTACTACCTTGTAATCGAAAATAATTTAGCCAAGTCTTTATCAATATGGTAATTGTCACATTTGTTATAATTGAAATGATGTTTAATAATTATCGATCTACTTTGCTGAAACAGCCCGACAAAAGGAATGTCTTATGTAGTACACAATATATATTGAAGATTATAAATATACATTACACTAATACGATACATATTATTATAGGTAAGAATATCGCAACATTTTACCATCTATGTATAGTAAGCCGTGTTATAAACATTATCAATAACATACCTATACAGGATCCTTTTATCCCAAAATACCAAAGGATCATTTTTATCAGGCAAATTTTTGTTCCACAATTTCAGTAAATCCTTAGCATTTTCACAGATCTGTTGCGTATTACCGTTAACTATTTCTAAGATATTCTATAAAAATTTAAAAACAAATAAACATATTGAAGAAATCCATGACGGAGGAAAACTAATTTTCTTGTTTTTCTTTTAAAATATATTTTTATAACATATATTAATCTCCACCCCTTCAAAAATATAATGACGAACGATCACCAACGACTATTTTGAACTACACCTCAAGAATATATTTAAACTAAATTCATCGAACTGAAGGTTTTTTTTTGCAATCAAGCAAAATGCAATTGAACACTATTCCAAATGTCCCTCCAATTAAGTCGCCCTTCACAAATTAAAAAAGTGATATTGAACAACTTATCATCACGAAAAGCCACTTGATATGATCCTATCATTAGGAAGATATTAAAATTTCTATATAGACAGGCGACAGCATTGTTAACATTGTTTTTAGTTTTATTATTCGGTTGGTACTATCCGTCACAATGGAATGGGACTCCATACCAGAACCAGTAAGGCGGCTAACGAAGCCTAATCATATCTGCAGTCTTTTACTGATGGCTTCCGAAATATTTGAAAAATACTATTTTCTATACTAACAAAACTTTCGCACAGTATAATTTAAAACTATCAATTTGCATTTCGTTCTAGGTATACTACAGTTTATAGCGTACAATAGGATTGCTTTCAAAAAAACAAACAAAAAAACTCATTTGTATTATTTACTATTTTCTTCATACTTGACAGATAAGTATTTTCAAGTAAAACACCGTGATTGTATATATCAGGATTCCCCTTCTACAATCATTTCCCTACCTTATATACAAACACGACCTTCAAGTCAAGGTCAATGTAAAGGTCACGACATTCGCTGATGATACGACACTGTTCGCAAGGTAAGAAGTCTGATAGTGGTGTTGATGCAATTACAGGCCAGTTTGAATAACTTGTAGAAATGAACACAACAAAGAAGAACTAAAATCGTTTTTAGTAAAACCACTGTGTTGTTATTAAAAGCAAAACTCAGCTATCAAGCTGATGCGACCCTTTGGTATATCTTTCTGAGGAAAAAATCAGCGTCCGTTATTAAAATGTTGAGACTATGTCAATCAAAAATACCGAGAATAATAGCTAACGCGCCATGATTATACAATGCACACTGAAATTAGAATGTGCCGGAGATGAATAGACTATAGCAAATGCTACTTGTGTGCTAACTAGCGGGGGGGCAGTCTGTCGTAACATACACACTAATTGCACATCGGCTACATCTTCCAAATCGCAATTTCTTAAAAAAAGTTTTGGAGTGGTTTCCCATCTGATGTTATTTTAAATTTTGTCTGTTTTTTCTTCAATGACAGCTGGTTTGTAAATCTGGTTCACACATAAACATTCCCAGGTGATCTAACCTACTTTTAATTTCATATCTGAACGGATGCAATTTATTTAATTAAACTAGGTCGAATTAAAATTCCCGACATTGCTCAATCTATTAGCATTACATTAGTATTTTTTTTTTATTTATTCCATTCAATAATTAAATTCACCTGATGGTTCTAATAACTAGAAATCAACGCTGTATATATATATATATATATACGTGTGTGTTTGTGTGCGTAAGTGTATACTTATATATATATATAGCGCGGGAGAAAGAGAAAGTGATTAATAGATTGATGCACACAAAGATAGACAAATATGAAAGGTGACTGAAAAGGTAAAGACAACGCATAAAGTAATACATAAAAATTTACTAGTATTTCACTAAAAATTTATTTGTTGAATAAAAATAATTTTAAAACATTTATTTCTCAGAAAAAATCTGAGAGGTGGTTTAACATCGTTGTATTATTAGAAACTCGAATGACAGACTTAAAATTTACTATGTGATCAGTATTTTGTACTTACATTTATTTCAGATATTACTTGTAAGTCCAACACTTTTTGACACTTTAAAATCTCTAAAGATGTCCCAAGATAAGTCCATTCATCTATTATATTATTGATATATTCATTGCATATCGATAATCCTTTTGGACTTTTATCTTGATATACTAGTAACATACATAAGTGCTCCCCAACCGAATGCTATAAAAGTATAAAAACAAGTATTTCATTTTAAAGCATGGTATGTAAATTTCATATTTAAAAAAATAAGAATAAAAAAATACTAGTATATTAGAAAATAAAAAGTGTCGAATCTCCTACTTATTAATAGAACCTGTTTCTACTGCAAAGGATTTACATTTAAAATCCTTATAATTAATTCCATTAGATGTAGCTCATCATACAGTAATTATCAATATGAAACATAAACAACAAAAAAGGAATAAAAATCACTACTTTTTTTCTTTATGAAAAATCACAAAGCTTTTCGGCTGTTAAACCATTATCGAGTGAAAATAAAAAAATGATATACACAAATTTATAAAAATATTAAAAAATTACTTGGAAACACAATTTACAAAAATTATCAATGATAAAATGTTCGATTTTATATTTTTATAACTTATGTTTTCTATTTTCGCTTAACATTGATTGAACAGTCGAACATCTTTGTAATTTTTTATAAAGAAAAAAAGTGATTTTAAGTCGCTTTTTGTTGTTTATTTATTTATTTTTTTTTAAATCACTACATTCCAAAGTTTTCAAATTATTATCAATATGGTTTTGGAAATATTGCAAACTTACATTACATTTAATAAACAAAGTTACAAATATAACATAAATAGAAACTCAACAACATTCAAAGAACAGACGTCTTTAAGTTGCGCATTTTTTTTATTAAAAGGAATAAAAATGTTTTTTAAAAAGTTGGTTCGTAATACTAATAAATATATTATATATTATATATATATATATATGTAAAATAAATAAAAATTTTGATTATTTGTATTACAATAGTAGAAGTAGAAAATACAGAAAAATTATTTTGTGACAATTTTGGTCAATTGTGGAATATACATAACTTAAAACATTTCAACGTTGAAAAAAAATATATATTTTTGTGGATTTGAAGGTAGGAAGAAAAAAGAACAGATAATGTACACGAAGAGACGTAATAACTGGTAATGGCAATAAATTAAAAGGCGTATGAAAAACGAATCACACGAGGGCGATAAAAGAAAAACAAGTCTCGAATGTGTAAAAAAAATCATGTTTTAAAGAGAGAAAAAATTACATCAAAGAATATGACAATATGGATGAAAGATTTTGAATAGTGTATGGAAGACTTTATTATTTGGAACTAAAGGTTGATCAAAACTTTGACAACATGAATTAGAAAACTAACTACAGATGTAAGAGAAGATAAAGGAGATTATATACATCATGTCACGTATCAAGCAGGGTGAAAATTAAAATAAGCACGTCAGCAAAATTAATAACAAGTTAACGGTAACTAACTGATACGGCAGAAGTCGTCAAGAATTATAAAATTAATTCTGAAACGTTTAAAATAATTATCGAATTCAATGATTCATGTACAAGACAAAGTAAGAAAAATTTAAAAAATTATAAAAATTAATAGAAGATTTAAAAAAATAAACTGACCATTTACGATAATAAGAAATATAGTGATTAAGCGCTATATAATGAAGATAGATTATCAATGATCAAAACTTGAGTGGAATTTAGGTTTGTTCATTACAATGATCGAAATATAAATAATGTAACTGAGAATAAGACATAAGTTAAAGAATCGCAGACCAAGCGCTCGACTCAGAAAGTTTTGCGTGGGCGATCAAAATAGTGACAGGACAATAAAATTAAATTGTGCAAAAAACCAACCCCTGGAACTATTTGATAAAACTCAGCAAAAACTTAATGAAAATCCGACCCTAGGTAAATTTGAACACCTTGACTGTCAAAAGCACGTTCCTCAACTGTAAATAGAACGCGAACATCTCCGGGTTAGGACTGACTTTCTGCCAACATTTGTTCTCCAAGTTAGGACTACTGAATTCAAACTCCAGTATTTATCATCTCAGTTTTAATACTGAATTGACACTTTCTTAACAATCAAATACTGATTCCCCTAAGCGACTAAACAAAACATGATAGAAAATCCTTTACATATATATATACACCCAAGAAGATAGTCCATAAAGAAAATCCTCCATTGAAAAACAATGGTAGGAATATCATATTCTGAAAACCCGAACCAAAATGGCAACAATAGAAATGACGAAATATTTACAGATGAAGAAAAGATACGCGCGGGGAATCTTTAAAAGAAAGTAAAAAATCTGACGAACAAAAGAATACCTTATCTTCGGATAACTTTCATTATCAACAGACCAATTTTTGATTCAATAAAACACGTATTCGATTATCAACCTCCTAGTTTACGTTTCAAAAATGAGGGCAAATTATGTTTCAATGATAAAGAAAATTGCAGGATTTTACAAGTATATTTTAAAGACACCTTAATTGTACAGAATCGAAAGGAAACATTTCAAAACAATTACCAACGTCTAAATATGAAGGACCGGTAGCCTCTGATTATTATGGAATAATTGCTAAAATGTGGAAGAACGTTGAAACAAAAACGATCACAAATCTACAAGGTGTAATAAAATAAGTGTAAAAAAGGAATTAACTCGTCCAACGCGAAGGAGAGGAAAAATAGATAACTATAGACACATTTCACAATTGCCTTTTACATATAAAATAAGCAGGCTTCCTAAACAAATTGTGAATCTGAAATCAATAATTACGGACAAAGAAAAAACGGGAGAAGAACATATAATAAAAAATTCGTAAGATTCCGTTGATAGGAAAACATTACTTAAACAATATGGATAATAGGACCAGGGTGCTAATAAAATAAACCTTAATAAACACACAGATCAGAAACACTTGAAATTAAAACAAGAAGTAAAACATGCAGGTTCTTTATCATTTTTTTTTTTTAAAAAGTTATGCGAGAATTAAACATACCGTTGAGAAATGCCAGAATTAAGTCAAAAATCTTCAGGCAGTCGATTTCAGTAGTGACAAAGCAATGAGAAACGAGAATGCAGATTGGCAGCTTGAGGAACCAACAATCTTGCAGTTTTAGATTGAATATCGTAATTAGATAAAACTAATGTTAAAACCATTAAAATATACAGATAGCGAAAAAGATGAGCTAAACGAATGTTGCTATAGTCTACTGAAAGCTATACAACACGAAATAAAATATTTTATGACTAGTCGAGTTCGAGTTTTCAATACGAAATTAGGTATTGAAGAAAATGATTCTGAAACAGCGATTCACTGTTTGAGTAAACGAAATAATAAAGAAAGAACACTTCTTTAAAAGCAGTGGACTTTTCATAATGAACACGTTCTTTAGGAAAAAATTAAGGATTATATGAAAATGGAGAAGGCTGGATTTTAAATATAAAAATGCAATAGATTACACTGTTACCAATGAACGTGAAAGAACGTAGAATGTGTATCAGGATTAAAGAGAGTTAACACTAAAAGTAACCATAGAACACTAGTTCTGGAGATGACAAGAACAACGTCTAAAAGAAATAAATCAAAATTTATTGACGCTGATACATTAATAAGAAATAGCAGCGAATATCAGGAAAATCTAAAATTACAAATATAGACATCGGACGTAATTAAAACACTAAAAAAATGAACAACCTGAACTAATTATTTAAATAATACAAAAATAAAAAAATGTATTCAAAGGTACACACTATGAACAAAAAGTGATAAAATAAAGGATACAAACAAATTAATGATGCGAAGGAGGAAACTAAAAGTGGATAAAAATAAAAATCAAACTGAATGGCATAAACTAGTTAGAAAGTAAATGAGAAATGATATATGACAATACGATACAACGATAATTAAAGGAATAACTGCACGCTACAGAATATTTTTACAGATAAAGCTGAACATCTAAAGAAGTAGGAAGATTCTATGCAGATATCATCGAGAGAAAAGTTAAATCTACAACAAAAATAAGTTTACAATAAATAAAGTTAAAAAAACAAAAAAAATTATCGAAACTATCAAACGTAAAAATCCCTTACGTTTTGAAAAAAATTAAAAATATTGCCAAGGTGGTATAACTACAAAAATAGTTAAAACAGGAAACGACGGTTACATTGTTGAAAGACCAGTTGATCAAATATGGAATAAAACTAAAGTCAATATAAATATAGAAAAAGATAAAAAAAAGTATTTAGGTTCAATAAATTATGTAGGCAGTCATACATATAAAATAATTAAAATATTTAACAAACACAACATCGATTTAGCAATAAGAAATAATAATACATTATTAAAATCAATAAATAATAACAAAATAGAAGATAAAAATATATTAAAAAATTCAGGAGTCTATAAATTAAATTGTAACCAATGTGAAAAAGAATACATAGGAGAAACAGGCAGACAATTCGTAACAAGATTTAAAGAACATTTAAACTCATATACAAATAATGATGAAAAATCATTATTTGGAAAACATTGTATAGAATTAAAACACAAAATAAATAATATTAATCAAAATTATAAAATTTTACATACAGAAAAACATTTTAAAAAAAGAAAACTACTTGAAAAAATGAAAATAATAAAAGAAAGGGATAAAAATAATTTATTAAATTCAACGGTAAAGTTTGAGGAAGAATTAATTTTAAAAAGTATATTATAAAAATATTATTCCTAACTATTGATTTTTTTTTTTTTTTTAATTACATAAATATATATTTTTCATTGTTCAAATACATATTTTTATAAAATAATTATTTTCTAGCTACTGTTCTGTAAATTTTATATTACTGATAATTGATGGTGTTGTTTAGCACTGTCATTGTCAGATAGTTTTAAGTATTTATAATTCATTTTTGTGTAAAATTGTAAACTTAGTTTTAAATTAATATTTTATGTTTTTATATAATTAATTTTAATTGTATATAGCTTGACAATGGCGTAAATGCCGAAAAGCTTCGCATAATTAAATAAATTTAGTGATTTCAACTATTTTTAGTAATCAAGTATAAATAAAATCACTACATTCCACAATCTAAACTTATTTAACCAATGTCTAGGGTTTTGAGGAGAAGATGGAATGAAGAAGATGTAATGTTAATACAATAAAAGGGTGATACGACTAAGTTAGAAAATTACCATGCTATATTCATGAGGAACGCAAGCGACACCTGGATAGTGCGTTTAAAAAGACTGAAAAAATAATCTAACCAGAGTTTTCATAAATGTCGAATATTTATAAGCAACACTATTGTACTTACAATTTTATAATTTGCATTGTGTGAAAACAAATAGTCCTTACAGTGAAGTTAGTCATATTTTAATTAAACGAAATATAATACGATTAATACTTACAATTAAAGTAGTTTTCTTATTGTCTTCCAATAACCAAGAATTAACCTGTTGTAAAAAATTGTGCGGATCGCGATTATATTTTAATATGATGTGTGTTTCAGATGCAAACAACCATGGAAGTACATGATCGATACACCTACAACAAAGAATTGTAAATTATATATGCAAAATAAATATTAATAAAGCACATGCATCGCCGCCTAACAAAGTCAATTTAATATAGTACGATTGATTCTGAAAGACATAATAAGTCTAACTTCGTTTCTACAGCACCTGATGTATTTATTAATATTATTTTACTTTAGTCGTGGATTATCAAAGACCAAATACGCCAACTTAAATAGAAATAACATCACAAAATACGCAAAAACGATACTGGAAAATAAAAATAATGAACTAATAGTAAGAAGCTACCATGCATTATTCCAGAGTTGATCCGGTTTACCGCTGATATTTGTTCGAATAACTCGGTTTATATCATCCCATTCCGATAAATATGAAGCACACTAAATGAACACACAAGTTTTACGCGAATTATATATGACATTACAAACTCACACATACGCACACATTTCAAAGTATACTGAAGTGAAGAATCAAAGTAGCACCAACTTTTTACAATTCAATAAGTTTTAACCTATGCACAATTTAGTTTGTATTTTTTCCTACTGAATAAATAAATAAATAAATTTTTATTTCGCAGACTGTCATTCAAAGGCCTCCTAACCATCTATTACTTTGATATAAATAACCACGTATACATACATACACTCATAATTATATATATATACATATTTCAGTTCATTTATTGTCTATTTTTCCCCAATAAAAATTAATTGTCAAAATCTACGGCCTACAATTTACAAGTTTCCTTCTAACCATTATCACAACTTAACTACAACTAAACAGAACCGATCCGGTGCCTAAAGTCGTCTCATGTTATATCTGCCTGCGCTTATTAGGTATCCGCGACTAAACGATCCTAAAATCATGTGTTCAACCAAATTCATTTTTTAATTGACTGCCTTCTTCACGAAATCTTTCATTTGGATTTTCAGTCGTGTTATTTTCCCTTGAACTCTATCTGTTCTTTTAATGCTTATTCAACATCACCGTACAAATAAAGATTAATATTTTCATCCATATTTTAACGTTTTTACTAATCGGTGGCTGACGTTACCTCTTTTAGACTCTGCTATAATCTAAATTTTCATATCAAAGTAATAGAAAATTCTGATTGGAACGTGTTCTTTTACGAATTAGATAAAATCGTACGTATACGTAAACGTTCGCATTCCTTTATCATAGCAAGAAAAAATATAAATTATCAAAAAGAACCACCTTGATTTACAATAAATAGGAAAAAACTCATTTTATCTCACATCTCTGGATGAATATATTGATGTGCAAAATATTTCGTAAAAAGTTTTATATATTATGTAAAAATTACGCCTGCTTCCTAAATTCTATCAGCAGTAAAATCAGTTCGATGTTATATCAATACATAATCACATACACACATATTTATTTTACATATTTATAATAAGATATATTAACGATCGATAAGGTTAGTTTGTCATCTATTTCTTTCAGTTCTGTTTCTGTTTCACTTCGTACATCTTTCTAACGTGTTTTTGTCCTCTCCCCAATTTTTAAAGTGAAACTTGGAATTAACCCGTAAAACGAGCGAGCGAGCAAGTCAAAGGCTTATACACATAGTCAATAACAGATAGCCGTGCGCGCAAATTTTTACACGTATATATATAAGAATTAATGTTAATATTTTTCAATAACGAGACAGTCGCGTTAAATTTTCTTCGAAATTTAACGTATCAACAAATCGATCTTAGAACGAAATTCAAATATAACTGAACGAACGTAAATTAGATTCAAGTTTCTTCTTTGTAATTTGATTTTCATAATTTTAAATAAAGAAAAAATGTCTGCTAAATAAAATGATTTTTTTATTCAATTAAATTGATCGCCATCCGTTTATCTGTTCCAAAAAAATTCTATTACCGAATTACAAAGGCTTCAATGAAACACTGCAAATAATTGCCTTTCGATAGTCATCGAACTTTAGCGCATTATATTTCATCATTATTTTCGCATAATTCCGCAAAAAAAAAAACCGACCATTAAAAGTTTTACCTTTAATTGTGTTTATTTCTTTAATACATAATTGTAAAACAAAATGAAGTTTTTTTTGCAAGTTTTTAAACTGTCATCTGTGCAATATACAAAAGTACTATCGTAACGCCAAGAACTTTCTTTCTAAGAGACACACAAAAAAAAACCATGAACCCTGAATCACTTGTAAAAGGTATTCCGCTCACTAACCGCTCCGTGCAACGTCGCATAGATTAAATGTCAGAAAAATGTAAAAAAACATCCTTTTAAGCGAATGCAAAGGAGTGAATTTTCAGTGCATCTGGATGAATTCGATTTTTACAAAAATAATATTATGATGGTATATATTCGGTATTATAGCTTTAAAATGGAAAAAAAAAATACAAAAGAATTTTTTTCTCCGAGCATTGTAAACGTACATAACCGGTGAATATATATTTAATTGCTTCGAAAATTGTTTAATAATGAAATTCTGTCAACTAATATTATTGCTGCTTCTTGTGATGGGTACATCAGCAATCATAAGAAAATATCGCGGGTTTTTTTGTGTGTCTCTTAGAAAGAAAGTTCTTGGCGTTACGATAGTACTTTTGTATATTGCACAGATGACAGTTTAAAAACTTGCAAGAAAAACTTCATTTTGTTTTACAATTATGTATTAAAGAAATAAACACAAGTAAAGGTAAAACTTTTAATGGTCGGGGATTTTTTTTGCGGAATTATGCGAAAATAATGATGAAATATAATGCGCTAAAGTTCGATGACTATCGAAAGGCAATTATTTGCAGTGTTTCATTGAAGCCTTTGTAATTCGGTGATAGAATTTTTTTGGAACAGATAAACGGATGGCGATAAATTTAATTGAATAAAAAAATCATTTTATTTAGCAGACATTTTTTCTTTATTTAAAAATATGAAAATCAAATTACAAAGAAGAAACTTGAATCTAATTTACGTTCGTTCAGTTATATTTGTATTTCGTTCTAAGATCGATTTGTTGATACGTTAAATTTCGAAGAAAATTTAACGCGACTGTCTCGTTATTAAAAAATATTAACATTAATTCTACTCTACACAAAACATTTGAAAGAATTTAAAGAGGACATCAGTATTCGTCAAAAGGATTTAGAAAATTTAATGTTCTTTTCGTTAATATCGTGAAGGTATTTTTAAGATTTCATCAAATACAATAATCAAGCGAGAATTAAATATTTATTATCTATCCGGTGGACTCATTTCAATCATCGTTTCTCAGTTCAGCATATACATAATAGAGGTGAAATTTCTATTAGCGCATTGTATATGAGGAGTTAACCCATAAAGCGAACGAATCAAAGGCTTATACACACAGGAACATAGTCAGGCCGATTCTCACAGTTTTTTTAAAAAAACAGTATAGCTGTCTCTTTCTTTTATTACACGAATGCAACTATTCCAGAAAAGGCCGATGATGAGATATTTTACAGATGGTCTTTGACAGAGATGTCGCTGTTCTTTTACTACGCGAAAAGGCAAAAAATTCAGAACGGACAAATGATGCGATGTTGTTACAGTCGGCCTATCGGCTAATAGATGTATCGTTTCCCAATTTTAGATGCTGTTAAATTTTAAACGATTTGACAAAGATATAGCCATCTTCTACTTTTTAAAACTTTAAATTGTTGTAATTTCTGAATATTAATATGAAGCGAAGATTAGAACGAATCCGATAATATAGGCTATACAAGCGGTGCGAATTTCATCATTATTGCTTTAATAGTTTTTGAGTTAAATCGAAACAGACGGACGAAAATTAAAAAAAAAAAAATTATGTTTATGCGTGATAAAAATAGGCTAATGTAGTGACTATAATGCAAAAATATTTGCAAATCACAGACACTACAGTTTTATATATTAGTATATATACGCGTAAAAATTTTTGCGTGTTCGTATTCTTTCTCTTGCGCATGCGCGCACGGCTAACATTTTAGTAATCGCCACGTGAACTTAATCATGACAGTGCGTGCCTTTTGTTTGTGAAATTTGCACGAAATCGTGACTTCACTAAATGAGTGTCTTTTTGGGGAAACGTCTTTAAATTTCACTTCTTCCCCGCGCCCGAAGCACAGTATCCTTTTTTCCTTCCAGAACTAGTTCAAGAAGCTCATATTATATACATTTCTTCAAGCATGCCAGTATTCTTTAAGCAATCATCGATCTATTAACATCACGACAGTAACGGAAATAATAGAATCTTTATAGAATTACGACGCGAAATATTATTCAGTTTTCAAATTATCGCTCACCTTAGCGTACGAGTTGAATATTAAACTTTGATCTTGAACATCGCACAGCGAAATGTGATCGAAATTTCGTTTATATAATTTCAAAGAGTCCTCCCATTTTTCATTCTGTTGCAATTTGCACGCTTCGAACAGCCTCCGGGCTACGCTCGAATTAATTTTATCGCCTAATATACCATTTACAACGTCAGTTTCTTCTAGGCAATCGTACAATCTGCGTCGATAATAGGAAAATTATAATCGACCTTTTCCGTAAAACATTATTACTTAATAAAGTTAAACAACACGTTACGTGCATTAATACCGATATAAAAAAAAAAAATTAATTACAACAATAATTTAAATACCTCGCCAGTTTTATCCAAATATCATCCTTAGTCTCCTCACTATTCCTTCTTTTTGAAACTAATAGATCTGGTTCTTCTGGTTCTTTTTCTTTAGTCAACATTTTTTCTAATAATAAACATCCGAGAGCTGGTTGACCGCATAACTGAGAAACTATATAGCAAAAAAAAAATTATATATATACGATATTGTTAAATCGCGTAACGTGTACACATACCCGCGTGCGCATAACCGAAAGAGAAAAAATAAGAACACATAATTAGATTACCCGACGATACGAGCTCTGCGCTACAGTCGACAGATTCTAAATGTTTGTAAGCGATTTTTAAAATAACGTTAAGCGGTGACTCTTCGCGCCGTGTATCCGATAGTAAAATTTTATTTACTATATTTTGAACCATCGTTACGAATTCACCAGATTTGTATGCGAAGTCTGTATTATAAACTCCGTTGAACAGCAAAACAAGCATTTCTTTGGCTATCAACGGACTTCTCTATAGGTGTAAAAAAATAAAGAGAAGATAAATCGATTTTTATTATTATTATTATTATATAAATTTATTTTTTTTAAATACAATTCATTTTTTAAAGAGCATCTTGGCATCTTCGACAGGTGTTTTACAATTCCTTTATTTATCGATGAAAGAAATCACAATTCCCAATCTAAAAATAGATCTAGATTCTGTTTCGGTTCTTCAGAATTATCTTTCCCGATCGAATTTAGATTTATTATATTTGCAGCATATTTTATTCGGTTTTGTAAAATTCATCACGCTTGTAACATTTTAATAATTTATTTTCGGAGTGTGTCGATAATTAACAATTTATTACCATTTATAAATTCCTTAAAAACCTCCCGTTTATAAATTCGTACGTATTGACGGGATATAAAATTCTTAGTATTAATAAATTCAGTAGACAATATAAGTAATAACCGTTTAATAAAACTATTAATATAGAAAAAAAAAAGAAATCGCAATACAATATGTATGAGTAAGCGTATATATAAAATTATATATTTGTATTACGAGCAGCATTATTAGAAGCTGATTTTAGAATATTGTAAGATCAACAATGACAGAATTATTACTAATCAAATAAAAACTGCATAAACTATACAAGTTGTTTTTCTGCGTAATAAATTATTTTTGGCAATTGTAACAAACACCGTAAAATTTTAATTTTGTTTTTGTCGTTCGTTTTTTTTTTTTAAATATCTTTTTATAACTCCTAAATGTTAAACAATATATTTAAACTCATTAGATGTATCATTTCCATAAGATTCATTTTTTATTTGATTTTCATAATTTTCGTATTATAAATAGTGAATATTCGAATGAGTGAATGAATGATGATGATATAACCTTAGAGCCCAGCATCGGTTATATCATATTCACATTACATAATACGAACATTAATAAAACAATACTCTCTATTTATCCATTATATTTCGAAGTATAATTGACAAATCATTATTTGTAAATTCTTAATTCACCCTGCGTTAACGTAAAACGTAAACGTGCCAAATTTGGTCATGAGTTTTGTAACATCACCTTTAACACATTATAACTAACTATCGAGGTGTCGAGGTGTTCATTTTATCTAAGTTTATAATTAATGAAGGATGTGTTCATTCATTATTGCATACAAAGTTGTAATATTCATTATAGCACAGTCCTTTCATCGGTATATTTTAAAAATGTATTTTCTTCCCATCTACTGTAATGCACATATGTACATACACACATTATTATTATCATTATTTTAATTTGAGGCATTAAATTGTTAAACCAATATACTGCTAGTTGAAAGTCTTGTGTCCTTGTCCATTATACTACTACTATTACTACTGCTGTTGAAAGCTATTTTAAATATCTAGGAGGAGTTCCTCAGGGTTCCGTCCTGGATCCTCTCCTATGGAATATATATATATATATATATATATATATATATATATATATATATATATATATATATATATATATATATATATATATATATATATATATATAATCTGTGTATAAACTGTTTCCTCATTCTCATATTAAATATGTTTCAAATCGGTCATTTTTTCTCAGTATATTGAATAAAAATCATTAAGTATCAATGAAAACAAGTCTTGCTTTATAATATGTACAAAGAAACGGAAACCATTTTCTATTAAACTTAATTGTAACAATAGTAATTTATTGCAGTGTTCTTATTTCAAATACTTAGGAATTATTATAGACAGTAAATTTAATTTTTTAAAACAAGTAGAACATATTAACAAACAGGCAGCTATTTCAGTTAAACTTTCAATAAACTTTATAACGTTAACAATAATTATAGTTTTAAACAGGCAGTAGTACTGTTTAAAAGTTTAATTGTATCGCGGTATTGCTGTTGCTGTACTGTTTATTACAGCCGTTTAAAATGTAACGTTTTTAGAAATAAATTAGAAAGTTATGATTTTTACATTTTAAAAACTTATTAAAGGTTATATAACTATCCATAAAGATGTAGCTTTAGTAATAACAGGGCAGCTACCTTTGTATTTAGTATTGAAGAATTACGTAATTCAGTATAATATTAAGCAAATATAGACAATACGTATGGAAAATTTTTACCCACATTGAATAAGTTTAAGTGTGGAGATAAAATTTTATAAAAACGATGTTTTGATAAATATATTTATAATACGCTCTATTGACAGAAGGTAAATAATAAATTCCTTCATGACATATTGCCTAATTTTAAAGATAGGATTAGATGCAAATTTTTTGCTCCTAATTTTTACATAACGCAGTAACTTTAACGAATATCTTTTCCGTTTCAAATTATCTTTAACAGACATGTGTCCGTTTTGTGGATTACAAGACACTACGGCGCATATATTCGGTGGCTGTAATCCCGAAGGTAAAATTGATGAAAGAGCTGATCTTTTAAGAACATTATACAGGAAAACGGAATTTAAAGAATTTTCTCGATTTTGTGCAAAAATAATTATTTCCAGAATAAATTGCAGTCTTACATAATTGAAGATACTTTTTTATTTTCAATAAATTTTTGACAATATGTTACCCGATGTTAATAATATTAAGTAGTTGTTAAACTTTTTAAATAAAACTCTGAAAATGTTCATTGGTCTAGAGTTTTATCTGTTGTCATCTTAGATTTTATTATTTATTTACTCTTCTTAATTTTTAACATTAACTAATGCTTTTCGAATTTAGCTTTTTTTTTTGTTTATTTTAATTTTAAATTGTTTAAACTTATCTTTTTTATATGTGTATATGTATATACATTTCTTTAAAATTATTTTTTAGCATTAGTTCCTTTTTCCCGATACTGGGGAAATTCACTTCAAACATGTTTCAAAGAGGATACTACTACTACTACTACTACACACATACATATATATATATATATTATTACACACAAATGAACTAATTAATTTAATATATATACTAACACGTGCGAGAACTTGCAAAGGATAAATAATATCCGAATTTTTGATTTCTAAATCCGGATAATCACCGATTCTGTAGGTCCGACAAAATTTTACATCTACTTCTTTTTTCTGCTGCCGTTCGTGCTGGACTATCTCTCTTTGTTCATTTCGTCGTATGTTTCTGACGGCAAAATAACGCTTTACACGATCTGTATTTAATGTTAAACGTTGTCTCAACTTTTTTATCGAATACTGGTAAGGAACAGTACCGTCTTCTTTATCCGCTAATATTACAAAATAGCAATAACAACAGTTATTAATAAACTTTCTATTTACCAATGAAACTAAATTGAATAAATTGAAGGCTCATTGACACGGAAGAAATAATTACACGTTGCCCGTCAGATTTAATTCTTTATTAATAAACGCAGGTTTCAGTTTATGTTCTATTTCGACAAATAAGCTAGTAATATATTTTGATTACACAGGCTTACTATCTTTATAGGACTAACAGAAGATATTCCATTTTTTAAAGTGAAACTTCTATTGACGCGTTGTATATGGGGAGGTAACCCGTAAAACGAGCGAGCGAGTCAAAGGATTATATATATATATAAGCACAAATGCAGCGAAGATTTGAGAACGAAAACATTTTAGTCATCACCATGTCAAGTTAAGCATAGCCAACAAGAGTGCGTTCCTTCTGTTTGTGAAATTTGTACGAAATCATGATCTTATGAAATAAGTGCCTTTTTGAGGAAACGTCTTTAAGTTCCACATTTCCATGCGCCTTGAGGTACAGATTTTTTTTAAACTAACCGAATTAAAGATTAATCATTCTTTTATTTTCCTTTTGAAACAGTTTTCAGATGTTACTTAGGTTTCATATTAATCTTTCTCCCCTTCTTTGTCCTATTTTATTTTTACGATAAATGAAGTGTTATTTAACAGATAACTGTTTTTTACCTGGTTTTTTAAACGATGATTCGGATGATGACATAACAGGTTCAACTTTTCTAGGTGCGTACTTGTACGGACCGGAAATATTATCAGATGTAACGGTAAAAAAACTCGACGTGAATGTCGGTAATAATCGCGTCGGTCGGTCCATAACGTTTTCTGATTTATCTATTAAGAAAAATACCTCATTCCTATAATATTTTATTTTTAAAAATTTAAGGTAAACGTAATTTTTGACATAGCTTTTTAAGTTTAAAACATTTTTTAAAACTATTATTACGTAAGATTTTATTTCTCATTAGAATAAAATTTCGTACTCCTTAATTAAATTATCGTATAATGTATTACGATTATTTTCGCACACGTTAATTGATTACTGAGTCCAAGTATTTGAATTTATCTATTTTTTCAACTATTCTTCCTTTTATATATAGTACCTCACCCGCAATTTCATTGGCTGCAGGGAATTTGAATATTCAGAGTCTCTAGTATTTATCATAATATTTTAATACCCTTGTAATACTATTAATAAATCGGTCATTTACTATAATATAATTTGATTTCTTACTAATCCTGCGGCGATCTCCATGTGTATAGATGTGTAACTTAAAATAAGTGTTTTTCTTGAACCAATTTTTCACCTGTTTCATTTCTGTTGCCAAGTCCAGTTTTCTGCGACATTCAGTGTTTTCATGTTTCCAACTTTTGCATAATCAGGCCATATTTTTTTAGTCCCTTAGTGATTGCATGCAGAGTATCATGCATGACATCAATTTCATCATCATTTTTGTCGTCATTAGTTGGTGTTTATATCTGAATAATATTTATATTCGGACTCAGATCATTCAATTGCACCATTATGATTCTATCAGGTACTGCGATACCATTGGTTGTGCATTTACTGAATCGTCCACCGAGAACCACTGCAACATCATTTTTGCCACTTCTTTTAGATCCTGAGTATATAATTTTTTTACATCCACGGGCAATAGTTCTACTTTCTGCCCATTTATGTTTACTTATTCCAAAAATATCAATATTCAATTGATCCATTTCCTTCATTACATTATGCATTTTTCCACTTTTCAATAAGCTTCTAACATTCCACGTAGGATCAATGAAATTTCTACTACTTTTCAACTTTAATAGAGATAGCAATATCGATTCTTCCATGTGTTTGCCACTCTCGTGTAGAATATCGTATCAGCAAGAGCACTGGATGACTCGAGTCACTCATTGCTAGAGAGGACCGACTAGTTACAACAACCTGTGCCGATAACAGGTATAACAATAAGAAGATATAAGTTTATACGTGTTTTAGAAAAAATTCATTAAAAACTCTTTTCATAAATTAGATTAAGCAGTTAAGACATTCAAATCAGACAAACGACTATCAATAGTATTCACAAAAATTTCATTTAAACGATTGGGATTTTCTTTTATCATCATACCACAGATGATTTTTAAACTCTATGGGAACATTCATATCGATCACTATTAATTTTGATTTTAAAAAGTCACGAATATTTTTTATCTGATTGTATAAACTTTTATTTGGTTACTAACATCATGGAACGTTAGTTTTGGACATAGAATAATTTTGCTTTCTAGCTTAAATATACCACAATGTTGTTAATTAAAATTGTTTTTATAATTTCTTCAAAAGTTACTAATCACATGTGCCCACTGTATACTTTTGGGTACACCATAATCATCTTTTATACATATTAAGTCGATTTAAAAAAAAACTTTAACAATATTTTAATTCGAACACTTTTAATCATCTAGATTCCAAAAAAGTTTATATCGTTGTAAGGTCTATGTGTGGGTATGAAAGGGTTCAGCTTGACATTCATCTCTCGGGTCTACTTCGCTCCACACACTTTATAGTACATTTGTACTAATTTAGTCTGAAGTCTAACATCTACAATGTAAAATCTGAACTGGAATCGGTGGTAATATTTTATTTTTTAATTCATTATTATTTTTAAAAGTATTGTATTAGCGGATTAAAAAAAAAAATCAATATGTTTTTTAGTAACATATTTTTTCCCATTTTAAGGAAGGGCCCTATTTTTGTCCTAGGCGCCAAATTTAAGTAACGGACCTGCATGTAAGTACTGTTCGTACATCACTTTCATTTAAATTTACTAACGAAAAATGAAACTTTCACTAACCGACCGAATTTAACGTCGGCTGAAATACAAAATTATTAATCCTTCCTTTTATCTGAAAATTAACCGAATCTGTTGTATACGACATTAAAGACAATCGATTAATTACCGAACCAGTAACCATCGTGGCAGAGCACAAATTTTTAGTTCGCCAGGAGGAAAAAATTTTCTGTACCTATCGAAAAAACAAATTCATCAGATGTACATAATTACACTGTTATGAAAACTGTAGTTAGTATAATAAACAAGCAGAACACCTGCCACATAAAGTTTATCTTTCAAATTACTTTAATTATGTTACCTTATAATTTTAGTTTTGGTCAATTTGTCATACTTTTCGTTTTAAATAAATATTATAATTCTTTTTTTTTTTTTAATGAATTATTCTTCTAGGTTTAAAGTTGAAAGATTAAATGAAATTACAAAATCCTGTAATTTAAAATATAACACGCGAATTACCAGTTAAATATGTCGAAAAATAATTCTGAATAAATTTTAATAAGAAAACAATAATTATAAACTAAGAAAGGTAAAATTAACCAAGAGAACAATAAAAAATAATAATTTAATGTTTTTTTTTAAATAAAGTAAAAATATAAATAAAAAATAAGACTTTCCAAAAAATGTATTTCTTAACCTAAAAATTGGTAATATTTCTTTCTAAAGCTCTAAAATAAAAATAATTATGAAATGAATTAATATTTTGAAAATAAAAGTTTTGCTTCTTTAAATAGGTGATTATATATATATATATATATATATATATATATATATATATATATATATATATATATATATATATATATATCGCGGATAACTACATGGGGTCTATTAAAACGACGACAACGTACTGCAGCTGAAATGATAAAAGTTTCTGGAGAAATTGGGTTTGATACAATGTATAAAATCTGTACACAAATATGAACCACAACCAACTGGCCCAAAGACATCTGTTACTCTATCTACATTCTGATACATAAGGAAGCTGATTTAGAAGATAATGTTTTATATAATCTAAAAAAGACTGAAACCTTTCTTAATACCAGAGATATCACTGGAACAAGTCAAGTTTATTTCAGTTAAAAGGGGACAAGGAAGCAACACCTGTGTATAAGAAAATTGATGGAGAGTGATGTATTTTGGATTATGCTAAAGTGTTCGACGATGCTAGCTGGAACACTGACAGATGCTAACGAATATACTAGTTTCCAAGCGAATCATAGTCATTGAAAGATCATGCCATTAATGAAGCATAGATTCGAACAGGAAATAAACTGTGAGAAAATTTTCAAACAAGAGGCACGACGGAGGATATACACTCTCCCCGCTTTTATTTAACATATATAATGAAAGGATAATAAGGAAATTAACAGAGGAATGAGAGAATAAACAAATAGAATAACAATTAAAAAAATGAAAATAAACAAAATCATCTAACAATATGAAATTTATACATAAACAATAACAATAGCCATGTGTTATTGCCTATGTATAAATTTCATGTTGTTGGATGTTTTTGTATATTTTTAATTTTATTGCTATTGTGTATATATAAATTTCATATTGCTGACTGACTGTTGATTGTGTAGTTTACTACATTCATTACCAGATAATTTAATAAATCCTTTTCAATTTGTTAATTTTTTGTAAATTGTAAACCAAATTAGTGCGTTGTTTTCCACATTTTAGCTATTGTGTTATTAATTATGTATAAATTTCATATTGTTGGATATTTTTATTTATTTTTATTTTAATTACTATTTTGTTTGTTTATATATAAATTTTATATTGCTGATTGCCGATTGTGTTGTTTACCACATTCGCTATCACATTGATTTTTTTTTTAATACTGTTTTATAACTATAATTTTTGTAAATTTTGTATGTAAGTAGTATTTTTTACGGTTATATATATTTTTATAATTTATTTGTTTATATTCACTTGGTAATGGCTTAACAGATGAAAAGCTTTGTGATTTTTCATTAATAAAAAAAAAATAGTAATTTTAACTTATTTTTATTTTTTTTTTTAAATCACTACATTCCGAACTTTTCAAATTAAATTATTTATATTACCGGAAAAATACATTCAGTAAGCACACGCCTTGTATTAAATTATTGAACATAGATTTATCACCCTTATAAAATAACTTACTTGATAAGAACATTCGGACTTTGCATCGACAAAAATATTCGACTGATAATCAGGAGTTAATGACGATGCTTCTAACAGTAAATAAATCGAGTAGCTTAAAAACAAATCCTCCGTTTCCGGCATGTAAAATAAATCGAACAACGTACGCAGTCGATCTAAAATTTTAGAACTTTGTTTCAACTCGTCCTTCCAAAATCTACAAAAATGATTAAAAAAAAATAAAAAAAAATAAAACGGATAACATAGGTTTTTCTTTTTTTTGCATACCGACTCTTAGGTCATTAACGCAATGGATAATAATTCTATTCTCTGTTTGAGTAACGGCACATCCTAATAGATGAAGCCACATGGTTACATATTGTTAGTTGTTACACAACTTTACTTACTTTTTATTATTACTATTATTATCATTATCGTTATATTAAATTATAAGTGCATCTCGGCATTGTTTCTTTTTTAGTCTTCTGGACGGATTATCAGGAAGTCCAGTGGTAGACATACAATCATTTTTTCGTTGTATTATTATTGTGTTAGATAACAGTATTAAAAACTCAATAGAAATAGTACGAGTATATACATGTACACGGTAATCATAATTCACCGATTAAAACAAGAAACAATCAACATCAGAACAAGGCAAGTACTGATTTAGGAAATTTGAAAAATTTCCACATCACACGTGATTCAAATTCTATTGTATTAAAAAAAACGAACAAAAAGGGAGTTAAAATCACTAAATTGCTTTCTTTATGAAAAATCTCAAAGCTTTTCAACTGCCAAGGCATTATCGAGTGAATATGAAAAAATATATATACAATGTATAAATTTGAATATTCTATTATTGTTTATGTATAAAATTTTATATTACCGATTGTTGACTGTGTACATTCACTGTCAGATTATTTTACAAATACTGTTTTATCACTCTAACTAATAATTTAGTAAATTGTATATTCAAAGTAATACTTTTTACATTTTATATTTTTATAAATTGTGTATATTTTTGTATATATTTTTTTAATATGCACTGGATAACGGCTTAATAGTCGAAAAGCTTTGCGATTTTTCATAAAGAAAAAATTTTAGTGATTTAATCTTTTTAGTTCAATGTATAGTTCTTGATGTTCGTTTCTTTTTTGATTCTGGTATATTCCTTATGCGCATTACCTTTGCTTTTTCAATGTTTATTTCCATTTCATATTTGCCTATGCTATTTAGCTAATAATCATTTCTCGTTGTCTGCAATTAATACTTAGTCGTTTGCGAATGTTCTAATTTTTATTTTTACATCTTCTTGAATTTCTTCTAAGGCTTCGTTTAATACGAATTCTGAATATTTTTTTAATAACGTCAGCGATGACAGACATCCTTGACGAATTTTTCTGTTGGTTTAGATAATTTATTTCTCCATTTTACCGTTGCAATTTGGTTCTTGTATAACTTTTGTATTGATGCGATTGGTTTATCCAACAATTTCGAACAGTTCGTTTCATTCTACTCTATCGAATACTTTAACATAATCAATGTAGCATACATATATTCTACCGTTTAAGTCTATTATTCTTTCTCCAAGTATTCTTAATGCTGCAGTTGCATTCCTCGTTGATGATCTCTTTTTAAATTCATACTGTACATCGTCAATGTGTATAGTTCGATGTTTTTTTTTATAATTTGTAATAATTTTTCGATGTATCTGTGGGTAAACTAATTGTCTTGTATTCTTCAGAACTATTTGGATGGACTTTTTTTTAGAATTAGTATTAACACATATTCTTTGACCAAGTTTCTTCTTTGTAAATTTTACACACTAAGCCAAATAATTTATTATTAAAATCTTTTCCACTGTTATTTGGTATATTATCAATTCCTGGTGATTTACTGTTTTTATTAATAGATCAAATTCTTCTCGAAGTTGCGTATCCTCTTGATCTTTATTAGGTCTTTTTTCTTTTTTGATTGTTATTATATCATTTGTATTATGTAGTTCTTTTACATATTATCGCCATATTTCTCCCTGTTCCTCGATTTTTTCTGTGTTGGTACCATATTTGCGTTTTACAAATGGACTCGCTGTATTTCTATTATCAGCGATATATTTAATCTTTTTGTGAAGTGGTTTTGTTTTATTTTGTTTGGAAAAATCGTCTAACTCATTGCACCCGGTTTTACCCACAATTTTTCTTTTTTTTTTCATTTATTTGTAATGGTTCTTTAAGCGTTTATACTTTTCTTTGTCTTTCGCATCGGTGGCATTCTTAAGTTGTTGTTTCTCATCCATCAACTTTAGTATCTCTCGTATTATAAATGGCTTCTTTTTCTTTTGTTGTTGATAACCCAATACTTTAGTTGCTACTGTTTAATTTGTTACCAGCATTCTTCTATTACGTCCTATGATTTCCGTTCTTCAAATCCTTCCCATATTTGGCTACTAATTTTTGTTTTACTTTTATTTCTTCTACCTTTTCTGTGTCCATTTTCTACTAAGATTGCTTTTACGCTGTTTCCTAAATCGCAATTCTGTTGTTATTTTTACAAAGTTATAACCGGTGCCCCATTTGCTCCAGGATATGCTATAGTTTTCTTCACTTGATTGCGATATCTTCTTTTTACCATTATATAATCTATCTGTATTCAAAGTCTGTCACCTGGGGCTTTCCAAGTATATCGCCTCCTCAGCAGGGCTAAAACCATGTGTTGGTTATTATTAAATCTTCTTGCTTGCAGAAGTCTACCAATCTTTGTCTTCTTTTTATTTGTTGTGCCCAATCCAGACAGTTCTATTGTACTGTCCTCTTTTTCCTGTTCTACACTAGCATACCAGTTACCTATTATTATCATATTTTCTTCAGTTTTAATTTTCAGCAGCTGTTCATTTGATTTCATATACATTTCTTCTATAATCTTCACTTTCTGTTGAAGTGGGCATATAGTATTGAATTATTGTAGTATTTACTGGTTTGATGCAATGTCGTGTTACGATTATCCTACTTCCTATAATTTCCGCATTTATTAACGCTTTGCTAAATGCATTACTCGACACCGTTGTGTCCATTTTGTTTGTATGTATTATTCAAACTCTTCATATATAAAATCACCTTCATCTTTCCATCTCGTCTTTACTATTCCCAGTAATTGTATTTTATAATGAATCATTTTTTTTTGTTGGTATTCTATATCTCTGATTTCTTCCTCTACCGACATCATTTACTGAATTATTACTTAGCCTTGAATTTGTCATGATAGGTACACTTCAGAATATAATACGGTAGCTTCTCCTTGCGTTCCGTATCACAGTATTATATCCTTCTGTCGTTCTTCTACTTGCATATAATAATGTATTAAACGGTCGTTCCAACCAACATAGTTTCCGCCCGCAGATGGTACTGATAATTACTGCCGCCCACCATCAGTTTATTATTAGGTAGATAGCCAGAGACATTTACGACGGTCTCAACTTGCCGAGGGTGACTTAATCATTGAGTCTTGAGAAGTTTTATGGTTAGTCCATACAACTTCCCCTTTACACCCTCAAAACTCATTGTTCTACTGTAATCGTCTGCGTGAAAATTTGTTTCAGTAGTCGCGTTATAAAGATATTTCTCTTTATTTCATTTATATAATATTTACAATAATTACAACAACAAAAATAATAATTGAAGAATTAACTCTCAAAATTAGTGATAAATCGCAAATTACGGGGTGGCAATAATGGTCCAAAACAAAAATAAATAATACTCTATCACGGACATACATACACTTACTTCCTTCGCTATAATTTCTATATTTTTCAATGAAGAAGGAAAAGTATCTGTAATTAACTTTATAAAATCATAATTCATTTATATAAATTGTACATTATATTCTGCTACCAGGCACGCGTCAGTGTAAAGAAACGTGTGCAAACAAAAATAAAATACTGACTTTATGACTGAATCCTGAAGGTCAACATCGTTATCAAAAACCGCCTTCATCAACATCTTCCTGACTTTGACTATTAACATATTATCGGATCCTAGACCATCGTTACAACTATATAAAATTAAAAAGAAAAAGTTTGATTTAATGAATTAAATAAACCTTTTGCATCGAGTACTATATAACTGAATTATTTTTCATAAACATCGGTAACAATGTAAACAGAGAATTTAAATTATTATAAAAATAAATTTGAAATAAACGATCTACATTAGATATTTTTCTAGTCAAATGCATAACGTATGCATGTGGATGTTTGGTCAATTGTACATGTCCTACGAATAGTATTAAATATAAAATAATTTATACATTAAGAAACAATAAAATTACCATTAAAAATCACTAACTAATAATAATGCTTCGGAAGTTACGCCAGATTTTCACTGCCAACTTCATTGTTTCTTATTTTAAAAAATCACTAATATATATTATATATGTATGTGTATGTGTGTGTGTGTATTTGTGTATATATATTTATTTTCTGTAATTCTTTATATATATATATGTATGTGTGTGTGTATGAAGATTTCATGCGTGTCTCAAATAACTGGAAACAGAACAAAAAAATAAACTAATCTGGACAATTAAAAGAAGTATTTGTAATCCTTCAAGCATGTTGGTGCAAGTTCACCAAAATATGACAAATTGCTTGCGTTGTTCTTGGAAACGGAGAATTGGTTACCACCTGGAGGAGACTTAGGATATGGTTTTTCCACCATGCGTTCCAGTTTAAAATATTTATAATTGGGGTTAGTAATATTTAAACTAAGCCAATATACTGTCAAAATTGTTTAGTTGAAATTTCTTATTTTTAACATCTTAAACTGTCAATAAAAAATGTACACTATAACTAAATTTTTGTAAAATTAATCACGAAGCTCGAATAAGTTCTTCTTTCGAGTTGAACAATTAAAACATAATTTATACGTATGTGCGCTCATGTGTGTATAAAAATTGATTATTCTTACCACCGTTTATAAATACGTTGCACAACTTTATAAACCGCATCACGGCATTCTATGCTTTCGCTACTAACTAGAATTTCAAGATATCCATAAAGTTCATCGATTGCTTCCTTACTGAGGCGATCGATAAATTTGATAACAAATTTTAATGTAAACACTTGCAATTGGTGATCGCTAAAATTAAAATATATATATATACATTAGTTATGGACATAATAATTTATTAAAAATATGATTATTTTCGATATTTATTTTATTCGATTTGAAAGAATTTTATTCAGTTATATAGTACTTGATGTAAAAGGTTTATTAAGTCATTTTTCGTGAAATCAAATTAATAATTCATTACAGAAAACAGAAATTTTATAAAGAAAATGTAGACAAAAAATGGTAAAAAATTAATAACTTATGTAAGTCATCTCTTACAAGTAGTTTAACATAGATTTAAAATTATGAAAAAGTAGCAGATTTTCTATATATCAGTAACTTGAAGTAGCAAAAAATAATTAACACACATCATTTATATAAATATAAACAATGGTCATTCGATCAAATTAATTATCATTGAATCGTATCATCCGATGCAGAAGTATCATGACCGCGATCTCACTCAGTTGATCGTGCTGCCGTGTGCTATAGGCACACGATCATAAAAAAACGACCCGCGACTTTGGAAACTGCGTCCATCTCTCAGTCTCTTCTTTCACTGGCTTCTCATTGAACAAACAGCGTCTTTTTATCATCTGATTTGATTACAACGACAAAAATAATTCGGCATCCTTCTGAGCACGATTGAAAATAGCTTCGTCGAATTGGTAAATCATTCAGTATAGATACCTATTCTTCTAACTGTCCATAGGGCATCCAACATGCACATCGTGTAATAAACCGAATATAACATAAAGTAAAAAGGGCAGTTATTAAAGAAGGAAATTATAAGTTAGTCTTCAGAGTAATAATCTCCTAAATGCTTTTATAATAAATATTCTTGTTTCGGCTATTTTTATAAACATTTAATTCAACAAAAGTTGTGAAAATATTAACTATATACAGTATGGCAAAATAAATCTGAACAATAAATGTTTCCAGTTAGAAATTTAATTTGGAAATACAGAGACGTAGTAGATAATTTGAAAATTGAACTGACAAGCGACTCAACTATATTATAACTTATTTAATAAATATTATAATTTAAATACGTATTTCCATAAATAGGATATATATATATATATATATATATATATATATATATATATATATAAAATTTGTGGACATCATGAGTAGAGCATACATCACTTCTGAAATAACCTAGAATAGAAAAACATACTTATTTTATATATATCACGTTATCACGTTATGTCCATTTCAACCCACTACTGGGTGTAGGCATATCCCAGACGTTTCCAACAATTCCAGTTTTGTGCAACCCGGATCCAATTGATCCCTGCATGTTTGGCAATGTCGTCTCGCCACCGTGTTGTTGGTCTGCCCCTTTTCCTTTTCGAATGCAATGGGCACCATTGCAGGATATGTTTTGTCCACCTACCATCATGTCTACGCACCACGTGTCCAGCCCACGTCCATTTTAATTTTGTTATTCGCTCCATCGTGTCGGTCAATTTTATGCGCTTCCTGATCCAAGTAATGGTTTTTTGTCTTTTTAACTTGACGTTTAATATTATCCTTTTGGTGAGCTGCGTTTTCCTGATTTTCATAATTATTCCCTTTGTGAAGCTCCACGTTTCTGCTCCGTATATTAACACCGGTAAGACACATTGGGTATAAAGTTTGCACTTCAAACTGTTCGGTATATCTTTGTTTCGAAATATGTTGGACAACTTCCCAAATGCAGCCCATGCGAGAGATATTCTCCTTCGTATCTCTCTCTGATATTTTCTACTCTGTCTGTAGTTATTTCTTGTCCTAAATAAATATACGAACGTACCTGTTCGATGTGCTCCTCATTTATCTTTACTGACATACCATCCACAATATTTGTCATAACCTTTGTTTTCTGTTTATTTATTCTTAATCCTATTTTTCTAGATTCCGTTTCAAGTTCGTTCAGCATAGATTTTAATTCTTCTTTATTCCTGCTTATTATAACTATGTCATCTGCGATTTGTAGGTGATTAAGTTTTTCGCCTTTTATTGTTATGCCTGTCAAATCCCAGTTTAGTTTTCTGAATACACCTTCTAAGGCTGCAATAAATAATTTTGTTGAGATGGTATCACCTTGCCGCACACCTCTTTTTATAGGTATTTCCGCAGTTCTTTTCCAAAGCTTGACTTCCACTGAAGCTGATTCGTACGGTGTTCTGATAATGTTGACATATTGCTCTTCAACTCGCAGCACATATTTCAACCTAGTCAAATTCCTTTTCCTAATCTAAAAACGCCAAATAGAGTGGCATGTTGTATTCTTCACAATTTTGTAAATGTTCTAACCGTTAACAAATGATCCATTATGCTATAACCGGATCTAAATCCTGCTTGTTCCCTCGGTTGGTGATAGTCTATTATTCGTGTTATACGGTTTGTTATTACACGGGTAAATATTTTGTATATTTGGGATAACATACTGATAGGTCTATAGTTATGTAGCAATTGCGTGTTCCTTTTCTTATGCATCAGAATGACATTTGCTTCCTTCCATGCTGTGGGTATCGGGACTGGTTGAATAATGATCGCAGTGCATTTACTATTGCAGGGCCACCATATTCCAACTTATTATATATATATATATATGTGTGTGTGTGTCCACGTCTTTAATTTTTTCAATTTTTTTTTCACGTAGCTTATGAATATCATTAATTTTATTTTCTTTCATTTATGTCACAAAGCATAATTCCAAATATTTTTTGGAATTTATTATTATGTTACCGTACATTTACTAGTCCCCTATTAACAGAACTTGTTGTATAACGATTTATATATATACAATAAAGTGTATTTTAGCTTGAATTAAGTTCTACTAAATACATACTACCTTCTTTTTTAAAAAAAAATATATAAACAATTTGATTAAACGTAACTAAAAAATTTTACTTTTCGCGTAAACAAGTTTGAATATTCTTGAATCCTAAACGATTAAAAATCGGCATGTTTAATTCCGTAGGTAGTTCTGAAAATATTTTGAAACACTTTATTTTGACACTGACCGATCCAACCAGAAATGCTTCTATAATACGGGTTTCAAATCTGAAAAAAAATGAATATAACATTTACTGGTAATCACAAAGTAACGATCAACACCTTAAACGTAAAAAACCATACCATATACCTTTGCAGTGATGGTCGATTCTCGTACTACTATCGATTAATAGTAAAATTATAGTTATTACGGATAGAAAACTAACATATGGTAAGAAATACCGTTCATGTTGTGTACGTCGCTTAAGTGTTGCTCAGGTTATCTTTACACGTCGGAGTTGATTTCGTTCCGAATACGTTAGTCTTAGTGAAATATTCATTTTGCTTAAAATATGCGTACTGATTCTTCGTGACGGTGTTACCTGTATCAATCAAACTTCAGAGACTTTCTGTAAATTCGTCCGTTAATTGTCGTCATCTTCATCACCATTATTTTTTTAAAAATTAGTTCTGTATTATATAATTTACGAAGTTACTTATATTATAATCTTTTTTTTATTATTATTTACTAAGCTGCTTATTATACGTACATATTATAATCTACTATTCATTTAATCATGTGTTTTTATTTCGAATAAATTAATTGTTTCCCATTAATTAAAAATGTATTAATTAAAATTTTATTTGTAGTTCTTACTTAACGACATCGATCCAATCATTTCAATTTTCAATTTTTCGTAATCACGCGATGAATATTATTTTTTCAGGATTTTAGCTAAATTTTAATCGATTCTGCAAGTTTTCCTCAGTTTCAGAGCGATCGTTAAAAGAGTTATATAGCAGAGTAGACCAAAATTTATTTATTTATTTATTTTTTTTTCTTTTAAACATCATACCAGCATTAATTGCTGCAAACAACAGTGATCACGTAAGTAGGAAATTAATATTAGTCTAGTGACTCCAGTAAGACACTAGACTATGAGGAAGAGGAAAGAGTAACTTGATGGGAATTAAATATTTGTAGGAATAGTATAGGAATGGTCAAATACAATAATTAAAATGAAAAAAAAAACGTGTTGTCTTTTGAATAAGACCAGATTTATTAAGTGATTGGAATTGCATCTCGGCACCACTTCCTGCGCAGACGCCTTAGAGGATTGTCTGGAAGACTGTCTGAATGCATTCTGCGAACATTAGGATTGCTACTGACTTCAAATTTGTCGAATAACCTCTTATACTGCATGACATGAATATCGTTGACATATGGAATCTTGAGATCTTTATGCAGTGTCAAATTAGAAACATAGTATGGAGCAGACGCAATAGTATGGAGTATCTTGGACTGTTGTTGCTGTATTCTTCTAAGATTACTCTTGCAAGTACTGCCGTACAACTCTATTCCATACCGCAAAATAGGAGCGATTGCTGCAAGATAGATAGTCCGTTTGGTCATTAGATTTAGAACCGATTTCTGTCTCAATAACGGACGTAGTGATTTCACACGAGTAATAATGGTTCTTCTAGTGTGTGCCACATGTGGTCGCCATGTGAGCCTTTTGTCCATGTACAAGCCAAGATAACGTACTGAATTAATTTTAGGAATTTGTATGTTGTTAATTCTTACAGCCGGGCACTTGATTTTTTTATTTGTAAATATAACGTGCTGGCATTTACTGGGATTAAACAACATACGCCAACTTTGTGCCCACTGAACCAACCTATTCAGATGGTTTTGTACCGCGATGTTTGCATACATTGCTTCTGAATTAGATGCAAGAATAACAATATCATCGGCGAATGTTGCTAAGATGGTTTGATTGCTAGTCGGCATGTCTGCTGTGTAGACCGAATACAAAAGAGGCCCGAGTAGACTACCCTGCGGTACAGATGATAAAATATTATGTTCTTCCGAAAAATCTCCATTAATTCTGACAACGAATGTTCTACCAGATAAATATGAATAAAGTAATGCATATAAATCAAAGGTGAGAAACTGTCCCAGTTTATAAAGTAATCCAGGATGCCAAACCCTATCAAACGCCTGTGCAACATCCAGGAATACTGCAGAACATACTTCCTTTTTCTCCAGCGTTGAGGAAATCGCATCAACCAATCAATTGCACTGCTGCACCGTAGAATGTTCAGTGCGAAATCCGAATTGATGGTTTGGTATTATTCCACGACTGCTTATAATCGGCTGGATACGACTTAAAATTAATTTCTCTAATACCTTTGATAATGAGCAGAGTAAACTAATAGGCCTATAGGATGATACATCTGTAATATCCAATTCTTAATATTCCATTGAATATGTAACATAATAGAGTAGCTGACTTTGTCGTGATTTCACCAGTGATGTTATCTACTCCAGGGTTTTTTCGTAATGGTACTTTACGTAGGCATTCGAATACCTCTTTTGGAGTAAACATTTTTGTTTTTCCTGGTGAACAGGGTTCATTTAAGTTATTTTCTATATATTCGGAGTATTCACGACACATATCAGGATGCGGAATAAAAACTGAACTGAGATATTCTGCAAAAGCGTTTGATTTTTCTTTGTCGGTTCTGGCCCAACCATTATTTAATTTGATATGAAACTGTTCTTTTTCGCGTTTTAATAGTTTCTTAGTATTATACCACAAGACTGAAGCATCAGTGTTCATTGTTTTCAAATACCTTTGTGTAGTTTCATTTTTATATTGATTTATTTTGATTTTCAGCGTATTTTGTAATATTGTGTAGTGCTTTTTTAAAGATGGATAACGATTATGCTACCATTTTTTCCTAGCGGCTCGTGTTTTCTTTATCAGCTGTCTTATTTCGATTGGAATAAATTTTGTGTGATAATTTTCCTGAATTATAACTTGTAGAATTATGACAAGCGTATACTATTAGATCAGTAAAGTTTTTAATAGCTAGGTCTATATCATTTTTACTTTTTATTTTAATTTTTAGGTTAGTTTCGCTTTGAACTATATTTGAAAAAAGATCCCAGTTTGTAGACTAGTTAACCAGTCCATGTTGGATAAATATACACCTTGGACGTATGTCTAAGGTAGCAATTACAGGAACATGATCCGAAGATAGATCAATAGCTGTTCTACATTCTCTGCTATACTTTTGTAAGCCACGGATTACAAAGAAATCCAATATGTCTGGAAGTCTATTATCGTGCGCAGGCCATTATGTAGGTGTCATTGGTGTAAGGATGGCAAGTGAATTATTCCGTTAATCGTGAACCCCACTTGGTGTTTTTTGCGTTATAATCACCACCGCATATGAAGTTATTTCCTAAGTTTTTAAAGATGGTTTTAAACTCGATGTCTGGTATTATGAATCCACTGTGGCAGTAAATAGCTGCTACTGCAATTTCATTTGCGAGTGTATCTATATTCACTGCAACAACTTGATAAGCGTCAGTGCTACGTGAAAAGTTCTTATATTGTTTGTAACAACTTTTAACCAACACCATGGTACCTGCATGAGCTGTGCTATCAGGGTGATGAGCAGTGTAAGTATTATATCCATTTAGTTTAAAACTGTGACTAGTTACGACGTGAGTTTCAGCTATCAATATAACATCAATGGCGTTTTGTTGGAGGAAAATTTCCAATTCATTTTTTTTTTTTGATGAACGATACCGTTAGCGTTCCACAACATAATCACTAGTGACTCATGCGTAATATTATTTATTTTCCTTGCCATCAAGGTAATAATTTTTCAATAACCTTGGTTAGCAAGGATATTAAAGGATTAATTACACTTTTAAATTCATTTAAAAATGTAGATAACATTGTAGATATATCAGTATTGTTGGAATTACTGTTACTATTTACAGTAGTAGCAATAGAGCCATTGTTGATGGACCTGTTATTATTACTGTCATCCTGATTAACTCCCTTACACGAGGAGTTATTGCCTGCATTACCTTTAGCCACATTAGCATACGATCTATTCTTTTTAACAGTAATAGGACTAGTGTAGTTTCCATGAGAATTATTATAATTATTTATTTGAGTGACAGAATGTGATGAACGTAAGTTATTATAAAATGAAGTCTGCTGCTTATACACTGAACATCCCCTATAGCTTGCTGGATGATTTCCGCTACATAATGCGCATGTTGCAGGTTCGTTATTACCTTTCGAACATGTTTTAGTGTCATGGCGATCAGCACATTTTACACGACGAGCGGGTAAATTACAATAATTAGCTGTATGACCAAAAAGTTGACAGCACCTACACTGTTTTAATCGCGAATCTTTCTTTGGTTCTTCCACCGTCACTATTGTATTTAGTAGTCTCGTGATCCTAAAAATTTCATCATTCTTCGTAGAGGGTACCAAATCTATGAAGAACATTGGTAATGGTTGCTTACAATAATAAAAAAAAAAAAAAAAAAACTTAGTAAAATGTATTATTAACATAAAAAAGATCCACCTCCAAACTATTTCTCACCGATTTTCTAGTAACAGATTTTATTTGTTTATGCATTCTAAAGGAGTCATGTTTTTTAACTAGGTTCATTATTTCTTCGGACTGCTCTTCCATCCACTTGTTCTTAGCTTCTCGGATCATTTTTTTAACCAATTTATTCAGACGTTTGTATTCGTCTCCGTTCCTGTTTTTGTGGCTTCTTCTTTCATTCATTACATCTAGTATTCCTTCTGTCATCCATTTTTTGTTTTTAACTCTATTTGTAGTCAAATGTTTTTTGACAAATTCCCGTAATAACTGCATTCAGATTAGCAGCATTAAATTTGTCGTAAATTCCTTCCAAGTTGTTGTTTAGGTGTTCAGAGACTTGAGTTCTTGTTATTGAAAAGAACAGAAAACAAATGTGTAAAAATAAAAACAACTGCTGCTGTAGGAAACAACGCAGTAATAAGGATAACGAGTACATCGAAAAACCGATGTGTATAGAACAGGACAATTGTTTATCTCAAAATCTGGACAACATTAGGTCTAGATTGCGTTCAAGTACGTTTAATTGTATAAATATACGTCCGTAGTGATAAGCGATCTCAGTTGAAAAATGAAAACTGCAAGTGTTTTGGAAACGTCACAAAGTAAAAGAAAAAAATATAATTTTAGACACGCGCTTATATAAATATTTTTAGAATTAACGTCTTTATGTCAACTAGGAAATGTAAAATTTTGTTAGCAATAAAATTTTATACATCATATAAAGAACACCGTGACTGAAACGGATATAATGACGTATACCAAAAAAAGTATTTAACAAGATTTAATTTATTTCAAATGTACAGCATGTTAAGGGAGTCAAGGATATAGCCGGAATAATAAGAAATAGTCTAAAAAAATTCCCAGTTAGTAATACATTATATAATATAACAATCGTTAATTACGTCCAAAAAATATGTCTTTAACGATTTTAAAACGAGCATCACGATACTGTTTTATCCACAGACAGAAATTGAAAAGTTAAGGTGTCTTACTTATGCAAAAGTTCCGGGAAGTCGATTATAAGTAACTTTAAATAATCTAATACATTTATGGATTCGAACGTGTTTAGTAATTCCTCAGTGATATATCGCAAGCATTCGTCATTACCATTACGATCATCGGTATCTCTTTTCAAATACCTGAAATTATTAAAATAATTTATTTACTCATTTATAGATTCGAAGATTGAATATCCACTATGTCTTAATTTATAATCTTCCTAACATACTCGTTTTTTATAGCATAGACTACGAAAATATATCCTGCAATATTTTTTTTCGCGGTGAACGATTTTATTATTTAGTGATGGAAATGGACATTGCATTAGTTTTCGTCAAACATTTCGTTGTAAAAAAAAATAGCGCTTCATCAAAATTCATCTCACATGTCACTCCACAAAAATTAACACGTCTTAATAACATTGATTTAGAGAGAGAGAAAAAATGAATTTAGTACCTTATCTACTTCAGCTACACCAGAAACAACGCATCGGTAATTCAGTTTTACATAGCAAATCGGACGACACGTAGAACCTTGTTATGTTTTTAATATACTTATTTGACTTTAACCATAGTATATATGCGCATTTACATAAAGGCTATTTGTATTTTTGTTTGCGCCTTTATTAAATTATTGACGAACCGTGCGATATCAGTAGCAACATTTAATTTCAGCGCTATCTCCATCCTAAACACAAAAATGACCTCGTTTCGATGCACACTTTATACAACAGAAATTCAAAGAGAAATAATACATTCGTTTCGTATCACGACGCAATTGCTTTCAAAACGAGCACAACGCAGCCTGTTTCGGAAGAGGAATTTAATTTCTTTTGCACTAAATCATTTCATTTTACTTTCGCAGTTGTTTCGTTGCAATGACACGCTCTATCGTAATCGTCCTAGACTTTCTTACATCACTAGTTGCTGATTAAATAATATATTTTATTAGTTTGCGTTCGTCAATAATTTCTATGTAGCAGAGGAAGAGATGTGAAAACATAGAACACTCAACGATACAGACAGATCGTAAGTTGCACAATGTTAAAGCTCTGATTCGAGTGTTTAACAGACATAAACTGTTACAAAAGATTGAGAAAAAGCATAACGTGATATCTAAGATAATACATTGATATTGATCAAAACAGACGGAAAGGTTCTAATTCCATAAAAAAATTCTCACATTTTTTTGTTTAAATTAAATTTTACTCCACAAAACTCGTACCAAGCAATACGGAAAAATTATCCATTACCTTCTAGACAATCACCGACACAGACAAACGGTGTCATCAGGATGGAATTCATAATTTGATATGCAGATATCGAAATACAAACAGTTGCAAGAAACACTTATCTTTAACCTATCACATGTTAATAGTGTAAAAATATTGTGCTTATGTGGCCATTTCGTTAAAATTATATTTATTATAAATTTAGTGCTAATGGTAAATTTAGTATACGTTTGAATTCGGTTGAACAATTTTTTTTTTATGGAGAACTTCTCGATGTACAGAAATCATTCTGCTCACGTTAACATTTTAGATGAAGATTCAAAAACATTAAAACCATATCGAGTTATAAATCTTTAATCTTGCATGTCTAACAAAAAAATATTTTAAAATAGAACATTATTATTTCACTCACGAACAGAGTAACTGAAAACATTTCACTAAAACTAGAACGATAAGTTACATAACACTCTGCTCTGGCATGATGAACAATATCGTTATTATACGGTATTCGCTTCCTCAGACATTTTCAGTCCTTTCAATTGAACTTTTTACCTCGCTATGGACTTCATAATAACATCTAACAGCCATCGGTTGTATATTCCGACTCTCTCTCAGTTGTCAACTCCTTATACGATGTATTCAGTAACGGTCAGCATCCTATAGCCAAAGAAATTACACGGCTGTTATTAGTCAAAGCGAGTTAATTAGTCTCGTTCCTGTGGATTCCAGATCATGTCGGGATTCCAGGTAATGAACTGGCAGATAGAGCAGCAAATGAGGCTGCTACATTGTAGCCGATTTCGAAGGTCCCAGTTCCAGCTATTGATGTACGTAATGATTTTACAAATTATTAACGTTACAGAATGTTTTATAATATTGCATTGAACACATATAATAGTGTACAAAATAAATTAGTTAATATATTTTAATATGTAAAAAAAACATACTTTACAATTTTTCTAACCGCTTCAAAACCATATATAATTCTTTTTTCCGCAAAAAATCCACCACCGGGATTATTAATTTCTTCCCTAATACCGCCGAACAATTTGGCAATATACCTGAAATAACGCAAAAACATTTAATATATAGAATTTCTTTCAAGATAACAATTGTAAATAATTACTAATTATTTATAAATACATAATCGTATTAAAATATATAAAATTAAAAAAAAGAAAAAAAAGTTAATCACTATAAAAATTTTGTTATTAAACGCAAAGTTTTTCAACAATTACGTCATATATGCTTGATAATGACGTAATTGTTGAAAAGCTTCGCGTTGAGTAAAAAAAATTTATAGTGATTAACTTTATTTTTATTTGGTGTTATTAAATCATAAAATCACTACTCTCCGATACATCAACATTATAAAGAAAATTTTAGTTCAGACATATTTTAAAAAATCGACAAATATTATTCCGCGTTTTTGGAGCATTATATATTTAATATAATCATGTTAAACATTTAAAAAACAACATCTTACAATTCTTAAAAAACGCGGAGTGTAATATATTTGGCGATTTTTTAAAAATATGTCTGAACTAAAATTTTCTTAAATAATTAATTATTAATTTCTTACGTAAAGATACTCTTACAAACTATGGAGCATCAACGGTAAAATAAATATCAAATTTGAATCAAACAGCGATTAGGAGAAACATATTTGCCGAAGATAACTTAGTTAAATGTTTACAATTTAATCAAATTAATGAGTGAACATTACCAGGGTTTAATTTTTAAATACTCTAAGTAATTAAATCTACAGGATAATTTACTTACAAAGTTCGATTTTCTTCGTCATAAGGAACAATATCATTCCAAAGGAAACATTTAGATAATCTACAGAATATTCTATACGGTTGCACCAATAAAAACTGACAAGAGATTTGATTTAAACACGAACCCCATTCTTTTATGTAAAATCTGAAAATATGTTTTAAAAATGACAAAACAATCATATTCCATTTATTAAATTAACTAGTAAAACGAGAAAACGTAATTTAATCATATTTGTTTAATTATATATAAATTTTGATAGTAGAAATCAAATTTCAACAAAGAAAAAAATTCGTTAATATGCTGTCTTTTTTTATATAATATCCTCAATAAAATCAAGTATTTCTACCTATCGCGTACAACAGAACCAATAATATTTATATAAACTCTATATCGGTTAACGTACAAACTCGTTAGTCAGTCTATGAACATCATTAATTTTGAATACTGTAAAATAAATAGGCAATCTTCTATAGTGGGCTCAGAGATCTCTATATAGACAGGTTGATCCTTCATTTCTATATAAGTGCATCTATTTTAACCGTCTTAATTTGATTAAGCGGACGACATTATTTGCGAAGTATGCTTACATCCTTTGAGCAATATCCATCACCAGTTGTGCGTTTGAATGTGTCGCTTCTAATAGATGAATTTTCATTTCATGATGATCTCCGATTTCAACCATCGTGTTGGTACACTTACAATTCCATCGGTAATAGGTAGTTGATTGTTTATCGCAAACTGTTTTTTTTTCCTCTAAGCAACACCGCTTCTCGACGTACGTTAGTAATGGTGATATTACCTAGGCAGTAAACGTGGTAGTAGAATGAATTTTACGGTTCTTGTAATTATGTGTAAGGACTACTTAATTAAAATATCAAGTTTCTTAATACGCTAATTGACTGGCAACACTGATGCAGAAAATGCCAATACCAGTGAATATATCTGTAGTCCTGGGGGAGACGAGTTCCAGCTTGAGTTAATCTACCTGCTTATCTAGTTGGACAGGGTGAAGATATTCGTGAAATAACTTGCAACCGTTCATTAGATCAAAGTATTTATCACGAGTACTACAGAAAAACGTAACTAAAACTAGCGGTTAACTACATGATTAAGCGTCGAACATAATTATAATAAAATAACGAAGAATTTTAAAAAACACACTTTTTCGAATCTAGGCATTCAAGAAAATTCGGGGTAACTATTTTTTTTTTTTTTATTTATCGTATCAATTACGAGCTTAAATTAAAGTACAAATACATTAATGTTAAGAAAAATATATCATTTATTACAAATTCACGTCTGACAGTCAATCTGCTGCACCTTCCACAAGTGAATGTAGCCCATTCAGTCCCTTATTCAAGCTGTTTACTTTAACAAATTAACGAGGTACGACATCGTTTGAATGTAGTAACGTACATAAAATATTCACGAGAAGACCGGAAAAATGTTATTGGAGAATCCAAAACCACCCTATTTATAGAGATATCCGCAATACTAATCACCAATCATTTACACCCGTCTCTAAACACCACAAACATGCATAGGCAACTGTAACTTCTGTTGAAAGAAAATTGACATTTTAAACTTATACATCAAATTTCTACACTATATTCGATCGAGATCGTCTAAAAAACAAACTAGAAACCTGAGAGAAGTTTTATAGAAAATGGAAAAATTAACTTTCAATAATATCAATCCCGTTTGGTCACTGCAAATATGCTAATAGTTACTCCGCTTATTGTTTACGATGCTGAATCTTTTTAAATTTAAAATAATTATAAAATATTTTTAAATACTCTATAAGTTCCATGTTGTAATTTAAAATGTTGGAATTTTCCGAATCAGCAACCGAAATCAAACGAATCAAAATGTCAGTCGCTAATTTCCTTTCAGGTTCTTGTGTTGGACGAGCTATCTGACTCCATTCGAGCAGCATAATTATCTAAATATTTTATACACTATTAATAACATGCATTCAAAATTTACGGCAAATAGAATAGAACTAAAAAATGTTGAGGGTAAAATCGGTGTTAACGTATTGTTTTTTATCGTTAATTTTGATTTTAATCACGGTAAAAATTGTTTTATTAACTATTCCTGTTTGATGGAAGCATAACATAAAAGTTTGATCCTACTTAAAAATTTTTAATCTTACACGTTTCCAAGTTCATTGATTCATTGGAAATTCTATAAATAGACGAAACCTTTTCAAACTCCTCACTCTAGGTGATTAACTGAGTCTAGACCAATTCATTTGTTTACCAAAGGTTGAATTTTTATTTGTTACTAGTTTTATAATCCATAAATAGTCCTCAGAATGCTACAGCCAACGAAACAGTCGACTGTGTTTATAAAATATATTTTGTATAAAAAATATTTTTATTCTATTTTCACAACCGGGATACTTTTTTTTAATAAAGATTAAAAATTAAACATTCATTTTACTAACCGTATCAGCAAAGAAATAGTTCATGTTGTTTCCGAAGTATTTATCACACACCAAAATGTTCATAATGGACTGCAAGAAATCTCGTGCATATGGTCTGAACACATGATTACAATTATAAATCACTTTAATAATAAACAACTTCACGTTAATGTATTCAGATTTATTCAAGACATCGAGTATGTATGTCATCAATCGAGAAAGCGACGTCGATATCTGAAAAATATTAAAGTTAGGATATTTGTAATACATACGTTTTAAATTTTAAAATAAAAATACGTAGTATTAAAGTGTAATCAATGCATTTGTCACTGTATACGCTGGCGCTATATAAACAAAATAATATGATTAAATATTTTGTTAATATTTGGTAGTATTCATGAATAATTCGAAGTAAGTTCTATTGTGTCTATCGATTATATCGTGTCTTTCGCGTTCACTATCTCTTTGTTTACGGTTATTTCAATATACATTTATCGGGCTAATCGTTTACCGCAACCAGATATATCGACGTATCGCCGTCTGGTAAGTGCGTTTATCTTATCAATTATAATTACACCGGCTGTGTATTATCACAGCTGCTACTATACACATAATACAGCCTAATAATAATACTGTATTAAATACCACTACTTACGCCGAAAAAATTAAAACCGATTTCGTCGGCACTACATTTTTGCATTCGGCTGAAGATCAAGGGATTATTTTCGACCATGTCTATGTAATAGAGAACTATTTATCAGCTCTAATGAACTACGTAAACGGTCCGAAAAACATTATCGCAGCCTCTAAGGTTAGCCTAAATCGTTTTGTCGTATTCTTCTCAACTTGTCAATCATTTTTTTCGCAATAACGACGGATTTATGCTTAACTCAACGCTAGTTAAAGCAAGGAGATTAAAACCTACATCTAACAAAATTCAATCCTGCAAGTCACTCTTTAATAATAGTTGCAGTTATAGTGAAGTTAATATCGAACATTTTGCAACAAACTTAGTTAAGATAACAGATACCTGCACACCCATATTCCTTAGTTAAGTATCATGAGCATAAATCAGTTCCATGGTGGAACTACGATTGCACATTGGCATTGAGAAGTAGAGGAAAAGCTCTCAAGACCTTAAAGAGAAATCCTAGCAATGAAAATGTTATTACCTTCAGGACAATGAGAGCTAAAACTACCTTTACATTTAAACAAGCTAAAAGGAAATCCTGGCGTGACTTTACTTCTACAATTACTGTTAAAACCTCACTCACAGAAGTCTGGAATAAGATCAGATTTCTTGAGGCCAATAAAACACATCAACTTCCATCAACAATTATCACTAAAAATAATGAATTACTCTCTAATTTTAATTTTAATTTGAATATCAAGAAAATATCGGAGTTGATTGCGCAACACTTCTCCTCATCTTCTAATAAATATGTACACGTTAAACACATCGATCCAAATATTGAAGATAGAATACAAGAACCCTACCATCAGGAAATTATAATCAATGAACTGCATGATGCAATAAGTAAAACACTCTCAACAGCTGTAGGACTAGATCGCTTTCGCATTAATATGTTGAAAAAAGCTCCTGAACAAGTTACACTTATACTCTTAAAACTGTTTAATGATATGCTGATGACAGGTTCCTTCGCATCCTCATGGCGCACTGCTGTAGTTATACCATTACTAAAACAAGGTAAAAATCCATTTTTAACGATCAGTTATAGACAAATTTTCTTGACATCGGTCTTGTGTAAAGTTATGGAGAATATAATTAATAATAGACTACAATGAATACTTCACTCACATTCACTACTCTCCAAAATTCAATGTGGTTTTGTGCCTACCCGTTCAACTAATGATCAGTTAGTCTACTTGCAAAACTCAGTTCTAAATGCTTCCGCAAAACGCGAACATCTTCTGGCAATATTTTTCGATTTCCAAAAAGCATTCGATACTGTCTTGAAACATACGATAATAGAACAACTACACAACTGGAACATTTGAAGACGTATAACTGTATTCATTAACAATTTCTTGAATCATCGAAATTTTGTGGTAAAAATTGGTAATATAATATCTAACAACCTAAGTCTTGTAAATGAAGTCCCTCAAGGTTCTGTGCTCGGACCAACATTATTTAATATTACTATTAACTCCATTACCGAGATTAAATCTCCAATTCGTGCAATACTCTTTGCAGATGATCTAGTAATATTCATATCATGCAAAAATACAGCTATTGGGGAGTTAGCTTTGCAAAATACCACTAACAATTTAATTAAATGGTCAGAAGATCACGGTTTACAGTTTTCATATTCAAAAACAAAATCAATTCACTTTTGCAGATATCATAGCTGTAATAATCAACTTAATATAATTATTCCATGTACAGATATTACTTATCTTGGGTTACATTTTGATAACAAATTGACGTGTAAAATGCATATAAAACATCTTATACTGTCTTGCTCACGCAAATTAAATTTACTACACAAACTAACACATACGTCTTATGGTGCAGATAAAGACTCATTATTAAACATTTACAGAGCCTTGATACGTTCCAAATGTGATTACGGATTTACAGCTTATTCATCCGCTAAACCAACACAGTTTTATTCTTTGGATTTAATACATCACAAAGAAATTCGTCTCGCTCTCGGAGCTTTCTCTACAACGCCAATTATCCATTATGAAGCAAATGAATTACCCCTAGATCTACATCGCCACTTCTTCTTCTTCATAGTGCCATCTCCGTTAACGAAGGTTGGCTACAACGAGTGAGAAACTGGTCCTGTTTCTGGCCGAATGTATTAGTTCGTTGGTTGAGCATCCCGTCCAATTTTCCAAATTTTTCATCCACGACATTCTTCTGCGTCCTTTTCGTCTACATCCTTCTAGTTTTCCTTGTATAATTAAATGTATCAACTATCGCCACTACGTAATCTTAAAATTTTACATAAACTTACTTAGTTTTAAGCAACTACCATTACAAATAGCTGCAATCATGAAAGATTCAAGATTACTGTATATGAATACAAATGTTTCATACAAAGTAAAAACAGCGCTACTTGTTATTCAGCTTTCTGATCTCCCAACAATTACACCTATCGATCCATTCCTGTTACCTCCTTGGAAGACAAACTTTGTCATTCTTAATACTGATCTTGTAGCATACTGCTCCGAGAACAAAAACATATCTCAACAAAAAATCAATAAATTCCTTTCTCAATACAGCCCCTTTTCAATATACTATACAGACGGATCAAAAAATGAAGATCGCTGTGGCTGTGCTGCCGTGTATAATGATGACATAGTCCATTACCCACTTCCATCGTACTATAGTGTCCTATCATGTGAACTATTTGCAATTCTGCAGGCTATATTAATTGCATCTTTTAAAAATTAGCGGGAAATTTTCATTGTCACAGATTCGCTGTATTCGATCAAACAGCTGAATGAAAATTCCAAATACATTTAATTCTACAATCAGCAAGCAAAGTCTGCAGACCCATATACTTTGGATTCATGGACATAGGGGATATGGAAGGCATGAAGAAACAGATCGAGCTACGATGTCTCCTGCAGAATTACTTTCAGCAACATGTTCCGATATGCGTCGCTGCATGTTCCATAAATTTAAGGAACAAGCAACAGTCAGATTTTCTGGTTTACCACAACTTAGTGGCATCTGGTCTATTCAACGTGTTCATCACACAATACAGGATAAATTGCACAGGTCACACTCGTTTGACTCATTCTTATATCATATCCAAAAGCGATCCTCCTACTTGTTCATCCTGTAATGTTCAAATCAGCTCATATTTTACTCCACTGTTCTCTGTATAACTCTATTCGCTTTTCATTACAGTTTTCTAACACACTTAATGAAATCCTTTTACCTAAAAGTGAAAATACTCTTATAACTTTCCTCGTTCGCACTAAATTATCTTCACACCTATAATAACGGAATAATAGACTCCGTGCTTTTAGCCTGTGTAGCAGTACATGGCACGGAAGATTGAAAAAAAAACACGTATTATTTAACGAATCAATTCTAAATACTATCGTAATTTGCACAAACTGAAGTGAAGATCTTTTTATAAATTATTTCCATTACAACCTTAACTGAACTTAAATAAGTAACTAAGATATAACCTAACAGAGAATGTATCTTATTACGCAATATAAAACAGTTAACATAATCGCTAAAGTTTCCTTAAATATATTTCTTTACGAGATTTAGGTATTGTGTTTTATTATACTTGGGTCCAATATTTAACCGCGTACCAAAAATTTAAAAAAATGTCGAAATTTTGCAATAGATGTTTTTATTAATCCTTACAATTACGAAAGGCCAAATCTCTACATAAAGGGACTCGTCCCAAGTTGAGGTAACCTGCACGTGGAAGGTGGAGGGCCTTTCAAATAGTGAATAATTCGCTGTTCTATACTAAAGTCGCTCGGGAAACATCCTTCGTTGCCATAGTTTTTTTCTCATTCTTAATATCATAAACGTTAACAGTTTCTCTCCACCATAATTTAAAATTATTTATAAAACGATAAAATTATAACAAAACATCATAATTATAAGAAAATACCTGTCTGTGTCTTTCATTTTCTTCATGCGCATATAGAAGAAAGTCACATAATCTTTGCATACATTCGTGATCGTTAAAATCAACCATTTCTAATTTGATAGACGATTCTGTGTCATTTCTCTTTAAAAAAAAAAAAATGCAAATATGTAAAAATATGTCACATACATTTTTTTAAATAAGAAAATAGTTGCAAATAAATTGGACAATTATTATTGAATTTTAGATTATCACAAAACAGAAAAAACTATACATAACATCATGATAAAAAAAAATAGGTAATCAAAATATTCTTCGGGGGATTACCGTCTCAACGTAGCGGCCTATGAATTTGTAAATTACGCTACAAGCAGTATATTTTACCAAAAGGACCTCTTCAGCTAAAAAAACAACAAAGGAAGGATCAGATCAAGAGTACTATACTGACAGTGGAAACAACACTATCAGTACTATCTATAGGTTAGAAAAGAAAGTTCAAAACAGGCAGATATTTTTAGGGTGTAAAGTATATATTACTAAAACAATCATAAAACTGCGATGAGAAAAGTAATTGGAACCTACTTCTTACCTCGGAACATTTCAATCGTAAAAAAGCATCATGAATGAACTATGTGCTCCAGGCCAGAAATTTGGTAGGATATCTGATGTAAAATATGTGACTACCCGTAATAAGGCAAAAACTATAGGAAAAATATACTACTGGCCAAAATAAAATAAAAATGGAACATAGAATGTGAGGTATTTAAAGACAACACGAAAACTGTCAAAATCAAAATAGAAAGAAAAAAACACATATATTTGAAATAAAACACGAAATAAAATAATATATTCAGGATATGAAAGAAAAAATGGGTTGAAACTTAATAATAAATGAGAAGGCAATATAAATCCTTATATGCAATTTGATGATAGAACATTTCAGATAAAGCTGAACAGTTCTTGCAACAACAACGATAATAAATATTCGCATGTCAACATGCAGTTATAGTAGCAACTAAGAAATAGAAGAAATACACGAACAAGTAGAAGAAATATGAGGACAACCTAATTACATTAAGGAACTTGAAGCGATCGTAGAAATTGAAAAAGATAATAAGTGATCGAAAATTGTAATTTAAATAAAAGTAATGAGAGGGGTGAAAAATTTTTAAACTTTTGTATTGAAAATAAACTGATAGTAGAACACACACTTTTCAAATAACCACCCACAAAGACATACATATGGAGAATGTCCGATGATCAAGGCAGGTATAAAATGTATTATATCATAGTAGGAAGTATAAATCAAATAAAGCCATGTAAAACACAATCAGAAGCAGATATAGATAGTAACCATGACCTGATTGATGGCATCAAGACGACAGTGTAAAAAATTGAACTCGAAAGAACTAACAGAAGAAACTGAAATATACCAAAAATTAAAGATACGGAAAAATAAATCAATGATACTTTAATGAACAACGAATACATTGTAAACGAAAAACAGAATAACACGAAAGAAAGAATAATAAATACTGTAAAAAAGACATTATGAAAAGAAAATAAAACATACAAGATATCAAAACGCCTAAACTAATGGAATAGATGAAGAAATACAATAGTGCGAACCCCACAGAAATACAAAAAATACAAAATCATAATAAACAAACAAGTATAAAACAAAAAAAAAATAGAATGCCTTGAATCAAAATACCGTTTATTTGTTGTTTTTTTTTTGCGACGATACTCTATAGACGATGGACCTATAATTATGGAATCAGAAGTAATGCATGCAATTAAACTAATGCATCCCAGGAAAGCAACAGGGCCGGACCGTATATCAGGGGATTTATTCCGCTTATTAGAAGAATAGCATATAAAAGATTTAACAATTCTTTGTGTCTATATCTCTGGCAACATCCCCTCAGAATGGTTGAAATCTTCATTTATTCTGATTCCTAAAAAGCAATATCCTAGAGAATGTGGCGACTACAGAACAATCAGCTCGATGAATCATATACTGAAAATTTTTCTGAGAATTATTTACCATAGGATTAAAAGGAAATGCGAGCAATATTTATCGGCAACACAGTTTGGCTTCCGCCCTGGTTATGGAACCAGAGAAGCATTGGCGGCATTAAGAATAACTGTACAGAAGTCCAGAGAGATGAATAAAGACGTCTTTATGTGTTTCATCGATTACGAAAAGGCGTTCGACAATGTAAAGCACGATAGACTGATGATAATGCTTCGAAATATGGGCGTTGATAGCAAAGATTTGAAGATTATAAGATATCTATATTGGAACCAAGAAGCTGAGTTAATACTTGACAAAAATGAGTCAAAAGTTAAATTTGAAATTAAACGAGACATACGACAGGGTTGTGTATTATTCCCGTTGTTATTTAACTTATATGCCGATCAGATTGTCCGGCAAGCCATAATAAAGCAAACGTACGGAATTAAGATTAACGGAAAAATTATTAATAATATCCGATACGCGGATGATACGGTCGTACTAGCAAACAGCCATCAAGGCCTACAGCGACTGCTACAAAAATTTGATGACGTTGGCAAAACATACAGTCTAAATATAAAATAACCGCAAATAATGAAGTTATTGAAAAAGTGAATAGATTTAAATATTTGGATTACTATGTCACTAGTAGTCTCGATGCGGATGCCGAAGTTAAAGCACGGTGCAGTTACGCACGAGTAGCCTTCAATAATATGAAAAAATTATTATGTAATCGACCGCTTAGTCTGAAGATAAGACAAGATATAGTTCGATGTTACATCCAGCCAATTTTGTTATACGGCATTGAGGCTATGCCTCTAAATAAAAACATTTGAACCTATACGAAGCTGTGCAAATGTGGATACATAGGAGGATGCTGAGGATACCTTGGACAGCAAAAATATCCAACAAAGATGTCTTAAAGAAGGCGAATACAGATCGACAATTACGGAATATTATTATAAAGAGAAATGTGTCATACTTTGGCCATATCATTAGAGGTGCAAAATATGAAATTTTACAGATTATTATACAGGGGTCAGATAGAAGGAATAGGAAGTTCGGGAAGAAGGAGGACAGATTGGCTGAAAAATATAAAAAACTGGACCGGCGCATCTTCAATACAATTAATGGCAGATGCGAGACAACGTAAAATCTAGTTGGCACATTGGTGACCGCCTACGCTCTCTTGAGTATGGCACATAGAAGAAGATAATATAAAAAGTAAGGAGAATGGAGGATCAAAGTGGGAGGTGTAAGAACGTCGATGTTCCGATTCACCGATGACTAATTGAAGGAAAAATGGAAGGCAAACGCTGCAGAGGAAGACCTAGGAATACAGCCAACAGATAATAAAAGACACAGGAGCAGCAAGTTACGCAAATTTAAAAAGAAAAGCCGAAATAAGGGAATTCTAAGGCCTAGTTAGATAAACAGGATCGCAAATCATAAAGGTTGTCTGGAAAATAAGAAGAAGAAGATACAATGTATGTAAACCGGTTACAACATATTTTATATGTTGCCAGTCAAAATGGGAAAAATTAATAGCGTAAGAAGAAATAACTCTAAGATGGAAAAGATACGTGAAAAATTATATAGCGAAACCAACAATACTAAAAAATACATACAGCAAGATATTAATATCAGTAAAATGTCAAATGTTCAATTTCCTAATTTTGAAAAAGCTAACGTGATAGATTCTTCGACTCCCGATTTTGTCTTCAGTTAAATTATGATTTGTGCAATTGAACAATGCTTCATACCAAGGTAACTAACGTAATTATATTTGGAATATGGTAGAAAATATGGTCTAATTGCGTGGTAAAACAACTTCTCTTCCAAAGCATACAAAGTAGATTCGATGTCAAAGACGAGTTGTATATAATCTACTGTAAATCCAGTTATAGTAATTTTGAATTGTATTTCAAAATTTTAAAGATAAGGCAGATATTTTTTTCATTTTTCAGTTATAGCGTCAATTCGATTGATTTCTATGATTGTTTTTTAACTGAAAGTATTTTTTTGGCGAAATTTACAAATTTATTGGTATAATTATCAAAAATAAATTCGTAATTAATAACTACATTGGACTGTCTTTTTAAAGTTAAATCGTTTAATCAACATGTAAATATCACTACGGGTATACGTAATAATTAAACTCGATATGTTTTAATTTACGCTGCGATGAGTTTTTATATTGCAGTTAAAATAATGAATAAATAACAAAACTCATCCTAATAAAGTTGAATCGCAAGCTGCATTGAAGTAAAACATAGAACTTCATAAACGAAATAATAAGTGACTTAAAATTGTACAAACTTCCGTATCTATAAACGATTCCGCGCGGACACAACAACCGGTCATATCGAATTTGATCACATCTTCGGCTAACGAGCTGTACGACAGATACTGGGACGGAATTGTTTGATCAGCAATACGCGATGTCTTGATATCTTTTCGTTTACGAATAAAATAGTTCATTTTTTTCGGCAACTGTGAGTGTAAAAAAGAAAATATTTGAAAAAAAAATGATTATAAATATAGATTATCGCATACGTGCAAGTACTAAATTCATGTAACATTAGCAGTAAGTAATATTATGATATATTGTTTTATCTTTTTTCTTACAATTATCGAAATTTAACGGAAACTATTTTAAAAATAAATTACGTTTTCATATTATTATTATAGTACAAGTAAATTTAAACGTTTAAGAGAACATATTGAAAAGAAAAAACGAAATATAGACGCATTACTATTAACTAAACAATGGGCCAGAAAGTGGAAAGTTGAAATAAATAACCTTAAGTCATCGCATGTCACTTTCACAACTACACGACAGAATTTCCCCTCAGTTACATATTGCGGTCGGATGATACTAACAGCGCCAAAAGTTAAATATTTATGGTTAACATTCGATCGAAGATTAACGTGGGGACCGTACATCATAAATACGCGGTAAAAGCTGACGCTTCTATTGCACCAGTTGTATCCGTTAATAGGGCGCAAATCGCAATTTCGTCTTGCAAACAAAGTCCTCTTATACAACACAGTAATTGCTCCTATCTGGAAATATGGTCTCGAGATGTACGGTTCGACGTCCAAAACCAACCTAAATAAGATACAATCGTTTCAGTCGAAGGTTTTTGAGAATTATGACAAATGCACCATTTTATGTTCGTAATGATATCATACATCATGACCTCGGAATACCAACCGCTGCAACAAATCACAGACGGCGATACAGGAAAATGGCACTCAGTGAAAATCCAAATCCGCTAATATCACGAATGTCGACAACGCATCTTCCAGATAACCCTGTCAGACGTCTTAAAAAAGGTCTTACGTCATCATAAAATGGAGGAAGAATAAATATAAATCAAACAACATTATCCATTGGGATATGTTGCTTATCTGATATTTTTCTCTTTTTTTTTCGCAGCTGTGTTTATAATCTTCATATAGATTGGTTCACACACACACCAAAAAAAAAAAAAAAGTGAAGCATGAATCAATTTATTTATTAATTACGTTTTAATTATAAGCAAAAATTGTGAGAATTTATGTCCGTTTAAAATAATAAGTTATATGAAATTATTGGAAGTTACTAAGAAACTTAAAATAATAATAATAAACTATATTTAAAACTTTAAAATTATATCCTAATAAATTAGAATAAAAAAATGTACTGTAAATTCAAACTACATAAAAGCAAACATCGAATCATATAACAAATCTTTGGAATGTCTTACTTATTAAAAGGCTCTGTAACATTAACACGGCCATTCATGTTTGAATATTCTTTATAAATTTACACGTTTAATAAAATATAATTTCCAACCAATCAAATTCAGTTTAAATATTAACAGAATCTCATTAGAAATAAATAAATTCTCATTACAAAGGCGCAAAGTAAAATCAAAATCAATCATATGAGAAAAAATTAAATATAGTTAAAAAAAATTAAATTAATTTATTTATATAAAATTTTAAAAATGTGTGATTTTTCATTGTGCACATAAGCTGTTTTTAATTTTTAATATTCAGTTTTCAAATTTGACGAAAACTTCATATAACTTATACAACACCAAAAACGATTTTGTTTTATCTATTAACTTTTTTGTTTTTCTTTGTTACACAGAATGTCGAATTTATTTGTTTAACAACCTTAGTCTTAATTATTTTTTAATTACTGTCATCTTTAATAGGTCACACAACGAGTTCATCTAGAATTGTTCAACTTTTGTGGATTGCTATACATATTTTTGTTATTAATCGGAATATGGCGCTTAATACGTCCTTTATCCTTCTCCATTTGCTACATTCAATAATATTATCTTTAAAAATTTTCGTACGCACACCCTTATTTATACAGATAGATGGCTTGGGGAACGGGAGCAACAATGTTCATTCCATCTCTTAATGTTAGTAACTTCTACATTATTATCCGATATTTATTCCGCATTTACCGCTAAGTGTGTAGAGGTATTAACAAACCTTATCGTTCTTAATTGATATGAAGCTTTCGGGTAGTTACCTCATTATTACCGACTCACGAGCATTTATGGAAAACAATTAGAACGCGTCAGATATTTCATTCATCATGTTAAAACTTAATCATATTTAATGCTCGGCTATATTTGTGTCTTTCTTAAGACATGAAATTGTATATTCATTGGCTAAATGGATTCTCATAGTTTTGTATTTTCTTTAGTTTCTGCACATATACGTTTCATATTCAGTACTAACAATTACAACCGTCTCTTCGTAACTTTCCATGGGTCTACTTTTTCAAAAACGTTAAGCGTAAAGGAATTGTACTTATCATCAGATTACGATTCGATCATTACTTGTTGCCGGATCACTTATTCCTTATGTAACTTAGAAAAACTCCTTACTGCCCTCTCCATACCGGACGTGCAATTTACAATTCATATCGTGTATTCTTCGAATGTCGTTCTTTAGTAACGATGCGTTCCGAACTATACCTTAAATTATTGCGCTTATCATATAACGATCCTCATACGATATATTGTCCCTTCTTCATCTTGAGAATTTACATCTGTTTCCGGACACCGAGAAATTGTCCACGTGTATAGAAATATGAGTTAATTCGTACGTACAGCGTTACGTTGGGTAAGATGTAAAGGCATATCCCCGTGAAAAAAAATAATAATTTATTATCAAATAATTTTCATTTCAGTGTAAATACTTACTTCCTCTGGTTCCATTGAAAATTTAAAACGTTTATCAACATCAACGAGTCGCCTGAAAATATCGTAAGTAATATATTCGATTTTCACCAAATCCTTCGAAACGTATTGCACCAATACTACAAAAACATTGCATGCTGCGCATAAAAATTGACGATAACGTTGTTTTTCCTTCGCGTGGATTTCAATTTTATATTCACGAGTAAATCTCAAAACCCTAAAATCGAATAATACATAAAACAAGAATTTATATAGTCGGCACTATTTCTTAGAGTACTACATAAACGGTATTCGTTTGAACTTATATACTAAAATTCGATAATTTTGAGAAGTAATAAAACACACTTGCGATATTGACGTCGATGATTTTAAAATATTTTAAATTGTTTCTTACATCACATATACGAAATAACAGGAGTCTAATTTCTAATATGCGTTACTTACCACGAGGCTACCTCGCTTGTGAAATTTTTGCAACCAAATTTCTGGATAAAGTCGGAATTATTACCATGTATATCGGAAGGTATACATATACACATGGTTTCCAATAATACGCAAACAGAATGCTTTGAAATTATTTGAGATTTTAGCTGAAACGGCAAAAGGTTATAAAACAATTATAATAAATTATTTAATTTAAAATAACACAAAAATTAAATTACATTATTGTAATAATAACAGAATTTATCAACCACATTTAATTGCAACTTTAAATGCGTTCATACTTTAAAAATTAGCTAGTTATTCCTGTAACAAAATTTATATATATATATGGTGTCCAGGCAGGAACCTCCACGGACAGTGACAGAAAAAGCTTATAATTTTGCAAAAAAATTTGTGCTTAATACGCTGACAAATCCTGCCACCATCGAGACGCAACGTACCGATAACGATCGAAGAGCAAAGAAAGGTCTTTTCAATTTAGGTCTTAACGATGATCTCGATAAATATCGAAGGTCTGACAACAAATTCAGTACTCCTATCAGCATTATGCAAGGAGAACGAATGTGATATATTGGTTCTACAAGAAACCCATTTGGCTGAATGAAACAATCCGATTGGAACAATACATCAACATTAATGGAATCAAATAAGACACTCAAACCCCAGAAGTGCCATATAAGTACGTATCGAATTCTGGAAATATCGAAAATATTACTGTTGACCTAGAACAACAACCCACCTGAACAATCAGTTTGTGTTTACAGCTTTTGCGGATATTATAAAAAAAGAATCTAATATTATCATAGGCGACTTCAGCAGTAACAGTGAACCATGGGGTTATTGTGAATCTGACCTGAATGGTGATTCTATTAGAACACCGAGTCCCAGAAAATTGCTTTTCATTAATACATGATCCAAAATTAGCTCCATCTTTCCACAGCAGACGTTGGTGTAGAGTATACAATCCGGATTTTATATTCGTATGAGAAGAATCCATACGTTTTATGTATCGCAGATATGTACTTGATCCCACACCAAGAACACAGTATCGGCCTATTATGCTAGAAGTCAATGCAGTGATCAAATCAAACACAGTTCCTTTCAGACGAATATATAACTTTAAGAAAGCAAATTGGGAAAATTTTTGGAAGATGCCAGAAATATAGTTAATGGAAGTGGAACCGTCTCCTAAGAATTATGATAAATTTGTATAAAATATTGGTAAATCATGAAGGTCATCAATACATCGACGCTGTCGACAATAGTATGTATCTGGATTGGAAGAATTGAAACATAAATTGCAGCTGTCCTTACATAAATATGAACAGTCGCCTTTCAGTGCGGAGTCATTATAATTGGGAGATGAAATTATTGATACTCATTCTAATGCTTTATGGTTAAACAAATAGCCTGCAGATAATTTTTTTCATAATTTTCCGTAACAGTCTTTCATTAAGAGCAGTTCTTGCGTATACTTACTTGTCTGGATACAGCGTTTAATAAGCTTCCTAGTGTTTTAGATGTTTGAGTTCTCGTCGGTGTTGTATTAATACGTTAATATTTGATACAGATACTTTATAGGCATTATTTTTTAAGTTGTTATTTACCGTCATTTGTTATTTACTAGAGCAGTCATGATGGGGTTATTATATTATCAGTCGAGTTCGCTGATGGAGCATTCTTCGAGTAATGATTTTATTTCTACTGGAAAATTACTTAGAACCTACATGGCTAACTTGACATTTTAGCAGAATTTTGACAATTTGTATAAGCCATGCATATGAGGAAGTTAATTTTATGACGCCCATTTGTTCAGTTACTCTTGATTTTATTTTAAATCAGTAGTTTGTATTCTACCGGTTGTTGTATTAATGTAATAATTTTAGTCACTCATTTTTAAGAATAGCCCCGAGATTGTAGCACGCCTTTTAATTATTACTATGGCCTACTGAGTACGAAAAGTATTCTTCTATTTAATATAAATTAAGAAAAAATAATCAGCAACATCTTATTGTATCACGCATTTATGACGACGGTATATATCTCTATAATCGCGATATAGATTAACACCTTGATTAAAATATATGTTGAATTTATGTTTACTTTGTGTGTAATTTTTCTTTTTGAAAAAATTAAATTTAAAGCCTATAAACTACGAACAGTTTAAAAAGCTACACGCATAAAGAGGTTACGTAGAGTTACAATAGAAAACCTAATACTCACCAGAGGCGATCTCGTTTCGAATGGTCTCGTTAAAGTACTGCGCATCGTTTCTATATTATTTAAGAAAAATAATTTCACTGTAACAGGATCAGCTGCTAAAAGCATAGGTACTAGACAAAATTTGACAACACCAAGCGCACCTTCTAATTTGATTTGACTATTATCAAATGGAATACGAAGAATTTCTACCTGCTCATCAATTGATAGCCTTTAAAAAAAAAATTTAAAAAAAATAAGAATTTCGGTATCATTATAATCTATACTTCTATACTAATATATAAAACTGTAATGTCTGTCTGTGAATTGCGATTTTTTCATTATAACCATGCACTGAGCTATTTTTATCACACAAACAGAAAATGTATTTGTTAAAATTTTTGTCTGTCTGTCTGTTTCAATTTAACTCAAAAACTATTAAAGCAATAATGATGAAATTCAGCTTATATTATTGGATTCGTTATAAGACAGAAATTACAAAAATTTACAGCTTTAAAAGGCAGGAGACGCGATATCTTTGTCAGATCGTTCCAAATTTATCGGCCGCCTAAAAACGAGAAACAGTAAGCGGAACGATTATGAAATGCGCAACATACGGCCTTCACTAACGTATTATTTATTTATTTATTTACAAAACAATACGACGTACACAACAGCATAACGCCAATTACAGTGTACGCTCTTACAGAATAATTATAAAGTAAAAGTATGAACAAAAATAAAACTGAACCACACTCACAACACGCTAATTAATATAAATAATATTTAGATTGAAAACAAAAAATTACTAATACAAACCGAAAAATGATTCTAATGAAATACAATACCCACATACAAACACACATCCGAAAAGCACAAAAAAAAAACAGAAATATACCAGTCATACACCCATACTCTCATGTAAACAAACTCTCCATCGGGGCACGCACATATGACCAAAATAAAATAAACTTACTGAAAAGTAACAACTGAAATATAGAGTTTAAAAAAATTTATTATATACAAATTTACTATCGAAATGAATATCTAACTGTGGATGAATATTTAGTACGTTATTATACAGACGTACGGTGAATAAAAGTGTTGAGTTGTAACCTAGATTTGTACGCGCATGCGATTCATAGAAAATACGATGTGACCTACTATTAACATTGGGAACCATAAATGAAATTGTAGATAATAAATAATTGTCATCTATGCGAGCGTTACAAAGATCATGCAGGAACCTCAACTTACTTATCTTTCTTCTAGCTCTCAAGGATTTAATATTTAGGAAATCGCATAAAATATTATAACTTAAAAATGTTGAATAGACCCCAGTTTGACGGTAATAAATATACCTCAAAAACTGAGATTGAACTTTTTCCACCATATGAATATATTTAGTGTAGAAAGGATCCCAAACCACAGATGCGTATTCTAATTGCGATCTTACAAGAGTGTTGAATAGTAACAGCGGAGTCCTAGGATCACGAAATACGCATGAATTTCTAATGATGAAACCCATAGTTCTGTAAGCATTTTTGATAACATTACCAATATGAGTTGCAAATTTAAGCTCGTTGTCAATATAAACCCCCAAATCCCCAACACAGGTTACATTACAAACTTGAACATTACCCATAGAGTAATCAAAGAGACATTTATTTTTTGTACAAAATCGAATATAAACACATTTCTTATAATTAAAAGGTAAATAATTATTGTCGCTCCATGTCATCATTCTACATAATTCATCTTGCAACAATTCACAATCACTGACAGTTTTAATTGATCTAAAAATTTTTAAGTCATCAGCAAATAATAGAAATTTTGAATGTAAGTTAATTCCTATATCATTTATGAAAATATTAAATAATAGTGGACCCAAATTAGACCCCTGTGGTACTCCGAAAGTAGGAGTGTATTGTTTTGGACTGGTATCCGTTAAATAATACGTAACACACACGCGAAGTTAAATATGATCTAAATAACTGTATGTAATCGTCAGAAAATCCGTATTTTTTTTTTTTTTTTTTTTTTTTTTTTTTTTATGGGGATGCCTTTACAGCTTACCCAACGTGGAGCCGTAATAATCACTAACTCATATTCTTATGAACTCGGACAACTTCTCGAGAAAAGTCGCTATGTCCGGGAATAAATCTAGATTCTCAACATGTAGAAGGGACATTACATTATAAGGAGGACCACCACGAGATGCGTAAAGTAATTTGAGATACAGTTCAGAACGTAGTGCAGTTAATGAAGGACATTCGAAGAACACGTGATCGGGGTTGCAGACTACACGACCAGCATGTAGAGGACAATACGGATTATCTCTAAGCTGCATAACGAACAGGCGGTCAGGCAACAAGCAATGCCCAAACCGCAATCTGCTGATAAGCACGATTCCTCTCCGCTTGATGTTTTTGAAAACGTAGAACCATGGGAACCTAGGGAGAGACGGCTGCAGCTGATAATACGCAGTAAGAGGCGACCGCTGTATGCACTCCATATATGTCTGATCCCAGTGCTTTTTATGAACAGACTGTGTAAAGTGAATGACGTCACGAGAAGAAACTGAAGAGAATAAAACACCACTAGAAGAACCCCTTTTAGCTATTGCATCTACCATTTCATTGTCGGGGACTCCTCGATGTATCCGTAATTATGCTAACTTAACCAGAAGTAAACTATGGCTGACTTTGTCAAAAGCCTTACTAAAATCCGTATAAATACAATCAACTTGAAGACGCTGCTCCAAACAGTCAGTAATTAATTTTGTATATGTAACAAGATTAGTTGTAGTAGATCTAGACCTTAAGAAACCGTGCTGTTCAGGAACAACTCTAGGCAAAAAAATTTATATAATCTTTCATATAAAATTGACTCTAATATTTTGCTGGGTACACATAGTAGGGAGATAGGGCGATAGTTTTCAGCTACACAACGATCACCAGACTTGAAAATTGGAACAACCTTAGCTGTTTTTAACAATACAGGCCATTTACCTGTACCAATAATAAGATTGAACAAGTATATAAGTGGCTTTTCAAACTCTACCGAACATAGTTTAAACAATATTGCCGGTAATCCATCAGGCCCAACACTCCACTTAGGTTTCAGAATCTTAATAGATTTTTTATAATCATTTATGGTCATTGGAGCAAGTTTTAAGTGTCTTCCATCTTTAATTAAAGAGGTTTTAAGTGTCATGAAGCTGTCGGTCACATGAACAGATGAAAAATACTCTGCAAAAGCATTTGAAATATTCTTACTAGAACAATGATCTATATTTTTGTATTTTACTACGCTAGGGTGTAGCCGATCATTACATCTATATTTAACAAAAAGCCCAAAAATTGCTATTGTTTTTTTGAATACCAGCCTCGGTCTTAAGAATATAATCATCATAAGAATTCCTTATTAGCTTTTTAACTTCAGCCCGTAGTTTACTAAACTTAAAATAATCAGTTTCCTTACGGGTTCTACGATAGGATTTTCTAAACTTAGTTTTCAGTTTTAGTTAAACTCCGCAAAAACTAATTTACATTTGTAAATTACCCGAAAAAAAATAAATAGAATAAACGATTTGATATAAAAAAAATTATACCTTTCATTCAATTTAATAATGAAGTTTTGAAACGAATTGAAAATCTCTTCTTGTAATCGGTGTTCTGGATCAGCAGCAACTACGTCGATAATGTATCGTAATATTGTAGAACAGCACGAAGTCTCCAAAGTGTATAAAATTTTACTAAACAATACTTTGTAAGTTATATATTCACCGCTATTTTCAGTTAAATCTGAAGAAACTGGAGAAAAGTATTCCACCGTTAATACTTTCAATGAATCCCTGCAATAACGCGTAATACAAAATTCGTTATAAAAGCAATCACGTAAAATATTTAATAACGCTGAACGCGAAATATATGTGGCGACTGAGGAAAGAAAAGAAATGACATCATCTTTTATATTTCCGTTTACTATTAATATGATAATAATAACACAAATTCATCTTTTTCATCAAGCACTAGAGTTAAATTGTTAATTTTTTATATATCAGAAAGGATGTATATGATTTAACTTTTGCAAAATAATTTATCGGACCAAATATCCGTTTTTCGTCGCGCATTATATATCCCAAAAACGTTAAACCCACATAGCCCAGCTTTGTAATAATCCCAACATCATTAAATACATAACCCTATTCGTCATTAATAACCATGAACCACAGGACGTTAAACCCAGTTTACGGTTTTTGGGTTTATGGTTTTCGAAATAATAACGAGTCGAATTATGTGGGTTTATCGTCTTGGTATTTACAGTCTTTAAGATTACGGTTTTCCCTTACAGAGCGCCCCTGATAAGTAATTATCCCTGGGTCTCTAAAAGCATTAATCCTGGCCTGTTTGCATGTTCGCTTCTATGAAATTGAATATGTTCTTAATAGTAAACGTGCGCTGGTACGTAGAGTTTAAAAACACTTGTTAGGAGTAAAATCTTTGAAGAATATCTCTGCTTTTGTGTTTGGTTATTGTTCATTATTTTACATTTGGTATAATTTTATCCGTGTTATTATAAAACTGAATAATGCGAGGGTAATTAAAAAAAAAAAATGTTATTTATAAAGTACATAATTTTCAGCAGCAGCGTAATATTTTCCCAACCGACGAGAGCTAGTATCCAAAATCTGATGATAACTATAAAATAGAATAACAAAGTATATTAGAAATATAATGTTGAAAGCTGAAAGAAAATCAAGATAAATAAATAAAAATAATTAATAAGTGATAAATAGCAGCAACAATAGTCATAATTAAAAACTAATAATACTAATGTGTAAAGTTCCTCACATAGGTAAAACCGTTTAAGACGTCATGCGGATAAACAAAAAATCATTCTTAACACACAGTCTGATTTTCGTCCGGGATATTTCAACAACCGACAAACAGCACGAATTACTTTGTTTATTAGGAATAACTTTAATCGTAATAAACACACTGGTATAGTTCTGCTGTATTTAACTAAAGCTTTCGATACAACTTGACATAAATGTATTATTTACAAAATGATACAATGTCAATTCTCTCGTCATGTAGAATTAATTCAGCAAAAAGATTATTTTACGTTACCATCAATTGAGTCCAGGTCTACTATGAAACCATGCTCAGCGAGGGTTGCTCAAGGTTTGTACTTTGTTTTCATCTGATTTCCCTAATTTGCCTGATGTTCAGATTGATCTTCACGCGGACGACACACTTTGTGTTTCTTATATTCCTAAAGCAATTACTAATAAGTTACAGACAGAAATAAATCGAATATTGCATTATTATTTGTAAAAATGACAAATTGTTTAAACCGTGATAAAATTGAGGCTATATTTTTCACCCGTAGGTGTCCCACACATTACCACATGAAATTAGAGTCCACCGTAGTGAGTTAGTCAAAACATTTTTTATTAAACTGTAATTATATGTATAAATTTTTGTTTACTATATTACCCGTCTTTATAATTCTGTTGTGTGGTGAGCCATCATGGCCGTTACATAATTAATATTTAAAATTTTTGTTTTTATTCTTTTATTATGTAAATTATGTTGAAATATACATTTCTTTCTTTTTTTTTTCTTTCATATAGGTAAAATAAAATGATGAAAGACGTTGCATAAAATAAATGAGATATATGACCACTAAGGTTTCAAACCATGACCATCTAGTGATTATAATAATAATATAGAAATGTCACTTGTGTTCATGAACTGACGCTGTTACATCATCGACCGCAAAAAAAAAAACACTAGACATAGCCGGAATGTCTTTCCATGTCAGTAAGAGAAAAAATAGGAGTGATAAAAAAAATTAAGATAAAAATTTATATTTGACGGGATCTTCAAATCATTTAGAACTAGTACTCCGGGATCCCCGGCTGAAATTTAATGCACGATTCATTGAACATTTAGAAGATTAGAAATTATAAAAAGTAGAAATAAAAATAACTCGTTAAATAATATTATATTTAATGATGAATTAGAATTCTAATGTAATAGTTATATTAATATTTCATAATTGTGTATTACTGATAAAATGGTTCAATGATACATATATATATATATATCTCATCATCGTCGTGTTGTTCATTGTCGAACGTCGTGACTAGCCATTGTAAGTGTATTTTTACATACAAAATGAGCTGGTATTCAAGGCACTATTTATATGTGACGCAGATGCACGAGCATATGATGTTATACGGAGTGGGGTACAACTGCCTTCTCCATGATAATTAAGAATTAAATGATAAAAAAACTTTGTCGCGTGTTGGTTTCGAACCCTCCATCGTCCAGTTGACAGTCGAGCACTGCCCAGTCTTCATAAGTTTTAATGGACATTCTAAAAAGAACAGACTGTTGTTATGGCAAACAAACATATAAACGTGATAAAAAGAACTGATATTGGTATCAAACACCAAGTATTAGCGTCGAACAACACAGAACGAAAAGGTAAGACAAGGTTGCAGATTGTCCCGACTGCCATAAAATAAATATTCTGGAAACACGTTCTAAAAATTCCAAAAGAATGAAGTAAATCGGAAAATAACCCACTGCAGCATGTGACTGTTATGGATTACATTTAAACATCTCTCATATGAAATACATGGTAATAAGGAAATTTAATAGTTTACGAGGAAAAAATATAAAAAATTGTATAATCAGTGATAAATTAAAAGCAATATTACTCGGTAAGAATATAAATATAGAATCAAAAATCGATTTTCGGAGGTTACTACATGGTGCTGGAACTTGAGCATTAACCAAGACAAGAGGAAAGAAAACTGAATACTTTCGAGATGTGGCTATATCGTAAGATACTTAAAATAAAATGGACGGACATCCCGAAACGATAAATCGATTCAACAAGCGTAAAGAAATAATAAATGAAATTAAACTGCGAAAAGCTATCTGATACAGTATCAATACACGATTTTGGTTGTATAATGTATTACGGGAAGAAATATAGTGGGAACATCCCAAAAATATGTGATTAGCGTCGGCAATGTGGATGGTATCTCCAGGATGAGATCAGTAGAGCGAGTTAAAGCTGATATAGGAGTAGGGCTCTTAAAGATAAGCGTAGACACATGTTTTGAACGTTGTCCAATGTGGAAATGTAAGTGGTCGGAGAATTTCCGAACAAGAAACTACCATAATCCATTATACTGCGTATGAAAGATTTGTACAGAAGCAATAGAATAAGAGGGTCACCTCCGAAGGTGGTGTGAGAAAGAGATTTTAAAAGGTTTGTACGTTTTAAAGCTTTTGTGTAGATAACTTAAATGTGCTTACGCCAGTTGAGTCCACGATTCAATACAAAGTCTAAATATTTATTAAACATAATAGTCATCAATAACCAATCTATTTATGGAATAATTAATACGCTTGTAAGAAAAAATAACGGAAGCACATTTCTGAGGAGAAAGAGAAAGCCCCATATTGTTTGGTAGTATGTTAAGTGAAACTAACGTACTATTTACTGATTGAACACACTCAGATAGGTTAGAATTAATAGCATAAAGCACAATGACGTCCGCATAAGATAGAATGTTAGTATTAATAAGCAAAGATGTGTGAAAAAATTTAAGTATATAAATATTGAATAAAATAAGACTTAAAGTTGACCCTTGTGGCAAGCCTAAATGTACCATTCTAGTGAAAATATTGTTGGAGGATAAATGTTTGAAAATTAAGACCCGATTTGTGAATAATTTACATAGAGCATTAGCAAAAAAATAAGGGATACCTAATGAAATGAGCGAGTCAAAAAGCGTGGCTAAGGGTACAGAATCAAAGGCCTTATTTATATCTAAAAAAGAAGCAACTAAATATTTATTTGATATGAAGGACGACTTATAAATTTCTGCAATTAGATAAGAACGCATCTCAAGGAACTAATGTTGTTACGGAAGCCAAACATCCCAGAAGGAAACAACTTATTATTTTCGAGCCACCAAACAATTATATTTTTTAGTATTCTTTCGCATGTTTTACGTACACAAGAGGCTAGAGACATGGGACGATATGATGTATTACCACGACTAGAAATGGATTTATTAATTGGAACCACGAGAAATTGAGACCAGCTTTCTGGATAGGAGCCGGTCTTAAAAAAATAATTGAAACAATTCAAGAGAATTTTAACAATAGAAGGGGTAGATTATTTAGGATTTTGTAGATGATGCCGTCACAATTAAAGTATAAAAATACTTCTGAATAACCAAAGCATAAATCAAGTAACACAGTTCTCATATTTAGGAAGTATAAAATATCATAGCATAAAGGATATAAGGAGAAGAACAGCACTCGCAAAAAACGCTTTCATGAAAAAAATCCGTTCTCGGTATCAACAAAACTTATCAATCAATACTAGAAAGCGGTTTATAAAAAGTTTTATCCGGAGTGTGTGTGTGTGTGGCGTTATAAGGAGGAGAAACGTGGACAATTTTAAAAACAGAAAATGATAAGCTCGTTGCGTTCGAAATGTGATGTTTGACGACAAATGTTAAAAATACCGTGGACTAGTGAAACTATTAATGATAAAGTTTTACGCAGTAATCCGAAACACGATTAACATGAGAAGGGACGAAATGATCGGACATGTGATGAGACATTCAGGATGGACGACGGCTTCAATCGAAGGAATGACGAACGGAACAAGAAGTAAAGGAAGATTTAGATATATGACTCAAATAAAAAACACCGTGAAAGGACTTGTCTGCTCCCGAAAACGGATTTAACATGGTTATACTAACTTACCAACCACGAGGTTGAAGAAAGAAAGAAAATATATATATATATATATATATATATATATATATGACAGAAATAGAATGAGACGATGTCACTTACTGTAAATGTTCATCATAAGTAGCGTCGTACTCGAGCGCACAAAAACACGGCAGTAAATCGAGAAGTTTACTTTTAATAAACTTCGATATATCATTTCTCTTTATATAAGTCAATAACCACTCGAACATTATCAACGAATCGGTATTTCGTAAACAACCAACTGGATCTGTTTCCAGTGACACTATATCGGTAAAAACCATTACGATCAACCGGATGGAATGTTCATTTTGACTTCCGAATTCTTGTAAAAACTGCCATCGAGAATTTACACAACGTTTCAGCACCGTAATATCGCTTAAAAACATTAATATTGTAGGATTATTTTAGTAAAATATATAACAGTTAATCATATTTTAAAATGAATTTCAAGATAGTTTAAACACAAATAAAAATGAATACTTTAGGTGTCATTAATAAATCTGAGGACCGAAATATCTACCAAAAAAAAAAAAAGAATATATAATAAGTATGGATATTTTATTAGGATAAATTCAGATTTTGTATTTTTTAATTTAGTGTACACAAATTTCAAGCAAGATTATTATATTAAATTTAATATTAACATATAATTATCAACCGTAATTAATGTTCTTTAAGATTTACACTTACAGATTGCCGTTATTACGTTTTAAATTCTGCATATGTTGCAAACAACTTCTGAACAGACGAATCCTCTGTTCATATTCGGCTTTTTCGTAATTATCACCGCGTAATAAGTTATTAAAACTGAGCATCTGATGACGTAATAAATGATTCAATATGGAATTCTTAAACAACATTAAAAAATGTTCGCCCTTCGTTTTCGACAGATTTGTCGCATCTTCGCTATTTATCTTGGTTGTATTCGATAATTTAGTTAACAACGAACGAATCTTCAATCAAAAAATAAAAACGATATATACGTCGCAGAAAAAGGAGTTTATAAAAGGCTCGAAATAAAATTTCCTACGACAGTTGTAAATTTGAAAAGTGGGGAAGTAATGCTTTTTAAAAAATAAACAACAAAAAAGGAAATCACTAAACTTTTTTTTATTGAAAAATCAAAGTTTATCGACTGTTATCAAGTGAACATAAAAAATATATATCCGATTTATAAAAAATATAAAATATAAAAAATACTAACTTAAATTAACAATTTACAAAAATTAACAAAGCGAAAAAACATAATAATGAATGTGGTTAACAACACAATCAACAATCAAAATTTATACATAAACAATAACACAAACAGTCAGTAAAATAAAAAATAAGTAAAAACAACTGTCCAATATAAAAATCATGAAATTAGTCCCGTGATTTTAACTTCCTTTTTGTTGTTAATTGACAGTTATAAAACATCATTTAAAAAAAGCATTTTAATCGTTGCATAAAATATTATTGTTAAGAAGTAAACAGCACTTAGACAAACTGAAAGATATACGACAAAATCGATAAGAAATTTTTGATAAAATTTCAAAATTTAATCAGTCTTTTACCCACCTTTCCTATCTTAACTAAATAGTGTGTCATAAAAGTAACATTGTGTGGGTGTTCATCAAACATGTCATATTTACTTGCACAATTATTTTTTCTCTTCTCCTTCAAAAAATTCTTCAGTTATTGCTTTACGTGTACCAAGCTAAATTTTATATTATTTTCGGTTAATGTAGATTTATCCTAGTTTTATTAAAGTGCTGGAGAGTTCTTCTTCAATTACTTCGAATGATTTTCCTTGGCAGGAAACAGCCAGGACGTCTGCGTAAATGACTCATGTCTTTGACAATAGGCTGGTTATTTGTCTATACGTTGAATAATATTTGCGCTAACACACTTCCCTACGGAAGCTCATTACATTGTCCTCTCCAGCGACTACTATTCCGGTTTAAGGAAACATAAAATCGTCGTTTTTCTAGTAGTTTAGCAGTAATGGTTGTAAATTTGTAATCATCGATAATATTAAACAGTTTACTTAGTAATGATCGATGAATTATTGTATCATATGCGGCCGATAGATCTATAAAAACTGCACCAGTTATTAATTTTTTATTTTGATTAAGTATCTGTTCAATGCAATCAGATCGTAAGGCTGCTTGTTATGGAATTAATGAAAAATCATGGTATCAGCAATTCTGGTAAGGAGCAGTCTCTCACATAGTTTAACATAGGGGAGAGATCGGACCGTAATTAGTGGCATTGTCAAAAGTGTTCCTGGTTTAAGTAGGTCAAATACCTTAGATTCTCTCCATGATTTACGTAACGACTTATTATTCATTATGCCATTGAACAATTCCAGAATCCACGTACGCGTTCCCGGTTCAAAATACTTAATTTGTTCTACAGTTATGTCATCAACGCCGGCTGCGTTGCCATTTTTCCTAGTACTGATGGATGCATCGAGTTCTGATATTGTAAAGCAACTGTGTTTATTTTTATGCATCTGTTTAAGTTTAACTTTCTTAATAGGGGCCCCTTTAGCTGGCTTGTCATTTAATAACAATTGATATACTACTTGGTTTGCCGTAAGTTTAACTGATTCTTTGCTTATCAAGGGGTCTCCACTGAGTTTCTTTACTAGTGTCCATGCTCTCTTGCTGTTGTGTTTCAAGTCCAGTGATTAAATAGTTTCTATCCATAGATTTTTGCAGACGTCGCTAATACTAGCAGCAACTTGGTCTCCAGCGCCAAGGTTTCCACTGAAAATGGATCAATTTTTAGGTTCATTTCATACTGGTTGTATAGTTCCAGTGTGTTGTTGTCCAGTCTTGAGATGTATCTAGTTCGACATCCTCTTGGGAAACATTACCTTGATGTTTCTTTTATCTTTCCCACGAAGGCTTCATATGAACTTTATATACTCTTTATTCTGTCATCCAAGTCTCTGACAAGTTCATCCCATTTTACTTTCCGGAAATTGTAGCGACGTTTGAAGGGTACATATATTGGTCTAACCGTAGGTTTAAATTGTATAACCACGGGACGGTGATGCAAGTACGGGATGAGTTTGGCGTTGTTCTTGGTAGCTCGCAATTTTTGGTGGTTGCTTACAAAAACAAGGTCTGGGTAGTAGCCACGTTTCCAACGAGCGCAATTGAATGATGGCGGTTGTTTTGGATCATGTATAAGTTCCAGTTCTCCGCTTCAGCCCAACGTTCTACCATATCATCATTGATATTTAGCTGACTATGTCCCCATGCTTCCAATCACCAATTGCAATTTTATTTCTGCTATTGCCGTAGTTTGAAGTTGTGGGTCGGTGGAAAAGCACATGATGTGGTTTATATACAGAAGTGACGGTACAGCTTGACAGTTCTATTGTAATTTCTTCCGTATCGAGATTTTTACCGTCTATTGACAGGTTAATTCCTGGTTTAACAAAAATAGCGCTACCGTGCTTATCGTGTGGTATTTCTGCTAGTATCTGCATACCATGGATTTTCGGTCGATTGCGTTTTATTCCTTTTTGCGTTTCTTATATGCATAATACATCGCATCTGAGCAAATTTGTGATAAAATCATTTCTTTTATACTAGTTAGTCTTTCAATATTGATCGGGATCACCATCATGGGTAGGAATGATAAGGGCCGTTTGCAGTACAATTACTGTTCATCTTGGGTTCCTTTTCCTGTGTTGTAAGAACCAGCCGACGAAATATGTAAATAAAAGTCGTCTCGTCGTACCAGAGGCACCACGTGGAGGTTTCTTACGTGTGTCCTTATCATTTATAATTTAATTAGACAACCGAATGATCAGTACCCATCATAGCATACACATTTCAATCAAATGGAAAGCTTGTTCATCACTCTTGGTGGCTGATCAACAATTACTGTAACTTTCGAAATTTTGAACCAAGATCATTCACTCTAATAAACATTCCCCCACGAGTTAAAAAAAAATAGGATTAAAAAATTAATCACCTAATTGTGATCATATACAGAGATCATTAAATTGTTTACAAGCTTTTTTTTCGTTATTGAAGTATTAATAGCACCTAAAGAGAAAATATTGAACTTTTTTGCCTCTAAAATGGGTAAATTTTAGAGAAATATACAGAATTAAAAGTTGCAACAATGTAATTATTAAGAATTAATAAAGCTTGCTGTCAGTAACCAAATTTCACGTCTACAAACTATTGATAATGATGAGAAAGCAAAAAATAGAGGAAGTAAGACATTTAAGAATGAAAAACCATTAATACTGGGGAAATATGTATTGGACAAGTCTTAAGAAAATATATAAATTATTTGAAGCTATGTAGGTAACATTTTATATTTATAGTAACAAAATAAAATTAAATGGAACATTAAAAAAATTTACATGAAATAATCATTCGAAAAATGTTTAATATTGAATATGTATATGAAACATATGTATATGAAATATATATATATATATATATATATATGTGTGTGTGTGTGTGTGTGTGTATTTGTTTGTGTTTATATGTTAATTACCTGTTCGTCATGAAGGAAACTGAATTCAAGAACACTTTCTAACCAAGGTAAATCAGTTAAATATGGTTGAAAAGCCGTATTGTTGACTGTTATATTATGAAATATTAAATCCACAAAATTAGGAATCATAAATTTTTCCTACAAAAAAAATAATAGTTTCAGATTAAAATAAATCATACCACACTCTTTCATATAATTACTTATCACGTTCTAGATTATTTCTGGATTAAATTTATGAACTTTAATAATTACGATATCCCTTATCATTAACTAACCGAAGTAATTTTGTATTTCATACAAAGGTTATTAACTTGTATTTTCAAAAAGCACACAAAAAGAATAGAAAAAAAGAGATCAAATGAAGCCGAATTGTGACACAATCTTTCAAGTTAATGAAACTATTTTAAAATCTGAATTTTTGAACAATATTCAAAAATTAACGATATCGATAATTAATGGTTTCAAAATAACATACTTAAAACCGACCTTAAAAATAACTTTTCAAAGAAAAAATAAATAAAATTCATTTACGGTACACGATTTTTAAAATTTCTGATTTTGGTTAGCGGGGAAAAAACTATTTCACATAAAAGTCACGTTTATGATTTTTATTAAATTCGATTTTTTTTTCATTATTTTCTTCCATTTTATTTTTCTGAATTACACACACATATTCAAATATTAATTACTATGATTTCCAAACATCAGTTTTTTCAATTGTAAACCAAAACTAACGCCTAACTTTCACATATAAGAATTTCTTAAAAACCAAAACGTTTGTAAGTTTATTTTAATCATAAAATTAGAGATTTTAAAAAAAATCTAAGACAATCATTGGGAACTTCAGAACAGACGCTATAATTCATTAATAAAATATTTATCATATATATATATATATATATATATATATATATATATATATATATATATATATATATATATATATAATTAACAAACGAAAATAAAAATAATGTTAATCACTATAAAATTTATTTTATTTTCGCAAAGCTTTTCGATTTTTACATCATTTTCAAGCTATACAAAAACTTTACAAGCTTTGCGAAAATAAAATAAATTTTATAGTGATTAACATTGTTTTTATTTTGTTTTGTAAATTCATAAAATCACTACTACCCAATACATCAACATACACACACACACATATATATATATATAAAATCCAAAATATACACAGAAACAAATTTTCTGAAAACTGAATTTAAAATAATTCTATCAATATTAATTTTAGATTCGTTTATGTTAATATTTAAATCATTTAAATAGCGTGGTTTATAACGAAACCACGATTCGCAATTTTTTATGTAGTGGAAACCATATTTATCACAGAAAAAACAACAATGTAAATATTTTTTTGCCACTCGTTACTACCTAGGTCAGGGGTGGGCAAGATTAATACTGGTACGATCGACATTAATTTTTTTAAATTGTGCGCGATCGACTTTGGAAAATTGATTAAATTAAAAACAGGCAAAAATTTAATCAATATCTTTATGGACGGTAATGTGTTAAATACACTGCATTTACTATTTTGTGCAATGTACTTTTATTGATAAATATTTTGGTTTAATTTTTTGATGTAGAAGCGTGACATTCAATTTCATCAACAAGTCTTGTAAAGTTAGGTTTGTAATCAATGATGCACAATCGAATAGATGCCATTAAGTGATCATTTTTTATTTAAGAAAACGCTGCTTCGCATAGATATGTGGAACCAAAAAATGCAGATATCTTCATTGCCGCCGATCTCAATAATGGATATTTTTCTTCTGGTAATAAATTCCAAAAATTATTTTCATTTGCACGTGCTTTCAGGATTATATCTGATTGTATTGTTAAAATTTCTAAATCTAGATCAGATGAATTGAATTGAAAATTATGAGCTAGATTTGATGAAATATCCTCGTTATTGAATTCTCCAAAAGGAAATGAAATAAATTCAAAAATCGGTTGAAGATTATTGAGATTTTCAAATTGTGCCTCAAATTCTTGACTAAAATTTTCCAGTTCAGAACAAAACATATCATTATTACATTCTCCAGTAAGTTTAATAAGTTTTTCTAAATATGGAAAATATTTAAAATCTTGTTTTTTGCAATTGTGAAGCAAAGAGCTTTAATTTTGCTTTAAAAGCATTCACCGAACTCAATAACTAAATAATATTTTTTCATTTTTCTTGTAATTGTAAATTAAGTGAGTTATAATGACTCATAAAATCAGTAAGAAATGCTAATTTTGTCACCCATACTGGATCTTCTAATTGTTCATATTTTTCTCACAATGTGTCCAAAAACCCAGTAATTTCAAGCAAAAGATTTAAAAATTTTTGCAAAAGCCACCTAACATGACAAAAAAGAAGTAAATCTTCATGTTCCGCATCATTGTCTTCAAGCGCCACGCTCTTATCGAATTAGCAATTTTCACTGCCACATCCACAATATCATTAACATTCAATATTTTTGCACATAAGGCATTATTATGAATTATGCAATGAAATTATATGAAATCAGGAAACTCTTCATTTTGTTTGCAAAGGGCTAAAAATCCATTATTTCTACCAACTATAGAAGGTGCTCCGTCAGTAGATATAGGAACCAATTTATGCAAAGGCAAATTTGTTTTTTCAGCAAATGGCATAAAAGCTGCCATCATATCTGAACCTCGCGTTGTTTCCTTTATCGGAAGTATTGTTAAAAATTCTTCTTTTACCGAAAAATGGCAAAAAATATTCTAATAAAAACAATTAATTGTGTAGTATCAACGATGTCTGTTGACTCGTCAAATTGCAACGAAAAGAAAGAGCAATTTTGGATATTTTTGATGTCATCTTCTAGTTGTCGAGTTACATTTCCATTCATGTCTTCAATACGACAAGTTACAGTTCTGCGAGAAAGTTGCAGATCTTTAATTGCATTTTCGAATTTCAGTTTTATTTTTAAAGTTAGAAAATAATTTCTGCCCTCAAGAAAAGCTTGTTTAAAAATTTTCCCATCTCGAAAAGGATTTTTATGTTTTGCCGACACGTATGTTACGAGATAAGATGCTTCAGTTTGCCATTTTCGGTTGATTCATAGGCTTTTGAAATAAAAGTTGCCGTGCGGTTAATTGATTTTTAATTATTTTAATTTTTTTCTTAATTCGGTATTAACAGGGTAATCATTTTCATGTAAACTCGAAAAATGCCTCTCGAGATTTCCTATCTTTGACAAAGCGACTGTAATAACATAGTAAAAAAATAAAACTCTTCCCATTCATTATGGAAATGATAAGATTTTTGTTTTTTCCCATTCATTTTTTATCTGATATTAAAATTATTAAATATCTACATTAAACCAAAATTTTAACCATTTTTATTGCTTTTAATTCAGCAAAATATAAAACATATTTATTACATCTCTCAACTGACACTCCCGCAGGAATGTCAACTGCAACCGAAATATTAAAAAAATAGCTGTCGGAAATTGCAATTATTGAATAAAATAAATTATAAATTTAAAATTTGAGATTACATAAATATTTCATAAATACGTATAAGTGCACGTAAACCAAAACAGAAGGCAAACGTACTTAAATATCAAGTGCACTGAAACTCAAGCATGCTCGAAAAATCAAAATGCTCAAACTCCTCAAGGAGCAAAAAACCGAAAAATAAAATACACTTACTAAAAAATATTTCACATAAAGGTAAACTTATCTTTAAAATTTTCAAATCACTTGATTCAAGATTCAAAACAGAATAGAACGAAGAAAAAAAATGAATGAAACAGAATATACAACAAACTTTTAAAAAAAGAACTCCCACACTAGTCGGTGAAGCGTTCATTACCACAGGCGACTGTTTCTAACGACCGTGACGTCACATGTTTTCGGTCTGCGGGTATACAATGGCTGAAGAAAAAAATCGCGTCGCTGTAAAGTAGCGGTGGTGGAAAGAACAGTAAAAAGCAATTTCAGTATCGACGCCGTCGAATCGCACTAACGTCACGATGGTCGAAATACTAGCTAAGAGTTGCCACATAGTGAAAATAACAGAAATTTGCTAAATTTTTAGTACACATTTTAAATTGAAAGATTTATTATTTAAAATGTCTGCGATCGACTATTTCCCCACGCCTGATCTAACTGCATGATGAAATGGAATATCATTACTTTCATTTTACAAAAAACAAGTACAAAAAAATATAACTACTACTACCTCAAAAATAAAGATTTAGCTTGTCTTAGACCTTTCATGGTTGTAATATCATGTAAATCCCTTTACAAAAGACTTATTTATGAAATCAGGATTTGACAAAAGGCTGATGATATAAGGTCACGTGTGCAGTTTTATTTTTAATAATTCGAACGTAATTCCTTAATTAAATAAAAAATACACATTGTATATGTGTACGTAATGCAGGTTTTTTACATGTAAATACTGAAAGTTGTTCTAAATTAAAATGTAATTTATAATTAAAAATGTATATACTGGACTGTAAGCAAAGATTATCAATAACCGTAAAAATTAAACACGAATAACGTTAAAAATAAAAACAGCTACACGCAGTATAGGTAATTCTGAACTGGTTCACTTACTTCAAAAAGAGGCGTAAATAAGTAGCGAGAGTTATACAATATATATAGCCATTTCAAATACTGGCGACTTTCGAGTGGAATACCAGTTTGTTTGAATATAACCTGCGACAAACTAAGCTCGAATTGATTTATATAACTACGACTCATTTTTAATAACTTCCTCGTAAATAAATTTTGCGTATATGCATCCAAATGTATTCTTAAACTTGCCAATAAATTCTTCATTGTATTCCGGAAGTGTTCATCTTCGCAGGAATCGGAAATTACCGGTGGATTGAATACGTATCTAGGGAAAGGAAAAATAATCAGTTCGATTAATTACGCAAATATGTTAGAAATAACAAAATACAAAAAAAAAATTGAGAAAAAAGAGTATAAATATACAAATTATATATATATATATATATATATATAATTTTTTAAACTACTACACGTCGGAATTCCTCCGAACGTGCGCACACACTCTTCCTAAATCTGAATTTCGTCAAAATTTTCTATTTTTATCCATCTTACCCTTAGTATTATTTCTTTTCTTGTTAATGGTCACCACCTGTTTTTCCTATATATAATTAAATGTCGATTATTGTGCAAATATATATTTAAGCATCGCACATATGTTAGAAGACTAGTAAATGAAAGTGTTGATACGTATCCGCGTAACAGAGAAGAACGAAGCAATACTATGATCAGTTGAAGCAACATTTAGAAATTCTAATATCAGCCATTAAAACGAATAAGTTCAAATAACAACGGCGACGGAGAAAGTACAGTTTTACGTAATTGAACCTTTTTTTTATATATATAAAAAAAAAAAGAAAAGAGTGATAATTTCAAACGAAAATGAGTCGTTTCAAACGGAAAGAGAGCAAGTTCAAAAAATTACATATAAGTCGAGAAATCTTTGGAAATATTTTTTCAATTGTTAATTTTTGCAGTTGTCCAATAGCCTGGGCCCACATAACCAACCCGCTCTCCAGCGTACCATTGTAGACTTTGATAGCCGGAAGACTTCAATGCCTTTCAAATAAGGTGTCGATTTCTAAAGTAAGGAAAAGCTATTGAGTACATCACCGTTATTTCTTCATGTAGCTAAGGAGAATTTCGTGTCTACATTGCTATAGGCTCGGAAGACAATAAAATCAAACGACACAAAAAGCAGCCCGTTAAAACAAAAATCAGTCATTAACAACTATATGTGTATATTTATCGTCTCAGTTAATGTGTAGGTAATAATTTTTCTCATTGTCAAATTATATAGTTTTTAAATCAACTCATTTTATAATTAAAGGGTTTATACTTATATCAAAAGTAGTGTAAATGTAGATAAGACAGAAGGACAATTTAACGTAAAGCTCTATTAAGTGCAAGGATTAAAGTTTTGGAATTAAGATTGCTTTACATCAACCCTCCGGCCACTTTTACGTTTTGCTTTCTACATTGCATTTATTGTTTGAATGCTTCCCTTTAAAATTGTTTTCAATATGTTTACTACTGAAACTCAATTCTCTCCGACAATTTTCAGCTTAGTAATAAGTGTTATTATTTCCGATTTTATAATTTGTCGTATGTTCTGGGTATTCATACATCGTCTCACAGTATTTTCCAAATACATATCATTATATTTGTTGTGGTACGTATATATATATATATATATATAATGACAGCTTCTTTATAGGCCCTATACTAATTACTTCCTTAGTACTGATTCATTATTAAACAGATTCATCTAATAATCTTCCCATATGCATGTTATTTACTATCCATCTAACAATAGATATGAACGAGGCGCAAAACAGGATCGTTGACATAATTTGTTCATCTTCCTTTTCGTGTGAAGAAAAGGATCTTTATACGTTACACGGTGTTTGCCCAATATTCTACAACGCGCCCGTTTCCATCCAATTATAGTAGGTCGTTGAAGTGGCACCTACGTGGGAAATTACCGTGGATAAAAATATATTGGATATTACTCCTCGCCACATATATAGGGGGAAACTGTCAGGGATTCACCACTTCCTCATGTTGTCTCTTGTCCGACTAACCATTATTCTTAGTCTGTTTAGTGAACGCCATGTTTCAGATTTCAGTTCGGCTCTAGAGATGAGTGCTCCTTATGTTCAATTCATAGTTCGCGATTTTTCTTCGCCAATTCTTCTTAGTTTCCGGGCTTGATAACTGCCATAAAACTGTATTTGTTTATATGTATGCGTGTAGGGACGATAATTGTTATGGACGACCCATTGAACGCAGATATTAATGACGCTATCCAACTGATTAATGCGCGAAATTTATACATATATATATTATATATGCACAGAAAGACAGAAAGTGTCTCCGACAGAGAAAATATTATTTTTTCTTTTGTAGTAATAATAATTCCATTTTGAAGTGAAAAATTTAATTTATAAAAACAAAAAAAATTCACAAATGGTTCAAATATGTCATCAATTTCAATATAATATTAACTAAACTGAAAATATTTCACGACATATACTTACTCAATAATAACGTTTAAAGTACTTTCTCGAAAAATTCTAACATCCCCGTAAGATGAAAAATCATTTTCTAATACAGTCGTTAATTCAAATATTCTAATTACAATTCTATCGTTTATATTACACGTCGCGTTATTAGCACGAACGACAGGAACTTTTATATCTGCATCGTCGATTTCAAACTGGCATTCTACGTAACTTTTAATATTTTTCCAAACAAACTGATTGCTGATTTTGATCAAAGATGAAAATCTATAAATAAATATAAAAAATCATAATTCACTATATATATATAATAATAATCAAATAAAATAAAATCATAAACAACAATGATAATAATAATTGCAGTTGTTAGTTGAAATATTTTTAAAATCAACTTTATTTAAATAATTAGAATAGAGTCGACAGATAATATTATCGTTGAAATAAAATGGAACATATTTATTTTTTGGTTGGCCGGAAACAAAAATACAATTATAGAATCAACATATATTTTCATGTTAATTTAATTCAATAAATAAAGTAAAACTGATTAATATATAAAAATATAAACAACATTTAAAAATAAAATGAAAACTGAACTAAAAAAATAAACAAAAAATGATTTCGCAATCATAAAAAATATTATACGAATAACGTTTTGTTGCAGCGTCAATATTAAAAAATCGCACAATACCCTTTCAGTCAGGATGTCCATTATATGGTACATGAAATTTTAATGCAAATAAAAAATTTTATTTTCTTGTTATAAATAGATTGAAAATTATCCACAATTCGCCTAACAAGCTATTATATAATAAACATCTGTATAAAATCTATAATTTTACTCCAAAATTTTATAATGTATTACTGAAAGGGTTAATTTATAAGCCGATATGAGACGTTATACTAAAGTATTTTTGAACTTACAATTTTTAATGTATATCAAACAGTTAAAATGTAACAGGAAGTTGAAACACAGTAAGTAAATACTAACCTATTTACATCGCTTGTAACTTAATATTTTTCAATTTATTTAAAATACACAAACACACACACACATATATATATATAAAATACATTATATGTACATGTATTATATATCGTTACATTTTCATTATAAATAATATATAGTTCATACAACTACATATTACCTACTACGCATTCTGTCGTTTGAAATTAGAAGAGAATTACTTCGTAACAACCAAATGAAACAGTCCAGTGATGCTAAAACATGTTGTAACACATCTTCGCCCACAGAGGTAAAGTTATTTGGCACATAATTATTCAAAGTCATTTTTTCATCCATATTTACTATAACCATCAAACTTTCGGTTTGCAATAAAGCTTCAACGCACTTTAGAACAAATATACCATCTGAAAATTTAAATTAATATATTATTTGACAATGGCAGATAAGCCTCAATGAAACAAAATCACATTATATACTATTTACAAAATGTAAACATAATGCAAAATCAATTACTGTGAAGGGTAAAGAACTGCAAGCCACCGATTGTGTAAAATACCTAGGAATGCACCTAGATAAAGGGCTAACTTGGAAAAGACATATTAACATAAAAAGAAAGCAATTGGACATTCAATTTCGTAAATACTACTGGCTTGTTGGAAGAAGATCATCATTATCTATACAGAATAAGTTACTATTGTACAAAACTATCTTCAAGCCAGTATGGTCGTACGGTATCCAATTATGGGGTACGACATCCAACTCAAATATTTCTAAAATTGAAAGATTTCAGTCAAAATCTATTTATGATCGACGCACCTTGGTACATCAGAAATGATAACATATATAGAGACCTAAAAATGGAAACCGTGAAAAATGTAATTAGAATATACAGTGAACCGTATGCACAGCGCCTAAGATCGCATCCGAATCCGCTAGCAACAGGCTTAATTAATGATAACCCTCAACAGCATGTAGATTAAAAAGAAAAATACCATTACATATAATGTAACAATTAAGGTTGAGTCTCATTGGAGAACACCTTACTACTAAACAAATTGATATATATCCTGCCATACATGATGTTTAATGCTAGCTCTAGCAGATTACTCAAAAAAAAAAAAAAATTATTTGACACATAATTATTCAGAATAATTTTTTTCGTCTATATTTGCTATAACCACCAGGCTTTCAGTTTGCAATAAAGCTTCAACGCATTCTAGAACAAATACACTATCTGAAATTTTAAATTAATATTTTCAACATACTTCTATACATTATCTTTAACATTATAACATTTATATCGTCGTGACCGGCTTTAAAAATAGTAAAAATCATTTGTGAACAAAAGAAATGGTGATTTACACTTTGTAAAGACCGCGGCCATTTTTTTTGAGTTATGAAATGACATAATCGGTTTAATGTATAAAACGTAAATTTATTTAAATTTATTAAAATACGAAAATTCCAATCACTTTCTTAACATTCATATTGTACAGTACGTTCGTTTGCCGAAGGTATTCTTCCAATAAAATATCAGCAACTTCCTAAAATGACTCCAGGTACCATCACTACAATGACACTCTACATGTCTAAACTTTGAGTTGTACTAAACTCATTTCACGTTTATAATCATTTTTTGTTTATAAGAGCATTCATGATTGTGGAGACTCATTGCACTTTCTTTATTTCTTTGAACAGTTTTTACTTCTAGGAGAAAAATATTTAATATTCATTGGACATCCGTGGAAGACATAAAACTTATTTGTTGGATATCGGTGGAGGAAGTAGAGTTGTGTACATTTGAGTAAGTTACTTCAGCATGTGATTTTATTGGTACAGTCGATGTTAACAGCTGGTTGGTTGATGGATACATTATATTTAATTTAGTGAAGGTTGAATCAATGGAAGCTAGGTTACTATTGCCAGGAATTTATGAGATTTTTTTTAAGAATATGGAATGTAGTGATTTTTTAAAAGATAAACAACAAAAAATAATTTAAAATCACTAGAATATTTTTCTTTGTGAAAAATCACACAGCATTTCGGCTGTTAGGTCATTATCAAGTGAATATTTAAAAAAATAAAAATATAAAATGAAAAAGTATTAATTTAAGATTACAATTCACAAAAATCAGCTAAATAAAAAACAGTATTAATGAAACAGCCATAACATAATATAGGGATCAGCGAATACAGATAATAAGGGACAAGTAACTAAATTATCCTACTATCAATATTTTGAATACAGGTGAGCCAACAAGATTTAATAGCTACAACGGTACTACATCAGCCATAGATCTAATCATTTGTAGTTCATCTACCAGCCATATAAACTGTAATATGAGAGTAAATACATAGCGGAGGTCATGGCAGAAAGCTATTACAAAATTTCGATGGCACACAAACATCTCATAACGCATACCACTAGAAGTAATTCAGATTTTTACTCGCCAAATAACGAAGAATATAACCAAGATATCACTCAACATGAATTAAATAATGTGATAAAGCATAAAAAAGGTCTGCTGCATGGCCGGATTATATTTATTCGGAAATGCTGAAAAATCTAACAGTTGAAAATACTAAATGTATCCTGTATATGTTCAATCAAATTTAGAAAATTCATAAAATTCCCAAAAATGGAATGAGGAAACTATTGTGCCGATATTAAAGCCCGACAAAGATAAATATGAAGCAAATAGTTATCGTCCAATTCCATTGGCATACGCATTGTGTAAACCTTTAGAAAAGATAATTGCAAGAAGAATGATGGGGATTATAGAAAATAAATACTTGTTGGACAAACATCAAAGTGGCTTCAGGAAAGGTCGAATATTAAGATTACAACAAGAAATTCTAGATGGCTTTACAATGCGACAATATACTGTATGCGTGTTTTTCGATATAGAAAAAGCATTTGACTATATATCCAAAGAATCAATTATAAATACATTCTATGAAATGGGTTTTAGAGGGAACCTACCAAAATTTGTTATAGCATTCCTACAAAATAGGAAATTTAAAGTTCGAGTAGGTAACTCGATATCAACGGAAAGAAATCAAATGTCAGGTGTGCCACAAAGATCGGTATTAAGCCCCCCTACAATTTATACTAGCACTAAGTGATTTAGAATACTTAATCAAATACCCGGCCAACTACTCAATATTTTTCGGATCTAGCGATTTACATACGAGGAAAAATATCCACCCAAAACTGCAAAACCAGCCATGGGAAAATATTAAACATACAACGACACGTGGAAAAGAGCTATTAAATGCAAGAAAATAAATAATGCTCGCAATCAAGATCGTCGCTCAACATATGTGGATTAATCAAACGAATAACAATTTACGACAAGTTAAAGGCAAATTGGAACACTGGGCAACATCACACTGTGAAAACAGACGAGAAGAAATTGTATTATGTAGAATCCCTATTGGTCTTACGAAATTAACTCTAGAGTGGACTACAGCCGTCGTGAGGGACTGTGGTAACCAAAAAATGTACATCGATCACATTATCATTGAATGACCACGGTTCACCAAGGAGCGAGAAAAAGCGTTCAAACACGGTCCTACGGGAAGAATGACAATAGAAGAAGTGCTTGCGGACGATGAAGCTACCGTTCAATGTGTTTTTGTTTTTTTGAAATTTATAAATATATTCCAAAATATATAGCTTTACTTTTCAGTTTATTTAATCATTTAAGTTAGAGTAGACGCAAATGACCAAGAAGTCGAATAAATAAAATATAAAATATACAATATACTTTATATATATAATTAAATTGTTTCTAAATATTCATTTTCTATAATGTGTTTTCTATATTTTTTTCTATTGTATTTTTATTTTTTCATTGCTTTAATTTTATATGGCATCACCTATTTTTATTCTTAAATTATTTTATATATTTTTATGTGCATTTTATGTCACACTTCCAAAATTTATAGCTATTTGATTTTTTTTATCTTTTTCATTTAAGTAATTATTTGTTTATATATTTTGTAATTCTTTATGAAGTAAACTTTTATTTTATGTTTGATAAATCAACAACTATATCCACAGGTTTATAATTAATATTTTAAAACCTGGGATTTTATTTTCTATTAAGTTTGTTTAATTCTTAGTTATGGAATCATAAAGTTTCTTAGTTTCATATTTTATCCTAATTCTGATTAAATTAATTCATACGTTTCTTCCACTATAATTAAACTATGCTTTTGTTTTATTAACAATTTAAGTTCAGCATGTAAATAATCTATATCCGACTTAACTTATATTATTTATGGGTTTTTAAACTTTACTTTTATTTGTAATAATTGCTTTAAAATAACATTATAATATAAACACTTATGATTAAATCATAGAATTGGTTTAGTTTTTTTTTTTTTTAATTTTAATCGTAATTTTTGAATATTTAAAAGCAATAGCGTCAGACGAAAAATTGTATAATTACAAACACTTTAAAATTATCAGTACATTAGTTATATACGTGACAGCATGTGAGGCTCAAATAAATTATGTTGGGGTGAACAGAAGATTCCATAACACAATAATAATTGTGAAAACATATCAAAACACTTTAAAATGATCAGCACATTAGTTATATACGTGGACAGCATGTGAGGCTCAAATAAATTATGTTGGGATGAACAGAAGATTCCATAACACAATAATAATTGTGAAAACGTATCAATACATAGCCTCCAGATATACAACGATGAAAAGGATGCAACATGAATTAACAAAGCACAAGATAGGAATATACATATATGAAAAGTTTAATGATATTAAGCAAAAGGTAGAGATAATAAACATTGAGGTTACAGGAAGCATTAAGGATATACCCATAAACATCGCACAGAACATTTAAGAAAATCCGGGAAAAGAAAAATGAAATCTAGAATAACTGATGAAATTCTTCAGTTCATCGATCAAAAGAAGATTAGTTAAAAATAAGGATCTGGGAAAATATTGTGAAACTCTAAAAATTTGATACGACAGAGAAATGAAACGGAATATTCTGAGGATTACAAAGAGATAGAAGAACTAAAAATAAAAAAACGACTATTTCAAAATGTTTAAGCGCATAAAACAGACTAGGGAAGTTTATAAAAATACACGAAACAATTACTTACTGGCAAGCAGGATAACATTTTATAAAGTACAGATAAGAAACTCATCGAATATAAAGAATATATACGCGATTTATTTAATGATAACAGGAACGTATCTCCAAATTTCAACGTCAATGACGGCTTGAGCTTCACACGAGAGGAAGTTTAGGGTCAAAAAATTGTAGCTGTCCAAGACCGGAAAACAAATAGACATATAATGTTCCTCGCATATGAACAATCACCTTTATTGCTGACAGATTTGTTCAACAATATATATCAAAGTGTGGAGTTACCTACACACTGGCTCAACTGTCTTAAATCAACATTTGTCACTCCCTTAAAAAGAATAATACACACTATTCTGAGTGGAGGGCTCGGGATGAGCCTCCACGCATGCTGCGGAATTAAGATATATAAAATGAATAAATCAAGAAATTTAAGCAGCTGGCGCCCCCTGGAAACGTCACCAATCTTGGTAGCGGCCAATCATCCCATACTGGTCAAAAATGAAACGGCCCTTTTCAGGGTCACCACCTTCACCACAACAAACAGTGATTAAGCCCAAATCTTTCAGAATAATGTCCATAAACATAGAAGGTCTAACAGCTACCAAGGAATATATTTGATTTAATTATACGTGAAAACATTGACATACTTCTACTTCAGGAAACACATTGCGCGGAGACAAACCGGAAGTCCAAAGTATATGGCATGAAATTAGCAATTGACAGGCCATATGAAAAATATGGCAGCGCAATTCTAGTAAAACATGATATCGATGTTATTAAAACAACAAAAACTGAGGCCTATAATATAGAAATTTTATCTATTGATACAGGCAAATGTACAGTGACATCTGTCTCCAAACCGCCGAACATTGTATTTAACTATCCAAATGTCATACATAGATTATTATTGGAGATTTTAACAGCCACAACGTCAAATGGGGATATGCTGCAAATGACTCGAATGGTGATTTCGTAGGAGATTGGGCAGGGAGACATGAGCTAAATTTGGTGTTCAACTCAAAATTGCCCGCATCCTTTAACAGCGGTAGCTGGAAACGTGTTTATAATCCAGATAATATATTTGTCACCGGAAACATCATAAATTTGTGCACTAAACAAGTTTCTGACCCAATTCCGCACACACACACAGGCCAATAATATGTGAAATACATGCAGCCGTCAAATCGACCCATACTAATATAGCAAACGAAAGGTGTAAATTGGCAGGACCTGGTAGAAAATCTTGACCTTAGCAAAGATAGCCTTAAGGCGTGGCAGCTTATAAAGAAATTAAACGGCAATAGCATACGATAAAACAGTATTGCCAACGTTACCGCAAATGAAGTTGCCCGCCAACTCCTAAATGTGACAGCAGGACAAAAAGTTAAAATGAAAAATAAATCTATTACAAGGTGCCCATCTTTAGAGTCAAACCACTTTAACGAACTAATTACGGAGATCGAAATCGCAAATGCTATAGAACAGCAAAAAAATAGAAAATCAGCCGGGATAGATGGCATTTATATAGAGCAGATAAAACACTTTGGAAAAGCAACCAGAACCTGGATTCAGGATATGTTTAATTATTGCACAATAGATTAACCATACCAAAAATTTGGAGAAAGGCACATGTTATTGCCCTACTGAAGCCTTGAAAGATGCTGAGGACCCCAAAAGCTACCGTCTGATATCATTACTATGTCATCTATACAAAATATTTGATATAGTTGTTCTAATTCGAATGGCATCAACAATTGACTCTAAGCTTGTTCCTCAACAGGCAGGATTCAGGCCAGGGAAATCCTGTTCTGGACAAATTATACATTTCACACAGCACATAGAAGATGGTTTCGAAAATCGTAAAACTACTGGTGCTGTTTTTGTGAATCTCACTACAACCTTTGACACAGTGCTGCACCGAATTTTGACTAATAAAGTGTATGAAACAACCAAAGATTTTTAATTTACTCAGATAGGAGAACACTAAATAGAATACGAAGTGGTACCGCGCGAACGAAACACAATCTATTTAAATGGGGTTTGATAGAAGATGATCAATGTCAATGTGGTAAAAGGCAAAATGGGAACCATTTATTCAATTGTACATTAATTGGATCATTTGATAAATCAAAACTTTATAGCGATTTCGGATAAGACACATTAAAATTTATAGATTATTGGACAAATATTGGTATATAAATCAACCGGATACGCGAAAAAAAAAATATTCTGAGTTATGTTTTAAAATTATTTTTAAAAGTTATAAATCAGAGAATTTGTCGAAAGTGCGAACAGCATATTGGAGTGACACAATTTGGTTTTAGAAACGGACTTAGCACTAGTTTTGTTCAGCCTTCAGACATTGGTTCGGAGATGTCGCTACAAACTAACATATTTACTTATTTCGTGGATTATGGAATAATTTTTGACCCTGTGAAACGCGAAAAACTCGTGCAGATAGTGAATAGACAACTGTGATATCAGAATCATAGCTAATTTATATTGGAATCAGAACGCAGCTCTAAGGATAGACGGACGATTATCAGACTAAGTTACTATAATGAAGCGAGTTCCACTGGGATAAATCCTTTCTCCTTCTCTATTCAACATATATTCGGAAGAAGTTTTTAAATAATCGATCACTGGAAAACGTCAATGCATAATAATTAATAGAATGATTATTAATAATGTTCATTATCAAATGATACAGTTGTACTTACGACTAATCTTAGTGATTTGCAAGAACTCACGTATGCAGTAAACGAGAGTAGTAAACGTATTATTTTACACAAATGCTACAACAACAAAATGGATGGTTATTGGGAATGTACAGAATATTAACAGTAGTCTACAACTCAGTAACGTGGAGATCACAAAGACATTTCCCATAAAATATTTAGGTTGCCATATTAACGACAGATGAGATCTGTCCATTCAAATAAGATGCAAAATAAAACAGACGAGGATGTACCGAACCGGGACAGTCTACGCATACGCTTCGTTCGGTGTTATTTTTTAATGTTCTGCTATATGATGTGGAATGATGGACTATATATGCGGCATCGTACAAAAATTTTGAGATGTAGGCTTACCGCAAAATGTTCAGAATTCCTTGGATGACCAAAATTACTAATTCTGAAGTATTAAACCGTCTGAACAAGCAGACGGAAATTATTACCACTGTTAAAAGAAAGAAATTTAAATATATTGGTCACATAATATGATGATAAACAGTAATACAAAATGCTTCAAATATTATTACAGGGTAAAATAAATGGTAACCTTGGTCGCGGCAGTCCAAGAACAACATGGATAGATAATTTGAAGAAGTGCTTTAAAATGGATGCGATCGAAATTTTCGGAAGGGTTACGATAAAGATTAGGTCAAGCAAATGATCGCCCACTTACTTGGAGGACAGGGCACTTCAAGAAGAAGAATTTTTTATTAATATTAATATCATTCAAATTATTTTTAGTTTCAAAATATTGTATAATTATCCAAAAGTATATGTGAGGAAGCACGATATTTTTATGTTTACTATTAAATTAAACCACGGCAGAATCTCATTTTTTTTTAACAAATTAAACGTTGTGCGATAGAGAGTTGCAACAAGCTGAAATCAAAATAACTTTTTCACGATTAAAAAATGATAGTAACAATATTACCAATCGTAATTTTGGGCATCATCGTAGAAACAAAATCCATGCATTGTTTACGGCACGCAACATTACACGAAGTACAGTTCGTTAATATCCAACAAACAGCATCTTTTAATGTAACTCCTTCGAACGGAACAGGTTTCCTCCGAATATTACTCGGCTAATTAGAATTTACAAAAAAATATATTTAGTACTGTGATTTAAATTGTGCGTACGAAACAGTGGTAATACTACAATATACGTATTAATGCTTACTTTGCGTCTAGGTATGCATACATATAATATGTGGTGTTTCTAACGTTATCCACTTCTACCCAGAAATGTTGAGTAAATTAGGTTTCTTTATTAATTTTTTTTTTTTTTTAAATTATACATTTATCATTAGATAATCGCAGATATTCGTAGGATGAAAATTGTTTATATATAACGAAATAATGTATAATTCTGTGTATTCATTTTTTATTTTTTATGCTAGAAGACGATTCGGTTCCTTTTCTTTTATTTCTTTATATTATTTAGAATACATTTTAAAAAGTTTAAAATAAATAACAATAATTTAAAAAAAACAGCCGTGTATACCATTGGGGCACCCGCGGCTCGCGAGCCACATGCGACTCTTTAAAGGATTACTTGTGGCTCCAATCCCTTTCCATTTTTGTGCTATTATATTTTTAAAAATTATTATCGTTCCGTATGTGTTTCAAAATGTCTTTTAAATTACTCAAAACAAATATGAAAGACTAAGTGCAACGTTGTAACAAATTTCATTTCCGTCCAAGTTAAGAATATTACAACTTTTTCAAAAGGACATTAAAAATAAAACATTTTGTCATGTTCTACAAATTAAAAAAATTTGTTCCAATATTAAACAAGAAAAACTCAATGAGTATATAAAAAAGCTAGAAAGAATATTGACGGAATTCCAAAATAGATTTCAAGACTTGAAATATTTTGAATCGTCTTTTGATTTTTTTTTTTGAATCCATTTGAAATGAACATAATTCGAAGCGAGTTTTCAATTTCCAATATAATTATAACGAAAAACCATCTGGAGAATTAGAATTAATAGAGACGCAAGAAGATCAAACTCTATTAAAATATAAATCGACGTCGATTACTGAATTTTGGAAATTTGTACCAGTATCGAAGTATCCTAAATTTAAAAAGGCTGCTTGTCGAATTATTTCAATATTCGGAACAATTATGTGAATCATTTTTAAAATTCGTGAAATCCAAACACCGATCAGTATTAACTAACCACCATCTCAAAGAATTACTGAGAAGTGCTGTCACCAATTGTTTGCCAAATTTTAAAGAATTATGAAGAGAAGTAAAATAAATGTGTTTAATTTTTAATATTTAAATTCAATGTACATATTTTATACTTTTATATATATGTTTTCAATAAATATAATTTCTGTAAAAAAATATTTTAACATCTTTTTTTTGCGTGCCTTTAAAATGCGTATTTAATTGCGGCTCGCGAAAAATTTCAAATTTTGAAAAATGTTTCGGACTATCAAACCCCTGGTATATACCAACAAGCCGAAGATAAATTGTCCGTTCAACACATGCACGGATAAATTATTGTATATGAAAACAAACTCAAAATCAAATTTCCATTTAATACAATAATTTAAAACGAACATTTTGATAACCACAATTTCTTGGAAGTTAGTCGATTAAAGAAATAAAATTAATAATAATAATAAAATTGTAATATGTTTTTGAGTGACAGGTTGGAATCTGAACACACAAATTTTTTCAATCGAGCGAGGATTATATTTTTGGATTGGCAGATCACCCGAACAATTTAAATACTGAACTTACTCAACGTGTGTTCAAGCACGTTAATTAATTAATAACCGAGTTACACGATAAAACGATTGTACCGCCAACCTAATACTACACCTTTACCGTTTAGACTATTGAATTTTCTCAACTGCCGATACTCGAGTTGCATCGTCAAGTTTTTAAAGTTCGTACGAACGAAATATTTAAGTTCTACACATAGATTTTTCTGTTAAAGTAAAATTATTATATCTTGTCTCTTCGTTCAGATTATCCCATCCGGACATCGTGACCTTATTATTCAACGCAAGTCACAATGTGCCCCCACTTTTTTGCCGATCGTATGTGAGATACATGGTCTCTCGTATATCTAGTTTTTTCAATTTTTTTATTTGATCGATGTATCAAATTATTCAATTTGCCTTTCTTTGTATAATTACTTTTTCAAATCAGCTCGTATTATGTGGCTGAGTAATGTCTGGATTCGACGTTTAATACGCACTATTTAAAGACAGCGACTGACATAGAGAAATACAACTAGAGAAACAGAGAGAGAGTAAACGTTCTATATGATTCTTTTGATAAATACATTTTTCGCATTCATACGATCTTGTATGTGAACTGTTTGGGCATTGCATTCATTCTTTTACATATAATTTATAAATGCCTGTGTAACCCGAGTATTTAGACTCTTTTATTCGCTTATTGTTATGCTTCTGTACGTCATCTCCTACTACTTTTAATATAGGGAAATATTTTTTAAAAATCTAAAATTTTATATATATATATATATATATATAGTTTCATCCTTGCCATTGAGCCAACTGATGTAGTTGGATGGGCGACATGGTTGTCATTAGCACACCATCTTCCATGTTCCTAAAATATGCGCAGCTACAGTCTTTTTTTATGTTATCCAATATTATTTTCCTTCTATATTATTAAAAGGTCCTACAGCGATGGAATCGTGGTGACGGGAACAGATTTGGTTTGACTCGAAACTTTTAACCATTGATTCTGCATGGAAGGCGGTATAACCCAGATGGTCGCGTTATTAAAGCTCGACAGCAGGTTATACGACTAGTCAGTCCAATTTAAGATTCGCTTGCCTACCACAGTAGTTATTTAGGATCCGCTCTGCCTAAGGGGCTAGAAAAGGTGTCCTAAACATAGCTCTTCCCATGTGAACCTGGCTAGGGTGCCGCAGCTGGCGGGAACCTATACACAATGCGGTAAGAAATATGAAACTATGAATCAATTTAAAATAAACACATGGAATATAGGTGTATGAAATGTTAGAACATTGCAGGATAAAAAAGAAAGACCAATATGGAGATCAGCGCTAATTACCCAAGAATTGAAGAGATATAACATTGATATAACAGCATTATCGGAAACAAGGTTTCCAGAAGAAGGAAAATAAATGAACAGGCTACACAATTTATTGGAAAAGTGCTAAAGCAGTAGATAAACGACAAAATGGAGTAGGTTTTGCAATCAATAATAAAATAATGTCCTATACTATAGAGGAGTCATACAGAATAAGTGATAGACTTATGGTAATGAAAATAAATCCACAAGCAGTGCATATGCGGCAACGTTGAAAAAATAGTGATGTTATTAAGGATAGGTTTTACTATGATTTACAATAAGTGATTAATAAAATTCCACTAAATAAGCGGCTTATAATACTCGGAAACTTTAATGCCAGAGTTGGAAATAATTGTAATATATGGAAAGGAACGATTAGTGCACATGGATTAGGTAAAGAAAATAGTAATGGTGAGCGTTTACTTCAGTTTTGCTCACAAAATGGCTTAAGTATTACTAATACCTTTTTTCAGATGAATGATATGTATAAAGGAACCTGGATACACCCAGGATCAGATCATTTGCATCAACTCGATTACGTTATAATACGACAAAAACATAGAGCGGACTGCTTAAATACACGAGCAATGAGAGGAGCAGATGGAGACACAGATCATGTACTATTGAGATCGAAATTCAGATTTCCAGTCATAAAATATCGCCCAAACAAAACAGTTAAAATACAAAAAACATATAATACTAATTTCCTAAAGAACATAGATGTGCTCAAAAAATTTGGGTTGGAATTAAAAATAACTTACAAAAGAACATACTAAATAAAATGAGATCTGTAGAAGAATTATGGGATCACATAAAGCAAAGCATAAACTCAACATGTAAAAATATTCTAGGCTATAAAAATAAACGCTCGCAAGACTGGTTTACTGATAGTTCAGAAGAAATAATGGAGAGAACGTGATATTCCAAACATATAAAGAAACAGGCATTTTGTCGAAAGTAAATTTTAAAAAAATAAATAAACAAACCGAAGCGCCACAAGGGCTCAGGAAGGCGATAGACTGCGAGAAACCTACTTGATCACTCATAAACTGACGTCCATGAAGTTCGGTCGTTACATTTAGAGTCAGCTATATTCTCTCCAATTTTCTTATAACTCTACACGAAAGTTTCGTCAATTACGCGAGTACAGTATAAAAATATCTGACACGTATATGAAATTAATATTTAATAAAATCGTAATTTCATTCATGTTTTTCTTTTAAAATCAAGGTAATACAAAATATATATATAATATATATATATATATCGTCATCATCATCATCAGTGTATCATGGTTCGCACTATGTATCAACCGCTTCCACTCTAGCCTGTCGCGAAGTTTTATTCTTTATATATGTGTGTGTACGTGTGTGTATATATAAAAATTCGGAAACGCGCGTATAAAAAATCGTAATTTTTTATTTTATTAAAATTTAATAAATTTTCATTACCCAAATTTCGTATTTTTATTTATCGGTCGTGATCTAGCATCATACCTGAACAAATCTGGTAACCGAGTATATAACAGAAAACCGTTGACAAAGTATGGTTTTTATATACATACATACATAATTTTACACTTCAAATTATCATAATATTACCCATAAGAAAAATAAAATTAATAATAATAATAATATATGTGATCTCGCTATTATATTATATAATATAAATTCAGTTACCACCACAAGTACATTTACGTAAGCAAGGTAAGGGTGACGTCACAATGTAGCAACGCGTTTCTTAATGAAAACATACGTTAGCTTACTCCAATATATATAACTTTTTGAATTAATCGTAATTTAGCATTTACGGTTTAGAATACCATGTTCAAAATATATACGAGACTTTTTAAAGAACATAACATGATTACTTTATACATCTAATAAGGAGCGTAGATTCAATCGAAATGCAGACACAGTAAATGGTAAACATCAGAAAAGAATACATGCCATAAGGTAGACAATTCAGGTGTCTAACATGATGTAATACCGTGTCTAAAGCATTTCAACTGTCTAAAGATAATAGAAAAAAAGTTGCAATAGAAATTCCGTATTATCTAATGGGGGGAAAAAAATAATAAGTAGACAACGAATACGTACTTTACAAAAAAAGGACGATTTTTCGAAGAGTACTCTTCGAACGTGAGACAATGCGGAGATACAAACATCGTCCTGTTCAGCTCGGTCGTCGTTTAACTTTAAACTAGTAACGAAACTATATAAAAGTTCGAACCAGAATTCGTCTACTATGTATTCGTACTCCCGCAGAATAGTGTATATCGAGTTAAAAGCCAACGCACTTCCTACAAACAAGAAAATACAATTAAACGCGAAAAACAATAAATTTTAAATGCTTCCGATTTTAAATTAATTTTATTATAATTTAGGCTTGATTTTAAAGAAAAAATGTTTTAACTTCCACGAATGAAAACTCTACCTAATTTTCATCTCCACCTGAGCAGTGTAAAACAGAAACGAGATTGACATTTATTAAACTTAGGGGAGTTTTTACACATGATTATGAATTTTCAGTGAAGACTTTTAGACAAATTGCATGCTGTTCTCATACACTGCGTTAATATTTGCATATATGAAACTCCCACAATCACACTCTCAGTCACCTCTGTACTTTTTTTTTATTTATTTTATTTTTTTGAAGCGGAAGGGGGAAATCTTCAAAAGACACTGACATCATATAAATTTTATTTTTACTCACACAGTGCGTACAAAATGCACTGCTGAGAAACCAAAATCAGTGTGTGGGATTTTTACTCACTAAAAACCCCCTCCCTCTACTACAAAAAAAAAAAGGAAAAATGAAGGCCACTGCACAAAGCAAAGACCTCCGCACTTAAAATAAACTTAAAGCGATGAAAGAAGGGATGAGAATACATAGTCCCTTCTTCCATCGAATATAAAATAACGAGTTTGTACAAAAATTAACTTCTAACAGAAAAATAAAATAAATAATAAATTAAAAGTTAAAATAAAATCTTCTAACAGGAAGATTTAAACAAATAAACCTATAGTTAAAAAGCTATTATTCATAGAAATAAAATAAAATACGAAGCAGAAAAATGAAATGGATATTAACTTACATCCAAAAAACAAATCTTAAAATAAAAATAAAGACGCTCAAAAAGGAAAAATCAAAAGGTAATTAAATAATAAAATATTAAAACATTAATTAATGTAAATAGAAAAATACCACGCTACGAATAAGTAATGGAAAAATTAAAAAATTACAAAAAAAAGGAACAAAGCAACGAAATTGGGGCCACGGTTGATTTAGGCGTCAGTTGCGAGCAATGGAATTTTGTATTTAAATTTTGAACGCATAACTTGTTCGGCCAGCAAAAGAAAACTTCCAATTTTCCTACTAAGAGGATATACATCCGTTCAATCCATAGCAACTTGGCGACGAAGGGCGGTAAATGCAGACAAGTGAACAACGTTCACCTACAGTATAACACGTGCAAACAGGATCACTAGCAAGCCGGAACCTATGAAGATAAGAACCAAACTTGCCATGACCTGACAACAGCTGAACACTGTAGAAGTTGACGTCAAACTTAATAACCTTTTCTCATTAGTTTGTCGTAGTATTCATTTTAGATTTTTTTCTACTCAGCTTAACCGTTTCATTTGCCTCCATGTCTACATATCGAACGTTTGTAACTTATTCATAGTCACTTTATTTAATGTTCCGGTTTCTGCACCGTAAAGGGCTATGGACTACAAGTGTATCTTCGATATTTTTTTTTTTCGGAGCTCAACGGTATTGACTTTTCTTTTAATACGCCTTGTTTTTCTTGAAACGCACATTTTGCTAGTTCAATTCTATCATTCATTTCAGTATCACAATAAGGACCTTCTGTTATAATCTGGTTAAAGTATTTAAACCTCTGGACTCGCTCATCTATTTATCCATCAATTTTATGCAAAAAAAAAAAATATGAGTAAAATATAAAAATATATGTATGTATACAAATATACAAGTAAAAGAAGGAATCACACATGCAAATTATTATATTTTATATACTTAAGATTAAAATATTAGTTAAAATGCAAATGGTATCTGCCGACGGGTAAAACCGGCGGAAACCTGAAAAGGGAAAATGGGATATGTAGGAAATAAATAAATAAAAATAAAACGACTAGTCCCGATGATAATTGTAAATTAACACCAGAACGTTACACCAGATATATTAGTCTTGGAAATTAATAACGCGAATATTACCTAATCTCCGAAACAATGATGGATTAACGCTAAACATACAAATACGTTCGACGACAATTTTAACATCATCGGCGTGTTGTATTCCGCTTTTTACGTTTTTCTTTAAAGACCAACTAACAAATTCGATCAAACATTCCAGACAAAATTTCCGCAACATTCCGTCCCAATCATTAACTATACCGTCCTACGCGAAAATGAAAAAAAGAAATAATAATTATTAAAAAATTTTAACTTAAAAATTTTACAAAAATACCATCTTCAAAATAAATTTTTAGGAATAAAAAAAAAAGATGTACTTTATTATAATTTCAGATTACGTTTTTAAATTTTTCACGAAAATCTAAACTTTAAACGATTCATTTCCAAAATTACACATATTACAACCATAAACTACGTATATAATCAATTTGTTTCGATAATATCAAAACGGTTCCGAGTTACATAATGTCGACCAAATAAAAACGAATTTACTGCAAATATGCTCTAAATAAAAAAATATATAAATTTCAATAATTGATATAGATAATATTCCGCAAATTTGCGGGGACACGTTTACCAAATTTAAATTAAATGAACAATAAAATACGGGTATTTAATATGAATTTTTATTTCTTTCTTTCCTGCATTTCTCAGACGTACACACGGTTTTCTTTATTCGAATTAACAATGGTTAAAATGATTATTATTAAGACATTTTGTTAATATAGGATTCTTGACGTAAAAAAAATAAATATTAAGAGCCGATATTTAAATTTATATTTTTTGAAAGTACATATCAAAAAGTTTAATTTATTGTTCGAAGTAATAACTTGATTTTGATTTTTTTTTTACGAGTACCTACTTATTACTCGAATTATCAATTACTTAAAGATAATTACAAAGTTTAGCATTTATTCTAAAGTTGGTGAGAAGGTGGAGATTGTTTACATCCTGGATACTCATTTTCAACTGATTGTGAGTACATTTCTGCAATATTACAAGAATATGATAGACCGTTAGTGTTGTACGGAATAGTTCACATATTAGCAATGATTGGACACTCAGTAGATACGAGCGTGTACTGAGTGTGTGGCCAATATATATTCTGTTGGCAGCTGTTTCAAGCCTAGGTGAACAGATATGACCAATTTTTAAAGGCCATTCTTTATATTGTTAAGTATAATTGGCCGAATATGGAAGCACTGGTTCCACGAGTTCAGGATTTTCTGGCTATAATATTTTGCATTATCTTCAACTAGAGTTATCGACAAGTTAGCTTGGGTAGGCTCTTGTGCAGCACGGTGTACCGCATCGTTTCCTATTATCCCTCGATCACTCGGAATCCAGACGAAAGTGATGCTGGCGTTACGTTCACTTAATTCAACGGTCCATCTTTACCACGGTAGTGGTTCTAGCTTCAATATACTATAGTGCCAAAGCTGTCAATCAATATCACATACTGACCAGTAGGCAAATCCGCGATTTGCATCAAACACTACTGCGTTGGGCTGCTGTTGCAAGACAATCAAAAACTTCCTACGAATTTCTACATTCGGTTAAACTTTAACGTCTGTTGAAAATAGGTCCCAACAAATATTCGGACTGAATTGGCTCCGAAGCAGTACAACTACAGGCATTCTACACAACGTACTGCGTAATATCATTAATGGGCTTTAAATTTGAAGCAATGAACGCGATTTGAATGCTGCTGATAACTAGCTATCTTCATTGCGTACTTAATATCAAATATTTTCCTTCGGTATAACAAAGAAGCGGCGTACCGCTAAGATACTGAACTTTTGGTTAGGTTCTTACCGGGTGGGACTTTTAGCAGATTAGGAGCTTATAAAAATAATAATTATTAAAACATTTTGTTAATATACGATCATTCACGTAAAAAAAAAAAAAAAAAGAAGAGCCGATATTTAGCTTTATATGTTTTTAACGTACATGTAAAAACTTTAATTTTTTATTCGGAGCAATAAATTGATAAATAAACAATTGGTACTCATATAAACTTACAAAAATCACATCCAAAATAATGCAAACAAACGGATTTGGAAAAACAGTATACAAATGTATCAGCTGAAACGACAACGGTTGAAATAGTTGTTGAATCGTTCCATTGGTATCTGAACCGAGTTTAAAGATGGCGGAAACCACTTTCTTAAATATAAGGACCGGTGGATCATTATTCTTCGTATAATTCGAACCTGTAAAAAAAAAAATTATTATCGTGAAAAATACGAAAAAAATGAATGTACAAACATGATTGCATATTTTCAAGGTATTTCCAAAAGCTTCCTTAATTATTAGTACGCAATAAATCTTACACACTGCATCATATTCAATAATTCACCATGAAAGCTTTTTTTCGATATAAATATAATTTATCATTCTTACAAATAGAAAAAAAATAAAATCTTCAATAATGTCACCTTGAAAATGTTGAGTTACCTCGAAATAAAAGTTTTTAAAAAGTTTTAGTATACTCATTTTTATTTTTCATTTTAAAAAAAATAGTAATAAATTCATATTTTTTTCATTTTTTTTTTTTAATTCCTCTGTACTTTGCGGCTTCTCAGCCAGCGTTTGTAATTGTTACTGCTAGTTATTATTAATTATTGTGTTTATTTTATTTTTCATTACATGGTTAATAAAACTGATCAGACTGAAAAGTCTTGTTATTTCATTTTTTCTTTTTTTTTTCTTTTTTTCTCTTTCATCGTTGAAATTCCTGCATTTAAAAATCGAATGAAACGAACCATCCGATTTTTCTTCACAGTTATCCGATTTGGCAATCTTAAAACGTTTCAAATAGGCTCTATCGTTTCCATACCTGGTTAAAAATTATAATCGATATAAAAATGTTTCATTTATATTTTCTATGACGGGGACTATTTCCCGTGTCACTTTGACAGTTTTCGATTTGTTGTATCTGTATTGCCAGCGTCGTAATCCGTTTCGAATTAATTTCGCTGATCTGATTTCGTAACTTTTTCCGGTCAAACATATATCTTCCCGCTTTAATATCTTGATTTACTTCAAATCCATAGGTATTATTCCTGCTATAATGTTGACTGAGGTATATAATATTGTGCGATATACAGAAATTGTTCCTATTAATATTTTCCTTTGTAATTTTAGTATTTTATTCTTCTGTTTTTCTCGCAAAACTGGGAAATATACTGTGGAACAGTATTCAGTTATAGATCCATAGCCTTATAAAGTGTTATTCTTCCTTCATATTTGAAACCGTATACGAATACAATCACTATAATCTGAAGTAAATTTTCTTAATCTTATCTATCATATAGTCGACGTGTTTATTACAATTTAGATTATTGTCTATAATTATTCCCACCTGTTTTCTACTTATTAATAGTGCTTGGGTTTTATTTCTTTTAAACTGTACGATCTTACTTTAATACTGATTTTTTAAAATTATACTTCAAAATTATGTTGTTTTTTTTTAATTACGCTTCGAAGTTCATTCCTTATTTAAAAAATAAATTTGTAACTGACTTTTTTTATACTAAATGTATGGAGATCATAAAATGTGTAAATTTCAGCCACGCGTTAATCGAACAAAATAAGCCAATTACACAAATCATATGTTTAGTTAACACAGTATAAACATTCTACCGCGTGATCTAAATCTGGGGAAGAATTTAAAATTTACCAATGAAACGCCGTTTACATATAATTCTAATGAAACACGAAAATTTAAATTGTAATATTGATCTAGTAAAATCACAAATTTAAGCTCTATGCTTTAATAAAATGGAGTTATTTAAAAAGTAACGGATCACATATATTTCAAATGCTCTTTGTGAGCATAACTGATGAAGAAGAAAATAAATTAATTTAATACAACTACAACATAAGAACGGCTACAAATGTGGAAATTCAGGCTATATCATTCATCATCATAATTTCTTACGACGACGATTATAATTCCTAATCTACTCAATACACAATAAAAACCCATACATATTAAAATCATAATGAATCCCAAATATTTTCGATACGATACATCTATCCCCTTGATAAAATTAAACAGTTGAAAAATAAATTTGAAAATTTTGGAATTTTATAAAGAGTTGTGAAAAAGGTTTCCCCAAATAAAACATATTACAGCCACACAAGTTATTGCCACCATCATGTTTGTTAATAAATTTTAAAATAATTTTTTATTTCTGTCGAGATAAATTACTACAACCGTGTTCTTATTGTTTTATCTCCATCTCCGACGTCAGCGATCCATGTATGACGGACCTTCATGCAGCTAATCATATAACCGAATACCATCATTCATCCACGAATTTTACACTTTACCTTCTATAATCGACCAAGTTATATCGTATTTTTCTCCTCTAAATTGTTATTTTCTGTATTTAAGAAATTTTTAGAATACTTAGATAGATAAACCTTAAAACTTTCAATGCGGTTATCCAATTTAATGATAATAAATTCAATGTTTACCGGCAAGCATAATAACAATGAACGAATAATATCTATTTCATAAATTAACTACGAAATTATAATTTTATAAATCGTACTAACAATTTTTAGCCAGTATTATTGTACATCCGTGTAAAAGTTCACACGCTATAATTCTAGTCTTGTAGTCAGCTGAATTCAATGCTAAGTCGATGATATATGGAAGCAAAGAATCTGAAAGATTAAATCAATTTTAAACGAAGCGATATAATCAACGAAAAAAATAATTTCGTCATATTAGATATATTATTATTTTTTTTTTTTAATTAAATAAAATTCAATCGAGGAACTACGATCATAAAATAAAAACTGTTAATTAGAAAAAAAAGAATTAATTACAACGCTCTCCATGCAAGTGGGATCAGTTACTTGCCACTGAATTCATTGCGTTTTATTTGCTCATTGACAAGCTGCATATTTGATTGACGACTAAACTGAATTGATAGTTTAACTACAAGCCTTCTCATAATGAGAAATCTTTATTCAAAATCAGATGATAAGCACATTACCGTTACAAAACAACAGGCAAAACTAATTAATGAAATTTACATCTTTAGTTTTTAAAACCTTCAAAACCTAAAACCTTTCGTATAATTAAAATTTGAACGGAATTAGATTTTAAAATTTGTCGTTATTTTTATTTAGTTTAATAAGGTCAATTATTCATAAGACTAACTCTGAATCACTTGAAATATAAGTTCCATGTGAACGCAATAAAGAAAGATTTTAAAGAATTTGCGTTAAATTTAATAGAATAAAAAATTCTCAAAATTTTAAACAAAAAATAAATAAATTACCTAAATATAAAGTAATTTTCATATCGATAAACGGAAGTTCAAAACGCATATTATCACTGGAATCCCACAGTTCGCCGACATCCGATTTTAAAACCGATAAACAAGTTTCTGTACTGATTTTTCCCAAAAAGTTTACTATTTCTTTTTGTAATTTTTGAATTTGAGTAACATCTTCTAATCTATTTAATTTATGAGGCGTTTTAGTTTTCCGGTTTTTAGAAATTGGTTTTAATAACTCTGCTTCGTATTTTGTAGTTTGTATAGCGTCGCCAGTGAATTCTAAAATGATAAAATACACGTATTGGTGTTGATATATATATATATATACGTACGTACCTATGTATGTATGTATGTGTATATTTCAGTCCCTTGTATCGGTTGTTGGTCTTTTCGTATAACGTCACAGTAGTTATAAATGAAATTACAAAATTAAAATTAAATCATAGAAGTTAAATGAAATACTAAACAAATATGTTGCCACTATAAATATTAAAAACCATAAATCGAATTTCAAATATTTCAACCAATTTAGGATGTCACTTCTAATTATGGAAGTTTATTATATTAACTTTAGGTTCTAAATAAAACGGAACATGAAATGTTATTCGACAGTTTCCGTGTATTTCTGAATCCGTTGAAATTTTGTCATTATTCCGTTTGTAATCGAATTCCACATTAACACAAACTTCAGTTTATTAACTTTAATCTTACTTGCTTCTAAATAATTTTACTAGCGCATTATAAGGTTAAGACGAATGTTTCTACAGTAATTGTATATAAATATACAATAAAAATAGATAGTAGTGTAAAGTAATTTCAATAAAAAATCAAATACAACATATTTTTATTTTTACTGATAACTAATTTTTAGATTGTGGAATGTAGTGATTTTTTATTAATTGAATTACAAAAATTAGTTTAAATCACTAAACACTTATTTTCTTGAGAAAATCACAAAGCTATTCGGCAATTACACCATTATCAAGTGATATTTAAATTAAAATAAAAATTTAAAAAATAAAAAAAAATATATAAATTTAAGATTACAAATTTACAAGTATAAAAAAATATTTTAATTTAAATATCACTTGATAATGGTGTAATTTCCGAAAATCTTTGTGATTTTTTCAAGAAAATAAATGTATAGTGATTTTAACTAATTTTTGTAATTAAATCCATGTAACTAAACTACTAATTTCGCAATTTAAAAAAAAACTGCTAATTCTAAAATGTTTACCATAAAATAAAATTATTTGGCATGGAAAAACTGATAAAATTATAAAATTGAAAATGAGAACTATTGTCATAATTTTATGGAAAACACCTTTCTCACATATGTATTATGGGGGAAGGTCATTCGTAGGAAGAAGTCCTGTTATTAATGAATCTTTATCATACTTCGATGTCGTTAATCGTTCAAAAAAGTTTAATAGTTATACAACATTTCCTTACCCTGATAAACATTTGCATTGTGATCGCGTTTTCTCCTCATCAAATGCCACTTCGTCCTTTTTCTCTTTACTGACGGTCATTCGCTAATGGTCAAATTCACACTATGTTCCTCTACGTTCATCGAGTACAGATAATAATCAACTTATTGTTGTTCCATATTCTTGTGAGAATAATTAAAATGTGCAGCAACTTTAAAACTTTCCCCTATATTATCTTCATCTTCGAGTAGGTCCTGTCAAAATTACTCTGAATCAACAAACGTCCCCAAAAATCCATGCTGGGAATGTAATAAAATAATCTACTACTTTAAAGAATGCTATAATATGCTGACGTCGCACATTTTTATATTATATTCTTTTCCTTTCTCGTCTTTATTTTTTCTTCTCTAATTTCATTTCCTTTTTCCCCTTTCTTTTGTATTTTTTTAACTCATCAACTTCCATTCCCTTCACAAATATCCTTATTCCTACTTATTTTTATCCACTACCTTAGTTTTCGAGCTATGAACATTCTTTAAAATTCCGTTTTATATTATTTCGTTCACCACAATCGCACACTGATCTAATTAATTTATACTGTACTAATCATCACTTTACCGTACATCCGATTTAAAATTTACTTTATTACACTTTAAAATTGGCAAATTTTCTTCGAAAAAGTACAATTTATATATATTTTTTTAAATCCATATACCGAAGATATAAATATTGCGTATTATTATACAGCATTTTATATATTCAAATTAATCTAGATACATCGTTATTTTCATTTCAACTTTTACAATAAATGTGATTACTTTTTCCTTCCTTAATATTCATTCGACTACCATTCATTCCATTGAAACTCAGCAGCCAATGCTGATATATTCCTCAACTATTATCGTAATCATTATTTTCATCCCCTGTTCTGGAAGTTGATGTGACACTTCGTCTAACTAAAATTGCCTCTACCCGACTTTTGTATCCTTATTATTCTACGTTGTGTAATTTCATAACGCGTCTGATTTATCATCATCGCAAGCGTAAGTTTTGTTGGTTTTTTTTTCATTTCTTTAATGATATTTAGCCGGTTTTGGTTTACTTATATCACATTTGTTTAATATCTGTACAATAATAGTAATACTATACAATATTGTATTTTATGTTTACGCCGCAATCTTATATTGTAGTAATTATTTAATTTATTTAATGTTACCTTTAATTTGTAAAATAGTTATCACGTTCGGCAAAACGCATTTAAGTATACATGAAAATTCTTCTTCTGATAAACAAGACTTCCAGTTCATTAATGAAGACAAACTGTCCCGTATTAATTGCAAATCAGTTAATCCGACGGTGAATATCATCTATAAGTAAAAATAACAATCCGTACATTGATAAACACGGTTTAAAAACTTTCTTTTTATTTTATTATTTTATACATATCTAAAAAGAATTTACCCAGTTGGGAAAATTATACATCATGTTACCATTTATCAATATTTAATAAACTTTTAATTCAGTAACTTATTAGAAATTTATAAATTAATTCCGCCCTTTTCAAATTACTCCAAAATATTATCCATAGTCATCAGCATCATTTACCGTCGTATTGTTCGGTGCCAACATCGTGACTAGCCACTGCGTTATATTGACGTAAAAATGGAGTAGCAAAGTACTAATTATATGCAACGTAGATACGCGCGCATATGATATTATACGGACCAGGGTGCCACTACCTTTTCCATGATAATTAAGAGTTGCGCAATTATAGAAAACTTTATAATCGTTAATCGTGAGCTTGAATCAAACCGTCGAGTCGAGTGTTCTAGCAATTATGCCACCGCGACGTAGTATGCGGAATACTTATGCATATTTATTTATGCGCAACAAAGAAATAAAAACTGTCTCATAAACTAAAAAATTAACCGACGTCTCATTCGTCATTAACATAATGATTAATCCGTTTCCTGAAACACCCGTGAGCACTCCCATGCGAAGTAATTTCCATGAAATATTTCAAAACATCGTTTTTAGTAGAATAGCACACAACTTACACAACTTTTTAAAAAAAATATTCATTTTTCAAAACGATTATGTACATATACAGTATACATGTGGCCGGATTTCGAAGGTTTAGCACAAACGATCACGTATTAACTATAAAAACATTAATACAAAATTGTGTAGAGTGTAACCTAAATGTATGGCATTTGTGGATTATGAAAAAGCCCTCGATACTGTAGAAATATAGGAAATATTAAAGTCATTATATGACATGGCGTTGGAGGAACATTATATTAACGTCATCACAAATATATACGATCAGGGGTCGATGAAGATAAAGGGGAAAGCACAGGCGATATACAATTGAAAAGGGAAATAAGACAGAGTGATACATATCGCCAAAACTGTTCAATGCTGCCCTCGAAGGTGTCTTCAAGATATTGAACTGGAGCTCAATGGGTAACGGAATAAATTCGGAGACTGAATCATTTACGTTTCACAGACGATATAGTCCTAATAGGCAATAGTCCTGAAGAAATACAATTAATGATATTTGACGTGCATTTTATGAAAATAATACTTAAAATAAATCAAAATAATGACAAATATCGCGGAAGACGCGGCAGTAACTGTAAACGGCGAAAAAATTGAATGCGTAAGTCGATACCTATACCTAGGACAAGAAATTACTATGCATAAGAATGATATACTGCAGCTGGAAGCTAAAAGAAGAATATCGCACGCCTGGGTGGCATTCGGGAAATTAGAAAACGTTTTCAGAAATATGGAAATACCGAACAGCCTTAAAAGTAAGCTGTATAATCAATGTGCGATGCTACTCTTAATATACGGAGCTGAAACATGAAACCTTACTAAAAGGGACAGCTAGAAGAATTAGGAAAACCCAAACGGCTCACAAGAGAATTATCCTTGGAATCCGGTTCAACAATCCCAAGACGGTTAAATCGATTAAGGAACAAACGGAATTAGTAGACGCTGTAGAGGGGATCGACAGGCTAAAATGGAAATGGGCGGGACATTTGGCAAGACAAAAGGATGAAAGGACTAAGCGGATATTGTAATGGTGGCCAATTTATCCGCGAAGGAAGCCTATGGCTAGGTGGGAAGATCATGTTGTTAAATGGACAAGAATCAATTAGATCTGAGCTGTACAAGGTAGGAGTCGTTAGAAAAGTTTGGGCAATGTCTACCCCAGCAGTGGATTTATATAGGCATATCGTGATATCGTAATACATGTATATATTATATATATTTGTAAAATGCATAATCACTGTACAAACTGTAATTGATAAATATGTAAACAATAATGATTACCCGGCTTTCTGAAATATAAATATGATCATTAAGAAATTGGTATTAAATAATATAGTAGATTACCTATGCAAATATGCTCAATTATACAAACAATATATATAATACTTTCTCCTTTTCGAACAAAAAGTTAACGTAACTTCATTGTAAAAACATACATAATTCTCTAAAATAATAAATAGAAAATGAACAAATTTGTATAAATAAATCTAATAAAAGTACAAATTTAATAGAACGAGAACCAATAACCTACCTTGTATACAATATCCATATGAGATAAAATGGAGTAAACACATACAGGAGGCGTATTAATTACCATGTATAAACAACAAATCAGATCGGACTCTATATATTCTTGCATATGCTGTAAAACATTCCTTAAAAAGGTCAAAATAAGTTGTATATCTGTCTCCAGCAACGGTGTAGAATCCTAATAAATATAAAAATATATCATTTCAGAACCAGTAAATTATATCTTTTTTCCTTTTTCTTTGCTCTTTTTCCTAATTATATATATATATATATGTATGTTTGTGTATGTGTGAATGTATGTACATGTGTTTTGAATATATGTGTGTGTACGTGTGTGTGTAATCTTGATCTCTGAATTATTACTATTGCAATTATAAATACGTTTTAATTTCTTTATATTATTCTTATATTAATCTAATTAACATTAGGATGTCGTTACTTTATCCTGTTAATATACTGTAAAATGTTTGCCGCTATTTACGCAATTTCGCGAATTTACACAGCGCGTATTATTTATTATGTATACACTATGTCGATAAAAATGATTTTGATAATTTTCATTAACAGGTCGCGACACGAATTAGGCGGGCACAAGGTATATTATTACTAGCTTAGAGGTTTTTTAATCTCACGCTGTATAATAGTCGCTAGAAATTTTAGGAATGACTTGTATAATTACTAGTTTGATTTAATTTTTGGATAAATTTAAACGAAACTTTTATTTCCGACTTAGAAAACTAATTCGTTTATATTCTTTTATATATATTTTTTAAAGAACAATTTATTGAAATAATCGGAATATTCCATTAAGAAAAATGTTTAAATGAATAAATAAATGTATACAATACAATGATTTAAATTAACTGACCACTTGAAATGTGTATTTTTCATGCCCTATTCGAGAAGATTTAAATTTAAAATAAATTACATCATGTGTAACAGCAATACTCTCATCGTATACATTGGCGATCTAATTATTGTTACTATTCTGAAATAATAATTTTTTTTTAAATATGGACAATAATACTAGGAAATAACTAAATGTTTCGAAGCAAAAAAAAATCGTTACTCGGTTAACAGCAAAAATCGTACGTATTTCAAATTCATAATAGGTTGAAAAGGCTTAAGCACATCGCGCTTAACCCATAAGGATGTGTATAAGAGTATTTTAAACCTTTTACCGTTGAAAAGTTTGAAGTATAAACTTGTGAACTTAACGAATTGCGAGTAAAGGATAGAAAAATTGTCTTTTAGTAAACAAATTTAATTATTTTAATACACGCACACACTTACTTCGAAATAGTTCACTTTCGCCATAATTTTAAAAATCATGGTAAACAGTTTATAAAATCCACTTTTGAATAATGTACGCGTACTGGTAATGTAAGAAATAAACGACGGAATCCATTTTGTAAACCGATCCAAATCTGTATACGGAATTACACTAACGAAAAGATCGACCAAATTCAAGAATACTAAATGATCCGTTTTAACGTTGGTCTAAATTTACAATTAACAAAAGAATATAAATAAGATATTCTAAAAGTTTTTTGTTTAAAATGCATAATTTATTTCGCGAAAAATTAATGCTATACTTATTTTTATAATTAAAAAAATCTGTATGTCGGGACGCAAGTTAGAAGTGAAACTTAACGATTTCAAAAAAAAAAAAAACAAAAAAAAAACAAAAAAAAACGCACAAATACACAAAGGAACGCAATATCCGCTATGCTTAATTTGACGTGGCGATGACCCAAATATTTTCGTTCTCAAATCTACATCGCACATACATCCTTTGTGCAGCGAAGATTTCACTGAAATAACGGAGAGCCATAAGAATACAAACAGGCAAAAAATCATAATTTCTGTATGTGTTTGTACGGTACAGTGTGCGGGGAAAAGCCCTGCTTATGTGTATAAGCCTTTAGCTCGCTCACTCGCTCGTTTTACGGGTTAACTCCCCACATACAACACGCCAATAGAAATTTCACTGCAAAAAGAAAAAAAATAGTACAATCATAACGCTTCACATTTTATTCTTCCAATAACTTATTAAACATGATTGTCGCAATAACATATGTAGAAAATTACTATCGAAATGGAACACGTCAAAACCTAAATTTAGACTACTCACTTATTAGATTGTAAACTTATCACCTTCTCCGCGATGTAATTTAATAAATTTTATTAACGCGAATCATAACGCTATATAGCCGTGAAAGTATTTTTTGTACTCGATATTTTATAAAAAATTATAATTCACTCGTGTTTAGTTAGTATAGAATACTGAACGTATAATTTAACCACGAAAATCTAAAAATACACAATAATTTTCGTTAAATAGACGTGTTTTTACGATGTAACAAAAATAACTTATTCGCAAATGTCGAGTGAAGGAAGAAATAATATTTAGCGCACGAAACAAGGGAAGATATAGTTCAAGAGAGAATATAGGGGAAGAAAAAATGGGAAAGGAAGAGACTAGAAATGACGACAACCTGTTTTAACAAAAGAAAACTGATAGAAACAAATAAAGCTAGGAAAGTAGAAATATAAAATCATGGCGACGTATGCAATCTTCTGACAAGAATTTCTCGTCTCAAACAACCTTCTACGTTCCAGTGGATGGAATTTTTTATGTATTCCGTTGGAAGTGATCACTTGCATGCCGAAATTATTATCGACGACCCAACGGCAAGCTCATTTAATCATAAGAGCTTAGAACGTTTCATCTAGATTCTTGCTGCTAATAGAGGGCTTAAATTTCGCTAATTTTCTCGAATTTTTTTGTGAGCCACTTTTAAATAGTTCTGTATTTGATATTGTAGTATATAAAGAGTTTATTAGATTGCAACAATCTGACCAATAATTTGTTTACCTTAACAGTTACATTAGGAACATTCTTACATTAAATTTGTCCATAAGGAATACTGGAAAAATCTGTGATCTGATCCATTTACAGCAAGACATTATAAATCCATCAAACCCAACATACCTGCTAATCCATGGTTTTGCAATATTAGAATTAAAACGATAACATTTCGGGATGTTATTACCACCTCGTCGACTGAGACTCGGGATTAGTAAGTTGAAACTTATGATTTCTCGTAATTGCTCACATTCCATGGGTACCAATTTAGTGGTCAATGCGACCACGTTATCCTCGAAATAATTATCGTGTTACTTTCTATCAAGCTCTTATTGGTCTTCATGTTCCCTTTTCTATAAATATTGCATTTCTCTTAGCTCTTCAAAATACCCACGTATATTTTTTATATTTTAAATTTACTTATTTCTGCAATTTTTTTAGTCTGTCTACATTCTAATAATATCCAATACTATATAGATATGGGTAAACTGTATGAAAGCTCATAAAAAAAAAAAAAAAAGAATAAAAAAAGTAATAAAATACATAATATATAAAAACAATAATTACTAAATACAATAGAAATAATTCAATTCAATACGTACATTGTTGACGTTATCTAAAACGGGATTCAAATCCAGTTTATGCATTATTTCCAGTACACATTGTACAAATTTATTGTAAAGTCTTGTCGCAATTAATGATTTTAATCGTGTATCCTCTAGGAAAAAACAATTTACTCATTAACGTGAATATATATATATATATATATATATATATATATATATATATATATATATATAAATCACCATCATTAAGTGCCGCCTCCGTTCCTCTAAAAAAACAAAATTTACTCACTAACATTTTTTTGTCCCAGCTTTCACCCTTTGGCCAGTTTAAGTGGATTGTTCAGACTATAAACTTATATTATTAGCCTTAATAAAATTATATAATGTACGCGCATCTAAGGAGATAGGATCCACAATAAGTTCTTCAAGTTGTATTGGAAGTGTATTCCTTGTCGATAAAAGTTCAGAAATAAAGCTGTTTCTACTTTTGTATTTTGGGCGGACCAGATCTGATGTTCGATGCTATCTTCGATATTACATATCTCACAAACTCCCATTCTGATGATCCCCAATTTGGCAAGATGACTAGGTGAACAGTTATGACCACTCCTTAGTCTAACAAACGCAGATACAAAATCTTTATGGAGAAGATCCCCATGTTTAAACCAGGGCTCTTTTGGAATTGTCTTTTGAATAATAGCGTATTTTTTACCTTTTAACAAGCGTTGAAATTCAAAATACGATTGAAAAGAACGATACAACATTTCCTTAAGCTTCGGAATTAACTGTCTCCATTGTAGTGTAACGTGCTTCTCAATAGCCGGAATTAGATCCGATCGAGTAATCGCATCCGCTACCTCATTTCCAGGACGCCACAGTGGGCAGGGACCCACTTAAACTTCAAATTAGTTCCACGCTTGTGAAGTTGCCAGACCCACTGTCGTATTGATATCTCTAATATACTCATTGAAAATTCCGGGAGTCTAGATAGTTGTAAAAGAACACTGATGAAGTCAGTGAGTATTAGTATATTTTTTTCCTTATATAATCTAATAAAAGTAACAGCCTCGTATATGGCATACATTTCCATAAAACATGATGAGCTTGCATATGGTATGCGGAACAACTTAGAGATGTTTCTGCTGTGGTAAAAAAAAGCGACTGTATATCTCTTTTAGTATGTTCAATAGAGCCATCGGTGTTAATAATTTCCTAAGCGTTGTACTCTTTCTCCAATACTGACTCGACAATGTAATTGTTAACGCCGTTTGGGAGACTCTTCGATGTATTGAAAAAACTAGTGTCTACCTCCAATCTAAACTGTAGTATCTGGAAGGAAGTCTTATAGAAGGGATCTAAAGACGTCTGTACTAAACTTATCTCGTGCAGTTTGTTACGACTATGAATGAGTGGAGGTAAATTTTTACCAAGCCAATATTTATTATTTCGTGCTTTGTACATACGAGTAAGTTGTTAGCTGCTGCTCCACTTATCACTACATCATCTGCATACTGATATATCACTATCGATTTATTTTAAATTTGTTCTATAGATTTCGTATAAATTGTGTATAATAACGGACTGATGAGGCTCCCTTGGGTTAAACCTTTGCAGGATAAACCGAGGCATATTGCGTACCTTTATATCTTACTGTTAACTTTCTACCATTAAAATAGTTGAATATTCATGTATAAATTTTTTGGTTAACCCCACGTGTTATTAACAATTTATATAATGTGGACAGATTGACATTATCATAAGCCGACTGGACATCAATAAAAACAGATACGACACTCCGTTTAAAGGTCAGATGATTTTGAATATATAATATAAAAGAACGTACTGCATCAGTAGAACTAAATCCTTTTCTGAAACCATATTGGGTTGTCGAAATTTGTTTGAAGTTATAGGCCCACCATTCTAACCTGAACTTCAGAATATTTTCTAACATTTTCCCCATACAAGATAATAATGAAATAGGCCTGTATGATTTATGGTCATAAGGATTTCTTCCCAGTTTGAGTATAGGGCAAACATAGTGTTCCTTCCACTGAGGGAGAATGTATCCTGTGTTTATCGATTTATTATAAAAAATTAACACATATTTTTAGCTTCTTCCGGTATATTTTGTATCATTTTGTATGATATACTGTCCACTCCTACCGTTGTATATTTATTATGATCTAGACTACGAAATAATTCCTCTTTTGAGATAGAGTTTTCAAAAAAAGGGATAGACATACTCCGTTCATCCATCAGGCCTGCTCCATTACAAGGATCGACTGGGCTTTGAAATTGTTGTATAAACTAACATATATAAAGCGACTTCTTACCTATACACATTTTGTTGTACGTTGTAAGTAGCGTACAAGGCAATCATAATGCACACACACGGGAGAACTGATTGTAATCGCTTTGTTGTCACGACACAATGCAGCTCCGCATGTTTTTGTAGTATACTACATTATTAGCACGCATATGGTGTTGTGCCTAGTGGTTTGCCATTGCCTTCCACACGATAATATTATTACATATATACAGGTATGTATTATGCGGATGTCAAATCTAAAACAATGAATCAATACCGTGCTATCCGTTGATAATTTACATGTTATTTCACGCATTAATTATTATCATTGCTTCTATCAAGCATTTTAACAATTCATCAACATTTAGTCGTAACTTCACGTAGGAGTATCGTGATCAAGGTAACAGTTTCATTATTTTCTGCCTCCATCCTGGACGATCTTCGGCATCATGAACGCATTTTGAAAATGACATCCGAGCTGCAGCAGTCACTGCATCTGTCCATTTAATTGGTACTCTACCTTTTGGCCGCACACCATTCATTCTTCCGATAACTATTGTTCTTTCGATTCGGTCATGTTTTCGTATGATATGACCAAAAAATCTCATAATACGTGCGAGAACTTCCGTTGTTAATCTGCGGGTTGGACGAATTTCTTCCAAAATAGACGTATTAGTACGCTTTTCCATCCACGAAACTCGAAGGAGCCGCCTCCAGCACCATATTTCGAAACTATTTATGCGAGTTTGTTCGGACTTTCTGATCGTCCACGTTTCTGAACCATATAGAAATATTGAAAAAACCAGAGTGCGTACAAGTTGAATTTTTGTATTTTTCGTAACAGAGGAATCTTTCCATATCCGTGTTAGTTTAACCATCGCACTCCGTGCTAGTTGAATTCTTCTCTTGATCTCACCTTTAGATCCGCCTTTACATTCCAATAAGGATCCCAAATAAACGAAATTTTCTACCGTTTCATAACCAGGAATGGTTTTATGTTTTTCCTTTATTGTATTCTTCCGATCAATTACCATTAACTTAGTTTTTCCATTATCTATTTGTAGACCATAGCATTTACTTATATCTTCTAATTTCTTCAACAATCTTTGCATTTTTTCCATGTTAGGTGCTATCAATGCTATATCGTCAGCAAACCGTAAGTTTGTAACTTTGAGTCCTCCAATAGAAACGCCTTCATCCCAATCCTCTAAAACTTTTCTCATTATATGTTCTCCGTATAAATTAAACAATATGGGTGAAAGTACACATCCTTGTTTTACACCTTTCTTTACAGTAAATTCTTCGGACTGTGTACCGAGTTCTAGCTTTATGATATTTTGGTTGTGCTCTTATAGTTTTTGAATCAGATGTGCAATGTGTTTTGAGGCACCCATCTCCATCAACATTTCCCAGAGTTTGCTCCAGATTACATGATCGAAAGCCTTTCGATAATCAATGAAACACAGCACTATAGGCACATTGTACTCTCTTGATTTCTCTATTAATTGTCTCATATTTAGGGTCTGTTCCCGTGTGCTTCGTCCTTTAACGAATCCAGCTTGTTCTTTGGCAATTTGTTCGCTCATTTTTCCGCGGATACGATTGTTAAGAATTCGTAACATTACTTTACTAGCGTGCGGCAATAGAGAAATGGTTTAAAAAACTGAAAATTTCTTGCATCGATCAAAAAGTAAAATATGTTTCTTTTATTGAAACAAATATTTTAATACAATTCAATTATTATTATTCTTCTAAATTCTCGCCAACAAATTACACTTAGTTGTGTTTTTGTTAATGCGACGGAGTAAAAGTTTCTAACGCTTAGTTCCACAAAATAGTTCCATTTTAGTAACATTTTACAATTACGAATTTTAATTAAAAATAATTGTACGATCCAATTAGCAGTATTACAATCGTTGTCCGCTTCAGCCTCGAAATAATCGGGTTATGTTCAAAATCGATGAAAAAATTCTAGTTAAATAATAATTATGTACCGTACAACAATTATTTTAAATTATTATTATCTGAATAATAATAAAAAATATAATAATTACTTTTGCAACATAATAATACAAGCTGAGTAATAGATATTTAACGCATTATGATAATTTTTGCCAATTGTAGCTTACCGCGTAATTCATCATCTAAATTTGGAATATTTTCAATTGCGCAAAAATCTGTCCATAGAGATACGTATGCACGATAAGAAATCGCTGTCTGTATCTCAGCACTGTTTGAAATTTCTTTCAAAAACATGACTTCATCATCTAACAAATGTCTGCAGCTTTTTATAATTCCGATATAGACTGAAACCGGAATGAAAAATAAAATAAACTCAACCAAAACTGAATATTAAATCGTGAAAATAGAAAATTTTTTTAAAATACAAACGCATGTACTATAATTTTTAGTACGTGCACAATGTAAAAATTTTTATATTCTACTTTTAAAAATAAATCGTAAATGCTATCCAAAAAGAATCACGTAGATTGTAATACCAAAAAAATCATTGCATATATCGCTGGATTGCAAAATTAAAATATTCGCGCAATACTTTTTAATAAATAACAAGAAATGCAAAAAAACTATGCCTCGAGGCATAGGGAAGAAATGAAACTGAAAGATGTTTTCTCAAAAAGACACTTATTTAATAAATTCACGATTTTGTACAAATTTCACAAAGAAAAGGAGCGCACTGGTCACTATGCTTAACTTGACGTAGCGATGACTCAAATGTTTTCGTTCTCAAATCTACGTCGCACATACATCCTTTGTGCAGCGAAAATTTAAACAAAATAACGTATAATCGTGCACGCATGCGTAAGAGAAAGAATACGAACACGCAAAAAATATTATTTCACAATTTCTTTACGTATTTGTACATATGTATATAAACTAAATATACACATATATGAGTACAGCATACGGGAAATAGTGGAGGAGCCCGACTACACTGTGAGAGGAGGCATGCCTATGTGCCTATGTGTATAAGCCTTGGGCTCGCTCGTTTTATGGGTAAACTCCCCATACACAACGCGCCAATAGAAGTTTCACTTCAAGAATAATTGTGTAAACAAAAGGATAAATAACGTAAACTGCAATCCGTTAACTTTTTTATTCACTTTCCCAACCTTATACTTCTTCTTCGTTGTCTGTTTTCAGACGTTGTGACAAATCATGTAATTTTTCCAGGTAAATTACATAATTTATCTGTATCCTGCATGGTTTTCATTAGCTGTCACATGACAGTCCGGTTGGATGTAATCCACAAAACGGGTCGGCAGACGACAATTGCTTTTTTCCCTGCTATTACTCCTTGTATTATTATATTTTCCAATCCAAATAACTTAAAACATCTTATTTCTATTGATGAAAACTAGCTGACCTCATACGAAGCACGCAAAGGCTGGCCCTTTTCGCAATGACCCGAACGTACCGCACAGCTCCGACGGTTGCTTTGATTGCTCTAGCGGGAGTACTCCCGCTAGAGATAGAAGTATACTGACGCGCTGTTATGTTTGCATTAAGGTACAATGCGAGGGTTACCTGGGAGAGGGAAGTATTCTGCGTAAACGATGATTTATCGTCGGTAAGTATGGATATAACTCTCGACGATCGGGAAAGGATAACGGTTCGTAGCTCGAGAACATATAAAGTTAGTAGCCTGGTATGTGCGTCGATTATAAGTAAGCGTACCGGGTTTGCTACAGCTGACGTCTTTACAAAGGGCCTCAAAATAAGCAGGTCCCTGCGTAATAAAGTATACGACGTCGCTCTCGCGAGATGACAAAGGGCTTGGGTGGAATATGACGGTGCCGTCAAGACCTTACTGCTTAGCGTGATTGACCGGGAAACATACGAATGGTTTGCACCCTTAAGGGCGCTAACATGTTTCGGTTCGCGGCACGTCCCGTTTGCATGCTACGAGCAACGTTTCTCTCTTCGGGAAACGCTCCGGCAGTATGTGTGCGGAGCCGGTGCGTGCACGGTCTCTCACCTGTTGAACGCACAAACAGATGTGCCTAGAGGAACTTGCCGCCGAGCAAATTCGACCAGGGAAATTGCATTCGGTCGGTATCATCAAATTATTGGTGTGTTGGCCGAGAGCTGGACAGATTTCTTCCATCAGAAATCTACCTCTGCGCGTCCTCTATAGGATAGCGCTCGAAAGTGGAGATGTAGTTTGCGCTGTACAGCCCGCGATTAGGGCCGCAAACTCTTCACCCAAGACAAATTCATCCAGTACCTGACAAGTCGCGCTTGTGCTTCTCTCTAGAGTTTCACTGAATGATAGTAGTCGTTTTTACCGGTTCGGCCTTCGGACCCCGAGAAATATGCCGGTAGGTGAATAGTTGGACAGTTGACGGCTACCGCGACTCCTCAATCGCATCACCAGATCATCAGGCTGGAAAGCTGTCTAGGTCTTTGGAAGAAACGGGTCGGGGTAGGTGGTATAAACATAATGGGACATTGTCCCGCATTGAGGAACACCGGCTCGGGGAAGGTGGAGGGCCTTCTAAGTGAAATAAAATTCACTGATGAAACTAATCTATCTTTTTGCTCTATTCTGATTTATTTCAGGATAGCTGCATTAGTCCGACGTTCCATCCATGAAATATTGAGCATACGTCTATAGCAGCACATTTCAAAGGTTTCTAGTTTTCAGTATAATGTTTTGTTTAATGTCCACGACTCTGAGCCATAACACACTATCGAGAATACCACTGATTCCATTAATCGTTGTTAATCTGCATAGAGTACTTTTTGCCATTCCGATTCGCCGTGATTTCACTTTTATAATTTTCGTTCGCTCCCAGATATGTTGTTTCCGTATTTTTCTCTATTGTACCAACGAAATGTCGCGAACAATTCCCCCGCTTTGTCCATAGTAACTATGGTGCACTTGGCACGATTTAGTATCAAATAGCTTTTTTGCTGAAATATTCTAATCGCTTCAGAAATGTTGCCAGCTCGAACTCGTTTGTCGCTAAAATCACTGTATTATCCGCATATCGTAAATTACATGTTTTTCCTTCCTTCGACGGTTATACCGCCGTTTCAGTCTTCAGTTGCCTGTCGCATAATCCATTCGCTATATATAGTATAGGCGATAGTACACCTAAAATGCATACGTGGCGGGTACATTGAACTCGTAGCATTGTTCTATTATTTGTCTTATTATGATAAGGTGCTCTCGAGTTCATTTCCCCGGCATAAAGTCTCTTTGCTCCAACTCAATTTATGACAGCGTATAATATTTTAATTGCCCTTGAATTACATATAATAGTATTTTTCTAGTATGACTAATAAGCGCAATAAGTCTATAATTTTTGCAGCTTTGTCCATGGCCTTCCTTATAAATTTGTATAAGTATTGATTTAGTCCAGTCGCTTGACCATTCCTCATTTATTCACATCTTTTTGCATTGTCGGTGTATTAAGTCTACCCATCTTTCCTTGACTGGCTTAATCATTTCGGTCACTATATTATCACAGCCTACTGATTTATTCTCTTTTAGTTTATTTATCGCGTGCTCGATTTCGTTTCGGAGTATGTGTGCTTCCTGTTCTATGTATTTGCAGATCTTTTATATATTCCCTTTGTGTTTTACCAAGACGTTAATTCTTTACAGTATTCCCGCCATCTATTAATGATCCCTTGCTTACCTGTAATGACTCTTCCATTACGATCTTTCAATGATATGTGTCTTTATTGAAAAGTTCTAGTTAGATATTTCAGATTCTTGAACAAGTCTTTTATTTCATTCTTTTATAATGAAACAACCTTATACACCGTTGTTTAAAAATACAGAAATTAATACTTCATATCCACAGATAATATCTAAAACTATCTCCCACCATGTGTGCATAATTATTAAACAGTGAGCACAATATATATTTACCACTAATTAGCCTTTATTATTATACTATTTTCTTTCATTGTCAATTAATTTTCTTGATGTAAAATAAAATTTATAACTTTTTGTATTAACATAATAGAAAAGCATCAGTTAATGAAGTTTAATGATTTTAGTCTTTATTAACATATCTAGTTCTTCAAATACATAATATTTAATTGAAAATGATCGCATAAAAAACGGGTTACAAATTACAATTATTTATATAAAAAAGTTTATATGTATTGCTTGGTGATTGAAAAGAAAACCCCCTTTATATTTTATTAATTTTGAAGTAAAACTTCTATTAGCATGTTGTATATGGGGAATTAACACGTAAAACGAGCGAGCGAGCCAAATACTTATACACATAGGCACATAGGCACATAGGCGGGCCTATTCTCATAGTATAGTCGGCTTCTTCCACTGTTTCACGCAATACGTACAAACACATACAAAAATTGCTTCACTTCTTCCATGCGCCCTGAGGCACAGTTTTTTTTTTTTTTATTAAATCGTAGTAAAAATAATTCAAGTCGATGATCCCAAAATAAATATTTACTTATTGAAAATAATTTCAATTTGTCTGATACGAGTATTTAAAATTATAAACGCTTTTCTTTTTCTCAATTTTTTGTCATATTTTAATAAATTTCTCTTTAAAAATATCACTTTTATTGCATACCAGTTTTCATATTTTAAATGTACACTAAACTTTAAAATTATATAAATTACCTATTTTGGATAAATAATTCTCCAAAAGTTCCAAATTATATACGGCGATATTAAAGATAGCTTTTACTAACGATTTCCGGACGTGTGTTTGTTTTTCTTTATGTAGATTAGGATATGATTCGATGATTTCGATAGAAAGTTTTTCCAAAATAACGAAATCATCTTCTGTCATAACGTAAACGTTACTACGAGCTATTTCTGATACTCCGTACAAAAAGTCCACAGCATTTATATTCGCGACTGATCTAAAATTGTAAACTTGTTAAGTACGTCTATTTAAGATAAAAGTTCAACGCTCGATAATAAAACAGGGACGAATTTATGGTTTTTAAGGAAAATCAGTAACTTTTTTTCCATATCGGTAATCACAAAATTTTAAAGGTAAGCTCTTTTTTAAAGTTATTTTATTTTTATATAATCACGTTACGTTTTCATCGTGAACAAAAATACCGTTATTTACAATACATTCTCGTAAGTATATTTTTTTAATCCAGATATTATTTAGACAATTCAAGGTCGATACAAATATGAAAGGTAAATAAATAATCGTGAAACAATACAAAAATTAAAAAGAAAGAAATATCAGTCTTAGGATGAGATAGTCTAACAACCCAAACGGGGTAATACTAACGATAAGAATAGTGTTCGGAACAGTTACGTATGTTAAAGTAATAGAGCGAATTAGAAATTTGATTTAAAAACATCATGATGCATAAGGTACGAAAGCCACAAACTGACGTATACTCATATCGTCCGATCAGTTTACTCTGTCCATTATTTGTTAGAATAAATGATGTTTTTTCCAAAGAACATATAGTTTTATCTTCATTGCCACAAGGTAGTTTGCTTGGTCCAATATTATATAACATCTATACTGCGGATATACCTATCTCGAATCAAACAATATTAGCAACATTTACCGATGATATAGCTATACTAGCTGCTAATTAAATTCCAGAATATGATGGTACAGCATGCAGATCGAATCGTAAAGTGAGCACCTAAATGGCGTATAACATTTAATCCACCCAAATGCACACATACCACCTTTAGACAAATAACATGCCCTCCAATATATATCCATGGCAATGAAATTCTGCAAACAAACTGTGTAAGGTATCTCGGAATGCATATTGATCGACTGCTAACATGGCGGTTTCATAAACAAGTAAAACTATGATTTCGCGAACTAAATTGCTCTTCTAGGAAAGAAATCTGCTTTAAACTTAGCTTTAAAAAGAAAAAATTATTTAACTATGACAGCTTCAATCTGGAAATATGGAATCGAATTATATAGAACTGCATGTAAAAGCAATATATCGGGAATATAGCGACAACAATCGAAAATACTTCGTATCATCACATCTGCACCAAAATATATATCTAACTTAAATCTCAATAATGATCTAAATATACCATATGTCAATGAAGTTTATATAAACCAGTGTAAAAAGTTTTTTGATAAATTTCATTTTAATATTAACCCACGTGCCCGAAGAATGCATTTATTTAATCTCCCTGACAATCCTACAAGAGGGGATTAAAAAAAAATGAGATAGTGCAGAGATGCTCTTCCAATAATTTGAAAAAAAAATAGTTCAAATCACAAGAGTGAACGATTTTAATAATTCGGAATATCGATTAAAAGTTGAATACTAAACTTATGCATGGCTATAATAATCAAATAACCTAATAATTCAGTGCTCCAACTTTAATGATACTGTCACTGAGTAACTAACTGTCTCACTGGAGACGTTAGATTCATCGCATTTTTATTACTTTATTCATCACCATTGTTTATGGTGTTTTAATGCCGGTACAATGAAAAAAAGAATATATATATACGCACAATATACGTTATACGATTAATATATTACCTTAATCTCCTTTCTTCTAATCCCTCCAGTAGTAACTTAAGGATATCGACGTGTTGTAATTGTTTATGACCTTTACACACATTCGCTAATTTTCCCAATGTTGCAATGGCCAACGTAGTAAGACGATTATCATCGTCTTCCGTCAATAGCATAGTTTTCATTTCTATCAGTATAAACTGTAATTATACGTCGAATTAATAATTATTTAAACTAAAACCATTGACAGTAAATCTCATGTATACAAAACAAAAATACAATCAAATCTATTTCAATTATGTCACCTGGATACGTAGGAAAATTGAACCTAAAAAATATTTATATTAGGCAAAATCTTGAATCATACATACAAAAATAAAAAATAAATGACTTTTTCCGAGTAATATTCGTTAATATTTATATCACACATCATACATACAAAAATAAAAAATAAATGACTTTTTCCGAGTAATATTCGTCAATATTTATATCACACACCGTTATAAAAATGAACAAAATCAACATATAATAACCACGATTTCATATCCGAAATTAAAAATACAATTAAATTTTTTCAAATTATGTCACCTGGATACGTAGGAAAATTGAACCTAAAAAATATTTATATTAAGCAAAATCTTGAATTAATTCATGCATACAAAAGTAAAAAATAAATGACTTTTTCCGAGTAATATTCGTTAATATTTATATCACACACCGTTATAAAAATGACAAAATCAACATATAATAACCACGATTTCATATCCGAAATTCGGATTTCGTCATATTGATATTAAATACAACTTACATTCTCAAACGAATCACTCTATATGCACGGCACCCCACAACTTTATTTCCAATCATTTCATCTGCGAGTGCTATCATTCGCACATAGTTACGTACATTTTCATTATCTTATATTTCTTTATTTCGTTTATAACGCAGTTTGGAACTTTTAATTACCTTATATAATCTCATTTTGTTATAATGCTATTTTGATTCAAATTATTATTGTAAATGCATATACGTAGAAAAAATAACAGATTCATACTAAAAAATACCTGCAATATATCCGGTCGTTCGTATAATATGGCTTCGTTACTATCCTTCGAGACGTGCGTATAAAATGAATAGAGAACTTCGATAACTAATTTATTTAAATGAGACAATTTTTGTAAACTATATAAAGTTCGGCTCCAAAATTGCTTATAATCGGAATACATTAAATCGAAAAATACATTACAGTTGTTTTTCAACACATTTAAACAAGCTAAAACATATATCAAATCCATTAAAGGAAACAATTATTAATTGTAGAAATTAAAGTACGGATGCATTGACAAAGACATACAAAGAACTTAAATAAAAGAAATTTCAACAAAATTGACATATCGTTAAGATAAATAAAATAAAAAATATTGCATTGAACGTAAATACTTAACAATAATTTTGTTTAAATTTTTATCATTTTCTACATCATCAACATTATTTAACAACAAAAATCGTAATAATAATGCATTTATGTAATGTAACAAATATTTTTTAAATATCGCGTTATTCAATCACGTCGATATTGTCAGTTCTTAGCCGAAATAACGAAAACGTTTAAAATTAATAGATCCATTTTTACATTTCTAAAATATATCAATAATTTTGAATCCATCAATGAGCATCCCAGTTTAGAAATAATACGTATTTGAAATTTTTCACAAGAAAGTGATACTGTTATCAGTGTTATCGATATATCTATAAATACTCGAATTTTTTCTCTTTGTAAATTATTTCATGCGATTATACACATTTTTAGAACTATGTGCTTATCTGAAACACTCTGAATTTTTTAGGTTTATTTCATAAAACAAAACATGTATTAATACAAAGCAATTAAGAGATCATTTTACACGTCTTAATAAAAATACGAGCCACACAGTTCAATTAATAATTTCATAATAAAATATATTTGTAACGACAATAAAAGATCATATAATTCAACATTATGCTTTCTAATTTTAACTAGCAAGTAACCCGAAATGTTATAAATTTATCATGCTCTGATTATCCAAATGTGATGAATTAAATTTTTTTAAATATTGTTCAATTCTTCTATAATATTTATTAATTAAACATAGAACCAGGTACTTTTATTCTTCATTAATTTTTTTCACATATCCCTTACACTTTCAAATCTTACTTTTATCCCGTGACGTAATTATATTTTATATGGAAGAGACCGAAAACGAGATGGAGGGAGACATTGGTGTTTTCAAATAATTATTACTATAATCACTAACGTTATCAACAAGGCAATGTAGCCGATCAAATTTGGTTTTAGCTAAAACCATCAGATGCATTATAGTCAAATAGTGATTACTGGCTATATGTTACCGATGCGAATGATAGTTTTCGCATATGAAATATTAAATAACAAATAAATAATATTTCTATACAATTACAAGATTATAACAAACGTAGAGTAGAGAAATAAAATAACTGGTCGATTTCTTAAGATAAAACGCGGGAAATTCATGAGTAGTCGGAGTAACACAAATTATTGGATGAATATTCGTCAAAATAACTAACCTTTCGCGCCGTATTTTCTGCCCGAATTATCCGGAGCGAGTATTTTCTTCAGATTACTATAAATGCATTCTCGGTCGTTCTCATTTTCTAAAATATAACCATGGTGGGTAAACAATGGATCTAAAGCATTAAAACACCCTTCTACAATTCTTGAACTATTTTCGGATCTGTTTTCCAATTTTTTCATCTAATAAACAATAAAGAAAACAGTGTTTTATATAAAATAAACTTGAAAATATAAATAGTGTAATAGAATAATAAACTGTATATATATATCTCCAGCTTTAACCGGAACAGGGCGCGTCCACAGATGGTGGATAGTGGAATGGCCTGCAGATATGTAGGTTAGCTGAGAAAAAGACGTCGGTCAAATAAGCAGTCGCAGACCAAAAGCGGCTACTGGTGGAAAGTCTCAGACAACCGATTCCAGTAGTGACAGAGTAATGAACAACATGATGCGAATGGGCAACTTGGGGAACTTCCTGCTAAAAGTCCACAAAATCCTACGACTGTCTCCCCCTCAGCGAGACTTGCCCGTTGTCAAAACCTTACACCGTTACCTTCTCAGTAGTAAACCGCTGCCTTGCGGTCAGGATCCTTATCCAAAGGCTAGGGTGTCACCCTGAATTAAGTGACAAGTGTCCCCTCCTGTTCCTATCCTATATTCTTTATTAGTTTTTTCTCTATGCCCGCAGTAATACAGCAGCTATTATGTGCCAGTTGTCTTGGTCTACCCTTGCCACTAAATCACATTTAGTAGCTGTGTGGGCAGTATCGAAGTTACTGCGTAACAGCTCCGGAGTTCCTGCGTAACAGCTCAGGAGTTCCTGTATGCGTAAATGAAGTTTTTAGTGACTTCCCTTAATCCTTATCCTTGTACATCATCCTTACTAATTTTCTGTGAACAGTCCAAGCGGCGATGAGATTACAGCGGTGGTAACAGGCCTGGTGGGCTGGAAGTTATTAGCTGTATCTTACACGCCTGCCGATATGTCCTATATGGTCGTTGCCAGCTGGATTGGAATAGCATTTGGACTCGCCAGTCGGATGTATGACTAGGCAGGCCTCTTTAGGATTCCCGCTGCCTACTGTGAATGCGAAAAGGGTTACAAAAGGTGCCATAAAAATCAGCTATTCCACAACATCCTGGCCAACGTGCCGCGGCCGATGGGTACCCGGTAAGAACAATAAGAAAATAACAAATCTAGAATTTATACTATGGAATGTAAGGACTTTAAAAGGAAAAGAAGAACTGCTTACTTAGCAAAAGATTTGAACATGTATGATATCGATATAGCAACTGTGTGTGATACGAAGCTACTGGAAAATTGTTGTATTTATGCGCCTGTAAGCAACTATGTGCTATTTTGGCAGGGTTATCCGCCTGGACACAAGCATCTACATGGTGTTGCGATATCACTTAGACGATAGTATGCAGATTTAATCACTGCTGGCCATGTAACATATGAAGCAAGAATGAATGAAATTAACACTGAAATTGGAGTATGAAACTATTATTCATGTCATCAGCACGTATTATCCACCGACAATGAACTCGGAGGATAATATAAAAGACGCCTTTTACGTTGGTCTATTTACGCTTACAATAAATAATATATCTCTTAGAGAATGATTATTCTTTTTAATACCTGTGTGGTAAATGACACACGTGTAGACTCGTGTGATAGGCAAGCATGGGATTAAGGCATGAATAGTAATGGAGAGCTACTCTTGCAATTATGTACAATCCTTGATTTAGTAATAGAATTAAAATCCACATACAAAGTAACATGGATGCATCCAAGATCCAAACATTAACATATGATAGATTTCGCCATTGTACGTCGGGAGCATGCAAACGAAAGACGTTTCACTAGGGAAATGAGGGGTGCTGAATGTTCTACTGATCATAGACTAGTAAGGACAATAGCATCCATTCAAGGGACATAGGTTATTTAAACATTACACTAAACCAAAGTCTGCTCATCTTGATGTCGCCGCTATGAGTGATGCCGGAAAAAGAAATAAAATAAAAAACCTACTTGATCAGACATTTGCTGTGCTGAACACTAACGGTAATAATGGTGTTAATCAAACGTGGAAGCGAATTAAAAATCGATGCTTGAGAACTGCAAGAAAATTCTTATGAAAAAGAAACGTAGACGCCAAAACTGGTTCAACCAAAACGATAAATATATTTCCCAGCTTTACCTCGTAAGAGGCATGCATTTGTGAACTGCCAAAATAATTTGAATGATATAAAACTCAAGCAAAAGTTCTCAAAAATAAAAGCGGAAGTTCAAATATCAACGAGTAATATAAAAAGTAAATGGTGGCAAGAAAAAGCACGTGCAATTCAGTCATACGCCGATGCAGCCCAATACAGAGACTTCTTTGCAACGGTGAAAACAATTTTTAGACCGTCGCCATAATATATATTTCCTTCAGTGCCTTGACCCATTATTTGCTGCACATGGCCATTAATATAATTTAATTAATTAATTACATTGTTGCAATGCAAACAATATATCCGCAAATATTTATAAACTTGGAAATAATACAATACAAACAATACTACAGGATAATGACGAAATAATTTTAAAATTTCTAAAATTCCGCGCAGTTGTAGCTATAATTAATAACACATGACTATACACAGACACAAATGATCTCAGTAATCGAGCATGTTTAAATAAAATAAATAAACATTCGACAAAAGATTAATTAAATACAATATAGATCAACTAAACGAGAAAAAATATTTGAAAAACCGCACAGATGATGGAATAAAAAATGTGAAGGTGTCCTCTCACAAAGACTAATATTATAAAATGAAAATCACATATAAACAATTTAAAGAACAAAGAAAATTAATGTTAAAAATTAGGAATTCCAAGCAAAAATTGAAAAATAACAACTGGAAGAAGTAGAAAATGACTTCTTAACAAAAAAAAAACACCTACAAAGTTTTACATAGGTAGATGATATCAGGCCCCAGATTTGGGCTATTGTCTGATGCATGCCTCTACCCCCGAGAAAGAAGAAGCATCGAAACTAAAAAGAAATAAATCTCCAGGGACGGATTCAATAGTAGCTGAATTGATAAACCAATTAAAATTAAAATGACAAAACTAAGAGAGGTAACAAATACCGCGAGAATAATAGAAAGTAAAATATAAACGGAACTTGGAAAATATCAAGTAGGTTTTAATGAAAACAGGTTTTGCAATAAAGCAAATTTTTAATCTAAAACTAATAAGAAACAGAATGATTAAAAAACTGTATGTGATAGTGTTCGTAGTGAAAGTATAATGGAAATATTAAAAAGAATTTAAGGTCGATAATAAATGAAAAAAATTAGTACAACAGATGTTATTAAAAAATATTTAAAGACAAAATTTATGGCTCGAATCTGCTAAGCCTACGAAATCAAAACGCATATAACACAAATGGATTATCTCCAATATTGTTCAACTGTGTTCAAGAAAAGATTACTAGAAAATCAGATATTACTGAAATCAGAAATTATTGATAAACAAATATGTTTGAGATACAAGGAAAATATTGTCATTAATTATTTGGTAGATGACATGATAATGTTTTCACAAGATATAAATTTTGTAGTAAAAGAAATTAATGTCCTTAAAAGAGGTGGCAGAAAAAGTTGTTTTGTAGATCTCTTTCGAAAAGACAAAATATATTGGGAATATTAAAAACCCATGCTTGTGTAACAGGAAAATTAAAACGCTTCAAGTAATTAACCGAGATCATTCAATAAAATGAATTAGATGGAGAGGCATTGAAAATAAGGGTAAGAAAAATGGAAACAGCTTTGCAGTTAGTGACAAATATGTATGACACAAAATCAACATAAATCAATGCTAAGACATTATAACACAGTTGTTAAACTTAAGTGCTCCGAATTCTTGGAACTGAATGATGTAGAAAAGGTTGAAATATTGGAAAAGTAGAAAGTAAAATTATAAGATAAATTCTTGATCAAAGCCAAATGAACTATATAAAATAGAGGAAGCTAGCCATGGTGTTTTATGCACACATTTTAAAAAATGGGTGATCAGGCTAATAAAAAAATCTTTTAGTATACAGAAAACCAGCCCAATGTGATTCTTAAACACAAAAAAAGATCTTAATGAAGCACAAGCATGTAAATAAACTACAGACAATTGAATGAAGTTTAAAAATTAAATCAAATTTGATGGATTCAAAAGAATCAAACGTCAAAGACTGAACAAAAATATACAGGTCACTGAACGAAATGCATAGTGAAACACTGAAGAAATACTGGGAAGAAAAAAAAGAAAAATATGTTGCGTCCGCATGGATCATAAATGATCAAATTTTAAAAAATACGTATAATATGAATTTTTTTATTTAAATCTTACTGTTTCCTTTAATTTCTTCACGATCATTCTAAAGATATTAGACTTTAATTGTACAAACTTTTCTGGAAAATTTTCAATCATTGCTCCAATAAACTCTAAAGCTTTCTGCACACCTATGAAACAAATATTGGAAAAATCAAAATCTATATTATCAAAAATGCAAAAATATAATATGTAATATCGATGTTTCATAAAATTAATATCTTGCAAACATTTTGACCAACATTTTCAATAAATATATATATATATATATATATATATATATATATATATATATATATATATATACATATATATCGCGGTGACGTAGTTGCTAGAGTTCTCGACTGTCAACTCGACGGTCTGGGATTCGAAGTCAACACGCGACATGGAAAGTTTTCATCATTATTTAATTCTTAATTATCACGGAGAAGGCAGTGGCATCGCACTCTGTAGAACATATGCACACGCATCTGCGTCCCATATAAATAATGCCTTGAATGCTAGCTCATTTTGATAGCTAGTAACGACGTTCGGCAACGAACAATACGCCGATGATTATATATATATATATAAACGTATGTAGTTCTATATCTGTGTTGTTAACATTGTCATATTTTATTTGAACCTGCAATAAGCTTAAATGCATCAAGAAATTAATTTATTCGGTCATTAACTACAACATTTGGTAAATTATGTGTAATACACAAATAAAACAAATAATAACCCTAATTCTCAACAACATAACAACGACCATAAACTAATACATTTAATTTAAACTATATAAACACGCATCTTAAAAACTGAACATCTGAGCATGGCTGAGAGGAGGTCATACTCATCAGTCTGTGCCTAGGCCACAATAAAATTACCCACAGTCATATGAATATTGCCAGACAGATTCGCAAGAAATCAAATAGATTATATGCTAATTAAATCTATGTGGAGAAATTTTATATAAAATGTTAAAGCTATACCTGGAATGAATTGTGGAACTGGCCATAATGTTTTGATACCAGAAATGAAATTAGGGCTAAAAAGACCAAGTAAAATATTGTGCACAACAAACTGATGGGAGTTAACTACCAACAATCACTACCAGAACAGAATGAAATAGTCCTTTAAATCTATCACAATAGAAAAAATATGAAAATTATCAACCTAGAAACTCTGGAGTAATATATAAACAAAAACAAAAAAAGAGAAAACGACAGTAATAGGTAATCCAAAAAATAGAGGAGCACGGAATGAGCATTAAGAAAAATATGTCGATAAAAACTATAACTTTCAATTATATTATATAAACACTATAGTTTTTGAACATATAATTATTTTGCAACTATTAAAATTATATAGGCGATCTCAGCATATACAGGTACCTATTATAAGCCTATATGTAGCCAATACCTCAAGGGAATAACATTCCGCGTCAGTATTTGTGTATTTTTAATTATATAAAAAAAAGTATCCTCAGAGAACCTTTCTTTTTCTATATTAGAATTTTTTTTGTTATACTTACCACACCTATAAGGTACAAAGAAGACTACAGTATACAGTGAAGATTTCTAATCATCTGCATCACACAAAATAGAATTGATCTAAAAAGTGTATTTTGTCTATAGTAAACTAACAATATTGATTTGATTGTTTTATATACAGTGTACGGTTTATTCATATTTTGCATGAAGTATTATATCGTTGTTCTTTACGTAGTAGGCGTTCACCATATAACCTTTATGACTTTCCATATCAACCACTCACAAAAATCGTTGCATTACCTGAGAAATCGTGCATGATCACTAAACGAGTATATAAATATATGTGCTTCATGGTCAAAGAAAATCACATATTTTTCCTTTGTTTTTCCAGACGCGGAAAACATTTACAACTCAAAAACTGTTCAACTTACAAATAACTACATTTACTATATCTACATTTATGTTCAGACCTACTATTTATTTTAGTAAACAACTTAAAGCCTGGTGCAGAGATTTCTTGTTCGAGGGTTCTGCTTCCTCCATATAATTACAAATTCGGGTTCTACCGATATGCGTTTGGGTATTTCTTTGTTTACCTTTAAGATGCTACTTATAATTGCCTTCGCTGCAGCTTATCCATATATCGGAACTCCAGTATCCCGAAGTTCGGCAGATCTTCCCCCATATATCAGGTGGAACTATTTCACTTAAAAGAAATAAGCTATAAGCGGTACCACTTAGAAAGACAAAATTAAAATACAACATTTGGAGATTATCGGGAGAAATTTGTCTTGCATCGAAAAACATCTGTCTCCCCCTAATATATAAAAATAGAAACGAGAACATTTGTAAAAAATTAAACAACAAAAAAGGAGTTAAAATCGCTAAAATTTCCTTAATAAAAATCACAAAGCTTTTTGGCTGTTAAGCCATTATCAAATGAACATAAAAAATAAAATATAAAAATATATACAATTTATAAAATATAAAAATATATACAATTTATAAAATGCAAAAATATTAATTTAGATTATAATTTACAAAAATTAGCAAAGTAAAAAAGCAACTGATTTAGTTATGTTCCCTTATGAAGTAGCATTAGAAATTTATACAAACATAAATCCCAAAAAATCGCCTGGTATTGATGGAATTTCTCCTAGAGTGCTATGCGAACTCTTACATATAACACACACTATTTTTGTGTTTTTATCTATCATTATAGTGTTTGTTAGATTTATCGCAATAATATACTGATCCATAAAAAACATTACGTCTTAAGCCTTGGCATCCAGCTGACCTAATCATATAATTAATATGTAGTTATAATGAAAGTATAGTTAAGGATCTAGTCATTGGACTAGTGTGCCGCATAATTGTATTTAGTATGTATGTATATGCTAAGTATCGTGTATTAACTTCGTTACTAAATTAATTGTAAAATTAAGATTGTAACAATTAATAGTCCCAGGAGTGTTATTAAAAAAAAATCTTTGTAATTAAATTCAAATTATTACCTTGCATATACAACACAACCGTAATGCCCCAACGGTTAATACCGTCATAGATCTCAATGTTTAGGTTTACCGCTCATACAACTTTTACTCAAATATCAAATAAATTTTCTAATTTTTTTTTGGAGAAATGGCTCATAGTAGCCAATAATTCCAAATACCAACTACTGACTACTAACTATTCACAAAACACTCTTTATCACTTAAACCTTCTTCATTATACCCGCCGAGTTGCTCATACAGTTCCCACTCTAACTCTGTTTGCAGTTTTCATCATAGACGTGATTGTTTGATTTGATTAGCGTTAATTTTTTTTGCTAAAATTGTATTACAATATTACATGAATCCTGTAATTACAGCCCTCCGACGAAACAATTGTCTTAATGTTATGCACTTTTTAGTTCGTTAATATCGGTTTAAATTTTAACTTTTTGAACGGCCGTCTCCTTTCCAGTTATTTACTGTGTATATAACTAAATTAAGGAAATTATTATTTGCGCCATCTTATTTTTAATTTTCTTCTACGTCTTTGTCACAAGCGTAACTTGTTGGTAGTGTACGAATGAAACTACAACATTCATTTTATCACCTGAAAAAATCATTGTAATTAATAATATATTTTAGAGCTCCTGTTATTATACGTACATTATACCCTCAATTATTTTGTACGTGTTCTGGTGTGTAGTGTGCCTATTATTATGACTAGCATATATGCTTTTTACGTTCTTTAGACTTATATCATCACGTGGGGGCCTCGAACTAGATTGGAAATGTAGTTTACGTACTAACCGTAATTATTTCAAAAATGATATATTATTCAAACTACCAAATAAAGTTGGCTATCTTAAAATCTTTATTTAAAAAAAAATGTATAAAAAAAATTGTTACGTTTGAATAAATAACACGTATTAAATAATAATAAAAAAAATCACCAAAGATACATTCCGAAACATTTAGTAAAATTAATGCAAAATATTTGTATTTATAACTTTTATACATACCGTTAGAGAGGTGCCCCCCATCAATAAATGCCGTTGCGTTCGGTATAGTAGCGTTCAAACCAAAAATGGTATCTTGCGATAAATTTTTCTGCTGCATTTTCAAAATCTGTATTAACAACTCGAATATTTTCGCAACTACCGTACTATTAAATTCTATACGTCCTTTACACTCGTTCTGTGGATTAAAATTTTAAAAATAAAATCGGTTTATTCGTAACAAGTTATTTATTTTTAATTATAAATTAGGTTCGTAAAATAAATCCTTAAAATTTAAATATTTTTAAATAAACGGTTTGAAATCATATTCAATATTTTTATATTTAACTAATAAACATTTATTTTCAACCGTTAATTTTTGATTATCAAAACTACATATAACTTTATAAATTTTAAAATTCATTTTAGTATCATATTTAAAAAACTAAATAAAGGTTATGAAGAAGTAGGTTACGTTATAACGTAGTTGATTCATTAAATTTCGTAATCTAGTTAATACTGGATACTCTCTGCTAATGAATTACACATTTCTGTGGAATTAACGTTCTATAACTTTAATTCAATCTACCCTTCCAAAATTCAGAAATATTACTGTCTGTTATTGACAAACAAAACAAATTTTATTTTAATTTAAAAGTTCTTACTTCTTCATGTAATAACATAATTCTCATTTTTATAAATATGATTTTAACAGCAACCTGCTTTAATCTTGACTTAACTAGTAAGAAACATTTCCCTAAAGTGAAACACGAGGGCGTTACTTAAGAGGTACTATATTATATATAAAACTATATATAGAGATACAGCAGATTGCTGAAATAAATTATCTGTATTTTAATTTTAGCCACAGGTTCTAGGGCATCTGTAGTTCTTATCGTAGAACGCGGTAGTTTTTTGTTATTTGGCTTTCATATTATTTCCCATATGTCGTCGGAGTAGACTATTGGCTGTAGAGTACAAACTTCTATACGGAAGGTGCCGAGTTCGAACACGATCGATGACGAAAAAATTATCATCAGAAAATAAAAAATATATAAATAATCCTAATATTATTATCGCGTGGAAGGCAATGGTAAACCACCACGCAGAACATCATATGCGTACTAGTAATAATATAGTACGCTACAAAAACACGCTGGGTTGCATGATGTCGTGACAACAAAGCGATTACAAACAGTTCTCCCGAGTGTGTGTGTCTATGTACGCTAATGCCATATTATGATTGCCTTGTACGTTACTTACACTGTACAACGAAATATGTATAAGTAAGTAGTCGCCTACCTCCGATACGGAGATGGCACTTAATGATGATGATTATTATTATTATTATTATTTCTATACAAAATTATTCAGGTTAGAAATGTATGTAACTATTTTTTCATATGAAGATTCCAAATTAATTTACTTTTAAGAATAAATCTTAAGTAGCAATGATTAGCATAAAAAATAATTTTTAATGATTTTATATTTAATGATTTCATATGTAATGATTTTGTATAAAAATATTATGGAACCACTTTTATTTATTGATAAAGTAATTTAGATATAATAGTGTAACCGGAGTCGACAACTTGTAACTCAGTATGTGGCTCTTTCGATGTAAAGTTACAGCTCTCCAGGTCCATATACAAAAATTAATTATTTCATTATAAAAATCTCTAAAAACCGTGCAATCGATCCACGATTAAGTACTGTGTCGAAAGCTGGTGGAGACGTATTGTCAATCAACCGTCCTTGAATAGAAAGGTCGAAGTTACATGTGTTAATTTAATCCGCGCGTCTTCAACAGTGTTTTGGCTACGTTGTTAGTAGCAGTCCTTTTATTAAGTGCAAAGAAGTCTGATTTCCATAGCAACTCATGGAGCCAAAAGCAGGACAGAAATACATAAAAGAGTAACATCGATTCATCAGATAAAATGAACCACGAAATTCTAACGTTTCCCGACATAATTCGTCAGGAGAAGTTTTGTTCCCATACATTTCTAGTTGAAATAGTTGAGATCGTGAACATCGTAATTCATATTGTTAACACACTAGTTTGAAGAATTCCTTGAAAAAATAGAGAACCACCTGATTACTTCTGTACAATAAAGTGCGATGGCTTTACAAAAGTAAAGTACTAGAACGTTTTGCTTTGAAGTAAAAACGTTACTAAATGAAAGAAGTACTCATCACAAACTAGAACAAGACAAAAATGACTTCAAAAAATTAGCTAAAAGTGCAAAAAAAGGAAAACCCAAACTATGCCTTGCTGAAATAAGTTACTTATTTAGAAAGAATTACTTAAAACATAATGAGTGATGAACAACTTAATTTTAAAAATCTGAAGCAATATCACGATAAAACCGATGTATTTATTAACATGAATTACTTCAACATAGCTATGAAAACACTGAATGGTGAATTCGCTAAGAGACTCGAACAATTCATAACAAACAAAAGTGATCTCACGTTCATAGTAAATGCTCTCAACACAAATACAAATTATATCGACATTGTGCCATTTGAAGTTTGTGCTGAATCGCTTTGAATGCAATTACTGCATTTGAAAATCAAAAACTTATGAAATGGCAACTTCACAGAACTTAAGAGGAAGTTAGAAGAGTTGAGGTGAAAAAATGCATGCACGTTGCACATCACAAGTGGAGAGCTTTAAAAGAAATTGCAAGTTGAGACACTCATATCGACGTATGAACATGCACATTACACAGCACAAATGGAGAATTCTAAAAGCAATATTGCGAGTTGAGGCACTCATATTCGACACACGGAATAAACTTGTGAAAACATTAAAGTGAGGTAAAGAATTTGGTACTTGAAGTGATGATTATATTCGAGTTGCCATATTCATGCGAACAAGCGTTGCCTTGCATGAATATAATAAAAAATAAAGTAACAAATAAAATCTAAAGGTGTATTTGAAACTTAAAACACATTTTGAGCCAGATTTAACCAAACTTTTAAATGCTATACAAAAGCCAATGCTCTCATTGATGCAACTATTTATTATATTCAATAACTGTAGTTATATTTTGAACTAATTATTTTATTACTAGCTAAAATTTTTAACATGTTTTGTGCTAATGTATGTTTTTATATGAACGCATATTATTCCGTATTTAAAGTCGTTTATTTTAAAGTAAAAAATTAAATATATATAAACAAATATTTTAATGTTCGGACTAAACAGTGACGTTTTAAAAACTACAATTTTGAAAATTGTAATTTTGTCTTTTTCATCTCGACAAGTTGCCGACCCCTCGTCTAGGTCATTGTACATAGTGTAAATTAAAAGAGATAATTTTAATCGTATCCAAAAAGAGCGAACTGATTCTTTTCAGGAGCATATTGAATATAATTGAGCCAAGTAGAGATCCTTGGACATCTCCAAATACGCTGTGCGAATTTAAGATAGTAATCCTGATGATCGAAAGTAAATTTTCGTTTAATTAAAAGATTACAATGAAAATTGAACCGGCGATTATTAAAGGATTTATATAAAATAGGAGTAGAAATGTTATCAAATGATTTATTCATATTTAAAAAAATAGGTTATTAAGTAGAAATGAAAGACATATATAAGTCATCTGTCAACTGTGCAATACAGTTCATTATTCAGTTTGCTACGGAAATTAATCGTTTTTGGTGGAATTACATGATTTTCTAGCCATCAGGCTAATCTATTTTTGAGGAGACATGAAATAATGGGTATAAGATAGTAAGAAGATAGGTTAAAGGAACAAATTATTTTTCTTAAGAAGTATAAGTATAAAATTCAACCTCATAAATGTAGCAAAACTTAGAAAATACTTGAAATAGTTTTAAAATATGTAAATAGCAGAAATTGACAAGGGATTTAAAATTTGAAGAATTATATCATTGCTAATAAATGTTTGTAATAAACATAATTACCACTATCTTAGGTAAATATGGCGATATATGATTTTCACATTGATTAACTAACGTTACAAAAAATGACAATATTTCAACATATATTTCCTTATCATCTAATTCGCTGAATTTTAAATATCGCATAAAGCTGATTATCCCGTTCGCTTCGTCGAACAGTTCATAAAATCCATCTGAAATCAAACAATAAATATTAATTTACGAAATACAAGTATATAATCGGTCTTCCAAGTCCAATACAAACTCCTGAATTTATTACATTATACAGCACATGTTTTATATTATCAGTTCATGCACAATCAAATAACATTATCTTCTACAAATTATTATCGTAAAAATTGACCAGAAAAGTTAATTGAATATGTGAATCATACTTATATAGACCAAGTTTAATACCGAACGACCGAAAATATACTATGATTTGCTTTATGAATACAAAATGAACAATTCCTAGAATTATTTCTTTAATAAAAACAGTATGTAAATCTAACCTCGATTAAAACATTGTAGAATAAACTCATTAACCTTCATCTACCAAAGATTTTAAATTTAGGATAATTTTATTCCTTTTAACACAAATTATTAAAGGGATAAATATCCCACTTATTAATTATATACAATATTAATTTCTATATCACTGTTATAAAAGCACATAACAAACATAATTTTCCTGGTTTCAATATTGTCATGACGTGCATGTTCCTATAAAGACTAAAACGGATTCGCCACAAACACAGTAGTGAATTTACAAGTTTTAAATTTTTTTTTCCTCAAGTGTAATAAAAACGGCAAAAAATGACAAATTTATTTCTTATACTTTACATGACTTACAATTTCGCCGGAATATCAAAAAATATACGTTACCAATATTAGATGTTCCACTTTTTTCTGTAAAATGTGTACAAAGCAGTTGAATATTTAATTTACAATTTTCTTTTTCGCGCTTCTCCGATAAATATTTACGTATATCCTTCAAGCACCGTTGTATATTCATTGTCATTTAATTAAAATGTATCTTCCAGTAACAAAAACAAGCACAAGCATTTATTAAACCAGTAAAAATTTTAAACCGGAAAATTAAATATAACATTTAATTTACACTTTGGATTGTTATATGTAAAACATTATAGTTCGTATAATAACGAATAATAATTTTTTTAATTCATACACTGAGCCCATTAATTTTTGCGATAATCACCGGTTTCCAGGAAAACGCATATATATAAAATACGACAGAATTACATATACTAGATTTATTATTATGTAAATTAATTCCTGTCAGATTTCATAATTATTCATTTATAATAATTAAATTGATGACACCAGAGTGTTTACTATTAACAAACAAAATATTATAATTAAAAATTTTAAAAATGTATTTATAAACATAGTGTGAGTACTATTTTAACAATGTATCCGCCCGCCAAGAAATATTTTAAAATTAGATATTTCAGGCATATATGTATATATAAACGTTGAAGTTATTTTTATTAATTAAATGGAACTGCACAATTTATTCATTCATTCATTTCTAATGTTTTCTTTGAATACGCATATAAAGGGTGGTTACAGATCACTGACTCAGCACATATATTAAAAATCAGCGTTGTATAATGTAATAAATTAACAATATCTTTTAAATAAATCTTACGCAGTATTTTCAATTGCTGTTATTATACAACTCAGCCCCGCGGCGCACAGGTTGTTGTAACTAGTCATCTTCTCTAGTAAGTAGTTACTAGACCGTCATATGAAACAACAATCACCTGTGTTCCGTACGGCCACGTCGTGCAGGCGAGCTCAGCACTGATTAGAACAGCTAAATCGGAACTCACAACACATCGCTGATAGCAAAACTGTGAAAGGTCCACTTGCCGAAGGTGTTCATTCTATTAAATATCGTTAAGCTTTTTACTGCATAAATAACAGCGGATTATCAGCAACTCGCTCGTGACATGCGCCCCATCCGGATTGGTGCATAACAATGTAGAGTGAATAGGCGAGTATCTGACGCTTTAAAACGAAGTCCTTTCGGCTAAGGGAGTGAACCTGAAAAAAAATCTAGCGGAAATCATATACTATTATGGCCAGCAACAGGTATAATCAACTATGACAATTATATTTTCCATTATTCTGGAGTTTCTGATAATGCACAAGACAGCAAAGTGCCTTTGTATTTTTAATACACAAAGATGTAGCAGAAACAGTGAAACGTGTAGCTCCAATTTGCGATAGAATTATAATGAAGAAGAAATAGAATAATTCTATAACGTCTTAACGACTTTAAAATCCACTAAAAGCAAGGATGTCAATATCATCTTAAGAGATTTGAATTCTAAAGTTGGAGAATGTTAATCCAGTAACCGGAAACTATGGCCTGGGAGACCGCAATGAAAGAGGTGAGAGGTTAATTGAATTTTGTCAAATCCAAGAATTTATAATTACCAGTGGCGGCTCGTATGTCTCGCCGAGTACAGTAGAGAAATGGAAGAATGCAGCTTATGAAATTTTATTCTAGCATTCTTTTTCTTCAAAATGAAACTAAATTACATTTGCGAATGCAAAAAAGTTTACCAGTGCGAATACATAGTAATCTTCAAGAGTAACGGCGCATATACAGTATACACGTTGACCTTACATTTTAAATGATGCACTGTACTTGTACATAGAACGCAGTTCGCTGGGTTGAAACGCCTTCAATTTGTGCTGTAGATTATAGGATCGATCAAATCCTAGGATGTATAACAACGCCGCTGTAACCGTTCGCATGACCTTGTCAATACAGAACAAGCGGAATGTACATCGGCACTAATAGTTCTCTCTCTTTCTGACTACTTGGAGCATATTTCAATTGGTTTGTAGGAGTTATAATCGCTCTCCTTAAGCGAGTATAGAGGTACGTTGTTTGGATTTAGAGGCGCGCGCCTGTATATGATTTGTTTGATCTTTCAACGTCGTGTAATGCCGTTTGTACAAATTTCGCGGTATTAGAATACGATTGTAATTTTTTAAAATTATTAACTATATAAAAAAGACATAATTATGGAACCTTTATTTCAAAAGTTCTCGACCATTTCATGAGAAACTTGTAATAATAAAAACTGGTAAGCCTGAACCACATTTAAGTTTAAAACCCGAAGTAAATGATGGTAAAAAGAAATATTTTCGGAATTTTCGAGTGCAGCGGTAAAAAGATTACAGTCGGTTATAAGGATGTTTAAACCCTGAGAAGTTATATTGTTGGCCTTATTATTTAATACAAAAGAAGAAGATGCATTTGGAAATCTGAATCAAGGTGTTGTCGATATGAGTAATTTTAATAATTTAAGAATCAGACATGAAAAGTTGGTTTCCCATGTTAATGTTATGATTTCTCTAGTTACGTTAAGAATAGAATTTCGCTTTAATAAAACTCGTCAAGAAGAAATTACTAAATTTAATGAAAAAGTTAAATCGGTACATTCTCAAGTGTTTAATAGATGTAACGTGTTATTTGGCACAACAGGAGATGATAGCATTTAGGGGCCACAATGAAAAAGTAGATTCGAATAATAAAGGAAATTACGTCGAATTATTGAATATTTTAGCATTACGAGATGAAAAATTGGCGCATCATTTAAAATTCTCACTGTTTTTAGCGGCACGTCAAAAACTATTCAAAACGAGTTGATCCAATTAATACAGTTGTTAAAATGAAATAAAAACCGAAATTAATAAGTCTATCTTCGTATCTATTATGCTGGATGAAATTGTCGATATTTCTAAAAAATCTCAGCTATCTACAACGGTAAGGTATATTTTGGATGAACATCAAGTTGTTGAAAGATTTATAGATTTTTCAGACGTTAGCAATGCTCGTACCGCTATTGTATAATCATATCACCAAGTTTATAAGTGAATACGAATGTGGATGGAAATTAATTACGCACACTTACAATGGAGCTGCTGTGATGGCTGGACAACATAATGGATTGCAGAAATTGATGACAGATAAATATGAACAAGCTCAATTTGTGCATTGCTATGCACATCAACTAAATTTGGTGTTAAAACAGAGCGTCAATTCTATTCGCGAATGTAAAGTTTTTTTTTGAAACTTTAAATGGATTCTCAGCGTTTTTTTCAAATTCATTGAAACGTCATTTTTTAAATGAACAAATAAAACGAAGATTACCTTCTACATCTGCTGTTAGATGGAATTCTAATAGCAAGTTGGTTGAAGTAGTTTCCGAAGTAAAACAAGACTTAATAAAATTGTTCGAAAATATGATGGATGTGTCCGATGTGTGGGATAGCGAAACTAGAGCATGCGCTCGAGTATTTCACCATAATCTTCCAGATTTTGAATTCAATTTTGTACTAAACATTTTTGAAAAGATATTTCCACATGCCACAAAACTTTTTGATATCCTACAGAAAAAAATATTCGATATTCAGTTAGCTTCTAAAGAAGTACAGGCACTGAAAACTTTTTTGAACAAATTACGAGATGAATTTCAGATAATTTATGATCAAACTTCGAATGAATGCATCTCCACTATTAGTGTAAAAAGACGACGAACTGGAAATTTTTCAAATGATGAAGATCTGGCTGTAGGATACCGACGACTTTTTCATGAAATCATGGGCAATATTACAATGCAAATTGTGGAAAGGTGTTCAGAGATTAAAAAACTGGAATATTTAGCGTTGTTAGATAAAGACATGTTCGTTCAATATGAAAGAAAGTTTCCTTATAATTTATTTAAAGCATTAATGAGACATTCTCATGGCAAGAATTTTGACATGACCAAGTTAAAATCCGAAGTGATTTTTATGTTCGTGAGGGGTTGCAAAATTTAAGAGAGTACATGTGAAAAAATTCACGAGCCGCCACTGATAATTACTAACACATTTTTCAAGCTTCCAGTAAGCTATATACATGGAGGGCTCCTGGGAACTCACCAGAATAAATAATAAACAACCAAATTGATTACATACTTATTAATCGACGAATTCAGAAACTGTTTACATCGGCCATGACATACCCAATTGCAGTCATAAATTCAGATAACCTCCAATTCTAAAGCGTACAAAGACCAATTTGACCTCAAAAAATGTAATTCCATCTGAGATTACCAAAAAAATAATAATAATAAATTGAAGAAGACAAGCCCATCAACAACCAATAGGTCTCGTACTGGAGAAAAAAATCGAAGAGTTGGATCAATGAAGAAAGAATAAAATTGATGAAAAACTGTGGAACAATATCAACAATTTAATCGATAATTCGGTAAGATTGGAGAAACAAAATTGAAAAATTTCAGAGAAAATATGAGGAAATAGAAAGTCTCAAAAAGTACGATGTATTCAATCTTCATAAAACATTTAAGCTGGCGGCTGGTTTGTTTAGACACAAAAAGTCAGTAATTTTGCGAGACAATCTTGATAGCCCAATAACAAAAGAAAATTATATTAAAAAAAAGAATGTAAATCATACATTAGTCAGCTCTTCAATGATACGTGTGTTAACCAAACACAAATTGATGCTCCTGTTTAAAAATCTTACCTAGTGAAGTGAGAAATCTCTAACGATGGCAAAGTTACACAAAACCGTAGAGATTCAGAAGAAATCTCGGTTGAATTGTTAAAATACAAGATGATACTGGTTTATATATTCTAATAAAAATTCTTAATCAAATATATCAGAGTGGAATTATACGGTTAATATCACGATTTATTATAATGATACAAAAATGGTCAAATCAAAAATACTGTCATGATTTTAAAATGATTAGTCTAATGAGTCGCACGCTGAAAATATTACTACGAATTGCAGAATTGAAAAAAAAAAGAGAACGGAACAATTTAACAATTTGGTTTTAGACGAGGAATGGATTCTCAAGAAGCAATCTTCAGCATGAACGTACTTATTCAAATATGCTTGGAATTTCAACAACTCATATTTCTGTTTCATTAATTTTGATGAAGTCCGGCATCAAAAGCTGTTCGATATTTTGGACGATTATGAAACTGAAATCAGAAGCCGGATTGGACAGACGAAGAATGCATTCAACAAGACGTGGGACAAAATATTCCTTGTTACAAACTATGAAGAATAGACGGTAAAAGTTAGTTGTGATATAAAAACATGGACAAGGCAAAACACAGAACATTTGATACACTCCATATACGATAGAAGAGAACATCAATATATAGTTGAGGCTTCGCTGAGTGGACACCCATAACTGAGATCGGCTGAGACTGTGAATAAGAATATACCACTAGAGTTTCTTCTAAACATCAAAACATATACTAAAACGGATTACAAAATAAATTATATTTTCGTATTTAATGCCAAAATCTGAACGCAATATTTTCGAGTTTTTAATCGGCGTAATACGTTGATAATAGAAGAAGAAGAAGAAGAAAAGTATATTTTGATTGATTAAATTTTACAAGAAAATAATAACTTATAATATATACGTTGATAATAACGATCAAATGTTAACAATATGTTCGACCTGAGAAACTAGATTAGAAGATCAATGTATTAGTAAATATAAAACAAAATTTCGCGACAGCAATAATTATAACAATGCAGAATGACAAGATGTCATCTGAAGAAACTGGCTTATACAGCTAAACTAACAATTCTAAGTGTTTTATACGTATTTCTAAATATCACTTAAAAACTTATCTACAAGCCCAGTTTTAAACAACTAAATCAAAACGGTTTTAAATTATAGGACTACTCTCTCTCTCTCTCATTATAAAATAAACAATCCTACCATTTTTTCATGAACTTGCGACACCCAAAAGAATAATGATAAAATATTCAAAATCCATCGATCCTAAATACTGTAGTGATTATTGAGGAACCTAAAAACAATTCGCAATTTAGAAAATCGCTACCACAACCTACTTTTTACACTATGTCGAATGAGATGTTAGGGCCGATACTACAATAGGAATAGGTAAAACTGGACTTGTAAAATCGGCGTTACGTGAATTATAAAAAAATGCATGATTTATAAATAACAAGGTGAATTTTCAAAAGTATAAGGTCCTCATCTAACCCGCTCAGAAAAATATTCATACACAATAATATAAAAATAATTATTAAGACCTAAATACAATAAAACGTAATTATATATCAACGTTGTTCAACATGAATATATAAACCTGATAATCATGCCGAGATGTATATAGTATGTATATCAATAACCAATGACACGTTGATAACTTTGACAACAACCTTAAGTATGCAATAAACTTTTTCCCTATTTCTTGTTAAATGTTACTGAAAAATTATTCCATAATACTTAACCATAATTTTCACAGCAGCTTATACAGATAAATATCATTAATTAAACAAACCCTTCAATAATCATCAACAAAAACAATTAAAGGTAAATTTAAATGTAACGTAGTTCTGTTTGATTCTTAATTCATACTCTAGCATCATCCACTTATTTCGTTCATTCTCATACACCAAGTAAAATTTCCAACGATTATTGAATGAAATTAAAATACTACAAAATTCACCTAGGTTTGAAGAATAATTAAAAAGTTATTAATAATGAATATTCTTCTAACATCCAACAAACATATTTATAAGAAAGTGATAAAAGTTTTCAAATTTGATGTCGTTGACACGGTAATATGAAAATTAATTGGCCGTAGTAATTATGTAAAGTGTTTAGCAAACGATAGAATAGAATATTGTTGTTACAGGATCATTACGTAATATTTAACACGCGAAACTAATAAGTAACTTACAAGATTTAAATATATTTCAAATATATCACACAACGCATCCAAAAAGTTGCTACATATTTATAGAACATATCGCAGTTTTATTATTATTAACATTAATAATAATTAAAATATTACCGTAGTAGTATAAGAACATATTTTTACATAAATTTCACACAAATATGTGAAATATGTTTAAAAAGAATATTAATGTTAATGATTCATGAGACATTACAAAAGAAGACAAAATAAATTATATCATTAAAAAAAATCAGGCTAATTAAAATAAAACGTAATCGAATGTTAATTCTAAATGTGATTTCTAAATACAGTTCAATTTAGGTATTAATTACATAAAATAAAAATTTTTTACTTTAAAATTTAAAAATATTTATTTTAAAATAACCTTCAATTTAAATAAATTTATACTATAAATAAATAAATAATATAAACTACGCATTTATAAACAGATAACGATAATTTTTTTTTTAATAAGTTACTGCATATCCGAAGATAACACAACCTGAGAATATAATAGAATTAAAATTACGAAAAGAGTTACCAATAGAGATAAAGGAAATTAAACTGCAAACGGTGACACTATGTCGTAATTTAAACAAAAAATCTGTATATCGATGTTTGCGATGTAAATAATTTATGAAAAATTAACATAGTTATCAATAAAGTATTGGGAAGACAATAACATCGAAAACACCGTAACTTAATGATATAACATTATTTACAAAATTATTAAAATAAACGAAGTATAAAAATGGCTTCAATTTATTATTTTGTTCGTAATAACGTATAAATATAGTACATGCGGTTCATAAACAGTTATATTTTACGTCAAGTTGCTGTATGTGTGTGCGTGTGTTAAAGTTCTGACGCATTGTTAAGAAATATACGTTATTTTTTATTGGCTTTTGAAATCATTAGTACCAATAATATATTATTCAAACGTGTAATCACCGCCACTACTGAAAGACGCAATCCCACAATTATCTTCTGATTACGTCATACTTAAAATTGTAACAATTAACATAGCCGACTGTTGAATCAAACTTAGCCCCCTCCTTATAAGAAATTTTTGAATTTTATTCCAGTTAAAATTCACTTACCCTTAAAAATGATTTCGCATCAATTTTCAGAGAACATCTACACAGAAATATATCAAGTCAGACCGTTTGACAAACTGTTTATCAATTAATGAGACGTTTCAGTTATTTCATTTTGAACAAACTGTATGTTATTTAAATTATTTTACCGTAAATGCTTCCGTTTCATCACAGATGCATTTTTTTTTTTTTTTAAAGAAAACTGCATTGCACTTATTAAACATCGGATTTAACATATGACCATTGTAATATATTTATATGTGTCTCGATTGTATTGATTTTTTTTTATTATTATTATTAAGTTTCTCTCAATTTCAAAAAGCTATCTATTCACACAATTTCGATATTCATATCCTGATATAACGATCGCAAATACGCGATAATAGTACATCGAACTTAATCCATTAGTTATTCGTAATATAAAACAATTAGGTAGACATTTATAATTTACTTATAAGTTTGTCACACACACACACATATAGATATATATAAATAAATAAATATATTGTACGAGTTAAAATTAATCACATTACCCTCAGACTATATTAAATTAAACGAAATATAAATCATTTCGTTGCGTTCATTAAAAAACATCAATCTTTAGTGCGCAATATTAAAATTATTTCCTGTGACGCGATTTAGCGCAAAAATTAAATTATATTTTTCATAAATGAAACTAAAAACAAACGTTATACCGATATATACCAAGAAAAAAAAACCGAGCTACTGATTTTTGAAATATTTCAAACCTTACTCGAATTTTTAAATGACTTGACATAGTTTTATAATGTGCCTACTGTAATGCAATATAAATAAACACACATGTACGATATATACAACAAATATTGTATTAAAATTTATTTAATGGCGAAAGGGTCGTTTAAAAAAAAAGTAAAATATTTTTAACGGCGCATAAATTATAGTATATGTATACATCGAAATCGTTTAATTTCATACAAAATAGGAGGAATGTAAATTATCAGCAAGGGAAAAGCGTTGTTAATACTCATTTTGATTTACTCGACTCGTGTCTTAATTATACATTATACATTATATAGATATATATGAACATAATTGACATAATAGACTGGAAATTTAATATTAATCGTTTAAAAACAGCGAAAATTTATTGACGTAAATACAGGCATGTACGTTCGAAGACAATCCGCGTAAGAGAACTTAGACGATTTCAATTAATGTATACAAGTGTGCATGTAGCTTCGAACGTAATTAATTTGTATAATATCTAAACACACGCAATGATTACTTCTGTATATAAACTTATAGGAACTAATCCTGATCACCATTTGCTACGTGTAAATAGCAGGGCAGCAGCATGATATAAAAAACTATAATTAAAGCATTTAATATATATATATATATCCACGTTGATTATTCGGAATCGTCACTATGAGGTATGTTGAATACACTAAGATCCGGCAAAGTCGATATTATTCCTTTGCGATGCGCGTATTCCAGTAACGCTAAATGACAAAATATATATTGATCCGGCATTTGTATCGAATATGCTCGTTGAGAACGTATTTTTTCTACAGTACCGCGAATATCAATCAAACCGACATCCTTTAAACGACTAATGCATATATCCAACGTACAGAACGTACCTGAACAAAAACAAACGGCGCAATTGGCAAAACGCGAATTATAATACAACTTTTTCATATTTTCTATTATGAAAGTAATACTCCAACGTATTAATCGAATATTTAAGTTATCGCGATTAATTCATTCTTCCGTATACCGTGTCATATCTGCTTGACTTGATTTTTATCCATAACTTTTCTAAATATTTCAACTGTATCCAGGTTTGAACCACTTTTTTAGATTTTCTAACCACATTATTCTAGGTCTGCCTCGCCTGCGATTACCATTTATTTTAACCTGTATAATCAGCTGAAGCCACTCGTACTTGTTATTACCCTACTTTCCTTATTTTCACGGAATTAATAATTTCTGTTTTGTTTTTTTATTTTTGTTCAGTCGTTGTAGAACTTCGGAATTAGTTATTTTAGCCGTCCGCGGAATTTTTAATATCCTACGGCATGCCCACATTTCGAAGGATTATAATTTTTTACATAATGCCACTGATACCGTCCAGGATTCGACGCCGTCTAGCAGAACGCTAAAAACATAATACTGCAGTAGGCGTATCCGTAAATCTTTCTTCAAATTCCGGTTTATCAGAACTTTATTAATTTTTTTAAAATATGCTCTCGCCTGTTCAATTCTGGTTCTTTTCTCAGTTGATATTTCCCATCTGTCCAGATATTTAATCGATCTGATCTTTTTGATCGTTACATTTGAACACGTGTTCTTTGCACTACTAATAGCCCTCCATTTTGTTTTTTTACTGCTTCCATTAAGCGCGTTCATTAATTATTGTAGGTCTGCAAGGCTCCAGCGAATGTTATTCACAACCACTCCATTAACTAGTACACCTAAGGGGTTCGCAATAATTGCTTCCTCAAAAATTTTTCACGATTAAATATTAAATATTAAATAAAACAGGGGAAAGAACGCATCCTTGATGCACCCCTAATTCATTATTGAAAAATAAAAATAAAAAAACGCGTATTACCTGTACGACCTATACCAGCAGAACAATGTACTACAATCGGAGGTCCTCTAGGATGTCCTGCCCATTTATCGCCTAATTCTTTTAGCATATCAGCTTGTCCTTGCCGTACTTTATCCAGAAAATCTAACATAGCTACCGCTCTTTGAGGCACTCCGTAATCCGGCCACGATGTAAAAAGAAAATGAGTTACGTCTCGTGTTTCATCAGTCTACCGATCAAGAATATCATTTATAAAAAAAAAAAAAATTATAAATGAAAAAAGAATAAAGATATGTATATTTGATATAATCGATCGAATCGGTAATACCGACGTTATGAATAAAGAAATATTGCCGTGTGACTAAATTCCAGAAAGAAAATTTTTTGAATTGACAGCAGCAAAGCGAGAAACTAATAAATATAATTAAATTTAAAAAGTATGTTACGTGAAAAAATAAAACGAACACGTATTAATTAGAAATACGATTCATTACTCACACCATTTAACAAAATAAATAACGCTAGATTTGAAAAAATTATTACATTTAGCTAGAGATCTCTATAGATACGGATATTCGATTCGATTCGTAAGCTTAGCAACCAACTACTAGTCAAGATAACTATATTAGGTTCTCGCTAATATAAAATCCCAATTCCAAAAATTTATATAAATTAAGATTTTTTTATATGAATGCGATAGACGCAAATTTTATTTGAATTGTTACGAATAAGTAAAATACGTATTATTTCTCACGGATTATATTATAAATATCGATATAAGACATTTATTGTACATATTTCTATTTATGTCATCTATTAATGTGAATTATCCCCAATAAACCATGCGAATCAATCTCCTTCAAGTTAATCGCCCAATTTGAGTATTTACTTATAGGAATGTCTCTTTCCTCAACGACCCTAATCGGAAATATCGATAAAAATTGGAAACTTCGTCGAATAGTTTTGTATATTATAGATATACAAAAGAAAAAAATACCGATTTAAAATTTTAATCAGATTTATTTACGAGAAATTTAAATAATTAGATAAACATTAATTTCACGTTTAAATATATAGGATGACCAATAGAAGACGGGCGGGTTTGTTGTTTTTCGAATAATTGAAAAAGTACTCGACCAAAATTTTTGAATGAAATTTTATTTAAAAATAAGACAACGAGACATCAGCTTACAATCGTTTGTAGAACACAATATCGTTCAAATAACAAGCCATTTGCAACAATACATTCATTCGGTCTTTAACAAATTTTCGAATACTTTTTCAAGCATAGGTCGCTGAATTTTTGAAATCTCTTCAGAAATCCTAGTTTTCAGGTCTTCCATATCTTGTGGACGTGTTTCGCAAACTCGGTTCTTCAGGTATCCCCATAAAAAAAAAAATCGCCTAACTTTAAATTCCTTCGAAACTCCCTTTAAACTGTCGTGACTGACTCGCACCGAAAATAACGTTCCACGCAAAACGGGCGCTCTTTCTCGTTATAGGATGCCATGATAACTGAAATTGGACAAAAACGAATCTCTTGTATGTAAACTAAACGTGGAGCACGCGATGTGCGTTGTAGCAGTCTTACCAATTGCGCTATTTAAAAAAAAGTCCATCTTCTCGGAGTCACCCTATACATAACACTGAAATTAACAGACATGATTAAATGCGACTACTAATGGTTACTTGGTCATTAAAAAAAATATATTGTTAATTTAATTTCATAATTTCCCCTCTTTAGAATAAAAATCGTGCAAAATTAAATTTCATAACTGAAATGTTTGTTCTTAAAAGAAAACAGCAAAATTTAGGTGTCGACTCGTCTCAGCTTTATTGTAATAACATATTATTTTCTAGGGACCTCTTTAACATTAATACGAAATCGTAATTAACTAGGCTTAAATGAATTAATTTCTTATGAACGTTCTAGAAAACTTATTGGAATGATAGATACAGATTACGTATATAAATACGGACGTGCGAATAAGGAATTTTTTATTGTATTACAGTCATACGTAAACGAGTCAGATGTTAAATAAAACAATATTAACAATCGGTATAATACTAGAGATTTATTCACAACAAACAGCATTTACAAAACTCGGAGCGCAAGGAATAAGTGAAACTTAGACTAACTAAATTCGATATACTTCTTTTTAAATTTTTACGAGTATATATATATATATATATATTTGTATGTATATATATATATATATATATATATATATATATATAAGAATAAGCCTAGCTGTGTGTATAAGTCGACACGCATAACGATACAAAACGTGGTTTGATAGACGGGTGTTGGTGTACATATATATATATATATATATATAATACATCGGTATGTTATTTCCGCTCGCTCGCTCGTTTTGAGGGTTAACTCCCCATATATATAGCGCGAATGGAGGTTTCACTTCAAACAAAAAATTAAAATTTCTTGTATGCGGTGTGTAGAAAAGAATTCCCCTCTTAGTGTGCGATTTTCTTCACTATCATTCACTTCTGCAGGAGGTGGCCACATCTATCATGACCAGTTGGGATTATATTCGATCCGTTGTCAGGTTTATTTGTGTATTTACTATCATGTTATTAAAGTGGAATAGGGCAACTTTAGTTTTGTTCGGATTGGACCGTAAATTACATTTCTTCATATATGTACTTATTATGTTTAATTCTGTAACTTACTCTGATATTCGTTAATTAATATTGTTATCTTGCACTGCAATTGCTATATCATAAGCGTATTGAAATTACGATACTATTCAATATGTTTGGAAAATCTTGAAGGTATACATTATAAAGCAATGGGGGCAAACTGGATCAGGTAAACTAATGCTCCGCCATCTGCTACTTTTATCCCCCAGGAAGACGCGATAGAAACGATCAGCTCACATTCTGTTTATTAAGTTTATAATCTTGGAGCGAGATATTAGACAATTTAGTCAGCAAAGTATGTATCCAAACTGTATCGTATCGGGCTGTAAGATCTAAGAAAACAACCGCTGTCTTTTATTTTTCTGAAAACCATTTTCAATAAATTGGGTTTAGTGCAGCTACTTGATCAATACAAGATCTGCTAATACGAAAACCAGCTTCCCGGTTAGGTAGATGTTTTTCGATTTCTGTTGATATGTACATTGTTTAGAAATTATTTCCTCATAAATTATACCGTTTATATTATTTATCATAATATTTATTATTACAATTCGATTAAATTAAATTGAAATTATATTGTGTTCAGTTTATGCTTCATCATTATCATCATTAAGAGCCTTCTCCGTATCGGAGGTAGGCAACTATTTAACCTATACATATTTTCATCATAATATGGCGTAGGCGTAAATAGACACACACATCCGGTAGAACTGATTGTAATCGCTTTGTTGTCACAATGCACCCGTTCGTGTTTTTGTAGTTTACTATATTATTACTAACGCGCATATGGCGTTGTGCGTGGTGGTTTGCCATTGTTTTCCACGCGATAATATTCGGATTATTTAAGTTTTTGTTTTCAGATGATAATTTTTGCGTCGCCGTTCGTATTCGAACCGATACCTTCCGTACATAAGTCCGTGTTCTAGCCAGTAATCCTTCTCGACGATTATTCGTTCCTATTATAACTCGTAATCGTAAATCTGGTTCCGAATACATGTTAGCGTATTAAATTTGGATCTAACATTTTTTTATAGTAGGGAATTGAATTAAAACGATTACAAATGTTTTGTGTTTAAAAATAAATGCGATCAATGCCGCCATTGCTGTGGATTATGAAACGATAAGCGTTGATAAAATCGTTAACGAAGGAACGTTATAATTCGACAATGTCAACAGTTTTTGTTTACTTCGCTCTAAGAATATTTCGTTACAATGTCTAAAGAATAAAAAATGGAAACTGACTTACTTCCGTATTTGTAACTTGCAATCCCGTTATAATATAATCGTTAAATTTTTCTACAGAATAATTGGTTATTCTGAACGGTGTAAAGATCAACTCTTCGGAGTATTCTTCTTCCGGCCAATATTGAGCGCATTTCAATCGTCCACGTTCTAACACTCTGGTAGTCATTACAATCACCAATACATGTTGTTCCCATATCATACGCCAGAAATCGACACATGTTTTAGGTAAAGGCCCTGTCAGATGAGAGCGCGAGAAAAAAAAAACATTTTAGAAATTATTCGAATTTGAACGAATGAAGACAAAAAAACGTTTACGAACGAGAGCAAATTTTCAAATAACAAAATACGATGGTAAATGAAAATGTTGCCTTAAATTATATCGCAATAATTTTTATTTAGAAACGTAAGTATACGAAAAAAAGTCTACCCGATAATTAATGCTGAGAAAGTACACGAAAACAACGTTCATTGTATTCGATTTAAATATTTTAAAGCATTAAGAATATAACATTAATATAAAGTACATTCACTATCATTCCTCTGTTTTACGCTACAACATATAATTTAACAGCACGGTTATAAGATTTTTTTTAAATGTCGATAGAAATAAAATTTAATATATAGTTTCGTAAAGTTCCACTAAAGAAATTTAGCAGCAATAATAAAAGAAAAAATGAGAGTACATACAAAACTTATCGTATTAGAAATTCTATCACATAAGAATAAGAAAATGTATTTACAACAAATAAAAAGTACAAGCAGCATTTCCTTAAAATTAAAAAATTGAATCGTTCCGAAAGAATACGAATTGCTTAACCGATACAGTTAGCGATAATTTTATAGCATGAAATAATATAAAAATAATGTTTTTTCATATTAAGTTACAAGGAAAAATTAAAAAAAAAAAAAACCTACATATAAACGTTGCTGATTAAAATAATTTGTAACTAAAAATTTTAAAATATTTTAGACAACGCAGATGGCCACACGTACCTGTGTGTGTATACGTACCTTGAGTAGAGATAAATGCATTTTTTTGCTTATAACCATCTACAAAATTGGCATTTATGTATGTGGTGGAAGGATCACAGTCTATCTGAGATAACATTACTCTCGTGTGATCAAAACATAATACATCGGTATACCTGTTCTTTGAATGGTTATATCGCTGTCTGAAAAAACAAAATTAAAATACGACATGAAAATTAATGAAAATTAGGGTGAAAAATCAGTCACGTATAGAAAAATAAAATTGTTTACAACCTAGAACATTATCATATAAATTAAACACGTCTAAACGAAGGTTCGACTAGTGCTGTTTAAACATTTCCGTCACAGTGTTGTTCCCTATATTGTACACGAATTTTTAACGCAAAGAAAACCGTTTATTTCCGTGATAAGGGATACATAAATGTCTCACTTCTAACAATATTTATATCGCGCATCTCAAAAATTATCTAGTCATCTATCTAAAAAGCAAAATTGCACACAAAATATTATTTTTTATTGTCTTTTTGTTATTTTACGACGCAAAAATACCCTTTGTCTGAAAAACGGAAATAATATTTTCGAAAGTTGATGTGTGACTGAAACAGTTAAAACGAAATCAAGTTTACAGATCTTCTTACTGGCGAAATATAAATCTGATTATTTGATATCCGTTTCATTTCGTTTAGTTCAATTTAACCACCTTTAAAATGAGTAATTTTTTAAACTACGATTCGATCTTTTCATCGGAAATGAACATTACGATTAGTGTGTATAAACTTTATAATACAAACATGAATTGTTCGTAAGCAACAAGAAAGAGCTTGAAAAATCACTAAACGTTTTATAACAATTACATTATCACATGAACATTAAAATGTAAAAATATAAAAATATACACAATATATATATAAATATCAAATGGAAAAATACTAGATATACAATTTTTAAAAATTAAATATAGTCCGATAGTGAATGTGGTAAGCAATATAATCTACCTATAAGAGATATAAATTGTAAAAAATACTAATTTAAATATACAATTTATAAAAATAAAATAAAAAATAGTATTTATAAAATAATCTGATAGTGAATATACAACACAATCTGCAATCAGTAATATAACATTTATACATAAACATACCGAAAGCGCATAAACTAAACATAAATAAGAACTTGTGTCCAATAGAAAAACTGATTTTCATAATATACTTCCTAGAGATAATTCTTCATCAAAATTTATAATCGAATTTAATAAATTATTTTAATCTCTTTCTTTTATTATTTCCATTTTTTTTACAAGTTTTTTAATAATATTTTTCTGCATGTAAAATGTTATACTTTGTTTTAATTCTTTACAATGTTTTCTAAATAATGAATTTTTATCACTGTTTTTATACGAATTTCATTTCATTTCAAGCGCCGTCTCCGCATCGGCGGTAGTACTTACCTATACATATTTTGTTATTGGTAATCGCTTTGTTGTCAGGATACAATGCAGCACCGCGTGTTATTGTATTGTATGTACTATACTATTACTAGCGCGCATACAGCGTTGTACGTGGTCGTTTACCTTCCACGTGATAATATTAGGATTATTTATATTTTTATTTTCTTATGGTAATTTTTGTACCGCCGATCGTATTCGGACCCGGTACCACCCGTATGTAAGTCCGTGCTATAGCCACTAGGCTACTCTGACGACATAACAAATGTTCTTTAAATCTTATTGCGAATTGTCTGTCTTTTTCTCCGATGTAAGCTTTGTAATTTTTATAAAACGTTTAGTGATATTAACTCATTTCTTGGTGTTTTTATTTAAAAAAAAAAAACACTACATTCCACACTTTTTAAATTAATTATTCAAACGCAGATTAATCACGATATTAGCCTTATTTAGACGTTTGTATTTAAAAATTCGTGATTCAAAATTAACGAATAAATTATCGATTTTCAATTATTTTCATTTTTTTGTTACGTAATCTACGTCTCCTCAGGAGCTACAATGTACGATGCTCTGAAGATGATACTAACTTAGCGTCATTAAACGTCCCGTCCGGAGTTCGCGATTTAATTTCTAAATATTCAGAAATTAAACCTGGCCTTCCTTTTGCTTGCATCTCCGCAATAAATTGTTTTATACTAAGACCTTGACTAGAATCACAGTGCAAACTATCATCGTCTGAGAAACCACTCGAAGCGGAAGACAGAACAGGATGATGAGGTGATATCTCACCTAAAATAAAAAGTTTTTGAAAAACAAAAGTAGATCGCGATATAACCGAAATAAATAGTTTACAACAAAATATAATTTAAAAAAAAAAATCTATTTAATTTATGTTATCTTTTTTGTATCGCTACGTAATTTTTTGAAATCTACATCATACAACCAGGCACTAACTTAATAAAAAGTAAAAACATCCACTAATAATAATCTAAAAATTCGTTTTCTCACATCGCAACAAATCGTAATCGCGTAATACAATTAAGTCGTAGCACCCAAGATAGTTAGAATGACTAAATTTTAATCGCGCGTTAACAAAAGAATATAAACGAATGACGTGCGAACGGAATTTCATTAAATTATTCGCGCGAATAACTTACATAGGATGACCTAGAGAAGACGGACGATTTTGTTGTAATAACGAAAAACTACTCGACAAAAATTTTTGAACTAAATTTTATTTACAATATCGTTCAGATGACCGCCATTTGTAACAATACATTCATTCAGTATTTACAAAATTTTCGAACATTCAGAAATTCGAGTTTCAGGTCTTCCATATTTTGTGGACGAGTTTCGTAAACTCTGTTCTTCAGGTATCCCCATAAAAAAAACTTTAAATTCTTTTCGAAACTCTCGTTACACTGTCGTGATCGATTCACGCCGAAAATAACGTTCCACGCAAAACGCGCTCTCCTCGTTATAAAATGACACGATAACTGAAACTAAACGAATCTCTCGTGTGCACACTAAACGCGAAGCACGCGGTTTGCGTTGTAGCAGTGTTACTAACTGCGATATTCAAAAAATAAAACCGTCCGTCTTTCCTGGGTCACCCTATAGAATCACTTGTTAATCGTTTACTACTCACTAGTCGGTGCATGTGTTACTCGCAGCACACGAAAGGGAAGAGACGATTATTTAGAATTACTCGCTGCAACAGTTTGAAGGAATCGAAAAAGTACAACTACAATTTTAAACACGCTTACAAATATATATATATATATCATTTATTTACATACGCATAAATTACCTTCTATGTTAGTCTCAGAATTATTCCACACTTGTGATACTTTGTTCCCCGTTTTGTGGCATTCCTCTTCACTGTCTATATTTGAATTATGATTGCTTGATGGACTTTCAGCAATCTGAATAATAACATTTACATAAATCAATGATAACATTATTCGCAAACTATATTTGGATTACTCTAAATCCCTGAATATACAGAAATTTCACTGTTGTAGGAATACCGTTATTTAATTAATTCCGAAGTTCGATTAATTCGTTAAAAACGGATTAATGAACTTTGCTGTCATCAATCGGACTTCTGTTATAACGTTAGCGTTTTATTTCGTTTTTTAATATTTTTTCTATTACTTTTTTCTTTTTTGAGATTGCGAAAATTCTTACTTATCGTCAAATTTATTGTAATTAAATTAAAAATTAACAATATGTAATACGATTCATTTCCCTCTTTTAAAAATCCACAAAAAAAAACACGTTATTCCGTTAGAATAAAAGTACGATATAGTCATTACACGTTTATGTGCTGTGTATTTATCGCTTACAAAATATAGCTCGCTATTCAAAACGTACAAATAGTTTACATTGCTAACTTTCGCGAAACGAAATATCTTATAAAAAAACGCGTAAAAATAATAATGAAATAACGAATGAATAAATGTAATGTTTACAAAGTGACACGTTAATTGCATACAGATTAAAATAAACCGGACATAAATATACACGCGTATTGCGGTATACAAAATAAATGTTGCATTCAAGTTGATAACTTCACCTTTTCATTATCTGTTGTATCTGGCGCGTTCACAACAGCACCATCTGTATTGATAACATTACCGTTAGTGGTAGCAATACTTATTGGGGCGCATGTCATATTATTTTCATCGGCATTCTTATTTGTTATGGTTTTAATACAGTGAGATAACCAAAGGTCATGATCTACTACCAGTGTACCGCCCAAATGAATCGGTAAAGATTCGCGTGGAATATGTAAAGCTAACTATATTGAATAACACAAGCATTACAAAAATAAAATAGAAAAGATATTTACGTGAATAAATGAATGTATATTATTATATATATATATATATATATATATATATATATATATATATATATATATATATAAAATGTATATTTACAAGCGAGAGGTGAAATAAATATGTATAAAATTTAATACGGTACTACGCGTAATTATTATTACTAAACGAAAACGAAAAATGTGCGAGAAGAATTCTCATTCTAATATAAATATATATGTACCCACTTCAAAATATGTATGTGTCTAATGTGCGACTCGTTATTTGCTTGTTCATATAGTAATTAGATACAGTTACCAGAATGAATGATTTTTTAACCTATATGTAATTAACTCGAAAAATGTTTCATTTCATCTATTTTTTTTTTAACGTTTTCTCGCAATTTCATGTATTACGTCGAATTTTACGTTTGCTAATTAAAAAAGAGAGGAACAAACATATTTTAAATTCAACGAGCACGCATGAAAAATTTTATACAAATAAGAAGAAATTATCATTCTTAGTCTCTCCTTCGTTGTCGAAAACGATTAATTTTTTTCAGTAACTATCGTTTATTTTTCTTAGCACGGATTAAGCGTAATCCGTCTCTGTGAAATTATTCTCAATATTTTTACAAGTATGTTTTATGTTTTAAATTAATAAATAATTCGAATTTGAACTGTAATTTTACATTGCGGATTATTTACATAAATACACATAGTCTATTGAAAATGTTTCCTTTATGGAAAAAGTCTACTATAACAATAATCAAAAAAATGAAGCTATACTACTACGCGTGAAATAACGCAGTTGGAGTATTTGATTAAGATTAATTCAAACGATAATACAGTAAAATAAATAAAGAAAAATAAATAGCAATATATCAACATTTAAAATATCACGTTTACTTGTTAATAGTATTATTATTTTTATTATTATCATCGCTTCGTTAGTGCAAGAAAAAGAGGTTATATAGCAAAAATTGAATTTTACAATTTTTGCGGTCTCCAGACAACCGTTTCGATAACTGAAAACCACAAAGATGACGTAACAGTTTATTATATTCGCACGAAGAAATAGCGAACTAATCCGTAGAACATTTATATATTGACAAAAAAAAAACTATTGATAATCCTTCGGTGCAATTCAATCGTAATTTAAAACGATTTTCGTCAATTTTTATTTAAAAAATAGAAATAAATTTATAGCATCCTTTTAAATAAAGTAAACAATAAAATATCTCCATGGAGAAAAAATGTAAGGTTGAAATTTTACAAAATATTTGTAACATTATATACCGAATCAAACTCTCACAAGTGTCCGAATAGATCAACTTACAAAATACAATTTGTCTAAACTGTCGAAATATTTAATTTTTTATAAAAAAAGGTCGTTAAATTTTAAAATCTCTAGGAATTTTCAAGGATGAATTTTTTTTTAATTTCCATTGGCTGCAAACCTGAAACTTTAATAATACGAACGTTTGAATTGACGAAGCTTGACGAATAGCGAAAGATGGTACAAGTTTTTAGCGTAATTCGCGTTTAATTATAAAAAGTAAAACACGAGAATAAATTCATGCGAAAATATGAAATATATAGCCACATGTCTTTGTTTATATAATATTTTTTATAAACATTAAGTAAATACCTCTGTACACTATTACCGCGATATATTACTACCAAATGTATACAAAAATAAGAAAATAAAAAGCGTTACCAAATTGTAAAATATCTCTAGAGATTAAAGAGCAATTCTTATATATTTTGGGCATAACGGCTCCAACGATTTGGTTGAAATTTTCTACATACACGCAATGAATTAAATGATTAAAACTATATGGAAACTACAAAATTTAGAAATTTCGATTTCTTTTTTTTCCACATTCATATTTATCTAAATGTACGTTTAAAATTTTAGCTCAACCGTTCGAATATTATGAGCTAAGAAATTTGCTTTTTACTGCAGGTTAAACATGTTTAAAATTTTATGTTGAGTACCGTGCCGATTAAGTGAATCTTCCGGAAATTATTTTTTCATCTACGAAAGCATTAATTTAAGGAACATTTAAAATTTCAAAAATTCATTGCCAAAAGAAAAAAAAACATTGAGGATGACCTTTCTGGCGACATTTCACCACGAATTATTTATAAAGAGAAAACGGGAAAAATCTCAAAAATTATACATATCACACGCACGCACGTCAAATATAGATGTGTGTTGACACCGTATAAATTTGAACGAGACTTAATAAACACAAATCAACTCGTATAAGAATCTTATTAATAATAAATAGTAATATCGAAGGAAAGCTGAACACGTTATTCGGTAAAATATAATGAATTCCTTATCAAAAGAGTCGCCAAAGATGTAGTTTAAAATTTTGATATAACGTGCGCGCATTATATATGCACGGTAATAATGGTAGCTTTCATCTGGACATGTAAAAGAGGTCGTGAAAAATACAAAAGCAGATAATTCAAGTTTTAAGATGAATTCAATAAGCGGTTGTAACATGTACGCAGATGACGGAGCTCTCCTTTCGCGTCAAAAAAAAAAAAAAAAAAAAAAAAAAAACAGGAACTGCGACTTAAAAACGTCGAGGAAAAGTAACGAAACTCACAATTATTCCTAATGAATAATCAAAAGATAAAGATTGTTAAGAATTTCTTGTTCACAAAACATAAACCAAACATCAATGAAGTTAAATTACTCATTACAGTAGTCAGACACAAATGATATTGCGATAACAAAAACTAAAACGGACTACTAAAATCAGAATAAACCAATTGCTACGTAATAGCCGCGGAAAAATCCTAAAATAATAATGGACTTGAAAGAATCACACAAAACATAGACAGATTAGATTTGATTCAATGTTATTGTATACTTCGTGAAAGATTTAATAAGGACGAAAAAATCAACTCTATTTTGCAAGTAACGATTTAACCAAATTAAAAAAAAAAAAAAAGACAGAAAAAAATAATTATTATCGGCACAAATTTAAATGTTTGAAACGTTAAAATGCCGAATGTAACCGGTCTATTTTATTTAATAGAAGATATTACAATTTGAAAAAATAATCATAATAAAAAGTGAATTTTATAATTTGCGAAAAATTGAACGAATTATAAGCGCAATATTTTTTGGTGAAAAATAATAACAAATTAACGCTTAATTATTACCCAAAATTTACTTACCTGAGGTATGCTAACAGTATAGACCCTGTCTCTCAGCTTTTCTCTTACAAATAAACGTAATATTTTAAACGGAGCTTTAAACCAAAGCGGTGCTGTTACTATCAATACTTTTTTCAGTTTAGCCGGATATCCGCCCTAAAAATCCAAATTAAATACTATACGTCAAAACATTATATATATATATATATATATATATATATATATATATATATATATATATATATATATATATATATAATGATACGTACATACAAATATATATATAAGGTAAATGACAAATAGATATTATAGCATTAAAGTATTATACATTTTTTTTCCCATCACAACTGACCAATCTTAGAGGTCATTTAGTGATTGACTTAATGAGATGAGTGATATTTTGTGGAAGGGCATTACTCAGCAGTTCTAAACCTATGCTGGTTGGACAAAGTCTAGAGGCTTACTTCGTCGCCACAGCCTGCGTATTTCACCGGAATCATTCAGCAAATCAGTAGCAAGTGGATTCGTGTGAACGCTAATTCGTGCAACATGTTTGTTTGCTTGTCTTTTTATTTCATCCTCCACGAACATAACGTTTAAGTCGTTATGAAGGGTAAGATTTGAGACGTACCAGGGAACTGCAGTAATAGTTCTTAATACCCTATTTTGATATCGTTGTATTTTCTGTAAATTAAATGTTTTGGCGCAGCCCCATAGTTGTATACCATATACCCAGATCGGTCTTAGGGCAATTTTATACAGCGGAGTTTTACTTTTCAACGATAACCCTGATTTACTAGTTAACATCCATGACATAGATCTGGTTTTAAGCCTAAAATGCTCGATTTGCTTCTGAATGAATTATCCGCGAATATCACAGGATCACTTAGACATGCGAAATTTTAAAACATTTAGTACTACAGAAACGATTTGTCCCCAATATTATATTCATTTAAAGTTTTTTTTTTTTTAATATTCTTAAGAATATTTGTACTAAGCAAATAACCCGGAATTTTTATATTGCGCTTTTTTGGGCCTCCAAAAACAGCGACACACACACATCAGACGGTTACTCGCTCACTGTGTGATGGCTACTGTTCGATTGAATTCGCATTAGATTCGGACCAGTAGCGACGGTTCTGTTTGTTTACGAATCCGGATGGCTGAAAATTAGCTTCATCACTCATCAAAAGATTATTTGAATCGCGTTTTCAATCGTTTCAGCAAAAAATTTTCGTTATTCATGATTTTAATTACTGAATTATTACCAGTTTATAAGGATGAAATTTCAAGTTTTCCAGCAATATACGGCGAACATATTCTCTCGACAGGTTTAAGCATGCAATATGACGAAGAGCAGATGTCCTGCATTCCGAATGATCGCTGCGAATTCGATCGATGTTTGTTTGTCCAGAACATTTTTTATCCGTTGCTGAAGCTGTCATTCGAAAGTTTTCAACCCGCCTTAAAATTAAATTGTTTACACCGCGTAACTCTGAAATCTTTTCAAAACTTTCCTTGCACTGTTGTGATCTATTCACGCCGAAAATAACGTTCACGCAAAACGCGCGCTTCTCGTTACAGGATGCCATGATAACGTAAAAATAACGAATCTCTCGGGTGTTTGTGTTACAAACTGCGCTATTCAAAAAACAAAATCTACCGATGAACAAAAATCATCGAAAACAATTTTACAACTATCCTTAAATATATCTAGTAAGTCCGTGATGAATATAAAAAGGTAGGAAGCAAAAAATAATCTCAAATGAAATCCACCTTCCATTGGAGATGAATTTCGAGTAGATGATTGCGGGTTTTATCTGGCTGGTGATATTAGGTATTTCTTACATTAATCGAATTAAGTCAAAAACCTTTCTCGTTTGTAGACATCTAATTTCCTCCGAGTTATTCATGAGCATACCTGCAAAAGAATTATCACGGCAGGTACCTTACAGCTTCATTAGATATTACTTCTGTTGTGTGCTCGGTATCCAAATCGGCATATAGTGTTTTATTCGAAATAAACGGGAGAAGGAACATTTGTTATAGTATGTAGTAGGACTTTATTTTGAACGCGTTAAACAACAAAGAGAGGCTGTATTTCGGACACGCGGAATGGAAAAATTTATTCTTGAAAAGGGGTCGTAAAAAGCAAAAGGATAGAAATCAGATATACGGATAGAATAAAACGATTAATTGCGATCACATTACTCCAGCAAGCTGTACGACTCGCGGAAAACAGAGATGGTTGGCGGACAGAGTTGGAAGACTTGGAATTCGTAATTTCACGATGCTCTCGGACTGAACTAACGAATATGATGATGATATATATATATATATACATTATATTACACACACACACACACATATATATATATATATATATATATATATATATATATATATATATATATATCAAAAAAGTAGTTAAAATCACTTTTTTTCTTTATGAACAATCTCAAAGCTTTTCGGCTGTTAAGCCATTATTAAGTGAACATAAAAAATAAATTATAAAAACACACACATTTATACTAATATAAATGTAAGAAATATTACTTAGATACACAATTTGCAAAAATCATCAGTGCTTTGATAATTTTTGTAAATTGTGTATCTAAATAATATTTTTTACATTTTATATTTTTCTAAATTTTTATATTTTATTATTTTTTATATATTCACTTGATATTAGACTCTTATTTCAAATCGACTCCTCCTTTGAGTTATCCTTCAAAAATAAACATGTGAATCATCTAGAAATTGTTGACAAGACTAGGCATATAAAATTTAAGCTTCAACATTAATTCATCAACTGAACGGATTCCAATCGTGAAACCAACACTATATCTTTGGATGTGCTGCATGGTCAATATTATTTCTTTTCTCTGTCTCCCTTAATGTTAATTATTTTTTTTTTTTACGTCTCTATATACGCTCGCCTATTAATTTAATCATACGTAAACACATGTCTATGTTAAGTGTACTTTCGTTTAACAATTTTTTTTTTGCTTGCTGTATTCATTTTATATAATTTAAATAGACCACTATTTATTATTTATTAATTTGTTTATTCACAAACTCCGACACGCACTGATGTTTAAGGGGACTATTTTATATCATCTTCTTATCAACCTAGTTATAAGCTACTACTGCAGTCATCCGCACATATTCTTTCTATATTTTTAAGTTTTCTTTTGTTTCAGCTACACAGACACTTCCATCCGTTTGTAGTTACATGCAACATTGTACACAATTTAATCAATAAATTTACCCAACCAACCAAATTCTAATTGGGGATCCAATTAATGATAGATATCACATGATATTGATATATATATATTACATGCACGTGCACCAGGCATTTTAACATTTTCGCACACGAAAATACGGATATACGCCTTAGTAAATGTCGATGAATACAATTTTAAGCGTTCATTGTAGATTAACACCGCATCCATTTGTTTTTTAATTTGGGGCGTTCCGAAAACATCCCTAATATTATTTTCATACGTGTTATATATATATATATATATATATATATATATATATATATATATATATATGTATGTATATATTAGAGAAGCAAAAATAATACGAACCACTACAGTCCAAAAATCATGGAGGTAAATTACCCTTTTCGGGACCCCATGTCACCATGTATAGAATTTAAAAATCGAAACATCTTTATTTAATTAGCTTACTTTTAGTTTTTGTTTTTTAAAATTTAAGTTGGTAAATTATCTCCGAATGTACATCAAGGTGTATATATATATATATCGATTTAAAAGTAAACAAAAAATGACATTTTTAAAATAAACTAAAATAACACAAAACTTTTCAACTTTAACTTAAAGCGATGAATTTAACGCGTGCACAACGGAACGACAATTTAACGTTTACATTATTACGGTTCTTATCGCCCACGGTGTATTTATCAATCGATCGTGTTGGCGCGTTGACGAGGTTACGAGCACCAGAACGTAACGGACGGGCAACTCCGACATAGTAATACCGAACAACAATAACGTAAACTACGCACACACACACACAATCAGTATTCTCTCTAACCGGTATTAGTAAAATGTCATCGATGTGTGTAGGCAAGGTAAAAGTAACAAACTTGTATGAATGAAATGAAAGAAAAAAACGGATTATCTACGCGCGTGTATATATATATATATATATATCTATCATGTGCGTGCGTGGTAAAGGTGGTTTAACTACACACAAGTCGTATATTAAACGAAGTAGACCTCGAACTGGCAGGGTAATAATTCGGAACAAGTTACGTAGAATAATTTTGAAACGCGTCGAAATGACGACGTCGTACGTAATGGCAGAGGGTGGAAACGAAATTACAACGTTCACCAGCGGATATACACGCGCAAGAATACGAACAGAATAAAAACGCGCTAACCGATCGAGACCTTAACGCGTAATACTTCCTATTAAGTAGCAGTTAAATAGGTAGATGGATTACGTCACATAATAAACCTCGACAAGATGGCGAAGCTAATTCAAGGATCTATCCCTCGTTTGTATACGAGCATTTTGTAATTTTGTAGTGTAGGTATTTTTAATTCGCACCTGAACTGAAAGAAACATTTCTTTTACTTATAAACGATGTTTAAGTATCTGTTAACAATCTTTTCACGTATCGAAAAATTTACATTCGTCCGTAAATAATGATTTTAAAACATTCGACAGCTAAATTGGAATTTAATAGTCGCTTCTTCTGCTTCTTCTTTTTGTGCCATACCCTTTAAAAAGGAGTTATCCATCTTTCTCTGCTCCTATACTGAGACAATATTGGTTCACACCTTTATATTTTTGAACCGGTCTGTTCGGCGCCTTCCTGCACCTCTTTCCACAGGATTATAAGTTGTTGTAATTACTTGTATCCCTGTTCTCTAGCAATTTGTCTGAAATATTCTTATTTTCTTTTCAGCTATACATTTTTAATCATTTCTAAGATTTTTTGGTTCGGTATTTTACATGAAATCTCAAGCATTCTTCTATGTAGCCGCATTTGCTTCGTATCGTTCAATTTGTCGTTTATCGAGTGTAACCGCTTCTACACCGTGCGTCAATATAGGATAGGTTAAGTCACGTAAATCATAAATTGGTCCCTAATTTCCGGTGTATATTTATCGATGACTTTTAAAATTCTATAATTACGTTAGTCATTTTTCTTCTATAGGCCGATCCGGTGAAGACGGATGATTTTATTTTTTGAAAGCTCAATCGGTAAGACTTCTATAACGCAAACCGCGTGCTCCTCATTTAGTGTACACACGAGAGATCGGTTTTTGTCCAGTTTCAATTATCATTGCATCGTATAACGAGAAGCACGAGTAACGTCATTTTCGGCGTGAATCTATCATGACAGTGAAAAGAGTTTCGAAATTAATTCAAAGTTACGCGATTTTTTTTTTATGGGGATACCTGAAGAACCGAGTTTACGAAACACGCCCACAATATATGGAAGATCTGAAAACTCGGATTTCTGAAGAGATTTCAAAAATTGTTCGAAAATTTTGTAAAGACTCAATAAATGGTCATCCGAACGATATTGTGTTCCACAAATGATTATACGCTAAGCTCTCGTTTTGCTGTTTTTAAATAAAATTTCATGCAAAAGTTGTGGTCGAGTAGTTTTCGAGTTATTCAAAAAACAACAAAACCGTCCGTCTTCTACGAGTCACCCTGTATATAGCTATTCTATTCGTTGCATTCTAAATATTCATCGAATTCTTAAAGTTGACTTTAAAATATGTTTAAACCTTTATAGTTAGTCCAAGTAAATTTAACGGCGCAATGACTTAACTTAGAATTCAGGTCCCTTTGATATTAATAAGCTACTTGCTGACTTCATTGTCAGATGTACTTTGCATTACTGCTCTCTTATACCTTGCATTCATTGCGTAGATATACTATATATTATTAGAAAATCACATAAAGAGTATTTGGAGTTTGACGAAATTTTCGTAGAGCTGTGTATTATAAATATCTCAACTAACCATTCCATCCTTTTAAAACTGTTTTCGCGGTCGATATTCATGATTAGATACAATAATTTCGGAATAACCGCGTACAAAAAAAGGGGAAAAACGATTTATTATTAAAAGTGAAACAATATATTAATAAACCCGAGTTTACGTTTCAAGCAATATGCTGTGCCCATCATCACAACTAAACTAAACTCACTTTGAACAAGCTACTACCTTAACTATATTTATAAAACTACATTTGATTGGTTCTCAATTGACCAAACACCGTTCTCCACGCTGGATCGAGTCATCTTCTCTATTGAAGCTTTTGAATTTTGCAATTTCTAAGGATTCCCTAACAATTCTCTCAGCCAACCGATCTGGCCAGAACTTTTGTATCCTCAAACCTTATTGCATGCCCTGTAACCGTTTGATGTTCTGCCACGGCTGACTTTTCAACGCGCCCATACTTGCAGTCAACTATATGCTCTTTAATTCTTACAGCTACAGTTCTGCATGTTTATCCTATATAGCTGAGACCGCAAGAGCTACACGTCCGCTACTTCCCTGGTACAACATCCTTTACACTTTTCAGCATACTACGCAATTTTATACACGTGCCAAACACCATCCTAATATTATTCATGTACAGTATTCTGTTCAAACGATCCATCATGCCCTTTACAAATGGTAGGCGTATAACACTCCTTTGTCCAAATAAGAATTCTTTATGTTCACCTTTTTTCCGTTAAATTTTTTAACCAGAAAGTTTACTTCCTTCTTGTCATACCCATTTTTTTTTTTAACCGGTGGGGCTAATTAAAATCTAGGTGTTATTATAAAGGACAGGGGACTAGTGTACTTAAAGCTAAATAATTATAGAAGTGCGTATAAGTGATGTGTAGCTAAAAAGTAAGTAAAAGCGTGTGTACAATAGTCCCCTGCTTGTGTACTTAATTTAAGGGGATGGGATGAAAAACATAGTTGGAGTACATAGTAATAAGTGCAAAAAAAATGTAGTTAATAACTACTGTATAACAATGAATAATAAAAATGAATATACAATATTAAAAAAAAAAAAAAAAAAAAAAAAAGAGACAAAAGATACAACTTTAGAAACAAGATGCAAAAATATAACTTGTCGATAACGAAATACGCCATTTCAAAAATAAAATCTTAGAAGAATAATAAAAAATAAATAAAACTTTAGAAAAATACATCTTTATATGAAAAACTCTTTAGTAAAATAAAAAAAATTACTTCTCTGAAAAAAAAAGAAACATATCTTTAGAAAAATAAGATAAGTCTATAGAATATAAATACATCATTAAAAGAAAAACATACTTCATCATGGTCAAGGTTAAAATATTTAAAATTTAAAGCAGTTACGAACATCATTACATATTTGTAAACATTAATAATACATAAGTTAAATTAGAAATGAATTATAAGCATTGGCGAGAAGGGACCATGCCACCAGGAGCGATGGGGGTATTGGGTTCACGTTTGAATTTAGATTGTCCTTGATTAATTTGTAGTTGTAAATTTGAAACGCATGGCTTTCTCTGCAAATTCAAGGAAGGCTACATGATTCTTTCTGTTCAAGATAAGCGAGTTTTTATATTTGTCAATATTGAAAGTGTCACGCAGTGAAGAGAAGGCAGGACAATCAAAGATAAAATGATGAGTATCATCAACAGCATCCTTAAAACACACGGTGCACCTGTCAGCAGTGGCAAGCTTAAACTTGAACAAATAGGCTTGAAACCTACCATACCCAGAAAGCACTTGCGAGTTCTAAAAGTTAATTCGCATATTTTTGATTTTTAATCTTTGAGAGACATCCGACAGGAACACATAAGTTTTCCTACCAGTAACATCTGTATCCCACCTTCAAGCATCAACAATCAAGGTATTGACATATTTCTTACAAATTTTATTAGGAATATGTGTTGTGATGATGTTGGCAAAATTGTTATCTAACAACCTTAATGACCCCACATGTGTAACTACACCGTCAAGCCTGTGCTCACTGACCATCGCTCTGCCAACTAAATATAATTCCAATGGCAGAACGCCACTAATAACACAAGCCGCCGATGTAGGTGCCGTAAAAGGAGGAAATTCTAAGGAGAAATTTCCTTTGTTGTTTGTTAACTCTCTTGAATAATCTGGAACTGACATAGACTGCAGCCTCATAGCCATACAGGGCCTGAATGAGACCCTTATATACAGTATGAGCCGCTCCCTATAGGCCAATATCTCCATGCATTGGCCTGTATTCTAGAAAGTATAGAGAAGAGACTGTCACATTTTTGTGTTATCATATTGCAGTGTGGAATAGGTTTTCATCAATGATAATTCCTAGATACGTAAGAGTAGTTGTATGTGATAGTGTACACCCAGCTAACAGAGGTAGATCAGCAACATGGCCGGCAATGCTTCGATCACCAAACACTGAATAACAGCATTTGGCGACCGAGAACACTACTGACCCCTCAGGAACACCACAGGTAGCCACCCCCTAAGAGAGTGAGGTACCAAGCTCAAGAATTTCCACCCTATCTTTAAAGTAATTAATTATTATATTTATTAAATAAGGATTGATGTTGTTATACTTCATAATATTCATGATGGCAGACCATCTGCAATTGTCAAAGGCTCCTCTCTTGTCATACCCATTATAAACCATCATTTGCTCTACCCTATTCAGCTAATTCATTAAATTTTCCTCGTTTGGATACTCTTTTTGCCCTGGTAACTAATATTTTAGAAACTCCTAACTTCTGGCTCGCGTGATGATACGAATCCTTCACCAAATATCGTCCTGTCTGCGTGCTCTTAATACGCACTGACGTAGACAATTTTTTGTCATTGTTTCTTTTCACCAGAACGTCCGGAAAAGCCAATTCGTTGCAACATTTACGTTCCACAGTGCTTTATGTTATGAAATGAAAATTTAATGCCCCGAAAAATTCTAATAATTTTTCTTCGCCATTTTGCCAAATAACAAAATTGATGTCCACATATCTAAACCAATATTTAGGCTTCTGAACATCTGCTACTTATTCATCCATCTCTTCATTAATAAATTTGCAGGCAGGTGCTACTCTCTATCCCATCGCCGTACCATTTGTTTATTTATAATATTTGCCATCGAACATGAATGCGTTGGCCTTAAGAGCCGTGTTCAAAAACGTGCCTATTTTGTTATCAATACCTCATTTCTTTATAATCTCAAGAGTATCTTTTAATCGGCACATTAGTAAACAGCGAAACCACATCAAAACTTTTTCAATGAATTTTTCAGAATTTGTTATGTGCCCCTCATTACCTCCAACTAAAGGTTTGAGGTTCTTTGCAATATAACCTTCCAAAAAAGATGTCAGACTATTATTGAGGATACGATAGGTCTACATAAGTTAGATTTGATTTTATCATAAAATACTGATATATAAGTTAACCAAGACTCCAATATAAATAATTCTCCATAAACCGGTAATCTAAAATATATAATATATATATATATTGGTCATTAACGTTCACTAAACGGACAAGGTAAAAAAATATCATTTTTCTAACAGAAAACACAATTGTCAATGATAAAATAAACATAAATCTACTCGATAATCTAAACATAAATTATTTTTATTAACCATTTTCTCAATAGTGGGAAGAGTCAATGTATACATAACTATTAAAGATTTTCACCGATTTATTAGATCGTTATCATCCCCCCAGCGTAAGTGCATGTGTCAGGCGAGGAAAGCAAGATACTTTTCGACGATATTTGTTGTCGCAATAAAGCTTAACATTCGTCTTGAACACTTAGTGCTTATTTAATTTATCGCTGACACTGTCAAAAATACTTTTATTATTATTATTATTATTATTAACACTTAAGCGTGCTGGGAAATAAATATAAAGTTTAACATTTTTTTTTAAACCAGCAAAATAGTATATATAAATACTTTTTAAATTGATTTTTTTTTTATAACTTGAAAAAATGTTTACCCGGTTTTCTTAATCGAATCAATTTTATTCCGATGTACCCTGACATATAGTAAAAATATAAGGACGACATTTACGTACGATATTTAACACGATGTAAAAATAATTGTCTTATGTTAATTCGCGCAAAATGTAATTACAGAAGAACGAAAATAGTGTCGAACACTCGCATTCGAGGGTTTTTTTTTAGTACGACGTTTGGAATTAGAAACAACGATTTTTTAATACCTGCTTTATTAAAAAAGGAAATTCGATCTATATAAATTTTTAAATCGCAGCAGTATTACATGACCGAGTTAAATATTCTCGGTAAAAATACAACTTGAACAATAACAACGGCGTGTAACAGTAATTATTACTAGCTGTTAAAAACCCATAAATAATAACAGTCAGATTATTCAACAAATACTTACAACATCATGGTACCTTAACCATAATGTGCGCTATTCTGTTCCCTCTTCGTCATATTTCTAAATTTATCGACCCAATTAGCTGCGAAAGAAGTAAAAAAAAAAAGTCGTGTTTTCCCTAGTAAGATTGTATTGATCCGACATTTCAGTAAAACAGTAAACATTCTCATATCGTGCAGTCTAGGAGTTCAACTACGAACTTCCCGAAAAACAATATCTTACGTAATGAACGTTTAATTCCTTAGCAACCTCGATCGATTTTTTTTTATTATATTCGTACATTTAAAAAAATAAAAATCATACAACAGCTGAAATTAAACTGATGCGACTATCAGAAAAATAGTTTTTATTAGATAGCATTTTTACATTAATATACACATACCGTATGACAGAGAGTGCGTGGATACGGTAGCGAGAAATAAATTAATCTTTCGAAAACAATACAAAATAAAAAACTATAGTACAGTATACGTCGTCGGGGTAGCCTGAAGGTATTGAGTTCGAATACAATCGGCGACGCAAAAACTATCACCAGAAAATAATAAATATAAATAATCAGAATATTATCGCGTGGAAGGCAATGGCAAACCACCACGCACAACACCATATGCGCGCTAGTAATAATATAGTACACTACAAAAACACGAAGGGCTGCATTGTGATAACAAAGCGATTACAATCAGTTCTACCGGGTGTGTGTGTCTACGCCTACGCCATATTATGATGAAAATATGTATAGGTTAAATAGTTGCCTACCTCCGATACGGAGAAGGCTCTTAATGATGATAATGATGAAGCATAAACTAAACACAATATAATTTCAATTTAATTTAATCGAATTGTAATAATAAATATTATGATAAATAATATAAACGATATAATTTATGAGGAAATAATTTCTAAACACGAATTCAGTCACGAAATAACATGTAACATTCATGATCAATATTTATCCCGTATAAAATTTTTGAACGAATCATGTACATATCAACAGAAATCGAAAAACATCTACCTATCCGGGAAGCTGGTTTTCGTATTAGCAGATCTTGTATTGATCAAGTAGCTGTACTAAACCCAATTTATTGAAAATGGTTTTCAGAAAAATAAAAGACAGCGGTTGTTTTCTTAGATCTTACAGCCCCATTTGCTGACTAAATTGTCTAATATCTCGCTCCAAGATTATAAACTTAATAGACAGAATGTGAGCTGATCGTTTCTATCGCGTCTTCCTGGGGGATAAAAGTAGCAGATGGCGGAGCATTAGTTTACCTGATCCAGTTTGCCCCCATTGCTTTATAATGTATACCTTCAAGATTTTCCAAACATATTGAATAGTATCGTAATTTCAATACGCTTATGATATAGCAATTGCAGTGCAAGATAACAATATTAATTAACGAATATCAGAGTAAGTTACAGAATTAAACATAATAAGTACATATATGAAGAAATGTAATTTACCTAAAGTTGCCCTATTCCACCTTAATAACAGGATAGTAAATACACAAATAAACCTGACAACGGATTGAATATAATCCCAACTGGTCATGATAGATGTGGCCACCTCCTGCAGAAGTGGGGTATTTCAGATTCGGCAAGCTGTTGTTGTGGACGTCCCAGGCAAACAATAAAACACATCGTCGAAGAATGTAAAGTATACTCGGAAAATGGGATTACGATTAAAGATTTACATCAACTGCACAGTGAGTATTTAAACTGGCTTTCCCGTTTAGAGCTAGAGCTATAAATCAACATCATACCATACGATACTATTAACCCTTTCAGTCATAACGGGTCATGTGAGACCTATGTACTTTACATTACAATATATACTATATCTGAATCATTTATATCATGAAGTCATTTTGGGTCAAGATATTAAATCTGTCTAAATACCCATACATCACAAATATCATCAAAGTATAGTGTAAAAAATCATCATAGTGAAAAATGATATTTTGTTTGTGTTACGTTAAATTTGTTTTTTATTTTAAATTTTATTGATCTTTTAAGAAAACTTCAACAGAAAATTGTAAGTTGAACATCTAGTAATTAATTATAACTATTTTTTTCATGATTTTATTATATATTAATGGTGTACGCTTTTTCTGAAAAGTGATGTGCCATGTGAGACCCATACGTAACTCGTGGATGTATCTGTACAGTAAAAAGTAAATTTTATTTTCAGAAATTTTTTTATAAAAACAAGAGATTACATTTATTTTAAAGTGTATACGTAAAAACCAAAAAAAAAGTCCTTGTTTTCTTTTTTATTTATTGGTAAACTTATATTTTGTATTGTTTATGTGAATATATTTTATCTCTTTTGATATTTTACATATTTAGTAATATATTATTTGTATAATTGTAGTAACATGGCTCTTGGAGAACAAGAAATATTTGATATTTTGATGAACGATAAGAACACAGTAATAGGGTCCGAATCAGATGATCAACAGCGAATACATGAAGGTAAATATTAAAATTTGCTTAATTATAAATTAATAAATTATGCGATATACACACAAAATTATTTTTTGTATAATAAATTTAGCAAATATTAATGATCTAGATTTAAATAAATACAAACATTAAAATTGAATTATAAAATTAAGTTAAGAATTTATATATAATAAATAAACATACTCTTATATTTTTTTGTTAGATATAGGAAGTGTTTCTGATTTAGATACAGACGAAAGTATTTTAAATTTTTCGGATGAAAATTGGTGGTGTAACTGAAAGGGTTAAAAAACCCGATAATGCAATTAAACGCGAATAAATTTTGTTCATAATAAAATATCATACTTTATCAAATCTTATTTGTTATAACTTTTTAGTTATTTAAATTAAATAATAATTGCACATATATATGAAAAGTTGCACAATTTTCGCTGCTAATAAACAAAGTAAATCACTCATATGACAATGAATTATGTATAGATTCAAATAAAATAAACATTAGCCATTGAATGTTATTTTAACCTAGCGTTCAAAGCACTAAAATTATATGCAACGCTAATGTTATACGAAGTGGTGTGCCACTGCGTTCTCCGTGATAATTAAAATTTACGTAATTAAAAACTTATAAACTTTATGTCGCGAGCTGGAATCGAATACCTTAAATTTTGTTCACCCCTGATACAAATAATTTTTAGTATATTTTCTAATAGTAAGTATATTTTTTTCATGCTTTACCTGTCTCCTTATTTCTTGATTATATCTTTTGTAAGGTTCTCAGGGTCGTATTTTAATATTCACCACACACGCGGGTTATAAAGTTTGCACTTTAAACTGTTAAATTCCAAAATACATTAGACAATTTCGAAATGCCACTAACGCAAGAAATGCTCTGTACAAACTTTGCATAATTTCCTTATTTCCTGTTTTATATAAAAGTATTTCTTTAATTGATTGATATTCGCCTCATTTAATACTTATTTTTAATAATATTTTTTCCAGGCTCAATTTACAGTTAAAAATGGTTTGTAACTATTCTGAACTATTACCCAATATAACGATATCATATACAAATCTTAGATGATTAAATTTTTCTCCGTTTATTATTATACGCCTCTGGAATTTCAATTCTGATTTCTCAACGTTTCTTTGAAGATTGTGGCAAATAAATTTGGTGACATAATACCATTTGGCGCACTACTCTTTTCAGATGTATTTCTGTACATGGTTTCCATAGCTTAACTTTCACGAATAAAAATTCATACATTCATTATTTTAATAATGTTTAAAATTATACATTGACTTTATTACGGCCCATATTTCAACCGAATCAAATGCTTATTCATAATTTACAAATGTCATGCAGTGCTGAATGTTAATTCATTGTTGTACTCAGATCTAAAAAATTCTGCTTATCTCTCAGTTGATGAAAGTCAATTGTGTTATTCGATTTGTTATTATCCGGTTGAATACTCATTGTACTCGAAAAAAGTTCTATAATTATGCAATGAAAACATGTTCTTTCTCTTTTATATTAGAATAATTCTGCTTTCTTCCATGTTGTTCGTGTCGTATTACTAAGATACTGATTGAATAAGAATCGCAACATAATTATTACAACACCACCATATTTCAATATTTCAGGCAATACTCTATCAAGACTGAATTCTTATTATTCTTAAGCGTTTTAATAGCATATCCAACTACGCTGTACAGTACTTCTGGGAAAATGTACATAAATTGTCCGAATCGCTGATGGTTTCCTGAAGTTTATTTATTCGAGTGAAATAGCCTTCAATATCGTTCGTTATTAAGGTTTGTCTTTTGTTATTTATCTCTTAGAACTTTCAATTTTTATTACTATATCTTTAAATACTTTTGGGAACTCATTAATTCGGTTGTTATTTTTATTACATTTATGTTGAATTTGTGAATAATAATTTTTAAAAATGATAATAATAATCTTACCTTTAATAACATCAGAATTTTTTTGCTGAGATCATAATCGAAATTAGAATATTTGGAATCAGACATGTCATAAATGAAAACTAAACCAGCTCGTTGTGTTTCTAGACTTTCTAACGCCACGTCCAGTTGATATACAATTCCCTAGAAGAGTTAAAAATTACAAATTAATCGTGTTATATTATTTACTATTATAAACTGATAATTGACAACAAAATTATAAACATTATTGTTCTATATAAAAAAGCATCAGAACATGATAAAGGTGAAAAAATAATTACTGCATTATATATTATTTACAAAATCTCAAAAAAAAAAAAAAAAAAAAAAAAAAAAACAGAAAAAAACATAAAACTGAACACTAAAGATAAAAATAATTTCTTCAAACAGAAAACATTATTACACTTATAACTAATCAGTTAGATTATTTTTAAAACGGGAATAATACAAACAATACGTTTTCATTAGATGGAACATATGTATATACTTTCACATAACTTTTGACAAGAAAAAATCAACAATAAATAAAATGCATAGCATATGCTCATCATTAAACTTCAATTATCTTAATTAACAAATAACTAGGGGGTGATTCATGTTTATCTTATAAACGTTTGCCACCAGATGTGACGTTCAGTTGTTTTATCGAAATATCACTTCTCATTAAAAAGATAAAACAAACATTAATCGATTTCTAAGGTCAATACTTTCACCACAAGAAATGTAAACACACTTTTATCAGATCTTACACAGACGCATAATATTAACAATTTAAGGAATAATAATAATTACAGGAAGAGATTGAGAAAAACGTCTACAACGAAAATGAAAAAGTTTACATAAAAAGAAAAGAAGCGAGAAAAATAAATTATACCTAAGTTGTAATTTAATTGAATTTCATAAAATTATAATTATGTATAATAATATACTAAACTTTATATGTCAGTAAAATATGTTATGTTTCAGCCTAGAATGCTTATACTTAGTGTGCCTGCTTTTTAACACCTCAAATTATTAATTTCTTATTAAATTCATATTTAATTTCATAGAAACGACATTCATCTAAAAATTGGCTGGATATACGCATTATATATTATATGATAAAAGAACTGGTTATGCATATCAAATATTCTAACTAGGGAGATGAATTTCAGATACATAGCAAGCACGTATTTTGAAGAAACTTTAGTTTATTATTAAATCTTTCATTAAAAACACAACATAAAGCTGAACGCGAATATGTTATAATCGATCTAAAATACTTTTTGTTGTCCATAAGATTTTTATTGAACCTAAATGCGAAATAATGCACTCTGCATTCGTAATTATATTTCAGAAACTGAGTTAACGCCACAAGCACTCACTATAAAACAATACAAGCAATAACATCGCTTCACCAAATAAAACATTACGAATTATCTATCTGTTCGGAAATCTAAATGATGATTGCACCTTTCAACAATTTTATTTTTCAATTCCCAATTTTATAAAGTTGATGATTTTTAAATATTTAAATTTACTGGGTATATATAAGTAATTGTTGAAAACCGATAAAAGAAACTGATACAGTATCACAAATACACATAAATCCCTTGCAAATAATAATATAATTTTATAATTATCAAGTTGTAAATTTTAATTAATTATTTAATATGTACATATTTCACACGAGCAACAGGTAATAATAACCATATAATTTTCTTCGAATAAAGGTTTTTAATTACCCGATAATAATAGTAAATAAATTGAAGCTAAAAACTATTTTGTTTGAATAACTATGAAATTCTTGTATACTATTAAGTTGTTGAAAAAGAATCAAATTTGACAAATTTTATTCAATATTTCGTATTGACAACGGAAAAAAGCCGACAGTAGCAAGCATATCTCGCTTACTCTACTATTATATTGTATTTACAAATTGGTAGTTAGATCGAGCGACTTATATAATGAAAGGTTTTTTTTCTTTTTATGATAACCATAATTGTACTTGGGCATAATAACACTTTTCAACGTTCAGTAAATTCTACTTAATATCTGCACCTCTTATCCAACATACTGATGATACATATATGCACCTCTTATCCAACATACTGATGTATACATATATGCACCTCTTATCCAACATACTGATGTATACATATATGCACATATATTTATAATAACAGTGTTCTACTAAAACTGTTAAGTTACTCCATCTAAAATGCTACTCTCGAAAATACACGTGGCTTTTCCACGTAACATTTCCATTCCAGCAAAATTTTCATAATAAATTTTTATGGCATAATATATTAACGTAAAAACGATCCCAAAGTTAAATTCATTAAAACCAATATGTTTAAAAACTGATGCACAAAAATTCATTTATATATATATATATATATATATATATATATATATATATATATATATATAATCTTAGTTATACATTCTATTTAGTTGTAGGCATACAACATATCGGGTTTTCTAATAATTTCATTCAGTTGAAGTTTTGCTGTTATTTTAATCTGCACGACTATAATGAACAACTCATTTTGAACATTGTCGTGTACAATGAATATTGCCTATAGTTTTCAAACTTTTCCCGTTATTTTCATCGCTGTTTTGTTTGTAATATATTGTGTCCATAATTATTCAATATCTTCCGATGGCACCACATTTCAAATGTGTGTTGTTTTTTTCGCTAAGCATTCAAACATAAATTCTTTGCTTCAAATCAAGATTAATTTTTTTTTGTTCTTAACCACCCCACTTCAATTATTGAATACTTTATAACTATACACGTATTGTTATAAAGCATTTAAATTTTAAGAGTCGTCTTTTTGTTAACTCAATGTGCGGTGACAACTTTTAACGCGGTTAATTATACACGAGTTTCTAGTTAATTTCAATCTTAAGGCAATTTTTCAACTTAAGAACAATTTACTGAAAAATTAGATTATATGCAAATTAATTCACCACCTAATATTAAATCAATTTTCATCAAAACATTTATTTAATAATTAAAAATGCGTTTAAATTATAAACATAAATAAGAAGTGATTAACATGGTTTACATTTAAGTAAGTAAATATAAAAAGGGAAATTCCACACGTATATTTTGAATACCACGCATTTTATTTTTAAGATATTTATGATACAAAGTAAGAATTAAATTCTAAGATCTAACATAAAAGTCAATACTCTGTGTATATATTCTTAATAATAACTATTTTAAAATAAAAAATCCAACGTAAACAATATTATATATAAAAATAACATATACATGCATATTACAACAATTATAGCAGACTTGAATGTACCTGTAAAGTAGTCTGATGAGTTGAAGTTTGAGGGGAATGAATTCTAGCTGTGAACACCGCAATAGCTGCTCCGGTTGCATCACGTGTAGGCTGTGACAAACAAAAAAAGATAATGCTATTCAGCGGTATCAAAGCACAACCCTTTGCATAAATATAAGCGTTCAGCGTGCAGAATAGGATTAAAATTATGAATATTTTAAATATAGATAAATAAGTCTGATATTTTATCAAAGCAGTATTATCTAGAATTTTCCAAAAACTATAATTAAATGTGAAGCAGTACTAAACACCCCATATATTTTTCTTTATATAAGCGTAAAGCTACTGGCTAATTAAATGGCAATATAAAACAAAAAAGTGAAACCGACTGAAACAATATCATAAAAAAACAAATACGTATTAACCAACACCCGAATAATACCGAAGATGTTTGAAAATGAGAAAATATGTATTTTATTAATTAATCCAAAACCAACTGTAAATCATTTATAAATATAATAAATAAATTTTATTAAATACGGTGATGCTTGTTTTAATATTTGTATTTAGCATGCAAAATGTCTACTAGATTTACATTAAACCATAACAATGAACTAAATCATAAGTATACTGTTATTCAAGTTAACATTCAGGAACCGGCAAAATACAATAACAATAGGTTAAAGAATCAAGCGCAGTAATAAAAATAATATTAAAAATAATATATTTCAACAGTCATTTAATACACAATAAACTTCGAATTATTTCATTATTTGTGTATTCAATTTACAAACTGAAAACCAATATAGAAAATTATTAAATAGAACTCACTAGAATTGTGAATTTGGCGGTATTCAATTCAGTTTGTAACGGATCTTCTAAAGGATTAAAATTAACTAATCCTTCACGTTGACGAGTTGCTTCATGTTGCTCATACAACGCAGCAGCGCGAGCAACATCAAATTTTCTAGATACAAGAAATTTGATGGCAGTGCACCAAGATACAGGTCCAAGGCACTCATTTTTTTGAATCATATTAACTACTTCCATAAAATGTTTCGTGATCTAATACAAATAAAGTAATACACTTTCTATATGCAATGGCAAATTGGTACATTTCTTTAAAATTCCACTACTACTATTAATGATCAAATAAAAATTAAAGCTGTTTACATTGCTTTTCTATCATATGAGCATAATCCAGGATTTACAAATTATTAAATTACAATTTTTCAACGTTAAATTTTAAAAGAAATTATGTGAAACATGTAACAGTTAATAAACCATTTTCAAACCACTGCAATAGTATTGATATATATATAAAATACACTGCTACGCGTATGTCGAAAACATTAAACTTCCAAGGAGAAATAATTATTTACATAACAATGTACAATGTAATCACACAAGTATATGATTAAATTTTATATAACAAAAAAAAAGTGCTAACTACTTATAAAAGAGATCACAGTTAAACTATAAGTATACTTGTAATGTACTTAAAATAATTATTTAAAAACTTGTATTTGGCAAAATTATAATAAATAAAAGCATAATTTACTTGCTCCTCTTCAGATGTAAGAGCAGCTGCCATTTTGGCACCGCTAATCACTTTGACCGGATAACAAACCTAAAGATTCTAAATCTACACACAAATTGTAGAAAACCATAATTCTTATCAAAGCAACTTGTAGGAAATAACCGTTTATCAAAAATAGTTGGAATGTTAAAAAAACTGTTTATATTCGTTTTTCTTAGTTAGTATTTTAATCGAATTTAATAATAAATATTTTATATTTGAAATCGATAAAATGTTTATTTATTTTCAAAAATAATTACTATAATAAAAATCTCATCTCAATGTTAATGAACCAGTTTCGGGAATATTTTTTTGAAGTGGTTCTCTCCGAAAAGTCAATAATACTTCTGTTTCAAAATAACCATATAGTTGTGTACTATAAATAAATCCATTAACAAAACCATTTTATTTTAACATTATAAACACAACACACAATATTTTTTTTAATTTTCAACAAATTTACTTTTAATTTACAAATGCGTACTAAATTATGAATACGATTTCAATTCTGTACTATACGTTATACTTCAATTTAAAATTACTTTATTAATTATTTTAAACGAATCCACAATCCCATCTTATAACTGAAATTAGAAGAGATCGAATTATTTTCAACTAGATTGACATGATACAATTAAGTACTACAAAGTAAATTGTTACTATAAATTAAACTCCTTAATGAAAATAACATAAAGAAGATACTTCTACTGAAAGTTGCTCCATCATATATATTTCGTATTCCATAACAGGTTCCATATAAACAGACGCTAACATCTTACGCTTAGAACGTTAAGTTTTCAAATATCAATTTTTAGTTTACTTAAACGAATAACTGCTTAAATATGATTTATATCATGAATTTTTAATCAAAAACTTTAATAATTTGATACAACTTTAATTTCCATATCAATTATTTTTCGAATCTTGTAAAAATAAAAAAACATTCCATATATATATATATATATATATATATATATATATATATATATATATATATATATATATATATATATTCATCTGAATGTTCTCTTGATACAGAGACTTGTATGACTTTAACAATATATTTTTGAGGTAATTTAATAAATATATACGATATTTTGTTTGTTAGGCTAGAATATTTGAATTATTAGCCCATCATTTGTTAATTAAGAATCCACCTATTCTGTTTAAATGATTTTTATCTTAATCTGTGTAGTATAATACTTTGTAATTTTGTTATTTTCTCCGAGCCGTCTAAATTAACTACAAACGATCACGTTTTGATAATTCGAACATTAATACAAAATTGTGAAGAGCATAATCTTGAAATATGTATGGCCTATCTTGATTACAAAAAACCCTGCGATCCGGTGTAAATATGGTCAATGCTATTCACTATACGACTCGGGAATCGATGACTATTACATTACTATCGTCAAGAAAATGCTTGAAACGAAGGTTAAGTTGTGGGAAAATACGGATGGCATACCATTAAAAAGAAGCGCAAGACAAGATGATACCATATAACAAAGACTAATTATTACAGTTAAAAAATTAAACTGAAACTCAATGAGCATCCAAATAAACGGAGAAAACTTAAATTACTTGCGCTTTGCTGATGATAACGTGATTCCAATAAGCAGCAGTAGAGGAAATACAATTAATGTTGAAAAAACTGAACGCGCAGTCCGAAAAGATAGGACTAAGAATAAACTTAGATAACATGAAGATCAGTTAAAATCACTAAAACTTTTTTGTTTCCTGATTTTTGTAACTAAGTAATAAAAAATCACTACATTCCACAATCTAAACTTTATAAAACGAAGATAATGACGAAAAAGTACAATATCTACAAAAAAATTGAAACAATAAGAAAATATGTGTATTTGGAACCAGAAATTATGGTAGAAAAGAAAACGTCATGCAGTGTGTGCCGCCAGTTCTAACATACTGAACTGAAACATGGAGTCTTACAAAACAAATAATTAGATGAATCATAAAAACCCAAACGGCGCACGAAAAAGTTATGTTTAATGTCAGAATCGGGAATCACAAGAATAGATGGATTAGGTAACAAACAAAATTAATTGATATAGTAGAACGCTTAGCAAATTGGAAATGGGCAAAACATATTGTTCAGGCGAGATTAAATGTGGCGTGACGTTGTCGCTAATATGCTGGACTTTCGAGGGTTCAAAACCAACTCGCGACAAAGTTTTTCATCATTATGTAATTCTTAATTATCACTGAGATAGCAGTGCCACCCCACTCCTATAACATCATATGAGCACGTAATTGCGTTGCATATAATTTTAGTGTCCTGAATACTAGCCCATTCTGTACGTAAAAATAAAAACATACAATAGCTAGTCCCGACGTCAGCAACGAACAATACGACGATGATAATGATGATGTATACGTGGCAACTGAGTTTTCCAAATGATTTATATTCAAAATTATTAACACTTCGCAATTTAAAAACAGTTTCACTACAGTTTGGTATTTAACTAAAATTCGTGGTTGCATAAACTAACAGAATCCGCACCAACGGAAAAATGCTTTTGATGAAGAATAAGTTTCACTAAAAGCCAGAAGCAAATTTTTATTTAAGAGGATATTGCACGAACTCATTTTAAAAAATAACTGATTCAGAAAGAAAACGAATGCACTGTTATACTTTCATATACAAAGAATGCACGATTGACATGTATATATTAAACAGTTATATCCCTTTTAATAATTTCCGTTAAAAATATATCCCTAAATATGCGTTTTAGAATTTGGCATGTTCATTATAGCAAAGAAGTCTTCTCTATACGTTCAACCAAAAAAATCCTACCACCCCTTAGATTTAGTCTAGTAAATATGTAAATTTATGTATAATGGATGCGTAGCCAATGGGATACGTACTACACACTCGTTTTATACTTAGCGGTTAACTACTAAATTTAAGTTAAAGATGATAAGATAGTTTTACTATTAACATTTGTTTTCATTATAAACGAACAAAATAAAACACAATCACTAAAAGTTTTTAATCGCGAAGCTTTTCGACAGTTACGTCATTTTCAAGCGCGAACTAAAATTATTACATCTTTTTTTAATATATAAAAAAAGATGTAATAATTAAATTATTACATCCTTTTTTAATATATAAAAAAAGATGTAATAATTTTAGTTCGCGCTTGAAAATGACGTAACTGTCGAAAAGCTTCGCGATTAAAAACTTTTAGTGATTGTGTTTTATTTTGTTCGTTTATAATTAATTAATAAAATCACTACTCTCCAATATATTCAACTTTTAATTTGTTTTCATGTTTAATATTTTACTATTATACTGCATTCATTTTGCAGTTTAGGTAAAATTATTAATCAAAACAAAAAAATTATTGTTTTTAATCTGAATCTAGCTGCTTACGTAATCAGTGCTGTATCACTCATAATTGCAATCCTGTTTATACAAGTAAACCATATCACTAAGCATATCTTGCTTGCTCACTTAATTATTATAATCCTAATACATAAATTTCAAAATTGTTGTACATTTTCTTCTTCTGTCGTAGGTAGATAACCATCTAGCAGTGTTTCCCCTTGCTTCGTGCTATGTGAAGAAGTGCGCTCACCTCGGTTATACAGAATCAGTTCTTAAAATTTCTCGTCCACTACATTGATCTAATTTTTTCGGCGTATTCGTAATTATATGTCGGAAGTGTGCTATTTTGCAGAAGAAATATATATCAAGTTTAGTAACTTATACAATTCATTAATACGTATTCTGTTGAATTCTCTGACAAAGAGCATTTATTTCAATGCGTCGATGTATTTTAACATTTTAAAGTTATAATTTTTAAATAAGTTATTTACGTAATTAAACATTAAAATAGATGATACGTAATTTATGTCATTACAGTTGATTTCGGATGTTGTTATTTACGTAAGTATATATATTGAAATCTCAATAAATGTTTTTACTGTATAAAGTCTTCTTAACTTTGTTCTCGGGGAACTGCAGAAATGGGATGCTCGATTGGTGTCTTGAAATGAACAAAAAAAAAATCTATATAAAATATCTTAACAAGAATATAAACTATAAGATTTCACTCATTATAAAAGTTAGTAATAAATTCATTTCATTATTATTTTCTTTTTTTTCTAAACTGAAAGTTTAAATTTGTTGTTAATTCTTTAATAAAAAATATCGTTATTACAATTATTTATCCAAATGGCTAAGATTGTATCTTAGTAATAGCCTAAAGGGCTGTATTTAAAAAAAAAAACATGAATATCAACGAAGTTAAACGGTTTTCATTATCTGATTTATTTTAGTTCATTCCATGAGCTGTGTCAATTTCAATGAAAATATAATCATTGATCAGAGAAATAGCCTATAATTGTATTACAAAAAAAGAATCGTTTTAAATATTTCTTACGTCTGTGATTTTTTTTTCCCCGTGCTATGTACAGCAGCGAGGCTAGGAGCGTAGCCAGCAAATTTAAATTTTGTTAAACAGGTTTACCGACCTAAGCTTAACAAGAAAGGATGAAACGGATGGGGAATCTTGGGCCAGAATTGATGAAATATTTAAGGAAGAAGGTTTTGGGATTTTTGGACATTCTGTTAGGAGGTGGTGAATTGTAATCGGAACGTCGCATCTATCACAGGTTGGTGGGACTAATTTTTGGAATATGTGTGCATGTGTAAGTTGCGTATGACCGATCCGGAGTCGACACATCACCACCTGATCCCTTCGGTCTTCAGGTTGAAACTTCCATTCGCGAACTGACGGTTTTATTGAGTGCAGGTGTGATTTACTCTGTTGTTCCGTGTGATTTTGTTGTTATCGAATGGAAAATTTTGCCACGATAAAGTCTAACGTGAACATAGACAAAATTAGTTGTGTTTAATCTAATGATCCGTCCATATATATTTTAAAATGATATACTTGATCACATTACCTCCCACGTAAGATTACCGCAAGGGATATAATTTTAGATTAATGTTAAAAAATATATATATTACTCATTTGATTATATATATATATATATATATATATATATATATATATATATATATATATATATATATTTAACAAAACAAAATAAAATTGAAGATAATCACTAAAATTTATCTTCAATTTTATTTTGTTTTGTTAAATTCATAAATCACTACTCTCCAATACATCAACATAATATATAGCCATCTTATGACTTAACTTAATACCATGTTCTGCAATTTAGATGAACTATTTTTTTTCATTTAGGGCTTACACATGATTATATTAATAAATATAACAAACATTACGATACTTACCTGTGAACAATCCACTGTAGAAATTTGTGGCCCAACTTAGTCTATTTTAGCAAATAAATGTCAATTAAAATATGTTCTAATAGTCACTAATTAAATAACAACCGATTCAGAGTCATTAAATATATATATTATCAATTCGCTATAAAAAAATATATATACAAAGTGACTTAACATGCTTAATTTTCCTAATTTACCGACACATTTCAAAATTTAATCTCGTGGACAATAAAACACGATATAATTAATGCGCTATAATTTTAAATCTCTTAATCATTTTTTTTTACTAAATGTAAAAAACGTCTTTTGTGCGTAAATCGTGTTGTATGTTATTATACATAAAATCACATTCAGAGTTTTCTAATTATTCATTTATATGCGCAATAATGAAAGTAAGTACGTGATAATATTAAGAACTAAAAAAAGTACGCTAAATTAAAGACGTTACTGATAATTAAAGAAAATTCAAGATGATGGAAATACAGAATGACTGCTGTGTATTAGTAAATTGTAAAAAAATAACTTTATGTACATTTAGAAATATTCAAAGCATCTTTGAGCATAAAATCGCGTAAACACCATAAAGCGTCCAAAACGTTTCCATGATGAGCGGGGCCATTTGCCAACCAATGAGTAGGAAGCCGATTTTCATCGGGTATAGGTACATTCTTCTTGTGGGCAGCAAATTGCCGTTGCCAATTACTTAAATATCTACTTTCGGACGTCAAACCTTGTATATATCTGGTAATTACACGTTCAATTAATTATAACATAAACATGACAATAATTCAAATATGATACAAAGTTTAAATTTATTTAATTAAAATCCGTATTCTGTTTGCATAAATAAGCATCTATTCTCGTTGTGAGTTCCTTATCATTTAAACGATTTTTAAAAGTAGTCCTAATATCATACGCTATAAATAAAAAAAAAAAAAGCGTAACCTCATCATCGTTCTTGATAAATAGCATCATCAAAAAGATCCAAAAAATCATTATGTGAACAATACAAAATCTTGTGTGTATTTTTTAATCATAAAAAAGTTTCATCATTAAAACTATGTTCATCTGTATCAGATACATAACCATTTATTATATATATATATATATATATATATATATATATATATATATATATATATATATATATAGATGTAGCGATTTGTGATTAAAAAATTCATTAGTTGTAAGAAACCTCTGACATCGGTTGTTAATGATTAAGAATTATCATCGTTCTCGTATACAATTTTTGTTATTATCAATATTTTGTTTTATTACAATGAATTAATTTATTTACAGCTTCAAGGTGGCGTAACTCTAAATTTACTCGGTAGGTTAATAGTTAAGAATTAGATTTCTCATACATCATTTTTGTTATTATTAATATTTTATCTTATTACCATTAATATATTTATAACATGAAGAGGGGGTCTGTCTAAAATTTTTCAAATTAATAATTTTTTCAAGTAACCATATTTTTAAACATTATTTATTTAATGATTTACAAAACATTACAGCGTAGATACATGCATATATATATATATATATATATATATATATATATATATATATATATGGGAGGTGTTACAATTGCGAAAAAAAAGCAGGGTGGGGATCAATAGAAATCTAGTTCTAAATAAAATATGAAAGTGATGATGCATGTATGTATGTAATATTTTTATCAGAAATAAACCAAAACAAAAACTGAATAATATATTTTTGTATTGGTTTTATATATATATATATATATATATATATATATATATATATATATATATATATCACAAAAATATTTTACATAATATAGAACATTAAAAAAAGAAAAACGTACTTCAGGTATATATCAGAATGGACTACTTTCTGAGGTCTGGGAGGAACTGTTATGATTGTTTGATCTGGTTCAGGTGTCGCTCGTGATGGAATTGTTGTCAACGTTACGCTGTTTGCAGGCATAACATTATTGGCCGTCGAACTCGCTCCCATAACTAATGTAATAAACGAAATAACAAAGTGCATTCGATTAAATACTGATGTTGCGATGTAAATTTCGTTTAAAAATAAAGGAAGTTGTATCGCGACGCACATGCGATCACTTAAACAATAATATGTACGACAGCCTAGATATGCCGAGTTAATTGAATAAAATCTTTCCTATAAGTTTCTTTTCGTCGTAATTTATTATTTTCTTTCGCATCTAAATCTAACATATTCCGTGGAAATGTTTCTTCTTTCTCTCGTTTTTATATCTTATACTTTATCGATTCCTATTTCCTCTCATTCTTCTCCCTTTATTTCCAAACAAGCACCGTTGTTTAAAACTGATCGCTGTAATTGAATGAAAAAATATTGTTAAAGAAAAAAATAAATGAAATATTTCTTACTATTCGGAAAATGAGGGGATGGAGTACTTCTTGCTTGAAGTAAAGAATTTACTGTAGGCGAGGCAGCTGTAATCAAGGAAATGACAAAATAAATTTTAATAACTAAAAATATCTTAATAAATTAATATTATCGTAATTTAAAGAGTTAAAAATTAAACGTCGATAATGCTTTTAATGAAAAATGTTCCATGTGATAACAGTGGGTGAAATTATCTTTTTCTTTTGTGCGTGTGTACCAACCAAGATGTTATGAAGATAATGTCTAAATTAGAATTTCTTCTTTCGGTAGCAACTTGTCCCAATGGAGTAGGTTGTGCTTCGCTACCATTGTATCAGCCTAAGCCGTTCTTGATGAGATGTGATTTAGTAATGGATCCGTATAATTCGAGTACTAGTCTTTTATAATGGTTACCCTATATACTACAAGTTCGCCAAGGAAAATATTTAGAGCTCGCTTTAGACCGGGATTTTGGAACCGCCATGTCATTAACACAAGGAAAAAACTTGCACTGTCGATGCGACAAATGTATCCACTTCAAGGTTGAAGCTATAAGCTGAGCATAGCAAAAAAATTAATATTATATAATATTGTTATCGCTCCTGTTTAGACATATCTTCTTCTATATATAATAAAATCTGGAACAGAATCAAGGAACTGATAACTAGCTGCTATTGTCGTCGGAAAGAATTCGTACTTATGATTTTTTTTCGCGTATCCCGTCGACTTATACACCAATGTTTGTCCAGTAATTTATAATTTATATATATTTTTATGTTCACTCGATAATGGTTTAACAGCCGGAAAGCTCTGTGAATTTTTTAAATTTAAAACGATTTTTTTTTTAACGATTTCAATTGGGTTATTAGGATTTATAATGTAAAATTTAGTAATCCAATATTTTAAAATAAACTGAATATATCCAGTGAATAAACGTATTGAGCTAAGTTTTAAAGCGTAATCTAAAATTATTACGAATAAATAACTGTTTATTTTTAATATAAAAAATATAAAAGGAAAAAAATATATTTAGATATACAATTTATGAAAATTAGCAAAATAAAAAGTAACAACCTAATAGAAGACAGAAATATATTTTAAAATCCATATAATGCGAAAAAGCGTACATAGGAGAAACACGTAGAAAAATAATGATGAAAAACCATGATTCAGGAAACATTGTAAAGAATTAAAACGCTAAATCAATAATATTAACCCAAAATTATAAAATTTTACATAGAGAAAAACATTATAAAAAAATAAAATTACATGAAAAATGGAAATGATAAAATAAAGAGATAAAAATAATGTATTATATTCTATGATAAATTTTTACGAAAAATTAACTTTAAAAAGCGTATTATAAAATTCGTCAATTTTTATATTAGATAGACGTTCTCGGTTATTTTTATTTTTCTGTACTACTGTGTCACGTTTATATACAAAATTTTATATTGTTGATTGTAGACTGTGTTGGTTGCCATATTCCCTATTAGATTATGTTATAAATACTGTTTTTTTCATTTTGCCGATTTTTGTAAATTGTATATCTAGATTTTTTTCATTTTATATTATTTATATTGTATATATTTTTATATTTTATTTTTATGTCGGTTTTTAATAATCGATTGCCGAAAAGCTTTGTAATTTTTTATTTAAAAAAAAAAGTTAGTGATTTTAACTCATTTTATGTTGTTTTTTAAAAATCGCTACATTCCACAATTAAAAAAAAAAAAAAAACCAAAAAAAAAAACAGTAAAATATAAAATAAAAAAAAGCGGGAATTTAAACGTATACTTCATTATTTATAATAAAAAATAAACAATAAAATTAGTTGAATTTTTAAGTTACGTAGATTAAAAAAATTGTTAATATTATACGGTTGTTAATTATTCAATATATATTACGTATACGTAACTTACAAGGCATAGCATAATTATGATTTGCTAATGAAGCAGCGCAACCGACATCTTTTTTCGAATAACGCGACGGAACAATACGCTTACTGTAATAAATACAAAATTATAATAATCATGCAAAATAATAAGCCAATTCAGTAGCGAGTTGAATAAAACAAAAAACGAAAAATACATATTAATTTCGTAGCATACAACAAACAAGCCATTATTACTTACTACGAAAAAACCGAACGTAAAATTTATTTACTTTTAATTCACATAATTGCCGAAATAAACAATCTACTATGCAATATATAAGATTTGGACAGTTGGTGAACACGGAGTAAATTTAGCGAACTTACCTACATATAGCCCCGAAACACGCATAAAGTTAAGTCTTTTAATCAACAAACAACCATTCTACCTCTGGATATCCTCTCTAAAAAGTATTTATCGTATATAATATATATATATATATATATATATAAATCCTTAATATGGTTAACTCCGTTAACATTATAGAGTTCATAATGAAATTCAGGAAACAATAAATATTTATCTTATATTACCACATTATACGAACAATTCTAATTAAGTGCTATCGAAATAATACAGCATCATTATTAAATCTTAAGCACATATCGAAGTGCATATTTAGACTGTGACAACATTGTTAATTAAATGTTTTTTATCAGATGGAAACGTCGTATTAATAAATTATTCTTATGATCGTCATAAAACTTCGCTCATCTACGAAGATTGTCAAGAAATCAAAAACGACTAAGTTTTGTTTTGAAAATGATAAACTAAATTATTAAAGATTTAATAAATACGGTAAATTTTATAAATACGCAATTATTAAATTGTAATAATACGATGTATAATAAGAATGCGCAACACTGAATTGCGCTGAAAAGTTATAAAAATATTTTAGCGTCAAGTTCTTTATCATTTTAAAACACAATTACACCGTAACGTTACACAATGGCATAATTGTAATAATAATAAAAAACTGATATTTTTCATCAGATACACATAATACACCAAAACATAACATTCTGTATAGACGCGTTTATTTCTCGAAGTAATTGAATTATAATCATTACTTTTCTATTATATTATTTTCACGCGCTGTAATTATATCTAACTTTGCTCACCTCTAAAAATAGAAATACATTTATTAGTTGAAAAGATACGATTATATCGAAGCCTGAGTATAGATCTAACAAATTTATATTAAATATAGACACTGCAAATAAACAAACTATATATGATATATCTTATTTAGCGGAATGCAACGTAAAAATCTAAGAAAAAAAACAGCATAATTTCTATATACATATATCGCAAGATCGTTTGATAATTTATTCTTAATAGATACAAAAAGTCGAATATTTCAGTCTTTTTTTTTAAGAGACAAACGCAACATATGGCTACTGAAAATTAAATACGTGCAACGTAATGTATTCACATGCGTATCATTTTTATTGTATGCGTTAATTATTCTTTAATAAAAAAAAAACAGCTGAAAACTTGTAATGATCGCCTAATAAAATACAAAAAAGCTTCAAATTACTATAAATAAAAAACATTTGGACAAAAGAGAAAAACATGCCACGAAAGCAAAGATTTCCTTTATAAAATAATTCGCACCTATCGATGATTCGCTAGAACTAGGCGACGGTGGTGTTTGAGATATTTGTGGAGTTGACGTGCAAGTATTTGGAGAATTTCCGCTACTCCTCATAAAATTTCTGAAATGTTTAAAACTACTCTTGTAAAATATGCATATCGTAATTTACACATAATAAAAGAATATAATAACGCACCTTTATTTCATTATTATTTTTAAATTTATGTTAAAAACCAAATATTTCAGAATCATAAACAAATTGCCTTTATTTAAATTTAATCGACATATTTCTTTTTTATGGGAACACAATAATAGTAAATTTACGTTCGTGGGTTTAAGTTGTTTATATATAGTAAGAATGTGTTATAATTTTTTAAGTTATTTAGCAGAGCTGCGTGTATAGAATATTTGTATAACATCGTTAGTATAATTCTATACACAATTTTTGAAAATCACATCAGCATCATGCGGTATTATATTATGTTTTGATTTGGAATGTTGCTTCGTTACAACTGACTTTTGAAACACTTTTAGATTAATTCAACATCCTTTTAAATATTCTACAAACAAGTCGTAATGAATTTATGTAATAAAATCGATATATATATAAAACCACCTCATTAATCTAGACACTGAAGAGTTTACTTCGCTTGTCGCAACTATAAATTGATAGATTGACGTCTTTAATCAGAAAAGACTGAAAGCTAATTTGAACTCCACGAAAACTTACCACGATAAAAACCAGCTACGAACAAATCTACATTAAATTCAAAAGTCCGCGGTTCTGTTCCATAATAGAAATAAGTATAACAAACCGGATATAAACTGAAGATGAACAACATTGTAACACCGTGACATCCTAAAAATATCGGTGTATTTAAATCTATCGCTACTTTTGAACAATACTGTGTTACCATCAAAAAAATGTTCGCTTACTTCGCAATATTTAAACAACCGTCGACAAAAGCGACATGCGAAAATTAACTCAATTGCATGACTTTACTAATATGTATAGTTTAATTTACAACAGTCCTGTATAGAATGACTGTACCTCATAATGCAACTAGGCGTTAAATTGAGTGATATAATGATAGTGACAAGACTTTTAAAACCAACGACAGCTGGAAACGCCAGGTGTATAAGAATTACGTTATCGCTTCTCACATACATAATAGTGAGTATAATAAAATTTACAAGCCGGCTAAATCCGAGATCTCAATCTAAATTCGATAGAGTTGAAGTCTGAAATAAAGAAGTAACAACAACGATAGTAATTCTTCAGGAAAAATGCGATCCATCGAACAAAATTTCGCAATTCTTTAATAAATTCAAAACAAAGAAGAAAATAAAATTGAGTAATTAAAAAGTGACACGTGCAATCAGGGGTAACCCAAATAATTAAAAAATTGCTGGCTGCTCTGTTCCTTAATGGATATACTGCACGGGCTGGTATTTCCATACATGTAAAGTAATACTTATTGTGCGAGTATATTTATTTGCTTCAACAGAAAACATAGACATCGGATAATATGGATCCGAAAACGTAAAGTTATGTGATCCATTATTTAATTTTTAGAATTTATTATAAAATTACTCTATCGAGAAGTAAATATTAATTATAATTTGTTGAAAAATTATTATTATTAATTAAATATTATTAATTTTATTTATAGAAATATAACACGTTAGTGTGTTAACGGTTTAGGTGTAACTTTTAACGTTCCATGCATAGATTCTAAATAGTAAGGTTGATGATTATAAAGTGTGATATAAAATTATTTTCAGATATAGATGATAAAACAATTAATAAATCGCTTAAAGCAATTCGTAAATTGTAATAGGTTATAGGTACAGAGAAATTTTAATTTAAGTGTTACTTTTCTATAACGCGTGTAGAAGTGAGTTCACCGCGAAAAATGCATTATGAAATACAGAAATTGGGAGCCGATGGAAATAACTTTCGGATGTGGAAAATGTGAATATAGTCTTTGCTCCATAGTGATCATCATAAGTATTATGGTACAACAAAACATATTGTTACGGAAGCAGGTAAGAATATCGTTATTATGCACATATCTGATGATTTGCTCGAAACTATTATAGAGGAAGAAGATCCAACAAAAATGTTCAATCTAATTTGTGCTAAATTTGATAAGAGACAACATTTGTTTTTACAGTTGCATGTTCGCAGTATAATTAAAGACAATAAAAAGTTTGCTGATTATCTAAGTCGTTTTGAAGATAATGAGAAAAATTTGGTAAACTATGATGCACAAATAAAACAAAATGAAAACATCGCAATGCTATTGGTGTTCCAAAACGTTTAAATATTGTGTCGCAAGTACTAATTCAAACGTGTGATGATTATGATAAAATTAAACAAAAATTGTTGTTAGAAGATACCAAATTTGCAACTAATAATAATGATAATGCAAATTTAGACAATGTATTTTTAACTGTCAAACGATGTAAAAAGTGTGGTCGAAGTAATCATAGTACTAATGAGTGCAGAGCAAATATAAGATGTTACGCTTGTCAGAAGCTAGGACATGTTATGAAGAACTGTAGATTGAAAGGAAATACAAACAGTGGAAAAGTTTTTGATAATAAAATACGACAAAAACAAAATTCACACACTTTGTTGGTTAAAAGTACAACTGATGATAACTATGAAAATAGTAATAGAAAAATAATATAATTTGTCGCAGATTCTGGTGCTACACAGCACATAGTAAATTATAAAACTCTACAGATTTTACTGTATCTACTAACGAATTACAAACAGCTAATATTATCGGAAATATAGTTTGTAAAGAACAAGGTAGTGTAACATTAAGAAAACATTCAGAGTTGTTTACATTGACTAATGCGTTGTTTTATGAAGATGCCAGATGTAATATTTTATCTCTGTCTACAATTAATCGTAACAATAAAAGTATTACAATTAATAATGGTGCAATGAAAATAATCGATAATAATAAAGAGATTTTAACGCGATATGAAAATAATAGATTGTATTATATAGAATTTGAACAAATAAGTTGTTAATCGATGAAATGAAGGATTCAAAATTATGGCATATGAGACTTGGTCATACAAATAATTGTAATATACAAATATTGAAAAGGTTGCGTTATATAGATTTTGCCGATGAAAATTCAAAAATCGAATTATGTGAAATTATAAAATCAGATGCTGATGAATTAATAATTAAAATAAAGAACCATTTTACTATTAAAGATTTTGGTTCAGTAAATAAATTTTTAGTAGTTAACATTAAACAGATAAATGATGTACTTATAATGGATCAGGAGGAGTTAATCGATAAATACATAAAAGATTTTAATTTAGAAAACGCAAAAGAACAACGGAGACAGACACCAATAGAGAAAGACTTGAAATTTACAGATGATAATCAAAATACTGACGAAATAAAGCAAAAACAGTATCAGAAATTATTAGGTGCACTAGTACATATAATGCAGAATAGTAGACCTGATATCAGCTATGCTATAAATGTATTGAGCAGATTACAACAGAACGTCACAGCAGAGAAGTATAAGCATTTACAGAGAGTCTTAAAATACCTAAAATGAGCTAAACAAATGAGACTCAGTTATAAGCGAAATATCAATAGTGAACCGATCGAAGTTTTATGCAGATGCTTCTTGGGGAGAAAATGAAGATCGAAGATCAACATCAGGAATATTGATAAATGTTTATGGAAACCTTGTGTACTGAAAAACAAAAAAAATAACAAAGCTCAGTGACGTTGTCAACTGCTCGCTGTAAGTGAAAGTGCAAGAGAAGCATTGTGGATATCCGATGTGATGGCATAATAATACATGAAGATAATCAAGCTTGTATAAAAATTACCAATAACACAACAAATTACAGTAGAACTAAACATTTGGACATCAAATATCAATATATCAATGAATTAGTCGAAGAAGGAAAAATCAGACTGGTATATATTTCTACCGAAAAGCAGAAGAAGGCGGATATATTAACCAAAGGATTATTAAAAACCACTAAATTTGTCAGAATGAGAGAAAAACTTGGTCTATGCGAAGAATAATAATTTTGGGGAGTGTTGGGAAATGATTATTATTAATTAAATATGATTAATTTTGTTAATAGAAATATAACACGTTAGTGTGTTAACGGTTTATGTGTTAACTTTTAACGTTACATGTATAAATTCTGAATAGTAAGGTTCATGATTATAAAGTGTGATATAAAATGTAGTGATTATTATTTTCAGATATAAATAATAAAACAATTAATAAATCGCTTTATATTTTATAAATAGTTATTTTATATACAGAACAGAATGACAAAAATTGTTCTCTTTCAAACATGCAGATTTAAATCTAAAAATTAATTACCTTATACATATTGAAGAAAAATAAAAAACTGCAAAAAACCTGATATACATTACAAAACAGTAAAATATATAAAAATACAGTCATATCATTCTCACTAATTTATTTTAAATTTTCAAAAATCATTCGATTCCGTTCAATTAAAATTTACAATTAAAAATGTATGATTAATACTGATTGAATCTTCATTAAAATGAAAACTACATTAATAAATTAAATTGCTACTGGGCGGTATGCTCATTAATCAGCATAATTTAAAACTACGAAATACTTAATTTAAGTAACACACACAACTAAAATATAATGCACGCACGTTGAAGTTCTTTGACGCATTTAGATTTTTCAAATTTCAACGTACAAATAACTCCGATTTTAGATAATGTATATTCAACTACTCAGCGACCCGCTAGTTACGTAAACACACACACAAAAAAACGCATAAATTTAAACAATCTATATTTTTTCCAAATCCATGTAAAAACAAAATTATATATTAAATTATTATTTGAAAAGAAAATCACGCTTACCTAAATGTCTAACATCGATCACAGTAGTGTTCATTAAGAAATAGATTACAAAGTTTAACTATTTGAAGTATAGTTTAGAAGAAATAATACACATAAACTTACTTGCTTCGCTCGTGTGGAGATATAACTCTACCAGGACTTTTTATTATATGAACTTCCTTCACGTGTCTTATTAATCTGTGTAAACTAGGAAATGGCGGAGCTTGCTTTTTGAGACGCTGACATGCTTTCCATTGACATTGATATTCGGCTTCTGAACGTTAAATTTACAAATAACTATGTATACATGTAGAAGAAGTGTTTACAAATAAAAAATATTTTTATTGATATCTTATAACGTAGTTTTATTTAAAAAGAGAGGAAATCGCCACATTACACTTTTATGTATTTCTGTGTTAACTTTTTAAAGAGACGAGGGAGATTTAGTACAACTTAATACAATTTAAAATAATGGTGGTAGTTTCGCACATGTGTAATTTGTCTACGGATCTCCGTTAGAATATTTCACTTTTTTCATTTTGTGAAATAAAATTTAATGTTCAGTTGACGTCGTTGAAAAATAACTAGAAAAGTAAATTAATTTTAATACTATTTATCGGATAAAAAACGATAATAATAAAAATGAATGTATTACTCATAACTTACATTATGTATGTTACATATTTAATTTTATTTGTTTTAATTTATAATTTGTCACAGAGTTACACATTAGCTAATATTTTTGTCACTCTTCTTAGTAGTAATTTAGACAATTACATTTAGTTTAATACACGAATGACTTAAATCAAAGATTCGCTGAAGCCAACTCATGGTGAACATACATAGAATTATAAAAATTAATAAAATGACATTTCAGATATTAATAAATTGTCGTAACATAAAGGTATACACTAAACAAGAATTTAACGCTTAGATTACTTTATAATATGTATGAATAAACAATTGAATAGCTTGAAGATTTATGAAATTTTAACGATTTAAACTTAATAATAACCTTATTAGTTCCTTGTAAGAATTCTTCATCGTAATTGATCATTTACAAGACTAACTTTTTCTAAATAAATGAAGTTTGCTATTATGTAAAAATCGCATTAATATCAAGAAATTTAGTCAAGAATATTAGAATACCGAACACTATTATTAACTTAAAAAATACATTTTTGCTAATTTGCAAGAACTCAGTCCATTTACGAAATGATGACTTGTTTACTCCTGAAAGTATGTACGATTATGAAATTAACCCAATTTATATGTAGATAAAATATTATTTTTCTATTTTTAGTTACTCGTTCTATAATATTATTTTAGTCATTTTTTCACACAACTTTTTAACAAATAAATTTAATTTATATTTAATTGTTCGATTAGCGTCGATGTTTACGGAAATATCGTTCAAAAACAATTTTCTTTTTATAACGCATTAAAGATACGAAATTTACCGGAAGACGGTATTCCAGCGAATGAGGATGCAACATGACCAGTATGCTCGGCTATTGCGTGCTCGAGACAATCGGCTTGATCTTCAAACATCCAATCACAATTATCCCACATACATTCCCAAATATGATCGGGCAATTGTGGTCCTATGAACGAATTCGGTGTCTGGTTGACAACAGCCGGATGATGCTGCATCATACATTCTCTTTCAGTTTTGGCCATGGTTTCTTCATTCATGCGATTTGCCTTTTCTTCCCATAAATTTTTTTCCGCTGAGCTTAATTTCTTCCACTGACAAGTAAATAGAGAAAATGAATAATAGATTAAAATAAGTAACGCTTTCTAAATATTTATTCAACATTTTTATCTGACTCTTAAAAAAAAAAAAAAACAAGTAAAAACTCTTACTTCGTTTCCAACAATTCTGCTCACTTCACCAAATGTACGGAAAGGATTATTCTGCGTAACGGTGCGTCTTATGTCAACAGAGTACAATATATAACCCGTAACTAATTTCGACTTTCCCTCTGAATTTCGATTAATTTTCTAAAAAAATGCATAAAGTCAAAAAGATAATATAATTAACTGAAATAAGTTACCTCCCAATAAAATATTAAATGCAATAAATTCATAAGCGACAGCTAATTAAAACCGTTACATCATTAAGACAACAATTTCATATGACAATAATTGTGATTTAATTTACTATCTTCTTCTGAAAGTTTAGTCATTAGATTATTGATATGCTGATCGCTTCAACAGATATGACACTATTAAATTGGACAATATAATAATAGTAAATGGCAATCGACTTACAGGGCGCGATCTTCTACTACCATGCGACGATGTTGTTCCACCTAACAATAAAGGATTCGTAGGTGTACTGGGAGCACCCATGTCACTTGAACAAACCGAAGGAGGTCTTCCATCGCAGGAATCTTCAGTTACTATATCTAAAGTGTCCATCTTAGGAGTATTCTGAGGTAATAAGTTCTATAATTAAAAATTGCATGATTTAAAAAATATAATTATTTTAACGTATGTGACAGTTATCAGACGGATTATCAAATAAATATTAAATTGAATAACGTAAATGTCGGACAAGTAACAATATTTGAAACAAATAATGAAATATAGTCCAGGGTTTATACCAGAAATTTGTAAAAGAATAGTTACGGATAAATCTACATTTTAATAAAAATATTCATCGGTTTATATTTACTTGGGTCAATCGTGTATATAACTTGAAAAGTGTGTTGCTACCGACTTGAAGCATTACAAATGTAGCGCTTGCGAAAGCTAAAGAGAATTAGTTAGATAGAAAAAGTTGAGAACGAATAGGAGAGAGCAGCTATACCGATATACTTAATCGAATACGTAGAACATAGCCACTGGGGGGGGGGGAAATCGAAGAAAAAGACTAAGTGGACAACCTAGAATGACGTTTACGGATATCGATGGGTGTACAGAATTACGTAGATTTGAAACAGGTAATTAACAACCTTATTGTGAATATTACTATCGTATCAATTACGCGCTGAGAAAACTAAGTATTCCGAGATTAATTACGAGTACAAATATATGAATACATGATGACCCAGAAAAGACGGGCGATTTTGTTTTTTGAACGGCGCAGTTGGTAAGGCTGCTAAGACGCAAACCGCGTGCTCCACGTTTAGTGTACACACCAGAGATTTGTTTTCGTCCAGTTTCAGTTATCACGGCATCCTATAACGAGAAGAAGCGCGCATTTTGCATGAAACGTTATTTTCGACGTGAATCGATTACGACAATGCAAAGAAAGTTTCGAAAAGAATTCAAAGTTACGCGGTGAAACCTGTACTATCTCGCAATTCAATTTTAAGGTGGTTTGAAAACTTTCGAGAGACAGCTTCTGCAACCAGATAAAAAACGTCCTGGACAAAACAAAAACGGTTATCCCCCACAAACATCCATCGAGTTCGGGCAGCGATCATTCAGAGCCTCGGATGCTTTGCTCATCGTCATGCTGCTTCTTTAAACCTGTCTAGAGAATCTGTTCGCCATGTATTGCTGTTAGACGTGAAATTTCATCCGTATAAACTGGTTATATTATTCCTGAATTAAAATGTACCGACCATGTATAACGAAAACTTTTTGCTAAAACGATGCTGAAAAAAATCGAAGACGAGCGGATCTATTTACAGTCTTTTGATGAGCTCATTTTCAGCCATTCGAATTCGAAAACAAACAGAACTGCAGCTACTGGTACAGCGATCGAATAACCGTCTAAGCTGGAGTGGTGAAAGGGGAAATAGCGGTGCCTTATTTTTTCACTGGTACTGTCAACGGAACGCGATATCGAGATGATCAACTCGTTTTAGCTCCCCTCACTTTGTCTTCGTCGTCGTCTGGGCCTTACATAGTTTCAACAAGATGGTGCGACGTGTAACTGTTCAAAGAAGCGTTTGGTAGCCGCATATTGTCGCGTTACACGTATTTCGCTTGGTCTCTGCGCTCGCCAGATTTGACCGCTCAGTTTTTTATGGAAATACCTTACAACACATCCACAATATATGGAAGACCTGAAAACTCGGATTTCTGACGAGATTTCAAAAATTCAGCGACCTATGCTCGAAAAAGTATTCGAAAATTTTATAAACACTGAATGAATGTATTGCAAATGGCGGTCATCCGAACGATATTGTGTTCCACAAATAATTGTATGCTAATCTCTCGTTTTCTTACTTTTAAATAAAATTTCATTAAAAAATTTTTGTCGAGTAGTTTTTGAGTTATTAAAAAACCAATACCGTCCATCTTCTATGATATAAGAAACATATATAATTTATTTACAAATTAACATTTAGCACTCAGTCAACTACATCTTCCTTAAGAAAATGTAGTCGATTCAATATTTTATTGAAACTATATACTTCATACAAGTTAACAAAATGTAACATTGTTTACATTTCGTTATAGCTACACCGTTCTCATTCCGTGTCTTTAGAGACCCTAGTTCATTCCTAGGTTTTAATGAAAGAAAAATACTTGAAAAAATATAGTTTAAAAGCAATATATATTGCTGACAGACATAGATACAGAGGAATTAAATGAAACAAAAAATGTACATGCTTTATAATATTTGTGATTTATTTTCTTAATGATTAGAAAACACTTGAATCTTTTCATTTTGCTAAGAATTCACCAGTTCACATACACCTATTGTAATTACATAATCAGAAATTTAAATATTACGTAATCGTCAAATATAATACCTGAGAATTATTTTCATATTGATTAGAAAATACTTGAATCTTTTCATTTTGTTGAGGGTTCACCGATTCACATACACCTATTGCAATTACCTAGTCAAAAATTTACACACTATATAACAGCTAAATATATTTGAGTTATAATAAAATTAATCAGTAATATAATAAAATTTATCAGTAAAACGATTTAATATAACAGAAATCTTCTTCGACAAGTATGCAACTAGTGTAATCGTTTAATTAATTCAAACAAAATTTAATTGAACATTCTGATAACAGGTAATTTTGCAATATATACTATTAATTTAAAATCTATTTACAATTACTTACTTTTTATTGGCAAAATTTTACAGGCGTTTTTAAGAAATAAATGAACAATTACTAAACAATTTAATGTATTAAATTGTAAAACCTGAATTTATAATTAATCAAATAAAAAATTATACAATATCAAAAAGGGCACTGAATATACATCAACATCTATTATATAACGTAAAGTTTTTATGTCTCATGAAAAATGATATTTTTTATTCCGAAATACTAACTAATTAATAATAGTTATAACGTTGTGTATCCAATCATTTTAATAATATTGTTACTTTTGCAGACTAATGATGAATTTAAATAAGTCTTCTTCAAACCTATTTTCAATTCATTTCACGTAAAACTAAGCTACTACATACTAACACAAAATACATCAATTTCAGCACTGATATTGTCAACAGCTATGAAATTTAGAATCAGATAATCAAAATGTGCACGTGAAACACAACGACAAATTATATAATCTAGATTATCATGATTATGTACGAACCTTCATAGGATTAATTAGACGACGGAAAAAATATATCTCATCTTGAAATACAGCGGCGGAATGAGCGTATTTTCTAAGGCCACCCCTGGGTAAGTCCGCAACCTGCTGTCGATCTTCATCGAACATGGACTCGCAAATATAAATTTCGGATTCCGGGATCTCTGTTGGGCGAACTTTCGAAAAGAAAGACATGAATAATTTAGCGACTTATGTGTTACGTATTAATATACATATTATTTTGTTAAGCAGAAAGTCGATTGAATAAAACTATTTGCAACAAAATTATATATCAATAATTACTGATAAATTTTTGTATATGAGATTCTGTTAGTTTCACATTAATCAAATAAATGTCTGTATACAACGGTCAAGCATTTCAATCTCGTCGGTGTCGCGTATAAAAATTATGTTATTTAGTTTGGCTCGTTAAATATAACAACTAGATGATAACGTAATCTCTTCAAAAAGTGTATTTACAGTGCATCCTTGATGATATATATTGATAACAAAAATAAAGTAAAAATACTTATCACCTGACGCTTCATTACGATTTACAAATACCGTATGTCCACGATGTGTATATACAGTAGTATCAAAAATTTTTCAATAAATTATAGTTTAGCTGAAATCCAAATATCAATCGAATGTATACGCTTAGTCTACCAGATAACCCTCCCGAGCGATTCAAGAAACGGAAATGGTGTTGTGATGCCCTGCCGATCACTTGAAGAAATAGTTAATTTTTACCAAATAGTACTACTTCTGTATCAACTTAATTTAATTTAAATGCAACAGACTCGTTTTACTTTTTTTTAACCTCATCCTCGATCTAACTTATCTCACTGGAGATGTTAGTCGCATATATTTCTTCCTTTTCCCTTCACTCCTTGCCTTTTCTTTATCTTTCCTACTTCTTCTATTCATCACCGTTGGTTGTGGCAAATAATTGTCGGTACAATGTAGGGAGAGAAACCGCTCAATTACCGTGTCAGTTATACCGGATTTTGCCCTGTCATCGATATCGTATGTAGTGTTGGCACGTTTACGCTTGTCTAATAAATGCGATTGTCACATTAACATAAAATCTAACTACCCATATTCGTGATCTGCGTTGTGTACATGTTCGAATTGATAAAAAATTAATGACCGAACGGATATGTATAATAAATAAAATAGTAGAACTGGTAATAATAATTATATTAAATCTATTTATGTTCAATTTTTGAAAAACAACATAATTTAAAGACATTAACAGAATTCGTATTTAAAATGTAACTGAAATAACAAATGGAAAAACTGTTCCAAAAGTGGTGTAAAGTCTTTTTGCTCTTTGTATTCGACAACATATTCATTGTGTAATAGCTGTATTAATTGTCGCGGTGTCGTAGTTACTAGAGTGCTCGACTGTCAACTTGACGGTCGGTGTAAACAATTAATTATTTTGACAAAATAAATATTCACGCATTATTCAAAATTTAATACACAATACTAGAACAACCTACATGCTATGTATTCCGAATGTTCCAATATTCCACACTTTCCTATAATTTGTTCAACTCGCATTGTGGTTTCCAATGTGCTTAAAAATATCTCTTGCTTATAAACTAATCTGTTCAAAGACTGAATATCCGACGGCAATACAAACCATGGCCCGCGAATAAAACCTTCGCCGCTACAACATTTTATGAAAATATACGAAAATATTAATTCGTTATAATTATACAACATTATCGTTGTTTTTTTTTTTATTATTATTATTATCAAGAATTTGAACTCAATTATGTTTTATCATAAGGCTGATATTAGAAAAATTAATTCAGGATAATCATAATTTTATAAACAGTTATATATTTCCCATTATACACATTAGTTAATCTAATATCTAAAATTGTCCGATTTACGTATAAACGATATAGGATATATGTAAATGCTTAAAAATAATTGTTTCAAATACACACAAATAAAGTATACCATTCTTTTAACTAAGACTCGATCTTATGTTTTCTTGAAATTAAAAAAAAAAAAAAAAAAGTAAAATAATTAGGATCATAATAAAATAAAAATTTTATATATTTATACATCGTCACGTTTACTTTTTTGAAAATAATAATACAAATGAATATGTTAAATTACCTTTTAATTTCCCATATTTTATCAATCTGACAAATTAACGTACGAGATGAATCTTTATATTCCATTCTCAAATATACGCAGTCGCCAGTTTTAATGAGACAATTGGGAGTGTTATACTGTTCGTAATATATGACGTTCGGATCAGCGTCCACGGGTAAATGTATAGCCGTAACATTCTAAATTTTCCAACGCAACCGAAAAAAAAATGAAAAATTTTACATATGCATACATTTACGTAAGATATGATAATTATTGTATTTCAAAAAATATCGCGTAGAAACCATTCTAGTTACGTTGGAAAGATAAGAAGGGTTCTTTTCAGTCTGGTAATGACTCAATATGGATGGTTCGACAGTCGATTAGCAAGAATTCGCTACGACGGCTTTCACCAAAAATTATCTGCCCTTATGGATAAGAAATTATGGTCTATAGGATGACTCAGAGAAAACGGACACTTTTGTTTCATGAATAGCGTATAGTTGGTAAGACTGCTACAACGCAAACTGCGTGCTCCGGGTTTAGTGTACATACGAGAGATTCGTTTTTGTCCAGTTTCAGTTGTCATGACATCCTATAACGGAAAAGATCGCGCGTTTTGCGTTGAACGTTTTATTTTCGGTGTTAATCGATCATGACTGCAGTTTCAAAAATAATTCAATTTTTGTCGGGATACCTTAAGAGCCGCGCTTACGAAACACGCCAACGAAATCTGGAAGACCTGAAAAGTCGGATTTCTGAAGAAATCTCAAAAATTCAACGAACTATACTCAAAAAACTATTCGAAAATTTTGTAAAGACTCTGAGTATTGTTGCAAATGGCGGCCATCTGAACGATATTGAAATGATCGTAAACTATTCTCTCGTTTTCCTATTTTTAAATAAATTTTGGTTGAGTAGATTTGGAATTATTCAGAAAACAACAAAACCGTCCGTTTTTCTGGGTCATCCTATATGTATTAAAAAAAAAAAAAAATTGTCGACAGTTTCGTCGAACATCAAACATAGACCGCTTAAAAAAATTAAATTTATCAGATAGTTCATCGAGACTTGAGTCATCATCGTACAAAGTGACACACACCCAACAGTTCTTAGTCGTCGCTAACTATGCCACAAAGGGATTATTCAGTGAGACGATCATACGAAAAATTCAGTCGAAAAAATAACAAACGAAATATTCATAACGAACGAAGCATATTTTTATTTGAACGAACACGACGATAAACAAAACCTTACTGGATCGACGAAAATCCTTGCGTTATTCAGAAAAACTCTCACACTTACCGATCCGTATTATTTCGAAAGTACAGTTGACGTTGGCGATAGCAACAAATTTTAAATGTGAGCAAGATGAGCGACTTATTGTAAACGAACGAAACGATGATTATTTTATTATTTTAATAAAACTGTTTTTAAAAAAAGGTATAATTCCTCATAATGCTGCGTCATACCGAAGCTATTTCGACAACCTAGTTAAAGTTCTTGAAACTTCGTAAATTATTTAGAAAAAAGTCGTCACAGCACACCGAACAAACGAGAATTAACAGGGAATGGAGTTACTATTTTACAGGGAATAACAGGAGGATGAAGAAACAGAGGAAGGTGTCCATTTCGATGAATGGAATAAAACAAAAAACTGGACTCACAATGGTTACAGCTACGAGAAAGGCAGCATCTCGAGAACAGTGGAGAAAAGTGACCCATACGGTTTCATATTGTTGTCACATGATGTCACTAAAATACCTTCGGGATATAAAGTACATAGAATAAAATATAATTTTTTAGATTAACACTAGAAGAACGGAAACTTTTTACTACCTATAAGGACGGAATGAGTCAAAATGACTCATGCCGTATTTATGTTGAGTTACTACTATAATTCAAATCCGAAATTAAGAAGTAATACGAAAAAAATGATTAACTGTTACTTAAATTGTATATTTATTTACATATTTATTAAATTAATATTATATATATATATATATATATATATATATAAAACTCGGCGCTTCGCGCCTCGCAAAGGGGGCCCTGCCCCCCTTGACCCCCCTGGGTTTACCTTTTCTATACGAAGCAAGCTTCGTATAGTAGAAGACTAATTTGTGAAGCAATTCTTAGCCACCCACATGTTCATGAATGTAATTCTGTTGTAAAAAAATAAACAAATTTAAACACGAATGATTTTTTTATTTTATTGTACATGATCCTTTCGAAAATGAAACGCTTTTAAAAAACCCCAAAAATAAGTAACGATTTAAATAAACGTTTAACTTTTGATAACAATCGGTCGGACGCATTTCGCAACAACGTTATTATTTATACTAACCGAACAGATTAAGACGAAATAATGCCGGGTGATAGAATCTGTTATTTTTTTTTTGGCTTACGTTTATAAATGCACCTACACTTACATTCAGAACGCACACACACACACATACATATATATATATATATATATATATATATATATATATATATACATACTCAGTCACGAATATGTATGTTGTGTATACCCCACTCTTTGTAACAAGGAAGAAAGGAAGCACATATACAATGTTGCAACGGACACTAAACAACGAGTTCGGCCAGAATTCGACACCGCATTATTATTATTATCATCATCATTATTACTATTACGATTATTATTATTATTATACCAAGTATTTTAGAAGGACAATCTGGACCCGGACAAACCGACATGACTGAAAAATGTGTGCAATTTTCTCAATTTATAAGCTGGTTAGATGAGGTCAACACTCTTATTATTACCGTAACAAAATTTCGTTACAGATTTCGTTACAGATTTCGTTACAGATTTCGTTACAGAAAATTGGGACAAAATTTCTAATAGGGGTCGGGCTAAGAATTGCTTCACAATTAATATATATATATATATGTAAAACAAAACAAAATGAAATCGAAGTTAATCACAAAAAATATTTTCATTATATAAAAGCGAAGCTTTTCGACTATGAAGTCATTTTCAGTCGATTTTATTTTGTTTTGTTAAATTCATAAAATCATTACTCTCCAATACATCAACATATATATATATATATATATATATATATATATATATATATATATATATATATATATATATATAAATCACATATTTATATAACAAAATATGAGATAATTTTTATATCTATTCCAAACATATTTTTACAATATATGTATTTTTATTACATTTTCGATCAGTAGTTATACTTTTATACGACACACACTTCACATGTACGCACAATAATAGTTATACATTATAATTATCATCTATTTACATAATCCTGACTTCGACATTTACTACAAATATACTTTTTCTCGGCATATTTTTCGCAACTACACTTTTTACAGATAAAACAAATATTTGATGACATATTTTACAATGTTTCCTTATTTGATTCCCGTAGCAGGTTTTTTCAAATTTCCTGTATATTATCATCGTTGCTTTTATACGTTGCACCTTGTTATTGTTATAATTATTGTATTAGCTACTAAGGGTAATTCGGTGTACTCAGTATACAATGTGCTGTTGTTTACAATTTAATTTAAATAAATGATATTTCTATTTCTATAATATCATCAGTAGTTATTTCTTCTGTTAGTTGTAAAATGAAATTTCTTCTACTCATATTTTTCCCTGTTACTTCTTTGTAGAGGACCCATGCATTTAGTGCATATCTAATATATTATAAAAAACATACATGGACCAACGACGTGTTCCAGCACGAACGGAATATTTACGTATCATTCTGTCTAGGACATCAACTCCAAATTTCGATTTATTATAAAACGTTACTGTTTCAGGTTTTTTCTTGTCACTATCCTCAATAAGAACACTGTTGTGTATTGTACTCAAAATTAGTACATTTTTATTTTTCTTACACTGGTAATCTACGAGGAAGTGTCTGTGTTCATTCATCATTACCTTTGTTGAATACAATTGCCATTTTTTATTTAGTCTGCAGGATAGAGATACATCCCTCCTATTCTTTCTAATCGTGCCCACAAAACTTGTTCTCTCCATCTTCAGTTTTTCTGTTAAAGAAACTGAAGAAAAAAAATTATCGCACGTAACATTGAGACCTTTGTTATAAAAAGGTTCCATACGGCGCAAAACTACATGTTCTCATACCGAATGGTTTATTAGTTTCGTTTCATCTTTCCCAAGATAGGGGAAGCCATCCAAACAATATTTACTTTTCGTATCATCTAACATACAATACTTTATGCCAAATTTATCAGGTTTATTTGCCATATATTGCAAAAATTTACATCTGCACTTAGTAGAATACAGCTGTTCATCACACGTCACATTTTCATTCGAATGATAACATTTTTGCGAGTTAGCCATAAATATATTCCATATCTCAGATGCATGGAAAAATTTATTTTCACGTATTTTTGTGCTCCTCTCTGACCGCATGTCAAAGCGGCAATACTTCATTATTTACAGTATACGATCACATGGCATAGACTGTTGAAAAATTTTCACGCCCTATTTATTTGACCAGCAACTTTTTAGTGACATATCACGAAGACCGAGAACATCTCTTGCATACATTAATGCAATAAAAACCAAAATTTCTTTTTACTTGTGACCCAACCTGAATTTTCTGCCTGAGCTTTTTTGGTTGTACATGTTACAACGATATTCAAAAATTCATTTATTATTAGCAAATGAAATGAACTAAATACAAAACCGTCATGAATGTTCGTAAGGCATATGGAGTGGTTCCAGGAGCAGCCTACCTAGTACATTCGATGGGTTTATAACTTTCCATTTATTTCCATCTTTCGCAGATTCCAAATTTCATGTTCATTGTCGCCTTCGTAAATAATACTTTCGAGAGAATCTTCTTCTGAATCCGATGATGATGATGATGATGATGTTGTGGCATGATCTTCATTATCAGATGTATTATTTACAGTGTGACGTACCTCGTAATCACTTCCAAAATCGTTATCGCTTCCGGATGATTCGGAATTTATATTTTGTAATTTCCTCAGCACTAAGTTTAGCCATTATAACGCACCAACAACGTGTATACAGCACATATCACAGTAAACAAATGAATGAGTCATTTTGACTCGTTTCCGTCCTTCTAAGTAGTTAATTTTTAATAGCCGCGTTGTTGACATACCACACTTTTTCCATAAAATGAACGAATGGTTTTTACAGAAAACATCATTTTAGAAAAAGTCAGCCGAAATTATTTCATCATATGGCGTGGAACAAAAGTTATAAACAAATATATATACGCCATGAGTCATTTTGACTAAGAAACTCTCGAAAAAAGTAGGTATATAAACAAGAAACATTTTTCTTTTCAATGTACTGCCCCCCCTAACATAATTTCAGGATGCGTTATAATTTTTTTAAAACGATTCTTCATAATAATATGAGCTTCTATAACGTTTTCCCAATAATGATTTCAAATTCCAAGCGACTTTCTAATATTTAAATATCAAAATACGTGAAAATGGTTCATATTATAAAATTATATTCTATACATATAAGTATAAAAATATTTAAAGATAAAATTTTGGTTTATAATAAAAAAATAAAACATTACATTTAAAAATCCAAATAATTGTCATTCAAAGATATACAACTTATTTAAGTTTAACATGAATTGAAATATATCCCGCTCTACATATTGTAATTAAAGCAGTTTTACAATTTAAAATATCAAATAAAAAAATATATTATTGAATTAAAAAAAGGAGTAGATAAATTTATTTTTTAGTAACTATATAAATTTTGGTTAGCGAACCACCGCCTCGAGTATACACTATTATCATTCGAGAAAGAATTGATGTTTTTTCGAATAAATTATATTCTAAAAACCTGAGCTCTATCGAACGTCTCTTAATAAATAAATTAAGATATGAATAAAATATACCGATTTAGGTTTTTCAATCATTCGCTCCTGTCCTTCCAATTCGGCAATTTCTTCTTTGTGTTTTTCAACTCTATCGCGATATACAGAGACATTCCGTTTCGGTTCAAGAGGCTCTTCTCGCTCAATTAGTTTGTAAGCGTCAGTTATACTGTGCGGCCAATTCTAATTATACATAAAACGTGTATCTAATATATTAATCGTATGAAAAATAAATAATTCAACGTCTAATATAAACGTATAAAATTTAGTAAATACAATTAGTATTAAAAACATTGTTTAATTTATTTTAAATATAATAACTTAATAGCCATCTTAAATATACCTCAGAATGTCACATAAATAGATAAAAATAGTTTACAGCGCCTTTATCTCGAAATGATACGTAAAGCGTGTAGGTAGAATTACAATTTTAAACAATTATAATTAACAAGTTTTATCAATACAAACAATTCGAATTCTAAATAATTTTCTCAGCACGCACAGAAACTGTTATTACTTATTTTTAATTATTTCCCACAACTATTAATATTGACTAGGATAACGAATTAAGTTTATATTTTTTCAGTAATTATTTTTACAGAATAACAAAACAGCTTGTATTAATAGTACATTTTAATAACGCGATATCAATGTACTTTTGGAATAAATTATACATATTTTATGTAACTGATAATATATAGGTTTCCGGTTAATTAAACAAATTAAACTTATATGATCTATTCGAACAATAAGAGAAATGAGTATTTATTTAAAGTACACCAACGTCAAATTTTATCATTACTTGTCAATTGTTTTGTACAGTTTTGAATTGAATATTTCAAAATATTTCATTGCTAATAAAAAGTGATGTTTCGGTGAAAATTATACCGAGTTTTCAGGTATTCTAAGCATCATAAAATGTATATTATTATCGAGACAGCTGAATGTTTTGACACATACATAAATAATACAAAACTGAATAATTACATCTCACAGTGCAGTAGGTGAATATATAAATTTGAGGCTGCGACTTACACTTAAACTTCATTTCAAACATCTTTTTCTAAAGGTAAATTTATTAAATTTGAGAACAGCCAACGATAAGTAACATTTATTAGTACTCCAAATTAAATAATCCTTTACTTTTCTTCGAAATTTCAATGCAAAATTTTAAAAACCGTATAGTCGGAAATTAAATAAGCATTAATTCTTCTAAAAAATCAATTGAAAATTAGTTAAATCACTAATATTTATTTTCTTATAGAAAACACAAAGCTTTTCGGCATTTACGCCATTATCAAGTGAAACATTTTTAAAAAAATCATAATTTTAAAAATATAAATTAAATATAATTACTTAAAAATATTTGATGGTGATTGTGAAAATATACTCCAAAAATGCTGTTCTGCTTCTGTTCTGCCTATTTTTTGAATTGTTGAAATTTAACATCAATATATTTGTTTATTAATTTTGTTTTTTTATATTAACTTTTTCTTCAATATTATTTTCCGGATTCTGTAAAAGTTGTACACTGGTGGAATTTTAAATTTTTCATTTACTGTTGCGATGTATGATGTCCAAAAGTAAAATATAAAATATAAAAATATACGAACACAAACATTTTTTAAAAAACACAATTTTACAAGTAAAATGAAAATAAATATAGCAGAACAGCATTTTTGGAGTATATTTTCACAATCACCATCAAATATTTTTAAGTAATTATATTTAATTTATATTTTTAAAATTATGATTTTTTAAAAATGTTTCACTTGATAATGGCATAAATGCCGAAAAGCTTTGTGTTTTCTATAAGAAAATAAATATTAGTGATTTAAATAATTTTCAATTGATTTTTTATAAAAAAATCACTACATTTCACATTATATAAAAAATTAAAATTAATTCTTCTTATTCTTCTTTTCCACAATCCGTGCATTGATGCATAACATTTATGACTCATGATCCTAGTGAGTTGAACTAAAATTGTCTTTTTTCTGTCCTTCTTCTAGGGTTTGCATAACTTGTTATTCCTGTGTCTTTTATTATTTAATCTATATATTTACTCCTTGCCATTCTTCTGTATCATTTTCCTTCTATTTTCCCTTCAATTAGTTGTACGAAATTTGGATTGTGTCGATATAAGTGACCTATCCATTTAATTCTTTCACTTTTTAGCTTCTAAATTAAGCTCCTCGGATCGTTTATGTTTTTAAAAATTTTTTAATTTGTCACTTTCTCTGTCCAAAACCATCCTGTTAACATATTCCACGTAACAAATCTTCGATTACCTTAATAGGTAATTAATTATTCCGCATAAGCCTAACTGGAAGCGAAATCAACTCTAAAGAACACAAATTCAAAAATTCCTCTTGTTAATCGCATACAATCCTTACTTTACCATTACCACAGGATACAGAGCCTAATCCCTTTTATAGGTTCCAGGTCATAAACAAAGCGATCGATATGGCAAGCCAATCCATACTATGTTCCCCAACAACCTATAAAGCCCCGCCATCTCCAGTATTAAACACAACCCTTAAATATTTCATCATCACAATTGGCAACAGAAGTGAATTCGTACCACCATAACTTCTTTCTTTCTATTAAACCTAATGTTTTGTCTTCTGGAAACCCCGCCTAGACAACATATCAATATCTCATGACTATCTACTCTAAGGTATCAACCCGCGCTATTCTTTCCTCTTTTATCTACTCCCAAAGTCTTCTCTTATTCGCCATATTTTACTACACTGGCCTACACTCCACCAACTATCAACTACATATCTGTCTGCATACCATATCTGGTTTTTCCAAGACTCCTCCGACTATCCCTTCAATTATACAATTGTTTTCCTCCTCCAACCTCGTTTAGTACATTTAACTGTACCAGTATCTAATAGTCTCGGTAGTTATACACGGAATAAAAATAAATAAGAAACATTAATAAAAATGAATGAATGGAAAACAAAACACCACTTGTAACGTCCCACTTTATTTGCGATAGAATTGTTTATAGGATAAAAATGGTAACTATTAAAAAAAAAATTAAAATTATTTATTACAAAATGAATAGCGTAAATAAATATGATTAATTTGATTTTTCACGAAGGAAGCATTTCTTTTTCTTTCTTTTTTTAAATCATTTTATTCTTTTAAAAAATAGCAGAGGTTGGTACGTTGAATGGTCATGAGATATTGATATGTGGCCCAGACGGAGCTTTTTGAATGCAATCGTTTTTTTCTTAATGCAATAACTAACCAGGAAATAAGTGACACATGTCGCTATGCATCATGTTTAAAAAATAATTTGTAAATATGAAATTACCTTGATTTTCTTAAAAGCGCGAGCTTTAGATGAATAACGTGACTCACAAACGTAGACATCTTTATCGTCGAAACCTTCTGGTTTATAACGAAAATAATCCTTAACTGTAAGTAAAGCGCATTTTCCTTTAACATGAAACAACGGCAGTGCAATATGCTGTTCCGTTTTAAATACTTCCTATACGTTTAATGAGTGAAATATTAAATAAAATGTTAATTCAAATAACACATCAATTCCATATAAACATCGTATCTCGAGTTTTATACACATTTATTATTATTAAGATTTTATTTCTAAAATATGAAAAATTAAACTTATATATATTTGTTTAACACGATACAAATTTAATGTATAGAATTTTTTAATAATTCATTTTTTTCTCAAAGTAAACAAAATATACACCATATTTATGTATTTCGAAATTGGTAGCTAGGGCGGTACATTTACGAATTACAAATTATTTGCAATTAAACGCAATAAATATGTAAAGCAAACCTCATAAATTGTCCCCATACAAATCGCTGTACCTTCGAACGTAAATTTATATTACTTCAATTATGCAGAGAAATAAAATAGTCCTCGGTAATTCGAAAATACTGTATTACGTTAATAATCATAAATATGGTTGAACGTTTTGAAACACTACGCTATCGTCGAAATGAAAAAAATTAAAAGGTAATAAATATAATCGACGCGCACAATTTCACTTTGTACATTTGATCAGTTAACAATTTAAGAAAGTTTATCTAAAACATATTTTACGTTTTTTTTTTTTTTTGTTAGAGTTATCCAAGAAATTTTCTTTCCGCTGAAACTAAGTATATTATTTTTGATTATCGTACGAAATGAGCATTAATGACTGTAACGAATTTTTAAAAAAGAAACATCTCAACAAAAATATTAAATTATGAAGTTGATATTAATTTAAATTCCGTCCAAATAAATTCCTTCCATGATTTTGTAATATAAGGTGACCCAGAAAAGACGGACGGTTTTGTTGTTTTTTGAATAACTCAAAAACTACTCGACCGAAATTTTTTATTGAAATTTTATTTAAAAACAGGAAAAGGAGAGATTATCTTACAATCATTTGTGGAACACAATATCGTTCGTATGATCGCCATTTGCAACAATACATTCACTCAATCTTTTTACATTTTCGAGCATAGGTCGCTGAATTTTTGAAATTTCTTCAGAAATCCGGGTTTGCAGGTCTTCCAGATCACGTGGACGTGTTTCGTAAACGCGGCTCTTAAGGTATCATTATAAAAAAAAAAACTGGAGCGGTCAAATCTGGCGAACGCGGCGGCCAAGCGAAATCCGTGCGACGACACAATATGCGGTTCCCAAACGTTTCTCCAAATACTGCGAGAGTTCCTTCGAACAGTGACACGTCGCACCATCTTTTTAGAAATCATATACGACCCAAACAACGATGTCGACAATGTGAAGAGAAAAAAACGAGTTTATCATTTGAATATAGCGAGCTCGCTAAACAGAACCGGTAGAAAAATAAGGTCCCACGGGTACGAACGGTCTTTTTTTATCCAGGACGTTTTTTTATCCGTTGCCAGAAGCTGTCTCTCGAAAATTTTCAACCCACCTTAGAATTGAATTGCGAGAAGGTACAGGTTACTGCACGTAACTTCAAATTCTATTCGAAACTCTCTTTCCGCTATCGCGATCGATTCACGATGAAAATAACGTTCCACGCAAAACGCACGCTCTTTCTCGTTATAGGATGCCATGATAACTGAAACTGGACAAAAAAGAATCTCGCGCGTGTACATAAAAACGTGGAGGACGTGTTACCAACTATTACATTCAAAAAACAAAACCGTCCATATTCTCTGGGTCACCCTATATTTAATAAAAACTCCACGTTGTTGGTTAGTACCTTGATTACAAATATTTTATTAGATTTTGATTAAATTTAATAACCACATACATCATTATACAATGCGGAAGTTCCGAATGACAAGTGCGAAAAAACAATTCAGAATATTTACATGTTCGAATTAACGTTTCAATTAATACCTGAGGGAATTACGAAAATTAGCATTTTGAAAATTTACATTTTTATCGTAATTAATTACAACACTTTGAAAATCGTACAACTTTTGTTAAGATTTTTTTTTTGTAATCCAATATAGCTAAAGACTTGCCAAGTCGAACTACACAATAACTGAAGATTATAATAAAAACGATAATAACTTCATTATGCAAACAAATGTAATCTATTAAATATTAAAATGCTCCGTGCTAAACATAAAATACATTATATATATTTTTAAAGAATCACATAACTCTCCTATCAAAATTATTAAATTTTAGTACACATTATACATACTTTTTCTAAAAATTTTCTAGTTGTTACATGATATGTCTCGCTCGGTCTATAGTACTGATTTCCATATATCATTTGTTGACCCTCCTGGTTCACCCACATTCGCAAAATATTTAATATTATCGGTTCCATTCCTCGTTCCTTCGGCTCCGCATAAACAAAATCACCGACTTGATATACTTGCTGATTAGAAGTCATCATTACTTTTACAGCAGAATTTTCACCTGACTGTGCAGGTATGTTTGCTTCCTGTAAAAAAAAAATATATATATATATATATCTAAGAACGAGATTTGCTTCTTTTCCGATTTTTAATTAAAGGCGAATAATAAAAAATTAGAATTTCAAATATCTCATACAAATCCCTGGACGTACAAAAAAAATTAATGAATAAAATGTAATGACAAAAATATATCAGTTGCGGAATATCGTTTTAAAATTAGCGCGTTGTTTTGTCAAGAATCAAATGTTACATTAGCTACAAATTATAAACAATATATGACGATAAAATATTTTTACAACTATGTTCATATACATACTTTTGTTTCACTTAATATTAATGCTAGATTTTTGTGCTCTCTGCAAGGAAACTCACCCAATAAATTATAAAGGTAACTGCAACGTCCTCATAAAATACCTCAACATATTCATAAAAATACTGACTCTCCACAAGACCATAATAGGTCAATTATATTTCCATGTGAGAAACGATCTCAGTATACTAAAAACTAGACCATCTACACTATCGTCTGCCGCAACTTTCAAAGGTCAATTAATGGCCACTCTAATATACAATACACCATCTTAGATCCCCAGCAGATATAATGTCATACAACACATTTTATTTCGATTATTACTTAACCTATTCATTTTTTGAATATTCCAACTTGTAACTCATTTCAAAAATAATGGATGGCTGTACATAATAATCATTAGTCATACTACTCTGGAGTGAACCTTCCGATATAGAGCTTCACTTCATGACAAACATATTGACTAACATAAACCACAGAAAAATACTTTACAACTAATAATAAATTTCATATGCATAACTATTCAATTTATAGGAGGGACCACCCTAATAGTACTGCAGTACTTATTTGTGACATTATAAAACACCTCCCCTATTTGTCAACTTCATGCCTTATATCAATAGTAAAATAATCATGATTTTCGTCTTTTTTTTTTTATTAATTATTAATCCATATTCTGCGCTGTATTTTTCCAGACAACTTAAGAGTTTGCGCCATACTGCTTAAGCTATTAGTTATCAGCGTAGTATCATCTGCGTACCGTTCAATGGAGAACCCACTATCATGAGTCTGTAAAAACTTATGAACGATGTATCTCCATATAGATTGTACAACAGTGGGGGACAGAATACAACCTTACCGTACGCCGCGTGGTAGGAGAAAATCTTCGGAGTGTGTATCTTTGCTTATTCGGACTTTAGTCGTACTTTGTTTATATAAATTTATAATTAAACGTACTAAATGTCTTGGTATTCCCATTTCAACTAAAATTGGCCAAAGTTTGCTCCACTGAACACAGTCGAAAGCCTTTTTGTAATCCACAAAGCACAGTACCATTTTGACATTGTACTCCCGTGCTTTTTCCATCAGCAGTCGGATATTCAAAATGTGCTCCCTTGTTCCTCTACCTTTCATAAAGCCAGCTTGTTCCCATGGAATTTCACTGCGCATTACATTATATAACCTTTTATATATGATCTTTAGCATCACCTTGCTAGCGTGTAGAATTAAAGATATTATCCTGTAATTGTCACATTTTGTAGGAGCCCTTCTTATGTAAGGGAATATATGTAGATCGGCACCAATCCTTTGGCCAAAAACCGGATTCCTAAATGTTATTGCAAATCGTATGTATAGCATGTACTGTCTTTTCACCCGCTATTTTGAAAATTAATGCAGGAATGAAATCCGGCCCTGGAGCTTTGTTCCGTTTTAAATAGGCTATATCATTTTGAACCTCTGAGAACAGAATAGAAGGCTGCATCTCATCCATTTGGATACTATCATCAGCTTCTTGAAGATCTCCTTCCGCGCAGTACAATGCGGCACAATATTTACGCCGTGTTTCGGCTACTTCAACCGCATCCGTCCTTAATGAACCATTCTCGTCTTCAATTACCTGTGTTTTCAATTTGAATTCTCTTGAAAAAAGTCGAACTTTTTTATATAGTGATCTTGTGTTCATTATATCCGCACTTTTTTTGGATCTCATCACATACAGAGGAGATGTAGTCATTTTTATCTTTTCGGTACAACTTTTTAATCTGTTTGTTTAAGAACTTCTTTTTTTCCATGTAATTTTCGACGCCGTGACTTAGATTTCTTCGTTCTTCTACAACCGCAATTGTTTCATTCGAAAACTATTTATTTTATTGGGCGGTTGTGAATCTTTATAAGCATTTTAATGTGTTCTTTCAACTGGTTCCAGCTTTGTTCCGATAATATATTCACGTTCTCTTGTGTGTAGTTACCAAGTATCGTTGTCATGGCTGCTTCAAACTCTTTTGGATTTAAAATTTTCATGTTTGTTACTGGCGACCTTTTATTTAGAACTTTTAGTTTTAAACCTGATTTCCATCATTAATAATCTATGATCTGAGCCACATATCGCCCCTGATAATGTTTTCGCGTTTTTGCACGCTGAAAACCAACGCCTATTGATTAGTATAAAATCAATCTGATTGCGGACTCTATCAACCGGCGATATCCATGTTATTAATCTACGGACGCGGTTCTTAAACATTGTGTTCATTACTGACATATGTTGTTCAATAACAAATTGTATTAATTTATCTCCCCCCTTGCATTTCGTTCACCGACTGTGTACTGGCCTATATGTTTCTGTATATGTTGATGTCCGTCATTGTGTATTTTGCCAATTTTTTCATTAAAGTCTCCCATAACAATGTTCATTTCACGTCGTGGAAGTGATCCAAGTACACCATTCACTTGATCATAAAATAGATGATCCTCTTCATCTGGCGGATCCGACGTCGGTGCATATACTTGAATTAGATTAATTCCAACTGGTGTGGTTCCTAGTATAATCAAAATGATGCGTTCATTGATGGCACGATAGTCTTTGGCTATATTGGCAATATTTAATGTATACGTAATTTGTTTTCTAATTAGTATCTTGAAGAATATGTCTGTTTATGTTTATTTTGTTATGCAATTGCAACCCCTAGGTTATTTTGTTTTAGTTTTTTTGATAATATGAATTCTAAAAAAACTACACGAACCTTAATATTGTCCAGTAATATAACTTCTTCTTCTTGCAAAGGTCCATCTAACTGTTCTTCTTCTTGTTTTATATCTCGCACTGCATTAACAGCAGCCGATAAATTTAACAAAGAATAATTTAAAGCTGGAGAATTTAACAAATCTCCATTTCGACAAAGTTCATCTCTGAAAAATGGAGAACGTCAATAATGTTTGTGTATAATTAGCTCGGCATTATAAACGGAAAATAAACACATATTTTATATATGATAAAAAGTGAATTTACAAATATTTTAAAAACAATTTCTCTGACATTTGTACACCAGTTAGAAAATACGTACAAATAAACAAATATTACAATTATGTATGCATTATCTCCTAATCGTAAAATATCTTAAGATACGTTAGAATTACATTACAAGCGTTTAAAAACAATTAACTTGTCTAAGGTGAATGCTTTTTTAATTAAATTTTCACCTAAAATATTTTAGAGTCGTTTTTTTTTAAAAAAAATGTATATTTGTTAAATGTTATAATACAGATGCACATTTATAAAAAAACCATTTTATACTCAATCTCAAACATGCACACACATACACTCATTCACACGTCAATATACAAAGATCTTATTAATATAAAATAGTTACTTTTCCTGTCAAGCTTTCGCTTGTCGACAGGTATTTACATTTTATATGTTTTAACCTTTTTTACACATTATTTTATAGGTAGTTATACCAAGTACAATTTTGTTCTTATTACGTAATTATCATATATATATATCTTATTTAGACTAATGACTAACTTTCACTCCTACATATACCACACTCACTCTCTTATACACCAATTTTTCTTCCACTTTGTAGTAGCACCAAATGATGACCGTACTGAATGTATTCTTCCAAAACCTTTCCATGATCTCGTCATTTCCTATCGGCCTCCTGATTTTAATACTTTATCTAAATTTTCCTCGTTCTGTAACCATCTTTTTAATTTACATTTTAGTTTAACCACCGCACTTTCATTTTTGATTTCTTCAGGTAGCGTGTTGAGCATTTGAGTTATTACATATTTTTCTGTCTGACTTCCATACTTTGTTCTAGGAATTTGCATTTGATATTTTAGCTTACTCCTTAGTTCATACTTTGACGGTTTCCTTAGCTCAATATTCACTGCTTTTCGATTTTTAAAGTAGTCCATAATTTTAATCATTATGCACAATCCTCTGACATCGAGAACATTTTCTTCCGTAAGTTCATGTAGTGTTAAGTATTTGTTCCTTGACACTAACTGTAGAAATTTTTTCTGTAATCGTTCAATATGGATTGTATAAGTTTTGTTTGCTAATCTCCATGCCTGGACCCCGTATCTCAGTCTCGAGTCTATCAGCGCGTAATAGATCATCTTTAGCGTTTTCTTACTTACGTAATTTTTTAATATATACATTGACGGCAATGTCGTTCGCAATTTCCTCTCTACAAAAGCAGTGTGTTTATTCCATCTTAAATTTTCATCTACAATTACTCCCAGATACTTATATTCTCTTACTATTTCTATCCTCTCACAGTTTATACTTGAGCACTCATTTCTTTCGTTCATGTAGTAGGCGCACTTATTTGAATGCATCCACAACTTGGGTTTGTACCTTTCAGCGTCCATCATATTTTTCAGAAACATACACTTTGTTTTCAGTGTGTTTATTACAAGATTGTTATCATGTGCCCACTTACTAATTTCTATTGTCTTCCTGTATATTTTCTTCTGCTTGTTTAATGCTGATATTAGATGTTATCACTGCTATATCATCAGCAAAGACATAAGTTTTGCTGTATTTTAATAGATTTTGCAATCCATTTACATATATAATAAATAATATTGGAGCCAGGTTGCTCCCCTGTGGTACCCCATTTTTCATATTAAAATTTAATCCGTCTACACCTGATACACTCACAACCCCTCTTCTATCACTCAAATAATTTTTAAACCAGTCCCATATCTTACCCATTATACCTATGTCGTTTAATTTTTCTAATAATTTTACATGGTTTACAGTATCAAATGCTTTCGTTAAATCAATGAAGGTTACAATCACTTTATTCCCTATTTCCAAATTCAGTCTTATTTCTTCACCAAAGTCTCCTAATGCTTGTAATGTTGATTTGTTCTTTTGAAAGCCATATTGATTTTTATCGATGATTTGATTATCTTCTAAATACCTCACCAAGTACATAGCAATATACTTTTCCATAATTTTTGCTATGACATTGTTTATTGCAATTGGCCTGTAATTTGCATAGTCATTATGTTTCCCTTTTTTATAAATTGGTCTGATTAGCGAAGTCTGTAGCCCCTGTGGTATTTCTCCCGTTTCCAATGTAGCGTTTATTAGTTTCGTTATTTCATTTGAAATTTTACCTTTTACATACTTTAAATCCTTAATTCTTATATTATCCCTTCCACATGATTTCTCTTCTATCAATTTTTCTATTATATTCTCAACTTGTTCTTTCTTTGCTTTAGGAATGTACATATTTACTAAGGTACGCACTTTTGTTAGTTTTACTTTTACTTCATTACACATGTGTTTAATTTTTTCCAAATGCTGTTCAAATTGTATACTAAAACATTCTATTACTCTGTAAATACTATCCTTTTTGCAAAAAAATTTTTCTATCGTTTCATCCACCCCAAGAGGTGCGTCTTTACCTATTATTTTTTTAACATTTATCCACGTTTTTCTAATGTCACCTTCAGATTGTCTAATTTTGTTTCTTATAAATTCATCCTTTTGCATTTTTATCTTTTTGCTTACACAATTTCTAAACTCTTTATACTGCCTCCATAAGGACGTGTTATATGTATTGTTTTTACATTTTCTATACAGTTGATCTCGTTTACTTATCATATGCATTATATCTCTATTCATCCATTCTTTTACAGCAACAGTTTTTCTCGATTTTTTTATATTTTGTTTCTTATAAATTCATCCTTTTGCATTTTTATCTTTTTGCTTACACAATTTCTAAACTCTTTATACTGCCTCCATAAGGACGTGTTATATGTATTGTTTTTACATTTTCTATACAGTTGATCTCGTTTACTTATCATATGCATTATATCTCTATTCATCCATTCTTTTACAGCAACAGTTTTTCTCGATTTTTTTATGGTTCTTCTTACATGCTGTGTACACTTCATCAAATTTCCTTTTTATTTCGCTATACACTTCCTCTGCATTTTTTATATCTATTTAGCTGTCCCAATTTATTTCATTTAATCTGCTTCTGACTTTCCCTTCGTTGAGGTAACACCTTTTTATTTTATGAATCGACTGGATTTTTTGTTCCAAACTTACCTCACAGCTTACCATATATTGTGGTCAGCTATTTTGACATGTAGATTCTTGTGTTTTACTTTAATTTGTTTAGTACACACATGATCAATTTGTGTTTGCGTATATCTATTTCCCTTCCGTTCTTCTCTAGTATATCCTTTAATCCCACTTGTATATCCCAGTTATGCTAGCCTCATTATGCACTTTTTAGCTCTTTGATCCTTTTTTGCTGTATCTATATTTATATCTCATATGTATACTACCGTTTTATTTTGTAACAGTTCACTATCAAGCTCTATAATTTCGTTAATATATTTCTCAGTATTATAGATCGGTTGTCTATATATCGCCCATAAATACAGTTTGACTTCATTTAATCTCAATTTTAATATTATACTTCCCGCATTTCTCATATTATATTTTATTACATCCGTTTTTATATTTATATTTTATCTAACATAAATCACTATTACATGTTTTGTATCTCGTTCCACAGGGTTGTGAAACTTATTATAACCTTCCAATCCGTATAAAGGCATTTCATAAAAATTCACATTTATTTCACCTAATATTAAAACATCGATCTGCCTAATTTTACAGTATAATGTAATCTCGTTTCAATTTTTCCTCAAAGATCTAACATTTACATATACTATATTTATTTTGTTTTCCATATACTATCCGCTGGACTATTTCTTACTTTAGTTCTAATTCTCGTTATATTCGCACTTTGTCAATCATAACTCACATTTATTTCACACACATATTTATATATACACAAATATACTCTATGTCTTACAATTATAAAAATCTTATCTTAATAATTATTAATTATTTACGTACATATTTATCTACATCTTCCTCTGTTAATATACGCCGAGGCCGGCATCCTTCCGTTTCCCGTACAAATAGCTTTCCACGCTTAAACCAAACAAATCGATAACCCATTTCTCTGGCTCTGTTTTTCGTTCTCCATAGAAGGTCTTTATAATATGGCGATACTGCCTCATTTATATATATTTTAGAGTTATTTCCTTTTGGCACGATCCTTTTTTTCTTGTTTATTATTTCTTCAGCTTTTTTTCTACATAATTTTGCTATAATTGCCATATTTTTTCCTTCTCTATTTTTCCTACCATTTCTATGAACTACCTGTATGTCTTCTTCACATATCTCCACTTCAATTTTTCCAGATATGTCTATGACAATTTCATGTAAATTTTCATTCTCATTTTCATCTATTCCATATATTTCTATAGTGTCCCGTCTTGTATACTGTTCTAATTCGTTTACTCGAATTTTTAATTCGTTTATTTTTCCTCATTTTTCTTTATTTTTGTGTATTAACTCCTCCATTTTATTTTTTAACTCTACATTTTCACGTTTTAAATCATCATAATTATTTTTTATATCAGCTTGCATTTGTGCCACTCGCTCGAGTATTTCTTTTATCATTTCTGTGTTGTCGTTATCTCGATGCCGGCGACGGCGGTTTATTTTTCTTATCTTTACGGCAGTTATGACAACGCCACGCCTCCTTGTCCGCTTTTGATCTCGTACTATATGTTTGCTGCGATATAGTAGTACAATCAAAATGGTAGCACTGTCTACAACCGGTTTTACATGTGATGTATTGACCGTTTATCGGCAATACACCATCACATTCATTACACACTTTATCATTGGCCATTTTATCAATATTTCTATTATGAGTCACTCTATGGTAATAACCTTGAATAACAAATTCAACACGGAAATCACGTTCACTCCGTAGTACTACTACTACTACTTACTACTTATACATCTTAAACTAATTTTACTTTAATTAATATTAATTTTTGGGTAAAGTATAAAAAACATTACATATATTTATATACGATCCGCTTACGAGGTTGAGCTTAAAATTTATATTTCCAAAAGTTAGCTTGCAAATTTACAAAAGTTAAAAAATGAAAAAAATCAAGTTTACAAAATTCAACTTTTATTTAATTATATCACAAAAATTAAATGCTGAAAGTGGTTACCATTCATACCAATAAATTTTAAATAACCCTTTTCGATGGATTTAATAATACGTGCGAGCATGTGTGGTCTTCATTAACGATGTGGAACTCAGCTATTATCGATTATTTGAGATCTTCGACGTTTTGTATCGGATGCGCAAATCGAAAAAACTAACATGGTTAGGTCTAAGAACCTTGCGGTTAAAGCGATGCGGCCACCCCTACCAATCCAATCAGGGAAATACTCATTGAGGTAATTGCGAACTTCTAAGCTGAAATGTGTCGGAGCACCATCCTGCTGCAAAATTACGTCCCGTCCTTCAAATCTCTCATCTTCATCCAAAGTGGCGCGTAGTTCTTGTAAATGCAGTAAATAGAAATTCGTACTGACCGATCTGTCGAAAAAATATGGTCCAATAACGCCTCGATAATTCACACCAGCCCAAACAAACTCCTAGGGAATTCACCTCGACGCATGCGCAATTTTCGAGATTGCAAGCTGACTTTTGCCCCTCTTTGTATATTCAAAAATCGATCTTACGTGATCTTACCTAAGCTTTTATACTTTCGAGAAAGGGTTATATAGATCCACTTACCAATTTATTTATTAAATTTATAACACAAAATGTTGAATATATTGGAGAGTAGTGATTTTATTAATTGTAAACCAAACAAAATATAACACCGTTTAATCGCTAAAAGTTTTTTATTGCAAAGCTTTTCGACAATTACGTCATTTTCAAGCACGCACAAATAAATATGTAATACTTATTTGTAATATTTACTTGTGTGTGCTTGAAAATGACGTAATTGTCGAAAACCTTCGTAATAAAAAACTTTTAGTGATTAAACGGTGTTATATTTTGTTTGGTTTATAATTATAACACAAATTTTGCAAAATATCTGTTTTAGTAGAGAATTCTTTCCATTTAATATGAGTTAATATTTTTTTTTTCAAATAAATAAATTTATTTTTGTTCGCTCTATACTTCATTGTCGAAGCTGTCAGAGGCAATTACGCCAGTAAATGAATTATTTCGAAGATTTATGTCATTTTACTGTTTTATAATTTTGATATTCAAAAAACTTTCTCTTTTCTCGATTTAATCAATAATGAAATCTACTATTACAAATTGTTTGTACTACTCCTCCCATAAAATTGTATGCATAAAAAATCTTAATATTTTATAAGTTCTTTTAGGTATAGACAAGCAGATTTGTGAACATTTTTTAAAATTTTACAATATCATACCTATCTTTCAGTTGCAAAATTATAAATATTTTATAGAAGCGAAAAATTAAATTTTATAAAAAAAAATTTAAACTAGGATTTTAAAAAATATCCAATATATATATATATATATATATATATATATATATATATATATATATATATATATATATATATATATACACGCAACCAAGTGAAGAATTGCAAAAGCTTTCCAGGTGCTGATGTAGAATCGGACCATATTCCAGTAGTAATGACTAGTCAATTACGGTTAAAAAAGAAAAAAATAAACAATATGTATAAACGATGGAATATAAAGAAAATTAAAAACGACCAAAAGTTGCAGAAAACCTTTTCGGCAAAAACTGATAAAGCGATTAGTATAGATATGCCGCCTCACGGAAACGTAGATGGAAAATTGAATTACATCAAATCGAAAATAAATAATATTGCGAAAGAGCAAATAGGCAAGGAAGAAAAATAATTTATAAGTCATGGATAACCAAAGAAATACTAGAATTGATGGAATTACGGAGAATAGCTAAAGTAAACAATAAACCAACTAGTCACAGCCGAAAGACAGTAATTACTACTAAAAATATAAAACACACACACACATCCATATACATCAGTTATAACAAATTAATTAATATTAAATACCTGATATCTTAGCAGTTAATTTACTGTTTAGAACTATTAATAACAAAACGAAAAATTGTAAATATATATATATATATATAGAGAGAGAGAGAAACCATTTTTTCTGAAAAGCTCGAATTCATTAGCCTAATACCGATTGATTGTTGTAGTCACCTTTTTATACATGTATTTATTAATTATTCGTATGTGCTACTAATTTTTATCCCTTCTAGTGCCTGTGTTACTGCTTTTATTTTCAGGCAGTCAAACGCCATTTGGAAATGCACAAAAGCCATGCACATTGAAATTTTATATTCGTTTGTCTAGTTTCCAAATCCTGCCTGTTCATCTGGCTGGCTTGTATCAAGTTTTCCAGTTAACCTAATCGTAATGTAATTATTTCTGCAAATAGTTTATAAATGTTCACATGGTCGATAATTCCTTATTCTTCTTTATCGCCTTTTTTTATATTGTAGTATAACTTCCGTTTTGTTTTTTGTTCTTCTAAACACTTGTTAAATAGCTTTTTGACTCCTAAATCATTTCTCAGTATTTTCATGTTTCTATTCTCCTCGATTGTTTCATTTATTTTCTTTATATTATATTTTCGGATACCTTGTCTAATCTTTTTCTTTATTTGATTTCAGACTCCGCGGCACTACAATTAAAAAAGCATAAAATCCGAATGTAGTCTTCAGATCTAAAAAGAATATTCAAAGTAGATATTGGTAATCATGTTCTTTTTTTAGTCAAAATTTGATTGATATAAAGAAATTCATGCAATTTTTAGGGACCATACGCAAATGATAAGAAAATAGAATTTGTAGCGAAGTGTACGTACGTGTGTGTGCAGATCTCCTGACTACATCGTTGCAATATCCGAAAAAAAAAACACAAAATGGCGGAACTTTCTTATTAGTTAAACTGTCAGTTTTTACCGACGATAAACAGCAAACTTCGTTAAATAATAATATGGAGAAAGAACGGAATATTCGAAATATATAAAGAAACTGACATTGTGCCGAAAATAAATTAAAAAAATAAAAATAAATAAGCGAACCGGAGCACCAAGACTGTTATAGAAACCTACTTGATCATTCTAAAGCTGATCGTCGATGAAGTTCGGTCGTTAGGTTTAGAGCCACACCTCTATTCTTCCAAATTGTCTTGTAACTACAGGAAAGTTTCGTCAGTTGCGTAAATAGATAAATATTGAACAAAATCGACATTTCGTTTATATTTTTCTTTTAAAATCGCGATATATATATATATATAAAGATCCGGAAACGCGAGTATAAAGAATTGTAATGTTTTATTTATTAAAATTCAATAAATTTTTATTATCTAAAATTGCGTATTCTTTGGCGTCACAATAAGTAATTAAAATAACTACCTAATCGTTTCAGTTATTTACCTTACTATTTCACAAAACTTACCTCATACGTATAAAAAATGTTTGCAGCTCAATCGCATCTTCAAAGACCTGCGAATCTGTTCTAGAAAGAAGACGTGCTCTTTCTAAACAAAGAAACATATCATCTTGGAACATATCCAATCTTTTATACTGACCACTATCTAATCGACGTTTTATCAAATCCAATGATAAGGCGCGAACTCTAGAGTACAAGAAAGTTCAATGTTGATTATAAAAGATTTTTCTGTATAACTACAGTGCGGCTCCAAATTTTAGTATAAATTAAACACAGTACGTCTACAAACGAAAGTAACGTTTTTTTTATCGATAATAAAAATATGTTGAATTGTTCGAAGAATATTCAAGAATAAAAACATTAAAAATTATTATAAACAAGTCACGTTGCGCAATTAATGAAGATCCAAATGTGAATTTAAAATAAAATCACTCCACTATACGAAATATGAAAAATTCTTACTTCTTGCCATTGACTTCATCATGCTCAGATAGTTCCGCCATGGAATCCGAAAAACACCTTCCTTCCTCATCTTGATGATTATACACCGCGGTAAACAAAGATGTTAATAGTTCTTGCACAGCTGCTGGAACATCAGGAACTGTGTCCTCGTCTTCTCTTAGCTGAAGTTTAGTTTGTAACGTAACTCTTTGAAGTACCAGAGCATCCTACCATTTATAATACGACAATACAAGATTTATTAATATCGCTGTTGTACAATTAAATATAGAGTATTGATAACAAAAAATTATACTTACAAGAAGAAAAAAACATCATTGAGATTAAAACTTCTAATAATAAATAAATATGTATGATATACATATGTCGTTAGGATAGCCTAGTGGCTATAGAACGAACTTTTATACGGAAGGTACCGGGTTCGAATACGGTCGGCGGCGCAAAAATTATCACAAAAAAATATAAATAATTCTAATATTATCGCGTGGAAGGTAATCCACCACGCACAACACCATATGCGCGCTAGTAATAACATAGTACACGACAAAAACATGAGGGGCTGCACTGTAACAACAAAGCGATTACAATCAGTTCTATCGGGTGTGTATGTCTATCTACGCTAACGGCAATATTATGATTGCCGTATAAGCTACTTACACTGTACAACAAAATATGTATAGCTAAGTAGGACAACACTTAATAAAATAAAATAAGGTATACAAATAATAATGTTCACCGATTAATTATAAGATAATATATCAACAAAGTTGGAAATGATTCAATAACTTTTAATAGTTCAAAAGTACATAGCGAACGAGGATTAAGATCTTTTTTTCGACGTAATCAGCGCGGCCTCAAATACAACTTCAAGAGACATATAAAATAAACAGACTAAAAACGTTTAAAATCTATATTCCTCGATTCAAATAGGTGGGATGTGTGATTTACCTCGTCGGCTTAACCTACACAGTCATCCAGATTTTTGGTTGTTATTGAAACTCCTAAACTTTCGGTTTATATTACTAATAAGTATATGCGTTTAAAAAAAAAATGTGACGCAACTATGAGCCTGGCGACGTTGTTCAAAGGTCGTCAGAGAGATTACTTTCTGCGGCTTCTGATTCATTCGTCGATAATAGAAAATCAATACTGTTACCATTGTTGAAAATGTTCAACCAGTCTATTCGACGTCTTCTGAGAGTTAAGACGTGTTTCTTAAACGACCGTTCGATATGTATGTATGTGTGTGTGTACATATATATAGAAGTGTTTATATTTTGTTTTACTGTCAATTCAAGTATGTATTCCGTTGGACCCAGGATCTGAATTTATTTTCATTTTTGAACAAGGCATCGCAAGAGCCGAACTGCAGTGTAAACATTTCACAATTCCAATTTCTGGAGTTGGCAGCACTTCATCAGGGAGCATGTGGGGAGTTGTCAGATTGAAGATGCCGACATTGAACCACATGTTCTCAATAAAATCACAGCTGCTATTCCACCATTTACTATGTCTGACCAGAATTGGCAACATCTCAGTGGATTAAGTGTCTAATCCAGATTACCTCCAGGCAGGTCATATAGATATCCTCATATTTATCAGAGCACTGTTGATGGTTGTAATATTGTAGATTTCTTTATTGTTGTTGGCTGGCTCCAGGTCGATAAAGAATAATTGAAGCGGCATTTAAGTGGTTTTGTTATTAATTGTAAATATTGGTATAGAGATATTTTTTTATTTTTTTTTTAATATAAAGTAATTTATAATATTGTTCAGCTTTAAGTATGTACATAGAATATATATTATATAGTAATGGCTGACTGTTTGCCGTTAAATATAAGTACACTCGCAAAAGACATCACACACAAGATTGTAATATTTATTTATATATGTATGAATATATAAGCGATATATGTATAGATTAACTGATACATAATTTTCCTGTCATGCGGTCGTTTGCACCTTTATACATACAATTTTCCTGAAATATACGATTATTTTTTTTTTAATATATATAATAATATTAACCGAAATTATAAAATTTTACACACAGAATAAAATTTTTAAAAAAAGAAAACCTTTAGAAAAAATGGAAATAATAAAAGAAAGAGATACAAATTATTTATTAATTTCAATGATAAATTTTTATAAAGAATTAGTTCTAAATAGTATATTGTAAATCTAATCTTTATATTGGACAACTATTTTAAAATTATTTATTTATTTTTGTTTCATTTGTTATTGTGTTTTGGTTTATATATAAATTTTATATTGCTGGTGGTTGATTGTGTTGTTTACCACATTCACTATTAGATTATTTAAAAACACTGTTTTATCACTGATAATTTTTATAAATTATATATCTAAGTAATTTCTTACATTTTATAAATTTGTGTATATTTTTATAATTTATATTTTTTATATTAATTTGGTGATGGCTTAAAGGGTTGTTATTATTTCATAAAGAAAAAAATTTTAGTGATCTTTTTTTGTTAATTTTTTAGTGGATTCTCCTTTACTATTGCAGATACTACTGGAACAACCTGAGTAAAAAAAATATGCACACACTATTCGCAAATAGAATGGAATTCAAAGTCGGTTATTGGTACCACACACGTATGAAAAACCGGTGGATCTGATGACATTGTAAACTTTAATAATGGAAAAGTACAGCATAGAAACAAAGAAGTTTCTATAGACGTTAAAAATCAGTGTATTATATATTTCATTTTGTAAAGAAAATTCAAAACTTCAAATTATAATTCTGGATTAAAATAATATATCTTGTTAAAGTACAAAATGAACGATTATTAATGTACCTTATATATTTGAGAATCCGGTTCGTTGTATTTACAAGCGTTATCGAACATAAGTATGAAATCTGAGAATAACTCGTCCAAATTTTCATAACAATTTCCTTTTAACTTTTGCGATATAATATCCAAATTAATCGGTTTCTTAATCACTTCGTAATAGTCAGGATACTCCTAATTTTAACATATCGATTAAAAAAAAAAATGGAACAGAATACATTACTTATCAAATTAATACAATACAATAAAAACTGTGTATATTTTTACTCGAATGACTTAAAACAAATATTTCCAAATATTATTAACTTACAACTTTCGAAGGTAATTTATTGAAAATTACAGACAGTTGACGGCCCTTTGGATCTTTATAATCTTTAATCGTATTAAATAAAGTTCTCATTTTCATCATAGTTGGTGTCGGAGGATAAGGAGCTTTTTTCGGTTTTATTTGACTCGGTGGAGGACTCTGTCTCATTCTACGAAATAAAAGGAAAAAAATTATAACAAAAACCAGTTAAGTTGATGGATTTAAATTGCAGATTAGTTCAGCAATCACGAAAACCAATGCGTTTCCAACTTCCTTCGCTTATAAGGTATAAAAAATCGCAAAGTTTGACAGTCATTGAAATTTTGGTTTGCTACTGTAGAAGTAAGCACGATTCTCAGAAATTTACAACAAACTATCACACAAAGTTATGTGAGCGAAAATAAAAATGTTAAACGATACAGACATGTTCTGGAAAGATGGAATTTCCATTCCTTATTTATTTCTCCCGTATCACTTTATTCGTTTTTACGGCAGTTTCTAATAAGCGTATTTCTGCTAGTCTATATTGTTGTGATAAATAGTCGCATTCTGCATATATGTGAACAATACATATTTGCAATATCATTCCAAGTATACACGATTTAGAGCTGGACTGGATGTTTTGTCATAATTACAAGGTGAAATAAAGAGCAATAGCGAGTCCTATAGAACAAGTAGAGCGGTTTTAGCGTAAATATTGATACACCTTGACCTCTCGAATTAGTTGGTAGTGTATTTCATCTCAACGAAGATTTTGTGATCAGAAAATAAATGTTGGATGTTGGCAGGGCTGGAGGAAACTAAAACGAGGCCAAATTCTCAGCTAGTTGACATTGATCGTATGAGCTAAATCAGAAAACATGCGGTAAGTTTAACATTTCCTATTCGCCCAGAGAAACCGTAAATTATTCTAAATAAAAAGCAATTCACGTGTTAAAAAGTTTTCTTTAACTGTGATTAAAACTGTGTGAAAAATAAAGCATAACGAATACAAGTTCCCAAAACTTTCAGAATTAGAAATCCGGTTATGTTTATGTTTTGTATAAAACTTTGAAATAGTCTCTATATATGCACATTCAGTTGAAAACAATTTAGTAGGTTAAATTATAAAATAATTATATATGCGATTTATATCTCAAATTATGAATCTTACGGAACAATTTGTATTTATTGTTTTAATATTTATATTAAAAGCATACGAGTTGAGAATGAAAACATATACAACATTAAAATTATATATATATATATATATATGCGCACACAGTATGCAAACCCGCACACACTATATATATATAAATATGCAAGCTCACTCTCTCTCTCTCTCTCTCTCTCTCTCTCTCTCTCTCTATATATATATATATATATATATATATATATATATATATATATATAATGGCGTGTTTAGAGTAAAGAGGCATATTTAAAAATTCAAAATAAAGCAATTAAAGCAATACTAAATACGTTAGCTGAATATATATATATATATACATAGATAGATATAGATACGGCTAAAATGTGTCGTATTATTTAATAATAATCGATCGACGATGTTAATAAAGGCCGAATTTACGATATTTCTGATAGAATAAAATTAACAATAACAATGATAACAGTATTACATGTATATATATGTAGCGTTATATAGTAGTCTGCATTAGAATAAGAAACATCGTACATCTGTTATTGACTATTTGTTACGTATATATTAGATAAACATATAGATAAGGTCTATCTTACATCTGTTATTGACTATTTGTTACGTATATATTAGATAAACATATAGATAAGGTCTATCTTACATCTGTTATTGACTATTTGTTACGTATATATTAGATAAACACATAGATAAGGTCTATCTTACATCTGTTATTGACTATTTGTTACGTATATATTAGATAAACATATAGATAAGATCTATCTTACATCTGTTATTGACTATTTGTTACATATATATTAGATAAACATATAGATAAGGTCTAGCTAGCAGCCACTCTATATAAGGCTTAATATTATTCGTAATTTTCGTCTTCCTCGTTGTTGTCGTCGTCATAATTATTACGAAAAAATTGAAATTATTTTAAGTTCACCGATGAAATAGAGTCGTCGTTACGTCTGATAGAAAAGTTTACAAAAGTCGAATTGTAATTTTAAAATATTAAATTTCTAGTCAAATTCAAGAACAAAATTCTATGGTCGACGTGTATTTAAATGTTCTCTAGAACTGTATTTATAATAACTTACAAGTATAATGTGTCAACAATAATATTATGTTAAAATATGTATAAAATAAATTATTTCATATTGATATTATAACTGAATGTGTGTTTCCTCTCCTTTCTTCTTATGTGTGTTTCCCCTCCTTTCCTTTGTTTATCAATATTCACGTTTTCGTATAGTTTAAAATTTCCTTTGTTTACTATTATTGAATTCCTTAATCTGCTAATTGTAAACAACAGAACGTTCTGGTAAGACAACGTATACCGGGTCCACAATTTACGTTATAAATTAATAATGAACAAATCGTTTCGGAGTATATCTTTCGCGTGAAGCAGATGTAGATCCTATATTGCGCGCATATCGTCATCGGCATCGGTTTCTTCAACTACGGTTTTTTATATGTATATATGTCAAAATTTCTTTTGTAATTTTTATTTATGGCAAAAACAATAATAATAATTAAGAAATTTAAAAGGTTATTTTCTTATTAAATAAGAACACATAGGTTGGCTACCAGAATAATGAACTAGTTATTCACGTGCTCTCTTCTATAAGGTTTTGAATAGCATAACATGAGTGTATATACATACAGAAAGATAGCTAAATAGCATAACTTATTAAGTATATACAACAAAATAGTAATAAAATTATATTCTAATCAAGATAATTTGTATAAATCTTACATTTTAATCGGGGTTTTCCTATCGATTATAGTGTTATTTATGCATTCCGCCAAAAGCCTTTCCAATAATAACGCATCCTCGTATATTAAAGATCCTTCTTCGTTGTATTTACGGCAGTTACGAAACATCAACTAAAATTTAATTTTGAGATAAAATTTATATATATATATATATATATATATATATATATATATATATATATATATATATATATAATCACCCGATGTAGCAATCCATAGGCGGGTTCGCACCTATGGTGTGTGTTTTGCATTCATATAGATTATCGGTCATTCTTTTCATTAAATAAATGGAATGGATCAGCTTGTCAACCCAGCTCAATTGTGGCCTCATTTCTGGGATCTATGATTACATTACGTCCCATAGCAACTTTCTATTTTGGAGCACGTTGCCCATCTAAAGGAGTTTGCAGTTTTCATTTTAGTTACCTGCTGATTTTCGGGGATTCGAATTAAGATTTCCTGGTTTATCCTCTTTCCGTCTAACTTTTACACACACACATATATATATATATATATATATATATATATATATATATATATACATAAACAAATAGGTATTTAAAATTTATCATTTACCAATACTGTATTAAACTATATCATATTTTAGTAAAATTGTATAACTTTCATAAAAATATTGCAACGTCTGGGAATATTGCTTGATTCCCAATACTGGAAGGGGTTATACATTATATAAAAGGTTAATACATGGTTCACGCACAAGGTAACATTTAAAACGCACGCGAAAGAAAAACATTTGGTGCTCAAATCGTAAACTAACTTTGAGCACTTTACGTTTAATCGAACCATGGAAGCTTAGGGAACGTAAGTCGTATTGCTGAAAGCACTGTTTCAGCATACAACTGCACCCAAAATTTTCTATGTCCTATCTGAGATATGCTTGGCGGAAACTAAAGTGAACACTCTTTCATAAAGAATGCAACTTTTCACCATCATTCAATGTCCAGAATACCTTTGTGCTGTTCTCACAAGAAAGACAAATATACTCCCACCCAAACTGTTTAAGGCTAGTAATAATCTTTAATTACATCAAAGACATAAATGTATCTGACACATTATTTCATTTATAATTTACCGTTTACATTACACTTTATGAGTCACTATTAATTAAGGTAATTTCAACACTTCGTATCCGTTAAAATTAATAAAACGATAAATGTTGAACATTTCTTATTCGTTATGATTAATAAAACTGTAAGTGTTGCTACGCATTTATACTGAAAAAAAGTGAGAATTTATAAGTGTTACTGATACCAGCTGAAATGTCTACTGCTGCAGAACCTACCGTCGTAATCCATCTGTATAAATGATGATTTATATAAGAAACCCCGGTGAGATGTTATAATAGAATGCGATTATCAATGGGGGAAATTCTGTAGTTCTCACAGAAGAAGGCTTATTTATACTTTACGAAAGGGATTTCGAAACGCTTAAAAACGGCACGAAAAACTAATCTTAATAAACGTGATTTCGAATGAATTTCACTAAACATATTAACTAATGTAAATCAGATTTATATTCTTACGAATCAACAGTTTCATATGTAGTTATAAGGGTAGAATTTTTGCACTCTGTTAACAATAATGTGCTACTAACGCCACTAAATACGCCTAACACAATCATTCTGTCCAATTTATTTAATAATGTCGTGAATTCTGATCTGTAATTGACCAATATATTAATTTACATCTGATTAGTAATTTATACAGAATTATGAGTATAAGAGAGTTAACACTCAGCGTACGTTATGTAAATAATGTTAATGCACAACTGATAAATGTTAATAAGTTATCGATACATGGCCATCGTGTTAACTAATGCTTTTATACTGCCCTGTTATCCAGAACGAAACATCAAAGTTAAACACTCGTCACGGCACGTCCATATTGTAATTTAGACTGAATGTATTTCTATTTTTATTATTTTCTTAAATCTTAATAATTAACTGACAGGAAAAGCTGTAATGGAATAATATTTTTTGCTTGATTTTAAACTATTATATCTTACAACAAATTGTGTTAAACAAAACTCTACTTTTTCAAGTTTCAATTGCACTAATAATTTAATTAAAATTTTTGAATACAATTAATCGTTTCTAACTCTAACGTCCCAAAATTATGTTTTCCACTTTCTTTCTTCCGAAACCTACAGTTATCATTTCGATGCGTTTCCTTTCTCTAGATGCTTTACCTTCGATTTTATCTTGTAATGCCAAAAAGACGTCGTCTTCTTGTATCTTATGCGCTAGACACTTCTGTTTTCTGTTTAAGATATCTTGCACGATCATTATTGTTTCGAGGATCACATTTCTCCAGTCTTTCTTTATTGGTTCTTTTTCCTATCCACGGTATTCGCCGTATCCTTCGCAAAGTGCAAATTTCAAAAACATTCGAACTTTCTACTTTCAATGTCCATGTTTTGCGTGCATAGTTTAACGCGGATACTAATCTAAATTTTAATTTAGTACTCATTTTCCTATCAATCAGTACGAATGCCATATTTTTAATCACCCGTTTGATCATAACGATTTTTGTGTTAACTTCTGTTACATTTCTTCCATCACTAGTAAGTAGTCTCCCGAAATATCGAAACTGATCTAAAGTTCATACGGTTTTATTTCCTATTTTCAGTACTCCGGCCGGTTTTTTCGTTAATCTGGTGAATTTCGACACTTCAGTTTTGTTAATTTTTATGCCCACAGCCCATTTTTCCATGATTTATTCAATGTATTTAGTATCGGTTGTATTTGTTTCATTGAGTAAAACTTTGTCGTCTACGTAACTTATACAATTAATTATTCTGCTATTTATTTTGAAACCTAAATGATTTGTAAACAACAACAAAAATGAATAAAAGTCACTAAAATTTTCTTTATCGAAAAATCACAAACCTTTTACGCTGTTAAGCCATTTTCAAGTGAACATAAAGATAGCATAAAAATATATACAATTTATGAAAATATAAAAAATATTAATTTAAATATAAAATGTAAAAAAAATTATTAAAGTGAAATAACAATATTTATAAAATAATTTGATAGTAATTTGTGATTTTTCATAAAGAAAATTTTTCCTTTATTTTTTTTTTTCTTTGGGTTAAAGGATTCCATTGACGAACGCTATTCTGTATCTTGCATCTCTTTGTTGAATACTTATCGTCTAACTTTACGTTTGCAGTTTATTTCTAATATACATTGTAATAATTAGTAGCAAGTTCCCGTTGTCTATGTTGTATTTTTCAGTGTCTGAAATAGTTTGACGTGATCCACTCTATCAAACGTCCTCTCGTAATCTGTGAAATAAGTTATCACATCTCTTTTAATATTTAAAGCCCTTTGAACTATTAACTTGAGAAGGGCTATGGCATCTCTTGTTAACAATATAAATTCATAATTTATAAATTCACAAAATGCTTTACCGACTCAAATTTTAAAATTAATTAATGAATCATAAAAAATCCTAACTCGCTTCGATCACACATTTTATGATTTTAATTCATTACAACCTTGGTATATCGAAACAGAGAAAATACAATCAATTATAAGACATGATCAGTATTATGTAATTGTCAGATACTGAATATATGCGTACGTTGACAATTCTTTTACCAAATGTTGTAAAAATCTGACATAAACTCTAAAAAAGCTTATCATTTACTCAAACCCTTTCAGTTACACATCAGTTTTTTTTTTTGTTTACAAAAAATTATATTTAAACAAATATTTAAAGGAATCAAAAACTTTTTGTACTTTATATTGCTTCTTAGATAACTCAATGTAAAATGTTTCTCACGTAATAAAGTATTTTAAGAATTAAAACTTTCTATGTCAGCTAAATATTATTATTATGAAAAAATAGACAATTCCATACAGGAAATGATGTGAGTGAAAAGGTCAACGTGAAACAACTTAATATAATAATAATATAATTTAAAAATAAAAAATAAACAATAACGTACCTTGAAATCCTTTAAAAAATCTTCTTCCGAATTATACTTATCGTTTTTAATGTTGTTCACAATAGTAATAACATCAACAGGATCTGTTATTATTTTATAGTAATCCGGATAAGTTCGCTTAGACGGTTTTTCCATAAACATTAGTAACGGTTTTCTACCGACTTCCGTCTAGAATCAATCAACGTTATTAATTCGTAACTGTGAATAATATTCGATAAAACTAAACATGCTTTATGCATCGGAGCATGTAATTTACTTACGGAATAATCCATCAAACATTTACATATTGAACTGAGTCTTTTTTTCAATGGCTGTCGGCTGCGCAAACCTGACTTCAACGCTTTTTTCATATTATCATCGGTCATCTCATCTTCACTATCTGAACACTAACAACATCGTAAATTAGGATAAGAGCATATTTTAATGCAATAAAATAACGCGATTTTTTACTACAAATTTAAACTTTAATGTTGCAACATGAATACCATAAATTCTAATCGTTTGAAGTCTATTTTTTTAAGTAGATCTCAAGTTCTTATAAAAATCAGATTAATTACTAAAGCAATATAATTTAATAATGTTTATTTTTTAAGTAACAAGGAATTCAAATAAACTCAGTTTACCGTATATATATATATATATATATATATATATATATATATTTCTATATTTCTTCCAAATATCTTTACTGGACATACTTATTTTAAGTTTTCACGGGGTTGTGGTTAGCAGTTTCTAATATAATTTGTTTGTTTGTTATCCTGATAAATCTTCCTTTATAAACGAATCAAATTGTCGAATAAATGAGTTTATCATGCCACGGCCGAACACTCCTCTTGAAAAATGACAGACTCACATGTTAACTAAACAAAATCTAATAACAATCACAAAAGCAGCGACAAAAATTAAGGTGACTGATATAGGAATTCAAGAAGAATTATATGATCTAATAAAAAGATGTTACGAGCAGGGTAAATTACCAGATTTTAAAACCAATGCAGCGATACTAATACCGCAAAAGATTAATACAAAAGAAAGCACAGAATACAGAACTATAAGCTTAATATCACATACATAAAAAATAATAAAAAAAATTATAATGAAAAGATAAGACAAAAGATAGAGGAATCATTAAATAACGACCAGTTTAGTTTTAGAAGAGAAAATGGCACCAGAGAAGCTATACTGGCATTGAGATAATGTATTGAAAAAAAAACTTGAATTGAAGAATTATATATAGCCTTTATTGATATAGAGAAGGCATTTGACCACGTAACGTGGGTAGCACTATTCTCAAAATTAGAAGAAACAGAATTAGACTATAGGAGCAGAAAAATAATATGGGAATTATATAAAGAATAAACCGCAGAAATAAGAATTGGCGATTCAAGATAAAATGCAAAAATACAAAGAGGAGTAAGGCAGGGCTGTCCATTATCGCCCATGCTCTTTAATTTGATAATAGAAGATCCAATTAATAGGATGGAAGAGAACACTAAAGGAGTAAAAATAAATGGAGTAGAAGTACATTGCATAAGATTTTTCGAATGATATTACTTAATAGCGGAGAAAATGGACAACAGCTCTAACAAGTATCAATATTACAAAAATTTTTAGAAGAAATAAAATTAAAAATGAATCAACTAAACTCTAGAACAAGTAACATACTTTAAATATCTTGGAAGTACAGTAACACATAAAGGTAGAAGTGATATCGAAATAAAATCAAATCGCCAAACAAGCTTTCGACAAACATATCAAATTACTCATAAGGAAAAGATTAATGAAAACGTATATATGGAACATTTTGTTATACGGTTCGAAAACATGGGTAATAACAAAAAATCTTAAGAACCGTTTGGAAGCCTTCGAAATGTGGTGTTGGCGCCGTTTAATGCACACCTCATGAACACAGAAGAAAACAAATGTGGAAATACTACAAATGGTAGAAGAAGAAAGGAAGCTGTTAAAAACAACGGAACAAAGAAGAAATCGATTTTTGGGACACATGCTACGCCACAACACCTTCATGACTCTGAAGGGAAATTAAAAGGGAAGAGGAAGAGGGGAAGATCTCGAGCCACATGGATACAGATAAAAAAAGAAACGCAAATGAATTATCAAGATATTAAGAACGCAGGTCAAGATAGACAAATATGGAAAAGAATAATGGGTTAAGCTACAAAAACAAGAGCAATGCTCTTAATAGCAACGATGATGACGAGTTTCAGTCATACTACTAATTTATCCTTTGATCGTATACCCGGTACTGCCGTAGTACAGTTCACATTACAAAATTATATCACAATTATGAACGCATAGAGAATAATGTAAGCCAAAAATTAGACTAGACATTAAACCTGTAGTGGAGAATTTTACTACTCCGGCATCATTTACATGAAAAGTCTACCAATTATGTAATAAACCTCGATAAAACACTTTTATCTTGAGTCATGCGATCAAAAAGAAATGGCAATGTAGTCGTTAGCCCCTCGTTAACGCATCACCTTACTATCTAAACTCAAAAATTACATTAAACGAATACAAAAACAAAAATTCTAGCTTATAAACTGTACACATTACATAATAATAATAAATCTTTATGGTATAAAGCTAAAAAGCAAGATCAGCTGAGAACTTTTTAACTTACTCGGCAAAAATGGATAAATATGAAGATAATCACTTGTCTACGGTCTCTTTTTTCTCATTTTACATCAAATGTGTGTAAAGTCTTGAACGAACATTTACAGTTCCAAAACAAGAAATTCTCCTCGCCTAAAAAGATACATGAGCACCTGGATCCCATAAGATTAATTCGGAAATTACCGAACAAAGCAATCGTTCTCCCATGTTATATATTCAACAGCACATTTAGGATTGAATAGTTTCAAAATATGTAGAAAAAACAAATATGATACAGATGTATCTTTCTACCAATCAATTAATTTACTATGTTCTCTCTTAAAAATTTTAGAAAAACTTTTGTCATCTTTATTAGAAGCTATGGTTAAGGACGACAGCGGTGCAAATGATATAGAAAAAATATATACCGGCATTAACAGAGCTATCAAGGTATTAGCTGAAAAAATAATCGGTAAAATTGGACAAGTTAAACGCAAGTTATGGATTATTGAAGAAATACTACAAACAATGGATGAGAAAAGAAAATACAAAAATGATACGAGTAAGAGAGGAAGATTAAAATACAAGTCCTTGAAAAAACAGATTAATAGAGATTGTAAAAAAGCTAAAATAGAATGGTGGAACATACAGTGCCAAAAACTTGAGAAACTGGGAAGACAAGGAAGGCAGGACTTGGTATATAAAAAAGTAAAAGAGCTGACGAAGAAATATAAAGATATCAAAACAACAGCAATAAAAAATAATAATGATAATGAAATTTTAATGGACAAAAAGAAAGTCTGGCAGGCATATGTTGAAAAATTGTATGAAAAAAAATCTTAATTGAAGTGGTTCCCAAAAGAAGTAGGCGGTCAGTTAGATGACGATGTAATGAGACATGAATTTGACGTTACTCTCCAAATGCTAAGAAATAATAAAACACCGGGTATTGATAATATACCCGCAAAATTGATAAAAAACAGCGGGAAAAAGTTAAAAGATGAACTTTTTAAATTAGCTTCGGAGATATACAGGCAGTCCAAATGGCCAGATGATCACTGCACAACAGTAATAGTACCAATAGCGAAAAAATCAGCCGCAAATAAATGTGAAGATTTTAGAACAATAAGCCTAATTCCGCATGCTTCAAAAATAATGTTGCAAATAATCAAAAAACGATTGGAACGATATATAGAGATATATCTAAATAAATTTCAGTTTGGATTTCGTAAACACAAGGCTCCACGGGATGCAATAGGTGCATTGCGGAATATTGGAGAGCGAATGATGAGCGTAAATCGTAATATTTACATATACTTCATTGATTACTGTAAAGCATTTGATAAAGTGCGTTGGAATAAGCTTTTCCCGTTGTTTGAGGAAATAGGGTGTCCTGAACGCATACTCAGGCTTATATATAATCTTTATGAACGACAAAAAGCGGTAATTAAAATTAATGATGATTTATCAGACCCATCAAATGTAAATAAAGGAGTAAGGCAAGGATGTTTGTTGTCATCGTATCTTTTCAACGTGTACTTAGAGTTAATAGTTAATGAAGCGTTGGAACACACAAACTATGCAATAAACATAGGAGGAGAAAAATTTAAAACAATAAAATTTGCGGATGACCAGGTGATCAGGATCTTCTCATATGCTCCAAAAGATGATAAACCGTTTAAATAAAGTAGGCAAGGTATTTGGTATGGAAATCAATGTAAATAAAACAAAAATAATGAAGATTGGAAGAAAATCACGACCATTTCTTATAAAAATTGATGGAAAAAATATTGAACAAGTACAGAAGTTTAAATATCTCAGCCAGATTATAATGGAAGATCTGTATTGTGATGATGAAATTAGCTATCGGATTATGAGAAGCAAAGCATATTAAGACAAAAGTCAATGCTGATGAATCTTCGACAATGGATATTGAAGATGTATGTGTGGTCCGTAGCCCTTTATGGTACTGAAACCTGGACGTTAAATAAACGGAATATTGAAAAATTTTACAAGCATTCGAAATGTAGGTTTGGAGGAAAATGGAGCGGATAAGCTGGGTAGAAAAAGTAAAAAATAAACAATTGCTCCCGCAAATTGAAGAGAAAAGGTCATTAATCAATCTAATAAGGAAAACACGGATAACTTGGATTGGCCATGTACTTCGACATGGCGGATTACTGCGAGAAATATTTGAAGGGAAAATCCAAGGAAAAAGAATCCGTGGAAGACCGGGAAATACGTTTGTAACAACTTTACTAGAAGACACCGGGTTAGAAAATTACACCGAATTAAAAAGAACTGCAGAAAACTGGAATGTTGGAGAACTATTGTCATGGCGTTAAAGACTGCACTAAAATGACGATGATCAAATATTGAATAACCATCACAAAATTCCGGTTTCAGCGCTTAACCACTGAACAATATCATACATTATTTGACGCTATCTGTGCAACATTTGAAAATGATGAAGTATGTGCCGCAAACTTTCTCGACTTGGCACAAACCTTCGACAAATAATGAAATTCTAGATTATTGTATAAATGCAAACAATCCCTTCCTTCACACTTACATACACTCTTAACATCATACTTGAATGAAAGAACTTTTGTTAGTTAATGATTCGATTTTTGAAGAACGTCTCATTCAGTTATCTGTATGATGTTATACATTATAAAACTGACATACTTACAGATATAATTAGATTATTCTTACCGTATTTACTGAAGACATAAGTATACTTACATCCAACTAAGAATATGTTATAACCCCAGTACAATAATGTAAATCAAATATCAAATTGAGCACAACTTCAACGTATAAGATTCAACACACCAAAATGTCAGCATATCACATTCACAAATTGAAATAACGGTAACCCAGAAAGTTGACCTAATCTATTATCTAGACATGCATATGGACAGCTGATGTCATCTCATTACAACTAAATGTCAATTTTTTTCAATCCTAGTCTTCTATCTCAACAGAGTAATCATATTGAGAGTACCATATCGCCTACCTGCTCTTAAAACAAACTGTCATCATTACTTATCATTTTTTGCGCAATATAAAAAGAAAGTAACCTTTAGTTCCTGAAATGAGCATTATCTCGTTACAAACAAAATTAAATATCTCCTTCGAAATTCCTAGATAACCATTAAATTAAATAATTTTAGTTCCGAAATTAACATAATCTCTTTATAAACAAAATTAAACCTTTTTCAAACTAGATGCACCAGTTACAATGTCTTACATTTATAACAATAAAATTGCACAATGACGTGAACATAGCAAAAAAATGTAGATAGCACAAGTTACAAATTGTCGAAAAATAATAAACTTTGTAGAATAATTACTTCAAAAATATACAAAAAATAATAATTTATGGTATTATAAACTAATATAATTCAATAAAACCTATACATACCGAAAGATGTGAATCTAACAATTCGTGAACTTTATCTTGCATAACTTTCTGCAATATTACTACATCCTGTGTAAAATATATTTATATATATTTATTTATATATGTAAATTAAATACGAAAAATAGTAAGGATAGTAATTTTAAGCCTAGTACATAATAAAACTATATAAATAAACAATATACTGAATTTTACTTTGTATAATTTGGTATCCGGTTTATTGTACTTCTTTGTATTTTCAAATAAAATATTCAAATCTCCGGCTACTTCAATCACAGTTCCATAATTACCATTCTAAAAACAGGCAAAAAATGTTAGCTTAAAATTATCTACTTTGCATGTTACACAAGTCCACGTAAGAATGTCAAATGATAACGTTTGTAATCTTTTTGATATGTTTGTAAAGTTTTTCACTTAACACTCATAATATTTCGGAACATTTTTTAATGTCAATTTCACCAGAAATATCATTTACTAATATTAAAACTCATTATATACAGATGGCAGTTTCCAAAATTGCCAGTTCAAGTCGTTTCACAAAGTTTTTGGTAACTATTTAATAACCGATTTGAAATAACTTCCAGCTTTTTCCGAATATTTACGATTTTTTCGGTGTAAACCATGTTAATTTTTTTATTACGTAACGTTTCAAAACCAATTATAGTTTTCATTTTCAAACTGAGAACGTTTGTGAATACATATTTATACAATTACGTTTAAAAGAACGTAATTTAGATTTAATGTTGTCTAGATTTCTCGAGAAACAAGTGTCCCATACATCCGTTTGTCAACATTTTTTTCATCATTATTCTGTGGGAGACTGAAGTTATTTACTAAATTAGCAGTTGTTTTTATTTTAACTTTTTTCTCTCTCTCTCTCTCTCGGTACTTAGCTGGTACTCATCCTAGTTGCAATATTTTGATACTTAAAAATTTCAATTGCTTCTCGAATACAATTCTGAAGCTATATTTATCCATTTTAGACAAGATTTCAAAATCATTATTGTATTCCGTGGTTGCCAGGACACTGATGCGAAATCACTGTAGACGTACCTTCTCTCTGATCTTTACAGCTCGCTTTGTGTTCTTTTCAACTAATTTTATATACACCCGCGACATACCCTTTGGGGAGTTGATCCTTGACGCTTCGTAAATATTGACCAGTGTTTGGCACGTGTAAAAAAATAAAACATTGATGATGCACAGAATGGATTTAAAAAGAAACCATAAACGAGGGACGCAATTGCAGCATTACGAATCCTTAGAGAAAGAATCACAAATAGTACAATATATGTATGCTACGTTGATTATCTTAAAGCATTCTACAGAATAGAATGAAACCAACTGTTCAAAACGTTGAAAATAGTAAACATACCGGATAAACTGATTGTATTGATACAAAAGTTATACGAGAACTAAACGGCGGCGGTAAATTGTAGAAATAAATTATCTACGACAACAAAAATTTCCAAAAAAGTTCGTCAATCACCCGCACTATTCAATATTTACCCAGAATTCATATTAAACGTACATTAGAAAAAATTCAAGAAGGCGTAAAAGTAGGGTGACCATGTATAAAAATTATAAAATTCTCATACGATCAAGCATTAATCGCAGACGAGAAAAGATTATTAACAATGATACAAAAGTTAAACTGCATAGCACGCAAAAATGGAATAGAAATAAATATTTAAAAACAAAGATAATGTTCATCAGCAAAACACCAGAATAAATGAATATATCAATCAATTGAAAAAATCCCTAGAACAAATTGATTCCTTCAAATATTTAGGACACATCATAACAGAAAACGTAGAAAACGTATATTGTAGCAAAGAGATCCGGTGAATGGGTAAAGCTTTTGAAAAACACGGAGTTAGCGAAGCATGTTAAAAATTTCGTGAGTTTATCAAATTACAAACGAAGTTTTTAACTGAGTGCAAGAGGAAAGGTCGCTCTTGAAAACGATTTAAGAAAATACTGAAATAGATATGGCACGTGTAAAGACACGATGGCATATTAAAAGATATTATAGAAGAAAAAATACTCACGTGCAAGTCGAAAGGAATACCAATACAGATATAGACACAATCAAGAAAGAAACGAAAACCGAGAGCCACGTAAAAATTGAAAAAGTTAACAGCAAACCCAAAAAAATGGAGGCCTCGGATGATAGTGACGAGCTAGTACAAGGAACGATACTTTCTTATTTTTTAGATTTTTTTTTTATTTGTAATTAATTAAAAGTACAAGACGACCATAGTAGAGGAAACGTAAATTTTATTTTTATAGTTAACACTATTGCGTATCACATATAACTAACAAATTTGTTTTTTTTTTTAAAGTATTTTCGCATATATATATATATATATATATATATATATATATATATATATATATATATATATCTATATATATCAAGTTTTTATTTATTATCAATTTGTGAGTAAAATTTGATTCACTAATCACTTTGCTTCTAAATTTATTTTTCTTCTTATCTCATAATCGTCGGGTGATAAATAAAAAAAAATCTCGTTTCAATTTCGTTAACCAGTCTATGACTCCGTCTCTTAAATCACTTCATCTTTCAACGTTAAGTGACAAATTCATTACAGTCATCCAGCATATATTACTGTCTGTTTATGATTTCCGTACTTGAATGGAGTTGACGTCGCCATACCCAATAAACACATATTCTTTTCCAGTTCTAATTCTATAAAGTTTTACACTCTATCCTAGGTAAGTCTATTTACGGAACTTCTTTCCTCAACCACTAAATGGGAATTTTTTATATATCTTCAAGTCCATTCTCATGTCGTTTTCCATTTACGAGAATCTTTAAAGTCTTAAAATAATAAAAAATCAATTGAAAATTAGTTAAATCACTAATATTTATTTTCTTAAAGAAAACACAAAGCTTTTCGGCATTTACGCCATTATCAAGTGAACCATATTAAAACATCAAAATTTTAAAAATATAAATTAAATATAATTACTTAAAAATATGCGATGGTGATTGTGAAAATATGATCCAAAGATGGTGTCTGCTTCTGTTCTATCTATTTTTTGATTTGTTGAAATTTAATATGAATATATTTGTTTATTAATTTTGTTTTTTTTTTATATTAATTTTTTCTTCAATACTATTTTCCGGATTCTGTAAAAGTTGTGTACTGGTGGAATTTTAAATTTTTCATCAACTGTTGCGATGTATGATGTCCAAAAGTAAAATATAAAATATAAAAATATACGAACGCAAAAATTTTTTTAAAAAAACACAATTTTACAAGTAAAATGAAAATAAATATTAAAAATCTTTTGATGTTTTAAAATGGTTCACTTGATAATGGCGTAAATGCCGAAAAGCTTTGTGTTTTCTTTAAGAAAATAAATATTAGTGATTTAACTAATTTTCAATTGATTTTTTATTAAAAAAATCACTACATTCCACATTATAAAAAACTTAAAATAATAATTTATGTAATGTCCAAGGTGATTTTAAGTATTGATGGCGGTGCGAACTTTATTTTTATAACGTGACAGCTATTGCACGAAACTAATGGATAGTATTTAGCTGGCAAATATACAAACGCGTGAGTAAATATTCTGACGGTTCTTGAACCGGCGCCCTAAAACTAAAACCTACAAGTCTTCTAGTAAGATTTATACGCATTTTTAACTTTTTGAATAAACAAGCTAGGTGCTCGTTACATGATAATGTGCGGTCTAATGTCACACCCAGATATTTTGGTATTCTGTGTCTGTTAGTTCTACTCCTTCGAATTTCACTGTAAGTTCGATTTTTACCATCCAGCTGTTGAGATGGAAAAGCGCTGTCTCTGTTTCGCGCGGATTCGGCAGCAATTTCCATTTACGCACGTATTCACTCCTGTGTTAGGTCATTTTCCAGAATTGATATGCAATTCTGTATATGTTTCTCTTGCACGGTCATGACTATGTCGCTTGCATACCGGAACTTAATCCAAAGTTAAGCAATGGTACGCGATTGGTGATAAAAAAATCATGCCGATGTTCTTGAAGCTACAATTTTTAAAGGCAAGTTTTAAGATGAAGGTATTCTTTTACCACTGATTACAATGATATTTCCGACTCGACAATTCCATTCATTGCCTGCTATTCCAAATCCGCTTAGCATTCTCAACCCTATCACGTCACAAAAAATATATCTATTTGTAAAAAATGTTAGTACACTTAAAGACTTCATAGACACACTGTATTTTTACACGCGCAGTTAATTGTACATAAGAATACATAAAACGTATCTGACAGACATATGAAATTCCAACTACAGACGTAAATGCATTCGTAAATGCATTATATCGTTGTACGTAAATAATTATTAATCTCTAGATCTCCATGTATAGTTCCGGTTTTACCCCTCGGCAGATACCCTTTAATATTTCAATTAACATTTGTAACTCACATGTTTAGTATAAAGTACTATGCGTATTTATGTGTGGTAGTATAATTGCTGGTGTTCATTTTGTGTGATTATATATTATTGTAGAATGTGATGTGTGTAATCCGCGGGTTGTGTTCTTATGATTAGTGTGTGTCTTGTGTTGTGTGGATACCATACTTAAGGAATTCTACGGGACGAGTAACCAACAGAGGCATGTTGTCGTTTATTAACAAAATATACAATCGCACATATTAAATATTCTGATACTTATAGTAAATAAATAATTATCTTACACCTTCGCACTAACAATTGATTTTCCTTACCATTTACATGCAGATGGTACCCGATCACGAGTCCCCGGTATTATCATTATTATATATACTTCATTATAATACTTACGTTCAATTTTTTATTAATCTGCAGCAATGATATCGGATTTTTAATTTCATGGTAATAACTAGGATAATATCGTTTCGAAGGTAATTTCATAAATGATTCGCTTAAGACAATTCCTATAATTATAAAATGTAAATGTAATTATTAAACCCCAAATGTAAAACCTAGTTACGAAAATAATATTTAAAGTAAAAATAAAATAAAAACATGAGATTAAAATTATTATGAATCATGAGTAATGAAAAGGAATAAGATCAGAATTTTAATAAATAAACTTGATAAAGTTCTACAAATCTACAACAACATTAAATTTTTTTTTAATTTTTTATAATGTGGAATGTAGTGATTTTTTATAAACTAACATTTATTTTCTTGTGAAAAACACGAAAGCTTTTCGGCATTTACGCCATTATCAAGTGATAATAAATTTTTTTTTAAATCATAATTTTATTTCAAATAGTTATTTTTCATTTATACTTAAAAAAATGTATTTTTAAAAAAAAAATGTGTTTGTATATTTTTATATTTTTATATTTTATATTTTACTTTTGGATATCATACATTGCGACAGTATGTGAAAATTTAAAATTCCATCAGTATACAACTTTTGCAGAATCCAGAAAACAATATCGAAAAATAAATAAAAAAACAAAATCAAGTAAACAAATATATTGATGTTAATATATTCAATTTCAACAATTCAAAAAATAAATTAATAACGGAACAGACAAGAAGAATAACATTTTATGGAATATAGTTTCACAGTCACCATCAGATGTTTTTAAGTAATTATTTTTAATTTATACTTGTAAAATTATGATTTTTTAAAATTTGTTATCACTTGATAATGGCGTAAATGCCGAAAAGCTTTGTGTTTTTCACAAGAAAATAAATATTAGTGATTTAACTAATTTTTCAACTGACCATTAAATTTGCACACAATTATATCCTCCAATGTCTATTATCGTATCACCTAATTATCAACAGAAATTGTAAAATAATATTCACATTCACTGAACTGCGCTTTTTCCTGAAAAGGAGTACCTGAGATGAATACGCTTGAATTAATTGATCCAGTAAAATGTTAATGACCGCAGTTGTGAATTCCCAAAATGTGGACAGTTTTGTACTCCCATAAGATGTTTAGAAATTCTGTATATTCGAATCAAACTATACTAGTCCTTCACTACGTTCTTACAATTTTCAGACGGAAATTGTTTATAGATAACGATTTTATTTTTCAAATGATAATTTTGTATAGTAATCTATTTTGAAAACAAATCTGACGAATTAGTCATTCATTTGGTATTACACAAAACTGTCGTTAAATAAAAAATACAGAAGTAAAAATTTATACGTAAATGAGATATCTGATATATTAAACGAAGAGAATAGAGATTAGAACACCCTATCATCGAGTAAATAATACAAAATTATGAAATTATAAAACGAAAAGAGTAACTATCAACATAAATAAAAACAGAACATAGAAAATGACTTTCAGATATGTATTCTACTACCATAAGATCGGAAAATAATTGTACAAAAATATTACGACCCACTAAAGTAAATCACGTTTAAAAAAATTTTTAAAGCCATCAATAACAACAATTCTGAAAATATAAAAAAAAAATGTGAAATTTTTTAATAAACCTCGACGATGGTAAATTTTGGAATATCCAAAATAACGATGTTATCAAAAAAAATTTTTTGTGCAATTATATACATACATATATATATATATAAATATTAAAGCGGTTATATATGCACATGCTTTACATAATATACATAGTACAATACTGCAAGACCACCTACCGAAAAAGATTGAAAATAAAAACAACTTTACTCACTGACCTTCGTGCTCGTATGTTCTGACTGCATTATAAAGTTGCCATCTTGGATTATCTGGATCATCTGGCTGTTCTGCAGATGCATCCTCCTCTCCATCTGAAGAATTTTCACTTTCACTTTTCAAAGCTGCTGTTATTGCAGATAACGATTGAACAGCTCCTTTCATCCGTTTATTTCTTTCGTGTCATAAAGTAAAATATATTAAACGTAATTTTATTTAACTAGCACGTACATAAAAAAAAAAACAATTATTCCTTTAAGATTCCATAATAAACAATTGTTATGTACTCGCATGATCTGAACTAGGTCTTGTTTCAAAGCGTTAATTCACTTCTTAAACTATTCCAAGTATTCTAACAATTACACCTTAAGTAATTTCCGCATTTCGTTTTTATGCGAATTCCATAAACGAGGACTCTTCTCTTTCTGTAGTGAATATTAGTTCATCGAGCTTTCGCAGAGGGATATGTCTGAATAACATCCTTGTTTCAGTCAATCTTTTATATTCAAATAACGGATGTCGACCGTCATTAACAAATTTATAGTTCATATTTTGCAGGCACCTCCCGTCGAACTTCTGGAAGACATACTGCTAAGTTCTTGAAGTTTGGGTTCTGTACGTCTTTCGAGCAACATCAATATTTTTTTCCATACGACGAGAGGCTTCATACCGAGCAGGGATATTCATAAATAGAATAACAAGTGCTAGGGAAGAAACTTTACTGTACTTCAGAGTGATGACCTCCCATTTAATTTGCAGTCTCCGGCTCTGTCAGCTAATTTTTCATACATTTGACATCGGTTGATTTAGCTCATAACACGTGTTAGTTCATTAATACCTCGATTTAAGTTTCCACAATTTTAAAAGTGTTATTGCTAGATCATTAAGGCCAGGTCATCTACGTACAAAAAATAGATTGTTATTAAATATTAACCGATGGTTTACATATATATTAAATAATATCGATGATAAGACACCACTCACAAGCACACCGTTTTTCTGATAATTTTAAAGTTAAAGTAATCAATAGATCAAATGATTTCAGAGAACGTATTACAAGCACATTTTAACAAATCACATTTATATATATATATATTACCTGATTCTTTCGCTCTTCTTTTCAATGTTACTTTTGCTATGTTCTATTTCTATCTTTCTACATGTAATTATTCTTTTAAGAGCTTTTGCATCTTTATAAATCTGAGATCCAGGCTCGTTAAAAATACAAGCATTCTTCGTCATTTGCAACAAATCGATTTCCATTTCATTTAAATTAGTATACTTTCCATCTTGTATTTTCCTAGCAATACATCTCAGATCAATAGGATTCTCTATCACGTTATAATATTCCGGATAACGCTGAAAATAATAATTTACATAAATATTAATAGGCAAACATGTAAAAATTTATAAACCACATTTCCCAATACACAAATTAAGAAATACACACAAGATCACATTTACTCATTCAATGAAATAAAAATAATTTCATATAATAAAAAAATTAATGAAACAATACAAATTATCAAACTATGAATATAAAGTGGAAGAAATAAGGAAGTTATAGTTCAAGTAAATGTAAATGATAAACAAGTTATAAATAGAATAAGATTTAGAAAACATTTTCTCAATACATTTGAGAGTCTAAAAAAGAAATCCTAAAGAAATAATAATAAAAAAAAAGCAATTCAAAAGATTGCAATTTCTGATACTACTGGCAACAATAAGTTATGTAGTTTTAATAAGATTAGACATAATTAAGAAAAGTTATACGAATATTGTGATCAACATACTTGACCATCTGAAAAAAAAATGGAGACGAAATTTAGACATATTTTACATAATATACACGAATGGCCCGAAAAATTTAATTAGATACAGTAAAATATTACATTTCCAATGATCAAGTAATAGTGGAGGTTCGTTGGAAATGTCATAGAAATATTTAATATTAATATAAATAAATAAGTTCATAATAATAATGTGACAATATTAAAACTAAACCAATATTTTTACTTTAAAAAGAACGAAATTACGTGCACTATATTATATATAATATAATAAAAGATGTACAAAGAAATCCAAAAACAGAAAAATATGTCTTGATTTATTATATCCCGTAAATTTGAAAATAACTCACAGTAAATATTATCATCCGAGGAATAACAAAACCAAATAAACCAATACAAAATTCTTTCTGTTTATGAACAAATTAAAATAACAATTCTAAGAAAAAAAGTTTTAATATTATAGGGTTGTTTTTCTTTGAAGCTTCATAATATTTAGTGATCAAAATTATTTTTAATTAATAAAAGTAATTAATACGGTGACCGAAGAAACGCTAATTTAAGAATTTAAGGTATAGAAACACAACACTACGAAACCTAAAAAAGTAGCAGGATAAAGAAAAAGAAGAATAAACGAATAAACTAACAACTACAGCATAAATTATGTTAAAACTAGAATATATTTAAACGGTCATAAACGCACAGTTATACGACGTATTCATCATAATCGTAATCGCTTCCCCTTTACAGGAGATTGCGTACATCCTTTTTCATATGCGATGATTTCTGGCGTCTTTAATGATCTCCGTCAGAATTCCAGTGGATTTGCCGTCATCAACTCCATCCGCTTTCCCTGTATTTTTCCTTGTGCCGCCAGCAGAAAAATTCCACCATGGATTTTATGTGCTATTTATTTTCTTTTTCTGTTCTTAACATCATCTACAATGTTTTTCCGTTTTTCTCCTATTTTGGATAAAACTGCCACATTGGTTATGTAATCTTGCCATGAAATCCAGAGCAGTCTTCGGTAACACCACATCTCAAAAGCAGAAAGTTTCCCTTCGCATTTCGCACTCATGGTACACGTTTCGTAGGCATATTTCTAGAACGGACCATACATAGCATCTCATTATTCGTTTTCGTAGTGTGAGGTTCATCGTTCGATTTCCAAGTACTTTGCTTAGGTTACTGAAGGCCTTTTTCTTCCTTGTGGTCTCGACCATCGTTATTTATCAGCGTGCCAAATCTGAATTCATTTACATTTCCAATTTCATGTGGTCCGATTTTGATAACCTTCGTGTTGTCGTTCTTTGTAAATTGCATCGCTTTTGTTTTACCTACATTGATATTCATTCCGTATCTCAAGCCAGCGCTTTTTATTCCGTCGATCATCTTCTGCATTTGCGTTTTTGTTTCAGAAATTATTACCTTGTCGTCTGCGTAATTAATTTCATTTATTCGTTCCCCATTGATCTTCAATCCCATTTTTCCAATTCGCGCTTCTTCCATCATTTCGTCTGCATATATGTTGAACAGCCTTAGCCACAGAGGATTACGTGATTCCTTTCTGTATATCGCACTTATTCTTTGAGTACACCGTTCCGATCTTTATATTAGCGTTTTGACTCCAGTACAGATTATTGATAACTTTTAGGCCCTTATCATCGATATTGTATTTCTTTAGGATTCACATCAATTTCTCGTGATTGACACGATCAAAGCTTTTCATAATCAATGAAGCGCATAATGAATTCCCTATTAGCATTTAATATCCTTTGGATGATTACTTTCAGAAGGGCTATTGCATGTCTCGTTCATTTTTTTTTTTTTTGCTACGAATCCATACTGGATTTCACTTACCAGTCACATAACCGATGACAGTATGTATTAATTGTACAACGAGAATAAGATATATATTAAGAACGCATTAACAGTACAACATCCTCAAAACGTTGAACATATAACAAAGAAGTTTAATTAAAATCCCACTACAAAAATCATCAATTTCTGTTACGATGTCACGATAATCGTATTTAAAATTAGAGCGTTAATAATTTACATAAATTCTTATAATCCAATAATCATTTTAAAATGTCGAATAACTTAATAATAAAAAATACGTAATAACCTGTCGATTATTATTTTTTTTTAATTTATGAACCAAACTGCAGAACGTGTAATGTTCCCTTACTAATATAAGAAAATAAAAAAAAAAAAAAGGAAGTAGTTGAAAAGATTTCAAACAAATATTTTTACTGCTAAGAACCCGCTGAATATGAAATGTTTACGTAATATTTACATAGATATCAAATATAAATAATGCGTATAATATTGGACAAATTATCTAAAGACAAAGTGCATGACACAAAATAATTCTTTCTTAACAACAAAACAAAACATGGACATTAACGTCCAATAATCCTATATGCATAAGTAGAGTCCATAATTGAAAAAACAATTTTGTAATTTTACGCCTATAAAATATTATTATTCAGAACAAATTAAAGTTGTGCAAAAAAAAAAGATAAAATTAAAATTATACTTTTACATCATCGAGAATACGTTATTCATCTTAATCTTACTTTCATTCGTATTAAATAACACTTTGCGTTATTTCTGCGTTAATTAGTAATCATCATCATATTCGTTGGCTCGGTCCGAGCATCGTGAAATTATGAGTTCCAATTCCTTTCAAACTTGTTCGCCATATGTCCCTATTTTCCGCGAGTCTTATAACTTGCTGGAGCGATGAGGCCGCAATTAATTGTTTAATCCTATCTGTGTACCTGGTTTCTGTCCTTCCGCGTATCCTTTTGCCTGCTACTATTTCTATTCCATTCCGACGTACCACATGTCCGAAATACTTCATTATGCGCTGTATTACTATGTCTCGTAAACGTAGATCCGATCCTATATCGTTCAAAACAGAGAGGTTGGTTCTCTTTTCTGTCCACGAGATTCGCAACATTCGTCGCCAGCAGAACATCTCAAAAGCATCAATGCGCCGAATATCAGCTGCTTTTAGTGTCCAGCATTCCGCAGCATATAGAAAAACAGAGAAGACTAGAGTATTCATTATGCGAATTTTCGTACTCATTGAGATGTCGTGACTTTTCCATATTTTTTGTAGTTGTCCCAATGCCAATTTAGCTGTTGATATTCGATTTTTAATTTCATCGGTAGATGCACCATGTTTAGTGATTAGTGATCCCAAATATAAAAATTTATCAACTACTTGTATCGTATCCAGTTTTTGTATATGATGCCGACTGCAGTTATTCTTGTCGATAATCATTATTTTAGTTTTTTCTCGGTTTATTTTCAATCCAGCTTGTTTACTTATATTCAAAGGGTGAAAAGTTTTTCTTTTGATGAGGCGATTATTGTTATATCATCAGCATACCGTAAATTATTAATAATTTTTCCGCCTATTTTTATACCATCTTCCCATTTATCGAGTACTTTCCTAAGTATCCATTCACTGTATATGTTAAATAAAATGGGACTCAGAATACATCCTTGACGGACACCTTTTTCAGCTTTAAATGCGTCAGTTAATTTATTATTGATTTTTACTTTTCCAATGTTATTGTCATACAGCGCTTTAATTAATGTTATTAAATGTCGCGGTACGCCCATTTGTTCTAATATCTGCCATAATGTCCTCCATTGTACACAGTCGAATGCTTTGGAGTAGTCTATAAAGCCAATGTACGCTGAAATATTAAATTCGCGACTTTTCTCTATTATCTGTCGCATATTCAGAATTTGTTCTCGCGTACCTTTTCCTGGAATAAAACCGGCTTGCTCTTCTGATATCTGTGGTAGTATGTACGGCTTAAGCCTCTCATGTATAATATGCAGCATTATCTTACTGGCATGCGATACAAGGGCGATCGTTCTATAATTTTTGCATATATCTCGCGATCCTTCTTATGGATTGGGACATATATTGATGTTGTCCAATCCTTTGGCCATATGTTTGTACTCCATATATTTTGACATATGCTATAGAAAATATCTATTGATGCCTCCCCTAAATATTTGAACATCTCTGATACAATGCGATCTTCTCCCGCTGCTTTAAAAGACTTTAGTTTCTGTACGGCTGAGCGTACATACATACATACGAAAAAGGTGCACTAGTATACAGTAATAAACTGAAAAATGGTAGTAACAGATTGTACATGATTAATGAGTGAATTTTGAAAAATAACAAATTGTTTATTTGTACAAGCGAGCTCATAATTCTACAAAAAAATTTAACGATATTTGGAATTTTTAAAATACCTTTTTTGATGGTAATAACTGAAAAACAAGATGTAATGGACGGTTATCTTGATCTGATGCGGTCATAATCGATGAAAATAAATCATCGTACGGATTATGTTCATCATCTGTATTAGTTGCCCAACTTTCGGTAGAACTTTCTTCTATTTCCAAACATTCTTGTCTCTTACCATCATTCCCCCCGGCCACGTTTGCAGTGATCAACCTGCGAGTCTGCTTATACAAAAATAACATTATTTTACCAAATAATATTGCTTATTTCAAGTCCTTCCATTTTTCATTACGATTTAAATCCGTCGATAATTGTAAAATTACACGAGTTTCAAGCGATAAAAAAAATATATACAATAGAATATACCATAAACTAGGCATGCCCAACATACGATCGGCTGTTCGGTATCTCACTACAATTTTTCAATATGGGCACATAATTTAATTTATCTATATAAAGTACTACCTACAAGTCACAGCTTGTTATGCAACACCCATCGGACAATTTATTATTTTTACAGTTCGGTGTGATTCAAGAACCAAATTTGTGAAATAAAATAGTTACTTTATTTGAGAAATGACTGTTTCAAGCTCTTTCATTTAAATATAATATTGTTACAATTTGTTAGGATTCATGATGTTCCCAAATAGGATATGCTACTTTAAAGTTTTCAATTCTGATGTTCACTACATGGTACATTAAATTTTAGTTCGAACCAAGTGTTTTTGATTTTCTATTTGACGTAAAATGTCCTAATTTTAAAAATATTTATATAAATACATCGAAATGTCCTAATTTTAAAAATATTTATATAAATACATCGAAAATTATCCACAATTCACCTAAAAATGAAGTATTGTATAATAAACAACTGTTTAAAATTTATAGTTTTGATTTTCACTCTAGGGATGGTTAACAGAAAAAACTAAAAAAAAATATTTAGAAAGCATATATTTCATGTATGATACAGATGGCAACATTTTTTTTTATAAAATAAAGCAGATCGTATTATTTGTAACTACTTAAGTGTGCGAGTTTTAAATGCATACAACTGAAGAAAACAATTTGAAACTGAGCATATAAGTTACATACAAAATTTAAACAAAGAAAGCTGAAAAATCAAACTGTAGATCTAGTAATAAAATTTACTTGATAACAGATTGTATTTTAAAAACAAAATCTCTTACAAGAAACAATCACTAAAGCAAGTTTTTTATTAGCAACGCATATTGCCCAATATAGAAAACCTTTTACACGAAATTTTTGTAAAAAAAAAACGTATATGCTGGGTGTACGCACAGAATATTAAAAATAAATTTCAAAATATGTCTATCTATATAAACTATCCAAAAAAAATGTGAACACCACGATGAAAAAATATTTAGCACATCAAAAGCACTGAAGATAAACTATCTGAAATATATGTAAAAAGGAAAATTACACCCGTGCACTCAACAAGCTCTCAAAATAATTTTTAAAAATCTATCATGAAGATGTATCATATCACAACAAAATCTTTTAAAACGTATGCGAGATCTTCAAAAGGAAATAAAAATATTTTTAATGTTAAAGAAAATGAATATTTTACTGAATTATTAGATCCAAATTAGATTTATCAATTACAATTTTATTAAAACATTTTTACAAATCTGAACGAATTTAACACATATTTACAAAAAAGTTTTTAAAATAACTTTAACTTATGACATACCTACAACTAGAAACAATTAATTTACAATGTGATGACTAAGGAACAAAAAGTATGAGTATACATAATTTAGATTATACTAAATAAGGAAACCAAATTATACTGTAATTTCTTGTTTTTTTTTTATATAATTAAGTTCATTATAATAATTTTACAGTTCATAATTTTTTAAACGTACTCTACCCAGTAGCGCTTACCAGAAGAATTGAAATCATCTGTTAAAATAAATTGTATGGTGTCAATCTACCCATAAAAGGAGCACATATCAGTTACTAACAAGCTAGATTTATAAAAGTATGTTTTAAATTTATCATTAGCGCTTTGTATTTGGGTGATATAAAAAATGCACACCTTGCAGTTCCTTTATCGCAAACTTATGATTAAGGGCTTGCCAATAGATGCGTTCGTCACCTCATTATTTAGATATAATTTTATTATCAACCTTACATAACCAAACAAGTAAGTTCCACAACCATTGTAAATGAGCATTTAATTAATAATGTATATTATATAATGTTTTTAAAGATTAAACTTATAATGTGATAAATTATTACATAAGAAATATTGCAAAAAAGTTAGATAATTTAATTGAATTTTAAAAATTTGGAAATTTAACGTGTTTAGTGAGGCATTGTTAAAAATAGCTACAACAGTCATAGAAACAGATATTAAAAAATAATACGCGATTCGCGTTAGTAATTAGTTATATTGATTTACATACAATCATAAACAAGGTTTATAATTAAATTTCGTTTACGTAAAGAAATGAGTGTTTTACTCAACACTCTTTAATTTGAATATTTCGTCCAAATCTGGATATGCCTATCATAAACAGTGCTTCTATTATTTCTTATATATGTTTTCTATAAGACTAAACAACAATGACTAAACTAATGAAATATAACTACAATTATGAATATGAATTTCAGAAATCAAAAATACCCTCTCTCACTTTGAAAACAAAGTATTAGTTAATTCTGACAGAAATTGAACAATTTCGATAAATTTCACATACCGGTTTTCCAACTTGTTTAACCTTCGATTTATCGAAAGAATTTTCATCGCTATTTTCGAAAAGACGTGTTTTTGTTTGAACAAATAATTCCCACAATTCATGAGCATCTTTATATTCTTGCGATGATTTCTGCAAAGTACTTTCATTAATTATACATAGGATATTTAAAATATATAAGTGCACTAACATCGAAATTAATACAACACTGCAGCAGCATAATTATATATATACTAGCTGACTCGGCGAACTCCGTATTGCCCCAGAATGAATAAATGTATTAACTTATTTGTCGAATTAAATAAAAAAATACTGATGGAGAATTAGCTATTATACAAAAAAATTAAAAAACATATTTGTAAAGAATCTTATCTAATAAAAAACTCGCGATTTCTTGTTATCGATTAACTTCGGTAAAATTTATGTTATTACATAAATGATAGATCTCCACGTCTACTTATGTCTAACGTCAACCCGCATCTCCTATCTATCATAGGGGCCTAAAAAATGGGCCAAAACCTCTAAACCCTTTAAACTCAATTTTCTCGATAGGTATTTCGTGCAAAAGTACAACTGTACTATCATTAGACGCGTAATGCCGCATAACTTCCGTTTAAACTATTTTCCCAATTTTCGAATCGTTCATGAATTATTGTGGGAAAAAAATTTGAAAGAGGCGAAAACCTTTTGAAAATTTCTGATTCGGTTTTAAAAAATTTTTCGCGGTTATTTCGCTTTATACGATAGATCTTATATAGAACCTGCTATTTCAAGAGGCGGAATCGTTTTAAAATATTTACGTCGTGCGCTATGCCCTGCCAAGCAAGTCGGCAATTTTTCAAAATTCGTAGTAATAAACAATTTAAATTGGACCGAGTTGTAAATCTAAACCATTCTCGAATCTACCTGAAGACACACAAAAATTTCATTCAAATCGGTCCAGCCGTTTAGGAGTTCAGTAACATACACACGCACAGAAGAAATATATTATATATATATATACGAATATACGAGGCGGTTTTTAAAAACTAGCACATAAAAAAATAAAAATTTTGTAATTAATTACACCGAAAATTCATATACTTATTACTTATACAAATCGATCCACCGATATATTGTTGAACGTTGAGTAAGTTTGTAACCAATAATTTGGCTGAATATGGTTCAATCAAACTATGAACATTATAAAATCTGTTCATTACAAAATAATGACAAGTAAATTTGTCGAATTGAAAAAACTTTAATCAGCTACAAGTTACCAACACACACAACTCGACATGTAGAGAACATTCCAGGGAAAATTCAACCTGGCCAAGTCTGGAGAAGAAAAAAAAAACTTCTGATGTAATAAACAAATCGGTTGCTCACATAATAACGATAAAAAAAATGTCGACCAACACTTGTATACACAGCAGAACAATTATACCTCCACCTGAACAACATTAGGTCTAGATCGCGTGCTTCTATGTATAAACATATAAATGTATATATCCGCATCGGCGTCCGCTCGTAATTTGAAAATAAAAACTGCATTTTTAAAACGTAAAATAAAAATTTTAAACGTGTAATAATCAACCACGTCAAGTTAAAATTATATAACAAAATTATCATTAATAACATTTGATGGAAACTTTACATGTCTAGTTAATAATAGTACACTCCGTGTACAACTCACCTTATAAAACGCTTTTGCATTATTAACCAGCAGTTCTACGTCTGCTTGAAAGTCTTCTATATCATCATATTCTTCAGTTTTTAGTTTCTGTTGTACCTTTAATAAGTCTATGGGACTAGAAACAACCTATAATCACGTATTTTCACTCATAAAAAATAAAATAAAAAGTAACGATCAATAATAAACACACTTCATATAAATACTAAAACATACTAACGTCATAATAACCAGGTTCTTGTCTTCGTTTAGGAACACGTATAAAGGCATCACAAAGTAATGTACCATCTTCTTTTTTACTATTCCTTAACGTATCGTATATATTTTGTAACAATTCATTCTAGTAACAAAATATAACGACTAATAAAATCTAATGAAAAATTTAGACAGGCGCTTCTTTAATAAACTTCATTTGAAGTTTGTTTACAACTTGACCTTCCGTTAATAAATTTTAAATGTTTGCTGTCCCCAATTTGATAATTAGATACAAGTAAGAAAAACGTTTTAAATAATAAGAAATCTCAAAATTAATATTACATAAACAAATAACCATTTTACTAGCAAAAAATAAATAAAACAAAATATAGTTAATAGGTACATCAAACTTTACTTGTTAAAGTGGTTAAGATTTTAAATTGTACGTTAAAAACAAAATTAACGTATAAATCCTAATAATATTAACATGCACAAAATAGATTAAAATTACAGGAAAAATATCCTATATTTGTTATACATTATGATACACAAAGTTTCGACCTTTAAACTTATTCAATATTTGTTTAAACTTATTCAATATTTGTTTAAAGGATAAATATTTAAATGAAAAATTAAATAAATTATGAAAAAAGCAGTCGTCTCCCTGAAATGTATTAGATATGAGCAACATACCGCATTATATTAAAGAAACTATTAGAATGTGATATAAACTAAATTTCCGAACAGTGAAATTATAAAAAATAATAATCTAAAAATTTGAAATGCAATTAAAAGGTTTCATAATTTCAAAAGAATAATCATCGTTATAAATGCTTATAATTATGCGCTGTTTAACATTTTAGACGCGATGTGTAATCAAATAAATACGTAAATGTCTAAGATTGTAGTATAAGTGAAATTAAGTACGCTGCGATAAATGATGCTTACTTTTAAGTAATGTAATCTTTACTTTGTTAAACTATTTCTAAATTTTTAACATTATGCCTAACATTTATGAATAATGATCTTTTACATATACAACGTTTAAAATACAAGTATAATTTTTTTTTTTTACTATTTATTATTGTTATAATCTTAACTTACGTTAAATAAATAACTATATTAATAAGTTTATCGTCTAACACAGAACTTGTCTTGTTAGGCGACAAAAGAAATAACGTATTTAGGAATTTAACCCATCAGCTAAAAAACCTTCCTTAAAAAATACTATTTAGAAAATAAGTCTTCAGGCTTATTGCGTTTAAGGCGTCGGCACAAGTATATATGTACATACAAATATATATAACCGAAAAAATTGTAATTTTATCCTTCAAAACTTAATGTTAGTCAACAGAAATAAGTAATGATGACAGTAATAAACGTGGAATATAATGAAGAAAATTAAACATTAAGGGTTATAATATTAATTATAATTTCAAAAGAAAACAACGTAAACCACACCATCACATGCATAAAAATTATTTAATTATTAAAATTTTGAATTGTAATTTTGTCTCCTCATCGATCTAAACATATTTGTTAATTACTTAATTATATTAACATGCAAATGTTATAATCTAACTTATTTCATTACGGGTTTACGATTGCAGTGTAATTCGTAATGAACGAAACTTCTGTTACATTTTATTCGTGTTCAATAATTCACCAGGTTATTATAATTGTACTTTTTTTTACTTCCTTTTATGTCTAATAATTTTCAATTTTACTTTGACTAATTTTTAGAAAAATCTTGATTATTTCACACATAATAAATTACACACAAAGCAAACAAAACAGGAAGACATTTTCGTAAACTTAAACAATATTACCATCTCCTTTTTTGATACTCAAGAATGCCAAGATATTCATGTAATATGACATTAATTTAGACAATAATAAAGCACATGAATTACCGGGTCCAACTTTCTTCTCTTACGAGGAGTTTCGCTTATACTAACACTCTGTGCACTATGAGTGCTTTGTGAATCGGATTCACTTGCATCTTCATCTGCAATTTTGCCAGCCGCCGAAGATGTTCTACGTCTTTTGTTCATCACATATACGATTTCAATCAAACAAATTATTTAAAAACAACATTATCCAACATAAATCCAAACACTAACATTTGGTTTAGAGATAATTGTTCGGCTACTATAATAGATCTATGAAAACATATATATATACAGTTGATGGGAAAATTTAAGGTCATAACTTTTTGATACATAAAAATAAATGAAAAATAATTATTATAAATGATTTTAAGTTTGAGTTATTTCGTTTCTTTATACTTATTTATAAAACAATACTTTTATTAATTATAATTAAAATCTATTTCAGTTAATTCAGTCTATGGAAGTACAATACACGAGGAAGAACATTACGGTTTACACTGCATGAGTATACAGTACACGTCATTATTAAATTTCAGTTATTTCACATTGTTAGTTTTAGTATCCAAGGGAGTGAAACTGTGCTTAATTTTTGAATTATAATAATTAAACTTTTAATATTGCAAATATAGTCAACATGCTTAATAAAAATCAAAACCAACTTCAAAATAGTGATGATGGAGAAGATGAACCAGGGTGAGTACTACGAATAGGAATAATTCATAAAAACAGTTAACTATCTATTATCTATCACGGAATATAAAAGAGTGTAAATACATTATAAATTTTGTAATATAGTGCTTCTTTAATGAAATATTTTGTGAATATTTATTAATATAGAAAGCTATTTGTTGGCGGTCTCAGTTGGGAAACAACAGAAGGTAAATGATAGTCTTTATTCTTTGACATATAATGCGTACACATAAGCTACTTTAATTTTTTTTAACATTAATTACCCATAATGTGCGTCTATTTCGTAGTTTATTATTTGAAGAGACAACAAATTAATAAAATTACAAATTTTTAAAGTTATATGTTCAACCATGTAAATTTTTTTATTATGTGACCTTTCTAAAAGAGTTTTCATTTTTAAGCACAAACTTTTCGAAAGGACACGTAATAAAAAAAAATTGCATGGTTTACACCGAAAAATCGAACATTGAATTTTAGAAGTGAGATAAGTAATAATCAAATATTGTAATTAGTTATGATGAAACATAATTAGTTAAAACGTTCCTTTCGTAGAAAAATTACAATCTCATTTTGGACAGTATGGAGAAATAGTAGATGCCTTAGTTATGAAAAACAAGGAAAGTGGGCAATCCAGAGGTTTCGGTTTTGTTACATTTTCAGATCCTAATACTGTTTACGAAGTTATTAAAAAAGGTCCCCACGTCATTGACGGTCGTGCGGTAAATTACAATTGAATATACAATATAAATAATTTATATTTTTATGTAACTATTTTCACAGATATCGAAGTTTTAGCTGGTATTATTCATCCGAGATATATAAAACTTTCTTTTAATTGTATATTTTTTCCCATCTGTTAGGTTGATCCAAAGCCATGCAACACAAAGGCCGCAATTAAAACGAAACGTAACGCGCAATATCCCAAAGTTTTTCTTGGAGGACTGCCGCCTAATATTACAGAATCTGATTTGCAGAACGCTTTTCAACGTTTTGGTAACGTCATGAACATAATGATCATGTATGATCATGAAAAAAATAGATGCCGAGGTACGTCTATTAACATATTTTACGGGTAAACTCTTTAGTTTTTGATATGATTGTGTTATATTGTTTAACTAGTGGATATTACGTATTGACTGAATTGTTGTTATATTCAAAACATTGAATATATAAAGTAACATGTGCTGCGTGTTTTATAATCTATTTTTGTAAACATTCAACTATGATATTTACATTGCTTAAATATACTCATAGATACTTAACTGGTAAGAAATTATTAACACAGTCTGCATTGCATATGATATTTTCAAACGTTAACTGTGTGTTTATACGCAACTGATTAGTAATATATGTCAACACGTTATCTTACATTAATACTTCGAAATACTTTATTTTAAGCAAACGCGTATGATGCATATATCATTTATTATTTCGACTTGTAAGTACATTCTTATTTGTAATCAGGGAAATTGTTTTTCTGAGTTTCACTTACATTTATTTAGTAATTACGTGCACCAGCTGGATCGACAGATGAATGAAATTGAATATGTCAATATTTTTGCGATTTCAAGTAGAAAATCCAAGCAATTTTTAGAACTTAAAATCACATGAGACCATTATCTCTTTACAATTAACGTTCTTCTATTCATGTTATGCTAGATATAATTTATATCATTCTTAAATATTTATTCACTATAGCATGTAATAATATATGAAATTAGTAAGTATACACTCGCTTTTATATGTATATTTATATGATAATAATTATGTATTGTTTTGTTTAATGTTTATATAGGTAAAGTACTTACTACTACAACTTATTTGGTATCTAGTATATTATTATAACACTGCTGCCAGCTTACGTGTATATATCACTGCTATATTCAAGGAATTACATTAAAACTGGAAATAAAATGTTCTGTATTGGGTTTTGTCTAAATATATTTTATATATCTGTATATATATATATATATAGACTCGTTTGTTATAAGTTATAAGGTTAAAACTATGATCTTTTTAATGCCACAAATAACACAAAGTAAACCGAATTATTTTAGCAATAATAATAATAAAGAAGTTAAAAACACAAACTTTATAGTCATTTTTAAACACTAATTGAGTAAAAGAGAAGAAGTCGGATAGTTTAGATCGTAATTGTCAACAAAAGCGACATTTGTATAGTTGTCATGCATTAATATCGGTCCATGTACCATTTTCTTTCAAAGTCAATAGTACAATTTTTTACCATACAATACGTTCGTCGTTGGATTTTATTTTACGTTATAGTTACACTCGTATGTTAATTAATTTGTTAGTACGATTCAATGGTTAAATCGCTAAATTTTATTTGCTGATGAATTAAAAGTGCGTGCACATATATTTTGGATACTCGAGGACAAAAATTTCAGATGGTTAAATAAAAACTTGATAAAAACGCCCGTCAACGTAAAGAATATTAAGAAAATTAATTGAAAGAACCTGTTGATTTAGTCTGTACTTATCAAAGAATAAAATAACGTATATTAGTTATAATGTATTCGTGAAATTAAAAGATCATTTTGCTCTTTATACTGTTCGGAACACAATTCGAGTGTTTCACAGGCCAGTTTATCAAAAACTATATGGACTTAAATGACGATATTAACAGTGTCGCTGAAGCTGAGATCCGAGATAGCAACTTAGTGAAATATGCCTACTTTCGTCTAGCGATTATTCTTGAATGCTGTAAAAATAATTTTCGCTTTCTTTTACATTGACTATCAAACATCCCGCATATGACAGTTGCAATATAGTTGAAGGTTCTTCAGCGTATATTTGTAGTTATGACTTTTTTAGTTTTATTCATATTAATTTCTATTTCATGATAAACTTTTAAAATTTAGTCTAATTATTCAATGATACTTATTTTAAATATTTTAATTTCTCGTGTTTGCGCCATTTTCTATGTGTTACACTGTTAATTCCTTTCTCAAATCCAAAGTGCCAAACAGAAACTAATGTTAAGTAGTTAGGCAGCAGTGTACTTGAAAATATGTATAAAACTCTTAAAATTACAAATTGATGAAAAGGAATTTGATTCGGATTAGGATTTGGATTTTTATCATTTGAAGACGATGAATGTGTAAATCGATGTGTAGCAGAACATTTCATCTACGTTAATAACAAGAAGGTATTTTTATTTTCGACGATTTTCCAAATCAAAAATTTCCCGTATTTGTTTTTCGTTTATTATTATTATTTTTTTATTTATTTATAAACGTAATTCATTCTACGCTTTGTGGTACGTGTTCTCAATCTCTGGAAACAAGCACAGGATTCTATCGAATTAATATAAATATTTTTATTTTGACCAAATCGATTATTTTTATTAAACATTTATTTAAATATATATTATATTTATGTATTTAAATTCGGTACTAATGTGAAAAACATTTATATTTAATTTATTCAAAAAAAATTGATATGTATCACGCTGTATTATATGTGATGGTTTTTATAAATTATTTTTATGGCATTTATTATACGTTACAGTAATTGTACGGAGTTAATGAACACATTGTGTTAGTTTTAGTTGGCCAATTTTATCTCGAATATCTGCTCATTCCCTTGATATATTTTAATAGTTATTCCAGCTTACTTAATTTGATAAATTGAAGGGGAAATACTTTTTATAGAATATATCAATACTACATAAAAACAGGCGAAATGTTGAGTACTTGCAGTACTAAATTTATTTGATAACAGTTATTATGGACATATTATATTATGAAAGTATATTTATATGGCATTCACAATCAATAGCAACACACTTTTAATAAACTTATAACGGTAAAAATAATTGAAGAACCAAGGAAGTGATCGTTACCATGGAAGTATACAATTTTTTAATTGTCATTAATTTGATTAAATGTAATAGTACGCATAGCAACAATTACCAATAACTATTTTTCTATTATTATTGCAGTTTTGAAATTCCCAAACTGACTTTTAATATCTCACATTTTTTAAAGTTCAGTTTGTTCATTTTCAATCCTAATTTATCAGCATTATGCAGGTGGCTTTTTTTGTAATTTCATTTTTATTTATGTAATTTTTTGTCAAATTTTTATAGTGATGTAGAGTAGTTTAAACTCTCCATATTTCCTAAATATTACATTACGCATAATGTTATTAGTTATTATAACCCTATTTCCTCGAGATGAAAAATATTACCACACATAATTAAATAATGCCTGAGAGTATCTTGAATTATCTTGTAGGACATTTGTAATATATTCCGTTTGTATTAAATAAATTGTATAATTTTGTTTGTTACTAATTTATGAAAATTTACACAAAATAACCATTGAAGTGCACTTGCTGTAACGATTATAATTACTTTAATTTTTTAATAAAATAATTACGAAAATCAGTAAATTTTTACTTATTTTTAATATGGTCTCCAGATGCAGTAAATATTTGTTAATGAAAATAAATGCTTTTAATTACAACGCGTATTTCTACATACATTAAAATTATAAAGATTTTTATATGTAATGATGGATTGAAATTTAATATATTTATTTTAAAGGTTGAAGTAAAAAGAGTTGAAACTCAGAACGGTCGTGCAAGTGGACAAGGAAATCACTGGCCTCAATCTACTAAGGTTACTTTTCATATTCTTGTTTTACATAAAAATATATACAATTTTAAACTATATTTAAAACTTTCTTATCGTTTAATTATTTTTTAGGGTCCTGGTGATGTATCTAGTTACCAAGGATGGGGCGCAACTCCTACACCCGGATATGGTATGTAATATCTTAAAGATTTATATAATTGTAAACGTAAATAAAAATATTTTGTAAATGAATATTTATAATTTCCGCTTTTCATTAATTGCAGAAAAATCGAATAAAGTACGTTTTATAAAAGTTTATAATTTATTCATTACATAGCCAATTAATTGGGAAAAATTTTCCGTTTAATTGTATATATTCAATGCAATGCTTCGCTTATGCTCTACCTATACAGTGGAAATTCGCGAACATAATTGTTATACCTAAATCGTGTAAGCCGCCGATTGAGTTGGCTTCGTATAGACCTATAAGTCTGCTTCCTATTTTTTCGAAAATTTTTAAAAAATTACTGTTGAGAAGATGAAACCTGTTCTGGTCGCAAACAATATAATACCTCACTATCAATTTGGTTTTAGAGATCAACATAACACAGTAGAACAAAACCTATACAGTGGAAATTCGCGAACATAATTGTTATACCTAAATCGTGTAAGCCGCCGATTGAGTTGGCTTCGTATAGACCTATAAGTCTGCTTCCTATTTTTTCGAAAATTTTTAAAAAATTACTGTTGAGAAGATGAAACCTGTTCTGGTCGCAAACAATATAATACCTCTCTATCAATTTGGTTTTAGAGATCAACATAACACAGTAGAACAAATTTACAGGGTTGTTAATGTTATCCACAGAAGCTTTGAAGAAAAAGAAGTTCTGTTCCGCGGTGTTTCTGGGCATAGAAAAATTGTTCGATAAAGTGTGGCACGATGGCCTACTTTATAAAATAAAACGCAAATTACCGGTTCCTTATTACTTATTAATAAAATCTTATCTCTCAGAAAGATACTTCCAGGTTACTATCAATGAGTCAGTTTCTAACATCTACCCTAAGGTAGTGTACTTGGGCCGATACTCTATCAAATATTCTCTTCGGATTTTCCACTAAATGTTACAACTACAGTTATGTTTGCTGATGTTACTGTTATATTATCTACCGACTGTGACATTGAGTTAGCATCAAACCGATTGCAGAGACATGTAAAGGAACTAGAAGAAAATGGTTCACGTATTGGAAGATTAAAGTCAACGAAACTAAATGTTCGCATATTGTGTTCATACTGAAAAAAAAACTATACGAATCATCCAACATTAACGCTCAATAGAGTAGAAATCCCTACCACAGGTAATGTGAAATACCATGGTGTGCACTTGGATCATAAAAAGACATTTATGCAAAAAGAAAACAACTCAACATAAAATTTAGTAGTATGTATTGGTTAATCGGAAAGACATCCAAGCTTCCAATAGAAAGCAAAGTCGTATTGTATAAGGCGATCCTAAGACCTATATGGTCTCACGGGATAGAACTTTGGAGTTCAGCTAGCAATTCGAGTATCGATGTCATACGGCCAACCGAAGATAGGATATTGCGTTCAATCATCGGTGCACCATAGTTCGTGCGCAATGATGATATACGAAAGGATTTGGATATACCATCAATCAAAGAAGTGATCAGCAGTCATAAGGAACGATACATGCAACGGCTAGACAAACACATTAACCATCTGGCCCATAATCTGATTGTAAACCGGTCCATATTCGTACGCTTAAAAAGGCGTAATATTATTAACTAGCATATCTTACAACACTGCGCCTAGGGCTTACGTACCATTTGGAAAATAGTCCAGTCATAAGATAAGGAGCTGTGCCACTAGGACACACTCCATTAAATACATTTATTTTTAAAAGTTATCCTCGCCGCTTATTGCCTCAAATAAGCAGATTACGAGCATAAAAAAAATGTTTTGCAGATTGAAAAACAACAATTTAAGAAGTTTTAATAAGACGTAGCACACCTAAGTATAAACTTTTAATATCAGTTAAATATAAAATGGTAATATGAAAGACTTATAAACACAACAAAGTTATATATTATGAATATTATATTATTGTCTAACGTTCCAAGCAACTGATTGCAAATTTTTTACTTTGTGTGTGTGTGTGTAGTTATATGAATGAATATCGCTGTGTAACTATATCATTCAGATTTAAATTGTATAAATTGTGTAGCATAATTGAATATACTTATTAATAATTACAATTAGGTTATGGAACCCCAACAGGTGGTCCCGTTTCATACGGTGGTTGGAATGCAATGCAAGGTCAATGGGGACCCGGTTATTCCGGATATCCTCCTTATAACGGTAATTTTTTGGTTGAGATAATTTCTCTGTTCCTGCTAAATAGATTTCGCTTTTTATTTATTTTTTATTTCAAAAGATAAAATTATACTATATTATGTAATAAATTCATTTGCACTTTTTGTGTTTTAATATTGGACTCAAAATACGAACAATTTCTGCGGTCAGGACAACTTTTTTCTATTTACTCCATTTCAAACGTCATTTTAATTTAAAGTATTTATTATATTTTTGAATAGTATTAAATTCAGATAATTAAATTACGTATGAATAACAGAATTACATTCCAGATATATTTATACGTAAAATATTGTTGTAGGTGCTCCAATGTATCCTCCTTATGGAAACTGGAACTGGGGACAGGGTCCACAAGGTGGTCCAGCGTCAGTTCAGTCTGCAGGTGGACCAGTCGCCGCTGGCTCTGGCGGTGGACCAGTAGGTTCTACTGGTGGTGTAGGTACGGGGCATGGTATGAATGCTAGTAAAAAAAAAAAACTTCTCAAAGTGAACTTTTATTACTATTTTTCAATTTCTTTGAATGAAAATAATTGCCAACCGGAAAATTTAAAATGTCTCATGTTTGATCTTTGATACATGAAGATAGTTGTAGAATTTATTAATAACAGACGTATTGCACGGTTCTTTTCATTGACTTATTGAAATAAAATCACTACTACTTTCTTATATAATTATTTATTATAATTGCGGTTAGAAATTTAATACAAAATTTTTGTATAACTTATGTTGTCAGTGTTAGGATTTGCGATAATCCATAATTGATTTATGATTATTCCAGTCATTATGGAAAGATTATAAACCAAACAAAATATAACACCAATAATCACTAAAAGTTTTTTATTGCGAACCTTTTCGACAATTACGTCATTTTCAAGCACGCGTAAATAAATATTACATGTTATTTATGTGGGCGTGCTTGAAAATGATGTAATTGTCGAAAATCTTCGCAATAAAAAACTTTTAGTGATTATTGGTGTTATATTTTGTTTGGGTTATAATTAATAAAATCACACTACTCTCCAATATATTCAACATTATGGAAAGAGTTGTATAATTATACATACTTAATATTTTTGTTGGTTTTTTCATTGTAGGTGCATATTCTGGAACTTCCTCTACTACTGGCGGTGGTAGTTCGAGCAAGGATTATGGTGCGAGCGGTGGAACTGGTTCATATGGTAGCTATGGTTCCGGGTATCAGGTATCACGGGTTTGTAAAAAATAACTTATTTTAAATCAAATGCATGTTAATTATTTCTCACAAAAGTTTACTTCTAAAATATCTTAATGGCATATGTTTCGCTCATCGCCATCGTCATAATTTTTCATTGTTGAACATCGTGACTAGCACGTTGTACATTTTTTGTGGGCGCTAATTATATGCAACGCAGTTACGGCGCGTATAATGTTTGTGGCGTGAGGTGCGACTCATATAATGAAAAAAATTATGCCGCGAAGTAAGATCGAACGATCGATCGTCGATTTAATAGTTGAGCGCTTTTTGTCACGTCATATAAAAAGTATAAAAGAAAAAAATTGGAACGTATTTGTAACCGATAAAATTGCAATAATTAAATTAATGTAAAAATAGATTGTGCTCATGGATATAATTGTTAATAATTTTTATTTCTGATAAATTTGAGCAATAGTTGGAATTTATTAAAAATTTATAGACAGGGGGTAATTCTATAGCAAAGATTCATATGTAAATTAGAAATTACATCAATCAAAATAAATGTTTTCTTTCAATCTGTGAATTAATTTAGTGAAAGGTAAAATAGAAAAAGCAAATCTGCGAGTAATATGAAGAATGTAACACAATATATAATTTTTAGCAAAAAAAAAAAAAATATAACTATTAAAGAAGCATTTAAACTTGATTTTAAAATAACGTAATATTAAACTGTTTAATGTAGTATATAACGTTTTATAATATATTTAGACATTTTCTTAATTACAGGATTCCAGTTATAATCAGGTATCACAGCGTAATTCGTATAATGCTACAGCCGTCGACGGAGGCACTTCTTCGGGTAAAATAATCTTTATTAATTAAGTATAAATCATATGTACTTAGAAAACAAACTTAACGAAATTATATTTTACACAGGTTATGGAGGCGGACTTGGTCCACAAAGAACATCCCAAAATCAGCAAGCTTATCATCCATATCGAAGATAATGCACAAACTCTTATTGATGTCCGGCTTTTTTATATACACAAATATCTTAGTATTACACCGCAATATTTATTTGAAAATATGTACGTACAATTATTTTGAATCGTTGTGAAACAGAAAAACAAAAAATCCATACATTCGTATTCTTTTATATATGCAAATATAAGTTTATAAATCCATTTATTTAGAATTATATTTCCTTTCACGATCTGTTTACTTTGTAAATATCGAATATGAGAATATAAAGAACTATATTATTGATATGGGTTTCATTATTTTCAACGATTTTAAGAGACATGATAATGCACGCATAAATTATGTGTATGTACAGTGAAATGTCTATTTTGTGTTACGTATGTGTTCTGATTTTTTAAACAATGAGAATATGTTTCTACAAATAATTATTGTTTCTTACTTAAACAGTATTTCGGAGATCGCTGTCAAATTTTAATTATGCAATAACTGATTACGGTATCCTATCTGTAAAAATATATTTTAAGAAGTGAATTCATTAATGTACAGTATACGTATGTAACGAAATATAATTAACAAAACCCCACTTTCAGATGGTTCAAAAAAAAGGAACAAAATGAAAATACAAAAAAAATGTTGGTGTTACTAATAAATTTATTTGAAAATCAGCTTTGAATGTTTTATAATTGTAACATGCGTTAATCCATGTATTTCGAGAATATTAAATTATTTCTTCTTTCAATGAAAAGAAAAACTATACTTCTGTATACTATGTGGTAATTTACTTTTGGGAGATTTATAGATATTTAATTCATTTGTATTCCACTCTATACAAAATTTGAATTTACTTCATATAAAAATTTATTAGAACATACCTACCTGCCGTATGTGTATTATGTATCAAAACGTGTTAAAATGAAAGAATAAGTCAGTCATAAATTGAACATTAAGCAACTATCTACAATGTTTGTGAAGAAAAAAAATCTTACAATACTACCGACATGTGCGAAGGTAAGCAATAGTCTAGAAAAATTTATTCTAATGGGGCTCGATTGAAAAAACGACACTAGACTACCGAAATGATTGATAACCACCAATGATCAATTAAGCTGGAATCGACAATAAATAGCATACAAAATTTATAATTCCGAAGTAGTCACCGCTATTTTTTTTTCTTAACCTCAACATTCTCATGCATCACTTGTCGTTATCGTTCCTATTTATAAAACACGAAATTGGTTTTTGTATGCATTTTTAATATTAAAAATTACTCTTATAATTCACAAATATACATTTTTAATAAAAACGTCCTTTCAAACATTATAACGACAAGTCAAAAATTAATATTTGCAAAATTACTAATTTAAAAAATATACTTGTGTCCTACTTTAAATGAATCACATATGATTTTATTCTCAAAAACTGAATTGATGTATATGTTCTACAACGTTGTTTCAGACATTTTAATAATGTAAAGAATTAGGTTATATTATGAACAAAATACAGTGTGCTTGTATTGAATACTAAATAATTCGTCACAACTTGATTATGATATTTGATCACCTTCATTTAACGTAAATTTTTTTTTTTTTGAAGCGGGAGGGGAAAATTTTTTTAAAGTCGCTGATATGAAAAATTCAGTTTCTATGAACGCAGTGCATACAAGCATGAATTGCTAGGGAACAAAAATCAGCGTGTGGGATTTTTACCCACTATAAACCTCCATCTATGAAAAGGAGTTTTAATATAATGAAGTTCCCTGCACAAATGCAGAGATATCAACACTTAAATTTAACTTAGAAGGTATGAAAATATATAGTCCCTTCGTACATCAAATAAAGAGTAATGAGCTTATGTATTAACTAAATATATAAAAAATACAAAATAATATAAAATCTTATAACAAAAATTATAATGTAACTTAAAGTTTCCTAAATAAGGAAAAAACTAATAAAATGGATGTTATCTTACATCCAAAGAACTTTTAATAATTATCCTCCTCACATACATATATAATTCGGTGTTAAGGGAAATGTACTTCCCACTTGAGTGAAAGTTTTCGATGGTCAAAATGATACGTAAACCAAATAAACCTCGCCATAATGCATCATCATATCGTCCAATTAGTTTACTGCCCCTTTTAGGGAAGGTACTAGAAAAACTACTATTAAAACGCCCTTATCCTATATTACATAAACATAATGTGATTCCTGATCACCAGTTCGGCTTTCAAAATAACCAGTCCACTGTTCATCAGGTTCACCGACAATCTTTGAAAAAAAACAGTATTGTACTGGTGTATTTCTGGATGCGTCTCAAGCATTTGATCGTGCGTGGCACGAGGGACTTCTGTTCAAACTAAAGGCAGTCTTAACCCATGCTCTTTACTTATTACTCAAATCTTACCTGTCACAACGATATTTCTACGTCAAAGAAGGCTACGCTTTCTCCACTCATTACAGTGTCTGCGCTGGGGTACCCCAAGGTAGTATACTCGGACCAATACAACAGATATATCCCGGCATCCTGACACGCTATTGTGTACATTTGCTGACGATGTTGCTGTAATATCAAGATATGAAGATCCTGTCCAAGCTTCCACTACCTTACAGCAACATGTTGATCTACTCGAACCATGGTTTATGAAATGGCGTATTCGCGTAAACGTCAGTAAATGTCATCACGTCACGATTACACTTACGAGAGGAACGTGCAATCCCGTATGTATCAATAATGCTGTTATTCCTAGCTCCGATCGTGTCCGCTATCTTGGCTTCTATCTCGATAGCCGTTTAATTTGGAGATACCATTTAAATGTTAAGAACCAAGAGCTACGAAAAAGATACTCTGTGTTGATGCGGCTACTTAATCACCGATTCAAATTAAATGCTACAATTTTTTTTTTTTTGCCTGTACCATAGGTCGTTTTGGCCATTTATAAGATGATTTTCTTGTTTTAAACTAATAAAGTTATGTTATTGTATTTCTATACTATTCTAGGCTATGAACTTATATATGATTTTGACTGGTTCTGCATTGTTTAAGTCACTTACTATTGATTCTACATTTAGAGGAAGTGTGTATTTGTATTTTAATAATTCTCGTATCATATTATTTCGATTTTGTTTGTATTTCTCGCATTTCCATATGATATGGTTGATATCCTCTTCCTCTATGGTTGATATCCTCTTCCTCTTGACATTTATCGCATAAACTATTTTGGATTATGTGTATTCGAGTTAGATGTGCCGGTGTTTTATTATGTCCTATTCTTAACCGGATAATTGTTGTTAAAAATTGTTTACTATATTATAATGAGTTATTCCAAAACCATGGGGTTTTGGGTATTTTTATCTGAATTTTATGATATTGTTTCCCTATTTCTTTTTGTTTATTATATTCTTCTTGCATTTGTTGATATTTCATTATTTTTATTTGTGGGATATATTCTGTATAGTGTCTATTAGTATTATCGTTTTTAACATTCGTATCCGATTTTGCTGCGTTATCCACTATTTCATTCCCATATATACCACAGTGCCCCGGTATCCACATCAATATAATTGTCGAATCGTTTTTCTGTATCTTTCCATGTAAGGTTTTTATTTTAGCGATAATATTGTCTTGTTTTGTTTTAATAGTAATCAGTGACTGTATTTCAGCTATGGAGTCTGTCATTACTAAAAATTTTCTTTGTTTTTTATTTTTAACATACTCAAGTGCTTTGTATATAGCATATATTTCAGTGCTTGTAGATAAGCCAGCGTATTTTATTCTATATGTTCGTATCAGATCTGTATTTTCATGATATATTGCTGCTTGATACCTGTTTCTATTAATGTCTGTCTATAGATCCGTCAGGGCGTCAGTATATATCCGTTCATGATTAGGGAAGTTAGTGATTAATAATACGTTGTAATATTTTATTTTGCATATTAATATCAGTTTGTTTAGAGAATAGATTTATTGTATTGTAATATTGGAGTGGTTGTATATAGTCTTCATATTTAATTGTATATATTGGTAATCTATAGTTTTGAATTGGTTGTATATTGTATAGCTTTCTAGCACTCACTACTAGAGGTGGTAAAGTTTTACATTGCCAGTAAGGTTTTCTAATCAAAGGTTCTAATTGTTTTATTTGTTTATTTATTATATGTTGTCTATTTCCTTTAATTTTTAACATATATTTATTTGTAATATATTGTTGTTGTATTAAAATACTTGGTTCAGCACATTCTGCTCTAATATTATTAACTGGGCTTGAATTCATTGCTCCTATGCAAAGGCGTAGCACTTTATTATATGCTGTCTGGATATTTTTGGTATTGGTGGAGTTTAAATTTTGGAATATACATGAGTAGTTAAAATAAGATAGTATTAATGTTTTATATTGGGATGGCTTCCCCATTGTATTCCTTGTATTGCACGTATTAGATTGGTACCATTACTGCATTTCCTTAATATATTTTGTGTTTCGGAATTCCAATTTAATTTCTCATCTAACATTATGTCCATGTATTTTATTTCTTTAACAAATTGAATTGAGGTATTATTTACTGTAATACGGGGATAGTGATTAATTCTGTGTCGTGTGAACAAAATTCCCTTTGTCTTATCACTGTTTATTTTTAGTTGCAATCTATTTATTATTTCTGTCATCTTAGTTATAGCTGGTTGGATTTGTTTAACAGCAGTTGAAATAGTTGCAGCTGAGCTGTATATCATTATATCATCAGCATATTGCAATATTTTAACTTTTTTTGTTTGTATATTATCTAGTTCACCTGTATATATGTTGTATAGTAATGGACTAAGGGTTGATCCTTGGGGGATACCTGTACCTGTTTCGCTTGTTTCAGTTTCCTTTATTTCGTTTTGATATTTTATAATTAGTTTTCTGCCATTATAATATTGTGCTATCCATTTAATATACATTGTGGGGATACCTATCATCTTCAACTTGTTACATAAAATACTCAGGTTTACTAGATCGTACGCGTTTGACATGTCAAAGGTGATGACTATCATGTAATGATTTTTAGACATATTTATATATATATCGTTAGTCAGGATAGTTATATTATCCCTTGTCCCAAATATTTTCCTAAAACCAAACTGTGTTTTTGGCATTTTGTTTTGATGTTCCAGTCTACATTCAAGACGTTCCTTAATCATAGATTCAGTTGTTTTACCTAAGCAGATTAATAAAGTGATAGGTCTGTATGATTTATAGTTATTAGGATTCTTATTTGTTTAAGTATAGGGCATATATACTGTGTTTTCCATTCATTAGGTATATATGTACTTTTAATTATGGATTCGTTTAAAAATTCAAGAAGATCCTGAAAGTAATTTGTTGTATTTTGTATGGCTTTATATGGAATACCATCAACTCCAGTACTTGTGTTTTTATTATGATCTAATGCTTTTTTAAGTTCTCAAATGGAAAACGATTTTTCCATGTCGTTGTCTACGTGGGAATTGTTTGTATTATTATCGCAAAATATGTTGCAAAAGTTATTATAGGAGTGTTATATTGATTAATAAAACTTGTAATCAGAATTCATATTTTGTGTTACTGCGTTATTAAAATTATGAATATTACTTGTTTTTGATATTAGTTTAATTTGTTTCCATACTTTTTTACTATTTTCTCTAGGATTTAATTTTTCACAAAATTTGTGTCATTCTGTACGTTTTCTAATTTTAAAGTATAATTTACTTTTGGCTTGTTGTTGTTTAAAATTATTATAATTTTCCACAGTTGGGTATTTGTTAAATGTATGAAGTGCTAATCTCCTCTGAGCAACCATTTCCCCACCCGTTGCAGTGATACGTTTTGAAGTTTTGTTGTTGATTAATTTTGGTTATGGGTGCTAACTGGTCGATGGTAGCTTTTAGTATATCTGAAAAAACTGTATATTTTTCTGCTGTGGGTTTATTAATGAATTCTGTTTTAGTAATTTGTTCAATTTTTTCTTTAGTTATTGTTTTAAATTTGTCCCAATTAATTTTCCTCCAGTTTTTGTACGTTACTTTATTTCACTCTTGTTTATTATATTTCTTGTATATTGCATTTAATTGTGGTATGTATAAGTAAGCAAATAAAGGTAAATGGTCACTTCTGATCTATATTTTGTAAATGTATATTATTTGATTTAAATGTGATTTATGTTTTTGTGTATTAGTGAGGCGACTCCGCCTCCTTTAGTATTTTTTTTATCATCTTTGTCGATGTTATAATGTTTTATTGTTAATTTATTTCCTGGTTTTAACCAGGTTTCAGTTATTATTGCTATACCTATATTTTTATCTACTAACTTTTTTTTAGTTCAATTAGATTTGTGTATATACTCCGAGCATTCCATATCATAATTACTAATTTTGTCTGTTCCATGTATGAGTCCATTTCATTTCTATTTTTTATTTAATATAACGTTGGCTAGTCCCTCTCGTAGTAGAAAACGAACTAGTACCAATTATCGTTCAATTATCTTTATTTTTTTGTTTATTTGCTTCATTTTTATTTTCATTCAGTTTAAGTTTATTTTCTTTATTTTGGCTTATAGGATATTTTGAACTCTTATTTTTATTTTCTGTGTCGGTATTATCAAATGTAATTGAGGATCTTCGATCAGTTCCTATTTCACTAGCTGTACTAGATTCACTTCCCTCATAGTGTATTCTTTTTGTTTCCTCTTCTGGTGAACTAGGTATTTGTTCGCCGCGTTTCCTCTTTATGGTTGTCTGTGTTCTGCAGTCTTTATAATCTCTTAGGATGGTTTTTTAATAGGTGATGGACGGTATTGTGGGATGCTTGCAGTAGTATTAGTGGCGTCGCCACATTTTTCCTCTAAGTTCGAGAATTCTAAGTCATAATTTTTTAAAGGCGCAAATCTATTGTAATTGCTGAAAACATTTGAGTAAAGTGTTTCCCGCTTATATGTTTTTGGGAGTTCTATGTTAGCTTCTTGGAAGCTAAAATTTTGTGTTGCCATTAATTCAGTTATTGCTATTTGTCTTTTCCTCTCTGGGCATTCTTTGTTGATAGTTTCATGTTTGTCACCACAGAATAGACATTTAGCTTCTCTTTCTCCGCATTTATCAGTATCGTGTTCTTTGGAGGCACAGATTTTACATCTTTCGGCTTTTGCTTTACAGCTGAAAGTATTATGTCCATATAAAAAACATTTTTGACATTGATTTACCCTTCTCACAAAAGGTTTTACTATGAGTTTAACCTTATATATATATATATACATATTCTGGTAATGATTGACCGTGAAATAATATTTTAACTGATAAGGTAGGTTGATGTTCTACACCTCGATCTGTTGTTACTCTTTTGGCTACAAGCAAAGTCTTATATAACAACTTACTAAAACTCATTTGGCTGTATGGATCCGAATTATGGGGTTGCTGTAAATCATCAAACACGAAAGTGTACAATCCAAAATATTAAGAAAGATAATTAATGCTCCGTGGTTCGTTTCGAATAAAATAATTCATCGAGATCTAAACATATCGCTTGTCGCAGAGGTTGTCAAGACCAGATATAAAAAATTTCACAACAAGTTGGCCTACAATAGTAATGCTCTAATATCAGCTTTAGCAGAAAATCAATTACCGCGTACGCGAAGACTAAAACGACGAAGGCCTCGTGATATACTGAGTTCCCATGATTAGCTAACAACTGTATGACGCTATGGAAGTGCGTTCATTGGAACGCAAAAAAATTATAATAAAAAGGAAAAATTGACCATGCTGACAAAAAAACAGCACCAGTCCCGGGGTAACAATTGAATTGAGCGTTTATTAAAAAAAAAGATTTTTTAAAGTTAATTCGATTAACATGTTTAGCGTATATAAGGAAATTTTCAACTGTGACCTAATGGAAAAGTACGATGCAAGGAAGTAAAAGCGGGACCCACAAATAATGTTTAATTAACATCACCTACAGTACAAAAGGTGCAAATTGAATCTTCAACAAGCAAACCTATAAAGATTTTTTTTAATAAATATTTTTGTATATATTATTCCTGGCCTGCTTGTCTATCAATAGATGATTTCAGTTGTAGATAATTGCTTGAATACATTCAGCTATCCAATGATAGGCAGAATTATGGTTTCATGCTGAATTATATGTTTGTCATGTTTAGACTAATCAGCCAGATGAAATAGCTTTGTCCTCTTTAGTCTCCTAATCTCCAATGAATTATCCAGGAGATTTAACGCAGTGTTATTAGTATGATTGTACAGCATAGCAAAATGTCTTTTTGCTATTTCTTTAATGACGTCTTCTACTGAGTTTTTGTATCTTGGTGAAGGGTATCACTGCTCACGAACCAAGGTACGTTTGTCATTGTTCTCAAAATTTGGTTTTGAAATCTGTATTATGCGGCTATTGCTTTTAGCACTGTAGCCCCATAGTTGGCATCCGTAAATCCAAACGGGTGCGAGATAGGGCCCAAACTTGCCATGCCTAGTCACTGTGGAAGTTGGTATCAAATTTTAATAATTTTAATCGAGACGTGGTTTCTGGCAGAAAGGCATAAGTCTTTTAATTACACACTAGAGTTCACATCTGCTAGAAAAAATAAAAGTAATTTCAGATGTGTCATCACTTTAGTTGAGTTTCTGGGTTCTATTATAACGTTCAAATTTTATTTCTCATCTCCATCGCTGTTGCGCCTATTGTATGGTTATGTCATTATGCGCGTATTGTGCGTGTGAAGTGTGTACATATAATTAATGAGCCTGGCTTAGGTAACCTGTTTCATAAGCGATTAGTCTCGTGAGGTAATTTTATACATTATTCACGCTGGTGTAGGTAACGCATTCACTTTATATATATATATGTGTGTGTGTGTTTCGGTGTTCATGCTACATACTCTAAAAACATCTTGATCGTCACAATTAACAACAAACAAAACGTCATTTTTAATGAGAGCAGCTTAGTCAAATCAATAATTCTAATAAAAGTAGAAAAATCTATTAAAAGACAGATATCAATAGATAACTGTTTTGAAAATAGTTCTAATAAAAATTTTCCTTAATTAAAATACCATAATGAGGGCTGTAAACTCGCAATAGTAATTTCAGGCATTTTATTATCTTAAAGAGGAGCTTAAAGTTATCAGAGACGAAAATGTAGCTTTAAAACCGAAGCGGGAATAATTCTACACTCACTCATATGGACAAAAGTGTGAATCTTAATGGCACATGATGGCAAAATACCGGAGTATCCAAAATAAAAAAAAAACAATATTTTTTTATTTATGAATTAAAATATTTGTTTTTAATTAGCTTCTAACTAAATTAAAACTTGCTAATAGTAAGCTAAAACTATGAAGATAACTACAATCTTGACGATAATTATTGGATATTCCTCAATATGTTAGCCAATGTACCAAGCGTGTTTGACTTGGCCAAAAAAAAATAGTTTTGTAAAATTTCGTATCGATTACATGAGAATAAGTTATTCACAATTTTTATATGTACACTGCCCTACTAATATTAAAGACATTATCAAGATCTGTTAGTCCCTCTGAGACTACCCCACTGAAATGTGCAAAAATATAATACTAAATCTTCTTACTCCCAAATATCTTATGCTTCTGTAATAACTCCAAAAACACTAAATACTAATTATGTTTGTTGCTTTTCAGTCATCAAATGATACTAGTCAGCTTAGTTCTTCAACACAATAAACTAACTTTCCATTTTTGAAGAAATAGTAATATCTCTTCAAAGTTTTCAACAAAGAAAACAAACACGAGAATAAAATAAATAACCTTGTCTGTTGGAATGTTAACAGTCTTCTCTGCAAAACTGATTTTGTTTTTTCTCCATTTTCCCTTTTTAAAATATTATGACGGCAAAAGACATTTTGATAAAGTCGGTAAAAAAAAAGATTTTATACCAAATGAGATGAAAACAAAGTTAAAAAGTGAAATGTGAGATAGAATTTTAATAGTCTTAAATTTGAAAATGGTTAGTAATGTAACTATACCAAATTAATAATATTACAGATACACAGACACACTGTTTCTTTATCAATCGCACATTTTTTGTATCTACGCCTGTCGAGTTCTGTAGTAGTTTCCAACGACATAACGATTGGGCTGATCGTATTAGACATCTTAATTACTAAAATTATAGGAAAAATCAAAAACGCTGATGTAATAAAAGAGACCTGCATAATGAGATACAACAAAATGTTTGATTAAATCGAAATATGATATAAAGTTTAATTAATTGGCGAATTTTTGAACTGTTAATTTACAATTTTACAAATACAAATGCTAATGAACAAGGTTTTAATTTTTCAAATATAACATACACTGTCATTTGGTAAACATTTAGCACTGCAGTCTGTAATTTATTTTTCTAAAACGCCTTTGTGTGTGCGTATAGTGAATTTGTGGATTTAAAAGTTTTGTGTAGGACATTCGAAGTTAGATTTATTTTTTAATAATTATGGCTGCCGTACATAGAGAAGCAATTCAGAAACAAATTCAACAAGACTGGGCTAATCGCGAATACATTGAAGTTATAACTGGTAGCGTGAAAAAAATATCAGATTTTTTGAATTCATTTGATATGTCATGCCGTTCTCGCCTAGCTGTTTTAAATGAACAGTTAACTACGCTGGAACGTAAAATTGAGTATTTGGAAGCCAGAGTAACTAAAGGCGATACTTTGAGTTAATAGTTAATTCTTTATTATTTTACAAATTTAAAATCAAATATAACATTTTTTTCGGCGTCTGAAATCTACATGTGTTATAAATTTTGCTTTTGTATAAAAATGTTTTACATTCAAACTGTAAAGTGGAGTTAAATAACTGCATACTGACAATTTAAACAGAATGTTATAGCAATATAAATTTATCGTATGATATGCACCCGAATGGCCCATCGTGGATAAGATAATTAAATGTTTCTTTAGAAGACACAATAAAGAAAGTTTTGGAAAATATGGAAGACGTCTCCATTTTCATAAAAGTGCTTTTTCTTACAATTCCAGCATGAGTTCAAACGCATTGCAAGGTAAGTTTTAGTTATGGTTTAAGTTATTAATGCAAAAATAAATAATATAATTTAAGTAATTATTTAAATAACACGAATACCGAATAATTTCATTATATAATTATTTTATTAAAAAATAATATTTACTAAAAGTTTTATTGCAATTAATTTTAGATAAGCTATTTATGGTTGTAATTCTAATTTAAGTTTTAATAATGCGATTTTAGTTTATGTTTAATGAAATAAAAACGTAGTAAAATACATATGATATTAAAAATTATTTTTCCCGAAAATTAATTTTAACATTATGGGCATGTTTTCTATTATAATAATAAGGCTGCATGCAAATTGTTTATTGTTACTCATAATTGCATAAATGGCGGAAAAAAAAAGCTCATAAGGACTTTTGGTTAATCAAACAAATATAGTTTTTTAAAAACGTCTAAACGTTCAGTTGGAACAAAATGTGACGGTAAATTCAAATGTTTAATTTTTGTATATTTTTTTCTCTTGATTATATACTTTATAATTATGTGTCAGCTTTTTCTTGTAATTCTACTTGAATTGCAGTGTGTTTATGAAATTACTACATATAATATAATTAATATATTAAAATTTTATCTAACTTTAGATAACGGATTGATTTGGTGTAATTTTTATATTGAATAGAATCACTACTTATCATCAATTTATCAACTCTTACGAAGTTAATTAATTCTTCGTCGGAACTTTTTATTCCGAATAAACCACTTAATAATTATCGGCATATGGCACTACCAACTTGTATCATGGTTCTCATCAAATTTAAAAATTATATTAGAAGATTGTACATTAAGCATCGTTTCTCTAATCGTTCTCAAAATTTGAAAAACATGTTTAAGTTTCTTAATAAATTGGTTAGTTTTCTTTTGCGTAAATTTAAAAATTACAATTTCATTTCAACTTTCTCTAAGCTTGAGCCTAATGATAGTCGGCTATGGAAAGTTTGCAGACAAATACACGAGACAGCATACAGCTCTTCCACCACTCTATGATTCACACTTAAATAACTATGTTTACAAAAATGAAGCGAAAACTGAGTTTTTAGCATCAGAGTATTCCAAAGTTGATAATCGTAATTCTAATTTTGCATCTGGCTATCAAGTGAGAAAAATTCATTCAGCTGTTAAAAAATTCCTCAATGCCAATCTACTGCCCAATATTTTCCCTCTTGCACCCCAAGTGAAGTCCTTAGCAATATTAAAGCTATAAAAGTAAAAGGTTCGTCAGTGGATGACAATATTTCTACTCCCATTATTAAGAAATTGCCGCTAAAAGCTATTATTGAACTTACAAATTTAATTAATGCTATCTTTAGATTCGGTTATTATCCAAACAATTGGAAGATAACTAAAATTATTGCTCTTCCCAAACCTGGAAAGGATGCCTCATGTGCAAGTAACATACGTCCTATTAGTTTATTGAGCAATCTAAGCAAAATAGCGGAAAAAATTATACTATCCCGTTTAAGACTTCATGCAGATAACCAAAAAATCATTCCTAATACACAGTTTGGCTTTCGTCCAGGTTATTCCACCACCCAGCAAGTAGCACAAATCACGGAGTTTATCACACATAATTTTTATCGTAATAAACATACTGGTATGGTTCTGGATGTTGCGAAGGCTTTCGATACTACTTGGCATAAAGGTATTATTTACAAAATGATAAAATTGTAACAATCGGTATTACTATCACTTTGTACAAAAGTTTCGCCGGAGCATGCGGGATCCCCCACTCAGCCCGCGCAATTCGGGCTATACCGTGGTAAGCTGTCTTTGCTTTTTCGACAACATCTCGAAGATGACCCGAGAAGCTTCCACTAGAATCTAGTGTAACCTCCAGATACTTCGGAGACGAAGTCCAGCGTAATGGATTATTCCCTAACCTAACTACCGGACGACGCACAAGTTTCCCTTTAAGAGGCATATACATCGTTTTTCCGGCAGAAAAGGTCATACCCGAGCATTTAGTTCTTTTATTTATTACGGGTCTTTGTATTAGTTCTGATGTACGGCGAGCCATCCTGGGCGTTACGTAATTATTATTTAAAATTTTTGGTTTGTGTATACTCACTGTAAATTATGCTGAAATATACGTTGTTGTTGTTGTAAAAATCTAATTCCACTCAAAAGTTCATAAAAATCGAGAGGAATTAATTGAGGCAAAAGTATCATGATTGTTCAGATATCCTGTAGTCTGATAAACACACATATAGATATACATAATTTGTATCAACCTGATGCCGTATTGATTATTTGAATATAACATAAGCAAATATTTTACAAAATATATTTCATCTCTTTCCTTAATGTTTAAAAATACTCTAATGACTCGAGTAATATATATTCCCTTCTACATAAATCACATTGATATAATCTATGTACGATTGAAAATCTCGTAGTTTATTTGAACATTAATTTGGCATCGTTCTACTGTTAATAGAAGTTCAGACAAAGTATATCTATTTTTGTATTTGAGGCAAGACCAAATCTGATGTTCGATGTAATCTTCAATATTACATACCTCACAAACTCCACTTCTGATGATTCCTAACTAGGCAAGATTACTAGGTGTACAATTATGGCCACTTCTTGTTCACGTAATCTAAAAATTCATTCGTCGAGTATAATATTTTTTTAATAGATTTGTGCCGCAATGTATCAAAATGATCACTGCTTTAATTTTTGCAGTTAAATGCAAATAGAAAGTACATTTTAAAGCAATGAAGTATTTTATGTAGCTGAAATTTTAACAGAATGTAAATGTTTTGAAGCAACTGATGTAGGAGAGGAAAATGCAACATAAATCGTCTTCTTTTGTGTACATTAATATGTTACATTCTTTTATATATATAGTTTTTGGCTTTCAACATTTAACATACTTCATTCTAGCGTAAATTTTCAACGGACTTGTAGGCTAAAATAATATAAATGTTTAAAAACTTTATTGAATGAATGACAAAACGTATGCTTTTTTATGGCGAGCTTTCGTCCTTGGGTAAATTTTAACATATATTTTTCATTGCTGCAGTGTCAGAAGAAATCTCTGGATTTCGAATTTACTGTTTTTTCCATGTTGGAATAACCTACCCTGTATTGTTTGATTGTGCAATTTTAATTGTAGAGATTACTTTACATTACGTATTTACACTACCGTCTGTCATTACTACATCAACAGTGTTATTACTTTTATTTATAACTTTATCATTCTCTAATAAGGTGTGTACTGTGTGAAGTTATATTGACATCTGTATTAGTAGTATGAAAAGGAACGAGCTCGCCATTGTTGAATTAGGTTATATTTTCGTTCGGGGAATGAGATGTATTTACTTGTTCTTGTTGCCGACGACCGAGCGACGAAGATTTAGTGATGATGGTTAAGGAATACGCGGAGATAAGATTCGATATCTGACGCACCACTAATAATAGCGGTTTTAGATACGAACAACTGATAAGTGAAATAAACACTAGAGATATACAAGAACGTATAGAACGCTAGAAAAACAAGTACACACGAAAGTATTGTAATTCTGTTACTGTATGTAATATTTTGATTACGTGATTCACCAGTTTAGGATATTTATGCTAATTATTTGTCGCTATCTTTCTGATTCATTAAATGGTTGCAGAAAAGTTACATATACTGCATTCGTATATATACAGTTAAATACTATATGCATTTCTTTCTCGTAATAAAGATTTTAGAACAGGCAGTAAAACAAAAAAAAAGTTATAAGAAGTGCTGTACATTCGCATTATAAAATATTATATATAATACAATCAATATGAATAAAAATATACCAAGAAACTGCAGCATCAGATATCTAAGAACACATTTTGATCGCACACTGAGTTGGAAAATACATGTACAAAGAACAAGAGAACAACTAGATACAAAATTAAGATCTATTGGTTAATAGAGTATCATATGAAACTCTCCTTAGGAGTATTGATATATAATGCAATGATAAAGCTAACATGTAGTTATGCTGCACCAATTTAGGAATGTACAAAAAAGATAAATAGAAATATAATACAACGCTTTGTAAATAAAACTTTAAGGCTAATATACAGAATGCTGTGGTACGTTACCAATGAAGCTATCCATCGTGAACTTGGTTGTCTGCATAGTCGACGAAACAATAGAGCAGCGGACGTAAAGCCATGCAATGGGCTAAAAACTGACCTTTAGGACGTCACTAACCAAATGATTGAAAAGAACTAGAATTCGGGACCTAGTTTAGGAGATAGGGTGAATACATCAATTGATGTATGCCCATACAAATGCAAGATAATGATACCATTCATAAACAGTCAACTTGGCTAGGAACGTATTTGTAGAAGTAGAAAATAAAATATTGATGAACGTAAAATGATTAATAAGAATATTAGATACAAAAATCTAAAGATTCAATAAGTGAAAAATATGTAGACCGTATAGATATTTATAAATTTTGATATTCTGAAGGATTTCAATATATGTTAAAACTTAAGAAGAATGAATAAAACTTAGGGAATAAGTGTTCTAAATTTCTAATTGTGTGACCACTATACAAACTAAATTAATAATAACTAGTGAACCTTTAATTAGATACAGAATTTATATGCGTGCGTAGAGGAGGAAAGTTAATATTTGAATAAATGTACCGCTCCAAAGTTGTTTATATAAACATCGTGAAATATTCAAAATTTAATATGATTACAGATAATTTAAAATAAATATAGAAGTATTTTCTAACTTATTTCATTTATATTTTGCACTAACAAAAATAATTTATTTTTACATTAGATAACAAAGGTATTTTATAAACCACTCGGTCACAAATTTTCAATTGTAATAACTGTTCAATAAAGACCATTAAAATAACACCCGATTGTTAAAATGTTTTATGTAACAAATATCGATATTCTAGTGATCTTACATTTTTTAAATCAATATATTGTTTATGTTGGTGCCGCGTATTAATAACTTAACTAGATTTAGTTTTCTAATTTTTTAGTTAAAGTTAGATTAGTTTATTGATAAGTAATTTTAGTTTTATAATATAGATAATTTTAACAATTTAGTTATATACATATAAATTTATTTTTATATATATATGAATTTGAAGATGATCGGGAAATCACCAAATCATCTTGTGGACGATGATTGCGAAGATGAACCAGGGTATGTATATATCTTTATGAATTATGAAATTATTTTATTTCTATATAATTCTGTTTATAAACATGATAAAATGTAACTAAATAGATTGTTATAAATCTTGGACATGTATTTGTAGTTCATGTTTCCTTCAGAAGATAATTATTTTAATGGTTAAAGATACACAACAATTTGTATTTTAGTTATATAAAACAAAAGGCTTCGAAAATAAAATGTATATCTAATTACATTAATTTTACAAAATGAAGATATAAAATTTTTATTCCTATAATTTAAATTAGTGCGTATAGTGAACTATTGTTATTTTTAATTATAGGAAGTGAATATCCATTGTAATTTGCTTTGTTTTGTTTGTTTAATGTAAACATTCTGAATGCACAATATATAAAATTACTATTTTTGACACATTTAAGTTTAATAAAACTTTGAAAATGGAAATAGATGTATAATTATTTTAACTTTTTTATAAAAGCGTATTTGTAATTATAATTTATTTACAGGAAATTATTTGTTGGTGGTCTTAGTTGGGAAACAACTGAAGGTAATGATTACATTTTTAGATATTTATATAGTTCATATATGGGTATATATATTTAATTTAGTTATATAAACTCAGTATATTTGTCTTCAGTCTTGTGTCCTATTTTTTCAGCAAAGTTGCAACAATATTTCAATACATTTGGTGAAGTAGTAGATACTATTATTATGAAAAATCCTGATAATGGACAATCCAGAGGTTTCGGTTTTATAACTTTTGCTGATCCAAATACTGTATCGGAAGTTTTGAAAAAAGGTCCGCATTTGCTCGACGGACGAACCGTAAGTAAAACATAAAGATATAAAGGTAAAATTATTATGGGTTTTAAACATTTAATATGCCACAATTGCACGAAATTAAATGTTTTGGTTTATTTGGATACATGTAACTAATAATTTTATTGGACTTAAAACATTTTGTTAAAAATGGTTTATATACCTGATATGTGTTTTCTATGATATTTGTACCCATGTATAATTTGATTGTGGTTTATATTTTTTCTCTTCAAATATAATACACGATTGACTAAATATAAAACAATCATTGCTGACGAAATATAATTTACTTTATATTGTAATTTCAGATGTACCATAAAAATTTATATATTTAAGAAAATTATGAATCACATGGCACAAGAAAATATAATTTAATTCAACGCATAAAATATTTAATTCCTATTCCTGCTTTTAGACATAGAAATTGTTAATCACCTGTTGTGCCTAACATGAAATCCGTTAAACAATCTCAGTTAACCTGAAGTTTTGTTAAATATATTAATGAAATGTCTGTTTTATTTAGATTGATCCTAAACCGTGTAACACAAAAGCGGCTTTAAGAAAAAAGAATGCTCATTATCCAAAGGTATTTTTGGGTGGGTTGCCGTATCACACAACGGAATCAGATGTACGAAATGCATTTGAACGTTTTGGCAAAGTAATGGATGTGATTATAATGTATGATCATGAAAAAAATCGATGTAAAGGTGATTATTTATTTTATACCATTTTTTATGCAGATTTACATCATATTACTAGTGTAGATGATATTAATATAAAGTTGGTTTTTATCGTTATAGGCTTTGGGTTTTTAGCCTTTGAAGATGAAGAAAGTCTGAATAAATGTTTAGCTCAACATTACGTTAATGTAAATTCAAAGAAGGTATGTATTATTATTACAAATATTATGAAGTTACATGTTATAATATTAATAACTATTTGACACCTTTTCTTAATACAATATTGTATTTACGTTGGAAGTTATTTTTTGTTCGTGGTTTTTTACGTTCTTAAATATGTATACTTGTTAGTTATTTTAAATTTTTAAAATTTTTTAGCGTTAAATTTATTTTTTCCAATATTAATATTGTTCATTTATATAATTTTTACTTACTTATTTTTAAGATCTTAGAAGTTTTACACAGTTACTATATGCTTATAATGACTATTTAGACTTCAACCCATGTTTAGATAGAACTAAAGTGTTGAATTTAATTTAAATTTTCAACTTTTCGTTTTTGGTTATTGCCTAATACATTTATTGCCACCAAGGTTAAAGTTCATGAATTTGATCTCAGTTTTGTATTGTCTGATTTATTATTTCCGATTTTGTTATATTGACAACTTTTTCTTAAATTTTATGTACAGTTAATTTCAATAGATGTCAATACAAGAAAATGGAAAAAAGAAGATATCTGTATCAACTTAATGTTCAGTAATGTATTTAAAAAAAAATGAGAATACTTATACGATTTTATTTTTCAAAATAAACAATTTCAACAAATTACTTGCAAAATTGAAAATTAAATAATTATCAATAAGTAAGAAATTAATAGGATGATTGGACATTAATTTATTTTTATTTCAATTTTTCCAAGTTTCGACTTTAATGCGTTTTATGATTTAATCGATCAGTCACATTAAAATTCTCAATTGAAATTTAAAATTATGATCATTTTATAGATTTCATTTTTTGTGTGTCTGTGTTTCGTTAGGTTGAAGTGAAACGCGCCGAAAATAGAGATGGCAAATCAGCAAATTCTTCGTGGTTGTCACAGAATAGCATGGTATATTTTTTAACATTTATATATTTATTTTACGAAATAACATTTTACAGTTACTTTATATTTTTTAAAAATAAGATATGTTTCAATTAAAAATAAAGTTTTATATTTTGTGATAAGCTAAATATTTATGCGAACAATATTTAGTAATAATAATGGTACTAATAACAAAAATTTAAAAACTATATAAGTTAATTAATTTTAAATTAGTCAAATATAATTTTTTTATATTTGCTAGTTAAACTGATGTGTTAAAAATTAGTAATTACGTACAATAAATTCACAGAAGTAAAAATAATTAATGTAAAATTTTGTAAAATTATTTAACTAATTTCTTGCTGAAACTTGGAAACAAATTATGACATCACGTACGAGAAATAATGACCTCTGTTACACTATGTTTATAAATATAATGATTATTGACGATTCTTGTTTAAATAGTGAATTATTTCCAGTATGAACGAAAAAATACTCTAAATTCATGACCAATATATTTAATATGTATCTTTTAGGGGCCAGGTATACCAAACTTTCCAAATTGGGGAATGTCACCATCCAGTTATGGTACGTATTGATAATTATTTATACTTGAACAAATATTTAAATTTTCTATATTTAATTGCTTAGTATTGCATGATGACATGGGCAGGTATTTCTCTATTGGAAGCCCGTCGTGTAATTTTTAGCATATACGATGAGTAATTGTAGACGATATACTTAATTATTGACGAAAATAGTGGAGTACTATATGATTTGGTTATTAATTTATGAATAACAGCGTTTTGAGTAAATATTATAACATTGTGATTGTTAATTGTTTTAGTAACTGTATCTTTTTACTTTGTACATGATTTTAGACATGACAAAGATTATTCTATCCGATGGTTGGAAAGTGTTTGACGTGTTTAAAGGAGAACATAGCTTTTCACATGAAGGGTAGAGTGCCAGTAAGCGTAGTAACTGGAATAATAAAAAGCAGTGTAGCAGTAAAAGACGATCATCATGATGGTGCAACTTATACATAGGCTAACAACTACTTCATTTCTCCTTCATTGAGTCTTCGTGATTGGTTTTAGGAGATTGAGAGTATTTGATTCAACAGGAGTGTTAACTCATCTTCAGACCTACTAATTTTCAATACCGGAAATTAGAAGTGTTCGAACGTCATTCCCTGAAGTTAAATTTGTGAAACAAGTCTCTTATGTTGTACTATTTTTTTATTATTTTTCTGCTTGAATACTAAGACTTAGATTTGCATGTTGGAGGAATTTTAACGACGTAGATTATTTTTCTAGACCACGCATTTGTTCATGTTCACTTTAACAAATGCGTGTTGTTTTCAAGTATAGTATTATTATTATTTTATTATTTTCGATTTTGGCTAACTATGGACCACGTAAAAACAATGATCATGAGATTTTCTTTTTCCTTCTCCAATATTCTTTCATCTTCAAGCTGTGCTGCGCTTTTCTTTCTTCCGTCCACATGTAACTACTGGTGTTCTTCTTCACGTTTTCAGCGAAACCTTTAAATGTATTAATTTTTTCTCGGAATTTATTTCTATTATTTACGTCCTCGCTTTTTATGTTCATTTCTGATATATCTTTTTTGGTTTCTATAAACCACATAAGTTTATTCTTTGGATTGCTTTCAAAGTATTCAAATATGGCTTTAGTTTGTCTATGTGGTTCCATTCTTTTAGGTGACCGTAAAATCTTATTCTTTTTCTCATTGTGTCCGATATCTTTTCAATTTTTTCATATGTTTCCTTGTTGCTTTTTAATACCCGTTGTCCATCTTTAATGTTCGTTCCCAGAATTTTTCTCATAATTTTCCGTTCCTTCTTCTCTATGAGCTCGATTTCTTTTCTTGTGTTCATATTCAGACATTCTGCTGCATATAGACATTGCGGTTTAATTACAGTATCATAATGTCGTATCTTCGTATTTATAGATAATGACTTCTTTTTATATATTTCTCTGGTTACATTGAATGCTTGTTCCATCTTGTGTACTCTGGTTAGATTCGCTTCTTTATCTAAACCATTTGGTTGAATTATTTCACCTAGATATTTAAATTTAGTGACTTTTTTAACCTTTCCGTATTTTATTGATAAATAACATGGTGCCGAAGGTTCATTGGTTATATAAACTGTTTTTTTCGTATGAAATTTGCAGGCCAGCTTATTCAGCTACTTCTTTCAACGAATTTAACTGGATGACTGCATCTTCCAAATTATCAGCTAAAATTGCAATATCATCCGCAAATGCAAGACATGAAATCTCGATCCCAGATTTTTTCCTTCCTAATCTGATTGGTTCAATTCCGTAATTTTCCAGCAATATCTTCCACTCCCTTATAACTTTCTCCAGAACACAATTAAAAAGCACAGGGGATAGACAATCCCCCTGTCTTACTCCTGTTTTAATTTTAAAAGCCTCGGATATTTCTCCTCGAAACTTGACTCTGGATGTTGTGTTTGTTAAGGTTTGTTTTATTAATGTAATAGTCTTATTATCCACATGGAATTCTTCCAAAGTTTTGAATAGTGTCTTCCTATCAACAGAATCGTATGCTTTTTTAAAGTCTACGAACGTGATGATTATGTTCTTTCCTCTTATTCTTTTATGTCTAATTATCGATTTAAGATTCATAATTTGTTCAACGCAAGATCGACCTTTCCGAATCCAGCTTGATATTCACCTATTTGTTTTTCTGTTTGCCTTTCTAACCGGTTTAAAAGTGCTTTAGACAAGATTTTGTATGTCACAGGCAATAGTGAAATGCCTCTATAGTTATTGATATCATCTTTTTTTCCTTTTTTATGCAGTGGATGGATTAATGCTATTTTCCACTCATCTGGCACCTTTTCTTCTTTCCAAATTTTTTCTATTACACTTTGCAGTTTTCCGATCATTTCTGGGCCTGCGATCTTCCACATTTCAGCAATTATTCCATCTTCACCAGAAGTCTTATTGTTACTTAACTGTTTCACAATCTCTTCAATTTCTTGATAATTAGGGGCTACAGATTCTTCATGTTTAGACGTTGTTAATTGTCTTAGAAATTTTTCTTTTTGCTCTTCACAATTAAGGAGATTATTAAAATATGTTGCTAAAATACTACAGTTTTCTTTATCATTAAGAGCTAATTTACCTTCCTCATTTTTAAAACATAAATTAGGAGGCTGATATTTTCTGAGATTTTTATTGAATATTTTGTAAAAGATCCGAAAATTATTTTTCTTAAAATTCTCTTCTATTTCAACGAGTTGTTCTTTTTCAAATTTCCTTTTTGTTGACCTAATTATTTTAGCTATCTTTAAATTGAGTATAATCGTCTTCGTTCTTCGTCGAATACCATTTTTTCATGTTTTGTTCCTTGCCTCCACAGCTTCATCACATTGTTGATTCCACCATCTGTGTTTTATTGATTTTTTCAGTGGGGCTATTTCATGCGATATTTCAATTAATTTCGTTTTAATTTCTTCCCAGCTATCCGACTTTATTTTTGTATCCAGTTTGTTTTGAAATTCATTTTTCTTATACATTAACATATTTGTGTCAACCTTGGAAAGTTTAATATTCATTCTCAGATGAATTTTTTTCTCAGGAATGAAATTCATTTTGATAGTGGTTAAATAATGATCCGTTTCCACATTTGTCCCTTTTTTAACTTTGACATTCATAATTTCCCTCCGATTATTATATGTTATACATGATCAATTTGAAACGCTCCTAACCATGGGTTAGGTGATCTCCATGTCATTTGTCTCTTAGGCAATCTTTTAAAAGCCGTTGACATTAGTTTTAAATTAAACGCATTACATATTTCCAGGAATCTTTCACCATTTTTATTAGTTCTTTTATGGGCTGGGAACTTTCCAACCATTTTTTGGAACTTTTTCTCCTTACCCACTTGAGCGTTAAAATCACCTAATAATATTTTCACATTTTTAACCGGAATTTTAGCCATCTCATGATCTACAATTTCCCAAAGATTTTCTACTTTTTATGGATTTTTTCTATTATCTTCATTTATAGGTGCATGACAATTTATTAATGTATATGTTTTATTTGCACAGCAGAAAGTTAAAACTGATAGTCTCTCATTAACCGAGTAAAAATCTTTTATTGAATCAAGAATTGCTCTGTGAACAATGAAAGCTGTTCCGAGATGAGGTATTCCTTTATTCATTGGATTTTTCCCATTCTTACCTTTAAAGATTCTATAACCTTCTGAATCTCATCCGTAAATCTTGTTTCTTGTACAGCCAGTATTTGAATTTTATTTTCTTCCAAAACGTTAATTAATTGTTTTAATCTTCCTACTCTTAATAACGAATTCACATTCAAGGTACCAAAGAAATATTTCTTCTTAGTTTTTAATTTTTTGCTATTCCTAACACTGCATGTTGGTCCACGCTCTCCAGAATATGATTGCCCGGTAACACTGTAATTCACGGTGGAGTATTTTCCTTTCGGAGTACCTCCTGGAGTATGTATATGAGAAGGATTTGCCATCATGAAAAATGAAAATGAAAATGAAAAATCTTTATTATATTTTTAAACATAAACCGAAAACAATTTTCTTTCATAACTTAAAGCTAAGTACCTATACATAAACCTTAGCAATTCTAAATATGTATAATTACAAAACTTATAGTAGACTTTGAAATTACTTTAGAAATAGTGCAGGAAAAAATGAAAAAAACCCTACAAAAAAGACACACCCTGAAGGTAACAAAAATTAAAAAGTCAATAAATCAACAAAACGAAAAGCAGTCTTTTTAGACATAATTTAGCTTAAAATATCTGTACTTAACAATAGGTTAATAATTACAAAAATCTATGTTTTAATCTACGATGCTTATACTTAGTATAACGTATGCGTAGATGTTCCATATTGTAATTTCCTATTACACGTATTAGTTTATTTTGATGAGTTTTACAGTTTTCGTAAAATTTTTTTGAGATTTTACTAATAAACGAATGTATGTAAGGGATATTTAAATGATCATGTAGATTAGAAATTTTAGTATATCGCGTTGCATTCAACGAAATTCTGCAGCAATGATTTTGAACTACTTGTAGTTTCCTGTATGTACTATCAGACACTGATGACCATACAGGGCAAGCATAGGTTAATCTAGGGCGTATAACAGCCGTATAGATTAATTTTTTGTTTACGTAACTAAGACCCGATTTTCTGTTAAATAATGGAAAAAGTGTATGCATAGATTTATGCGCTTTATCTATAACGAAAGTAATATGGTTATTGAAAGTTAATCTGCTATCTAAGATAACTCCTAGATACCGAACCTGTTTGATCCAAGAAATTCTTTTAGAATTTTTTGTAATTTCCGTTAGCGGTAGTGGTCGTCTCCGAGTAAATAGAATTGCTTCTGATTTTTCTTCATTTAATTTTAAGTTCTATCTATTGTAATATTTAAATATTTTAATTGCAGCCTTTTGCAATCGGTTATATATTGTATCTGTCCTATAAGAGGATGTATATAAAGCAGGGTTTACTCCCTTAGCCTTTGGATAAATATCCTAACAGCAAGGCAGCGGTTTGTTACTGAGGAGGTAACGGTTTAGGGTTTTTACGGCGACTAGGATTTATGCAGACTTTTAGTGGACAGGTCCTCAAGCTGCCCATCTGCATCCTCGTGTCTCCTTACCCTGTCACTACTGGAATCGTCTGCTAGAGACTTTTCACCAGTAGCCGCTCTTGGTTCGCGACTGCTTATTGGTTATTCGCAGCTGACCAGTATATCTACTGGTCATTCCACTATCCACCACCCGTGGACGCGCCCCGTTCCAGTTAGAGCTCCGGATTCCAGGAGGTACATAGTACCCCTGGGGGCAAGTATGGTATTATATATATTTAACAGTACCGAGCGAGTAGGTGCAGATTGGTATATTTGAGTATTTATTATCAAGTAAGATTGTAGGCTGTATAATTTGCATGAAAACACACTTGTTGACAGAAGAAACATATGAAACGTAAAGTTCTGGATAACTAAGCATTTCTCCTCTCTTTTCTTAGCATCATCATTATAATAGATACGTAAGCGTTATATGTGCCCAGTAATTAGTATAGTACTTTGATGATAACACTGTACAGCGTTAATAATGTATTTTTTATACATTTTTTGTTTAATTCCGTGTTTTTAAACTGTCTTTTATTTAATGTAACTATTTTAATCATTTTATATATTTGTTTATTACCAGAAAATTTACTTACTATTATAAATTATTTATTAAAATTAATCGAAAACTTTATATTATTAATTCTTTAAACACGAAACAATCATTGCGTTAACAAACAAAATATAAAAGTACTGAGGAATGATGAAAATACTGAAGAATTGCCTTTACACGATCCATAATACCTAATAACCACGCCTTAATACTGATGAACGCGGATAAAAAAACCCGGATTACATCAGTATTTTTCATCAGTACATCAGTATTTTACATTATACGATAAGTAATATTGACAATATTTATAAATACTCGTCAGTATTATTGACCGTGTACGGACCGCTTTAGACTTGTAGTTATTTCGATCACTCACTCGTGCCTGATTTTTATCTAGCAGCGTTTTTTTTTCTAATACTTTTTAATTTTTTTATTTAAAATTATTCAACAAGTTACTTTATTTTTTTAGATGGTAAAGAACAATTCCATACTCATAATTTTTTTATGGGAAGCGGTGCTTCCATAGCTTTCATTGACGCTACGCCCTTGGTTTTCAAATACACTTTATTGAACATACAATACATCTATTTAGTCCTTACAAAAAAAAAAAAAAAAAAAATAATGGAGATAATTGATCGAATGAACATAATTTTATTTAAACTTGATTTGCTCTTTTTTTTTAATTTATACATATACTTTTCTTTAATAAACTAATGAAATTATTATACTTATTTATTAATTATAAAATGGTTGATAAATATTAATTTAAAATATCATGAAGTATAACTTTTATAATTCTTAGGCTACGGAACACCCGGTACTCCATTTTCTTATGCCGGTTGGGTTGCACCACCATCTCAATGGGGTCCCCCAATTGGATATCCTTATGGTAAGTACATTTTGAACAGTTGTTAATCATCACGTAATAACTTAATTAATTACGTGAATCAATTTCGCATTTGTTGTAGTTTTAACGCACATATTTGTCTGTATTTTTGAAGCGTATGTAGGATTTTTTAATGGTGGATATTTAAAAAAAATCTCGATCTCATCTTTGTTAATATGTGTTCACGTTAGGGATAGAATAAACTTATTGATCGATGATTATTATCATTTTTAATTGTACATTTTATTGTTTCATCATTTTCATCGAGGTAGGAATAATCGTCTATTAATAAATATGCTTCATATTTACTCTGAAAAATATCATGTTAATGATTCTTGACATTACGTAGATTTGTTGAAGCTTAAAAAGAATTGTCATATATGAATTGCAGTAAATTTTAGCTTCATCAATTATATGTATATCGTAGAAAATGTTATAAACTCTAAGAATACAAAAAGAAATATATATATATATATATAAAAAATTGAATAAGTATCACACTTTTGAATAAATTTTTGCATGAATTTTTATAATAAAATTCCAAAGTTTGAAATCTGTGTAGTACCGTGAGAATTTTGTACTTTTTAATTCTCATATTCATTATTTATATCTAAGTTATATAGTTTGATTTTTTAGGTCCTCATGTAGGTGCACCTTATAGTAGTTGGAATTGGAGTCATTTAAACGGACCGCATTCTGGTCATCCGGCCACAGCAACTGGCACATCAAGTACATCTGCGCTTTCAGTAGGTCCAAATACTGCCGGAGCGGGTATTTATGAACAAATTTTAATCTGATATATTCGTTTTGCGTTTATTTATTGAAGATGATAATACCGGCGTCGTATCTCTAATTTTTTTTATTTTTTTATTAGTTTCGCGAATAAAAAAAAAAAAAAAAAAACTATTAATTTTGAACAAAGAAGAATTCGCCCTTATCTCATTTCTATCATTATTCGATGTATTTGAACGACTCTGTCCACATTTTATTGATAGAAAAATCATAAACATTGACACTTTTTTTATTGTATTTTTAAAACCTATTCGTATTTTCGCATTATATATACAAAGCGTTCAAATTAAGAAAATTTATCACGAAAGAAGAATGACATTAAAAATAGCTAATAATATACCGACTAGATGTTATGGACGAAAATAACGTCGCCTTATTTTTCTTCTATCTAAACCATTCAAATCATAACATTATTATTATTTTTTTACGTAAACTATAAGGTGTTTCATAATTGATGTTAGTGAAAATTTCTCAAAGTGGTTACACTGAACAGCAAAGTTATTGGAAAGTAGCGATTTTAAAATTATAAACAAAACAAAATCATAACGCAGTTTAATCACTATAAAAGTTTTTTTATTATTTAAAAAACCTTTATAATGATCAAACTGCGTTATGATTTTGTTTTGTTTGTATTTTATTTCCTTAAAATTACTTGTAAATAACTACTGAAATATATTAGTAATGTTTATATTTTGATGAAAAGTTTTGAACTTCACATATATTGTTACAGATTTATATAGTAAAAACGTGATTGCTGGAGCACATTTATCATCTGCACAGAAACAAGATTATGTAGGGTACGGAGGATATTCATCTGTGAGTTGTGATTTTGGATATTTTATTTATTTTTCTTTGCGTTATGAAATCGTATTTACTCTCATATTTCAGTAAATTAAGCGAAACCGACATTCATCTCTTTATTTGTGAAATTGAAAAAAAAAATACATATATATTTAATTTTTTTACTAATTCAAAATTTGTACTAGATTAAAATTATATAGTATAACTACATAGAATGAAACTATTAAAGCTGGCATATTCATACTTGCATTAATTGAGATATATATTAACGAACAGCTAATATTTCGTATTCTACAGTTATGAAATTAGTTGTTATTACACGTCTATTTTCAATTATTATTATTCTCAGAAATTAAATCAATGATAAATTTACTGCGTAGGAAATTGATATATTTGAATTAAAGAATAAGAAGAAACGTATATTTTCATAAAATACATATGTGAGAGTACGCATTGATGAATTATTCCATCCAAAAATCACAACACAATAATAATATAGACGTGATAACCCTACATCCATAAGAAATAATAGATAAAGTAATAAAAAACAGGTCACCGGAGAAAAATATAATAGTAGAAACGCAGTAAAGTATAACGTGTAAATATTAATTAAAATTAATAATATATAACATGTATGTATGGAATGTATATAAATGTATGTATGATTGGGGAAACGAAATTGAAAACCAAACATTCATGTGTAACGATAGTATCTAATAAGAATTTTATAAAAAATAAATTTTTATGATGACTGAGAAGTGAATATATGCTATGAAGTAGATAAATACTCGAGATGATTCTGTTTATTTTTAACAATTATCAAGAGTGTGACAAGCATGGCAATTATTTCTTTAGATCATCTTATTTTATAATGATTTATTTGGTTATATTTGGGTATTTATAAAATTGACATTTAGTTCTTATTACATGTAATATTAAAATAGTCGTCTTACTACTTTTAGAAACTTAGTACTATCTGTTAATAATAATAAAGAAAAGTTAATGTTCTATTTAAATGATCAAATCTATATTAAATATTCATAATAAATATCAAACGTTGATTAAATTAAATTTATAGCCCCTTGATCGACTTACTAATATATAGGACTTTAAACGGTAATTTGAACTTACATTTAAATCATTGACCTTTCTTCTTCTTTATACGCCGTCCCCGCCACGAAGGTTGGCGATCAACATGGCGATGTCTTTTCTTGACATGGCAGACCTGAACATTTCAATAGGCGAATGATAAAACCAACGATAAAAATCTTTCTGGAAGTTTTCCTTCCGTAATGGGACGTAAAATTTCGTATTTATGCCCTCTCATGATGTGGCTCAAATATCTTGTTTTTCTTTCTTTTATCAAATTTAATAATTCCGGGCGCTTCAATTTCATTGTATCCAGAACTTTTTTGTTTGTAATTTTCTGTATCCGCGAAATTTTTAGCATCCGTCGGTACGAATATAATTCAAAGGCATTTATACTTTTTTCCAAGATAGCATCGAGCACCCAACTTTCACTTCTGTAAAGAAGGATTGAGGAGACGTAGCATTTTAACATTCTAATACGCAATTCGAGACTTAATTCTCTTCTGGTGAGCAGGTTTTTCATTTTAATAAGCATTGCTCTTGATTGCTCTATACGCGATCTGATTTTAAACTATCGTCAAGCAGGGTACCGAGATATCTAATAGTTTTGACCTTCTCAAGTTCTGTCCCATCATTTTAATCTTACATTGCACCGGTTTCCTGTAGAACACAATTGATTTTGTTTTGAAACTGTTGATTTCTAATCCATAATCTTTACTGTGTTTCACCAGTTTATTCATCATTCTTTGTAGTTCTCCCTGACCGTTAGCTATAATCAGGCAATCATCCGCATATCTTATATTATTAAGTGTGATTCCATTTATTTGAATCTTCCCATCATTCTCATCAAAAGCCTCCCTAGGAGACAATACGCAGCCCTGTCGAACTCCTTTTTATCCTCGAAGTCTCCAATTTGTATCCCAGCTGTTTGTTTTCAATACAGATGGCTTATTATACGTAGGTCTTTTCTATCTATAGGAATAGACTTTAATATTTCCATTAATTTTTCATGTTTACGCAATCAAACGCCTTATGGTAATCTATGGCGCACACGTATACATTAATATTTACATCTCGACAGCATGAGTTAAGACATGCGACATCAAACTAATCGATTATGATTATAAGGTTTAAAAATGGTGGGTAAATTTTTAATAATTTTTTATCCTTTTTTTTTTTTTTTTATGTTTTATGATATTAATTCAACCGTGAATCCGCATCTTTTGTTCATGGTCATTGCTTCCATCCACTGTTATTACTAATGTTGCTACTTTTATAATATTGTCTAAAATTGTTATTATTTTAATGTATGTGTATATATATATATATGTGTGTATGTGTATATATATTTACTTTATGTATTTCTTATATATAAATACACTTTCCTAATTGAATATTTAATGTATTCTTAATTGATTTTTCTATTAGTATTTTTAGGAGTATCATTGATGTATATACATAAACTTTTTATTTATTTTTATTTTTTGATTGAAATTGTACATGTATATATATATATATACTATTTTGTTTGTATAACATTAATTTTTATATTTATATCTATATTTACACAAACCCATTTTACACACATTCTTGATGGTTTAGGGGACTTATGTTTCTCATCCCTTATTCCATCCTATTTTTAAGTTACATTGCCGGGAACTATCACACACGCCTTTTTATATTTTGTACTATATTGGATGTTTTCTTTTGTTTCAGCTACTCAACACTTACACACAGTTATCTATTAAGAACACTAGTTCCCTGCACCTTTATAGCCACATTTTATTTAATACATATATTTTTTACTTTAAAAAAAAAAAAGTTACTCATATTAAGAAAATATGTAAATACTTTTTAGTGATATCTTATGTTTATTAAATCGAACAAATATATCATAATAATACGCGAAAACTCGTTCATTATATACTAAGCCAGCATTATATGATGTAATGATAAGGCGTACACTAAAGCCCGTCTTATATTACTAAAGTGCTCACCAATTACGGGAGAAACCGCGATTAATTCACCAAATTATTTTAGTTTCTTGTAATTTGATGATATCATAAAATTGCTATCGTGACATGTCATTCAAATACGATATTTCTTTCGGATCTGAATTTGATCAAAAACCGAATCTAATTACGCTCAATTAGACCGAGGAGCCTTAGCTGTCTTTTGGGCGCTAAAAAATTTTATTACTACGTTGCTGACCGTCCTTTTACATTTATTGTTGACAAGTCAATTCAACAGATTTTCAATCCAGCAAAAGAGCGTTCGCAGTCTCTCTCGTGTGCTTCGTTATGTTGCCTACTTATCATAGTTTAATTACAAAATCAAACATCGATCAGCGACTCTTTACCATAATGTTGTTTATCTATCCCGGTTTCGGATGGAAGAGTACAATTTGAATATCATCGACGACTGTTCTTATCTACAAAACGATCGATTGTCCAGTATCGTAACCACATCAACACTTACACCTGAGCTCCTACGTAAAGAAACTACAGCTGACCCAAAACTATAAACTTTGCTGAAAAATTTTCAGTTTGATATTAACCACGATCCAGAGTATTCTATCAAACAGTATTATTTTTCGTAGCCACCGAATTGTAATACCAAAAGCTCTTCAATCAGCCGTTCTACAAGAACCACATTCAACGCACCTAGGCATTGTTAAAATGAATAATATTGCCCGAAATTACGTTTACTGGTCCAATATTAGTCGAGATATTGAGTCTTTGGTCAGAACATCTAAAAATTGTGCTGATCAACGTAAACAACCACAGAAACTACCTCTTCATCAATGAGAATCAGTATAAAAACCTTTTCTCAACGCATTCATATTGATTGTGCTGACCCAATGCTGGATCATCATTTCTTCATTGTAAGTCGATTCATCATCCGAATGGCTAGAAGTATATATCATTAAGAAGCCGCCAACCAGCTGAAAATTAATCGAATTTCTACACAGCTTCGTATAACATTTTGACATTCCAGAAGAATTAGTAAGCGACAACGCTACTACTTTCACATCAGAAAAATTTCGACAGTTCGCAGCTTTTTAGCAAATTTGTCAACATTTGATTGCACCCGGGCATTCGGCAACAAACGGTCAAGCCGAAAGATTGAACAAATTGAAGAAAATGGCCGATGAACCAGAGTCAAAGAGAAATTACGTTCAATTATTTTCAATTATCGAATCACACCAACATCAAATGGTAAAACATCATCGCAAATGGTTTTTGCTGAAACCATCCGAAACCGTTTTGATCTCAAACCAAGTCAAGTTACTAAGGCTAGTAATCCAAAGCCTTATGTCCAAAAATTCAAATTATGTGAACGATTTCAAAGTAGAAATTATCAATCATCTAATCTATGTAAATATGGAACTGTTGTCGAACGTTTAGGCAACCTCAATTACTTAATTGAAGTTGATGATGGGTACGTCATCAAACGTCATCTAAATAAATTCCGCTCTTCTGATATATAATATCAAAGACCTACCCGGCATGCAACCTTTAGTTAAAACAGATCAACCAGTACAATCAACATCGAATAAATCGATACCTTCATCAACCTCTTCGGTATCCAGTATTCCAACATCTACATCGACATCGAGTCTTCCAGTAATTGAGTAGCCAGCTCCTATTGTGCTTAAACCAGTCAATCAATCTCAACAATCATTGAGGCGTTCCACCTCGCACAAGCACATCAGTTTCCCGTTTTTAATTTATAAAATTATTTTCTATCAATAATCTTATTTTTTCCAATTTTATATATTTATCTATTTTTGTCGAGTCCCTTCTTTTGATTTTTTTTTTTAAGTGGGGGAGAATTATAATGTATGACGAACTTTAGTGCACGTCTTATCATTACATCGTGTAATGCTGGCTTAGTTTATAGTCAACGAGTTTTCGCGTATTATTACGATGTATTTGTTCGGTTCCAATAATATAAAGTTTATTTAAAAAAATCATTCTGGTCTTTAATGATTTTATCAATATTTTCAAACATAACAAGATACAAATACATTTGTCGTCTATATATCTACGCGATTTTTAATATATTAAGAAAGTAATACGATAAGTATAGCTATGTTCTATTTAATATTGAAAACAATTTATAATAATTAATATTAACACAAATATTTTGTTTCATTAGTGTATTTTTCTAGTTTTCGTCTATGGTAGTAGTTTACAAATATTGCAAATCATTTTCACATTGTAGAAATTAATTGTGATAAATTTTATCTTTTGCAGGATTCTATTTACCACAGAAGCTCAACACGTAATATACACGGCATAAGCCCTGAATCATACCGTCCATAAAGCAGCTCAAATTTTTTACAACATTTTTCGTAGTATTTTGTAAGACAAATTGCAATCAAATGTGCAAATATAAAACTTTACGCAAATAAGGTAAGTTAACTTATTTGTTGATGTTTTTCTATACGCAATCACTATTCTTTTTAGCATCAGCTCTTTAGCTTCAATGTAAGTTGCTTAGCAACTAATTTTGTTAATAAGATTATAACATTTAGAATTTTATAGGAATGTTTTAATTATGGAATAATAGAAATACCGAGAAACACATCTAAATACTTCGACATGAGTTAATAATAATAATAATAAAATAATTCGTGAAGCACCCACCACAATTTCATGTTCTATGTTGTAATATTGATACTAAGAAAACGACGTAATTCAAAAATAAGAAATATATGTGTATATATTTATGTGCGTGTTTATGTTGGCCAATAATTAAAATATGTGAAAAAATTATCACCTTTCATGCGGATTTAATGAAAAAGATTTCGGGCATACATTAAATTCAGATATCTTTCTTGAATACGATTTCTGCAGTCTCTGTATTAAGCAAGTTTTTGTAAAATAACTGTTTAAAAAATTCTACGCTACTGATGTTTCAGTAATTATTTATTTCATGCTAAATAATTAGAAATTATACTTTATAGTTCACGCTTTTCGTCTTATCTCGGATTATCTAATTCTGAATTGTGAGTATTCTTCGGTGGATCCACATTTTATATACAAAGAATTATATGTCTTCTTATTGTTGTCGTTGTTGTTTTCATCCAGTGGAATAAAATTGAAAATACATAGCATTTAACTTTTAATCCTCTACTTATATTCAGATTACTTTTAAAATATGTTTAATGTGTACGAATTTATATTAAGATGATCATTTTGAACCGTTTAACTTACTTATATAATTACGATAACGTTCACAGAAACAAAACAAAATTTAAAATAAATAAATTAAATGTATACGAATCAAAACATTGTGACTCGTGTGAACGTATTTAAATTTTGAATAAGTTTTCTTCTTAAAAAGGTGAACTCATCACGTACTCAAATGATTTATTAAATTTTTTTTGTGCTTTTACACATAAATTTCAGTATACAGTAGTTGTGAAATTACAACAAATTTAAGGTTTTTAAATTCTATATTTTTTATTGATTGTTTTATTTTGCCCGACTTTCTCCTTTTAACCAGTTTATATTTTTATACTGTTACAAATTTATACCAATCCTTCTAATACTATATTATATATATATATATATATATATATATATATATATATATATATATATATATATATATATATCTGTTTTGCAGAGGTCATAATCTGCATTTATAGTAATTTCTAACCTGACCATATGATCTCGTATACAATCATGATCACTACTTAAGTTTATGAATTAAAAAACAGATTCGTTCCAGAAATGATCCCTTCTGTGTTTAAACCATGCTTATTTTAGTCATGCTCTATTTGTACGTTTTAATATGCTTTCACAAGATCAGATAGAACAAATAATTGCTACCAGAAAGAATTAGAGTCTCAATAATTACTTACTTTTCCGTATGTCCCTGGGCACGGGATCTATATCCGCTTCATCCTATAACTTCAGGTCCAATCGTTTGAGCCATTCCTTCACATTGTGCGTGAGATCCTTTATCTCGGCCTAACCTCCTTGTAGAGACCTCGTAGGGCACTCCGTTACAATATGAACGATAGTCTGGCATTCCGCATCACAGTCGCATTTCTGGATATTGGAAAGGCCCCACAGCTTTAGCATTTGGCCTGTTCTTCCATGACCGGTCTTTTTTCGGTTCAATCGAGTTCACGTTATTCGAGGTAGTTCAAAACCAGGTGGTCTGAAGTTCGGGTGGTCAACCAGCTTGTTACCATCTGGGTTGCCTCTGTCCCACTCCTGCTTCCATGCATCTGTTGAGTTAAAATTGTTCTTAATGCGCTCCTGTCCTGTAGCATGTGGAGGTTTTCTTGATTTCAATCTTCGTGGTGCATTGAGGTCTTGATGGATTGGCAAAGTTTTTCGATCATATTTATCCCACTCCTTCATTGCAGCTTGTTGCCTTCTGATGTGTGGTGGAGTTATAATAAATAGGACAGGGAGCCAGGCAATTGGCGTTGATTTAATTGTTGCTGAGATTATGCGCATGGCTGAGTTTAACTCAATGTCCACCCTTTTTGTATGGGCGCTGTTAATTCATGTTGGAGCTGCACATTCTGCTACTGAAAAGGATAGCGCCAGTGCTGTAGTACGGAGAACGTCTGCATTTGCACCCCAAGTTGTGCCCGCGAGTTTGTGGAGAATGCCGTTTCTGGTTCGGATTTTTGCTACAGTGTTTTGTAGGTGTTTCTTGAATGATAAAGTTCTATCAAGGGTCACACTAAGGTACAAGGTATTTTGGTGTATCTACGTTCAGCAATTTCTTATCATCAACCTTTATATTATGTTTTATTTTGGATAATTGGTTATTAAGATGGAAAAGGGATACTACGGTTTTTTCCTTATTGAGGACGAGTCGCCAATTATTGAAGTATATCATGATTTCTCAAATCCTTCCTTAACCTGGTTTCGGTTGTTTTTATATTCTGTTATGTTGGATTGCCAGTGCTATATCATCTGCGTATATGAATTTCCTTGCGATTGTTCTTGGCAAGTCTGAAATGTATAAATTAAACAGAATGGGGAACAACACTGATCCTCGAGGCAGGCCGTTATTTAGTACTCTTTTCCTGCTTTCTTTTCCTCCAACAACGACTGTGAAGGTTCTACCACTTATCATATTATTCAGCAGTTTGTAAAGCTGTTGGCTTGGAACTGCTTTCAGGAACTTTAAGAGGAGTCCTGTTTTCCATACTGTATCATATGCACAAGACAGATCAATAAATGCTACCGCAGTTTTTTCATTATTTTACCGCCCTCAATATGCGTGACAAGGGCATTTAACTGATCAATACAGCCTCTTTCTTTCGGATAACCAGCTTGTTCGATTGGAATTTTCTATGGCTTCTTCAATTCTTTCATGGATTACTCTTTCAAGAACCTTGTAAACCACGCTTAGCAGTGCTATAAGCCTGTAATTACCAGGACAGGTTGGATCTTTCCCTGATTTTGCAATTGCTATTATCCTTGCTTCCTTGAATATAGGTCGGAAAACTCCAGTGTCAATGATGTAAGTGAAGAGCTTGCTTATCCATTCCTTGATTTTTCCCCCGAACTGTTTAACAAGCTCCAGAAATATTTCATCCTTTCCAGGAGTTTTTCCAGTTTTGACTAGTTTAATAACTCTTGTTATTTCAGACACAGTAACAGGGGTTGCGTAGGTTTCATCTTGATCTGCAGCTTGTTTTAAGCTGATCATCTTGTATCTTACTTCTTTACTAAATTGTTTATTCATGTTGTTTCTATTCGAGGATTTGATGATTTCCCCCGCTATCTTGTTTGGATCCACTGAGTCGTCCTTTCTAGCTGCTGTTACATCGCCTGATAACTTTTTCAGCAAGGACCATGCTTTTCTGCTGAATTTTTGGTCTCAATAATGAGACTAGACCACATATTCGTGCAGCTTCTGTTTGCGATTTGAAAATTATACTTATTAGTGAACGATAATAGATGTTTATTTTCATAGTTGATTTTTGCTGGATGATGACAATTAAAATCATGATTTAAAGAAAAAAATATTTAATATCTATACTGTAAATTATTATTTTTTTATTATGCACAAGGGATTTTATTGCGCGAAGCAGCATAAACGAAATTTAACTTATAATGTTGTTTGTATATAGTAAATCATGCGGATTGAATTCCTTGGTGGGTATGTGGGATATAACTACTCCAACTCCTTACGTATGCAATCGATCAATGCGGATTATTACAAAATTAATTCATTTTCCAACCAATTCTCACTCAGGGCACACACATCTTACTCTAAAGAAACGTTGTCAGTTCTCCATGGTTACATCCTTATCATACACAGATCGACAATTTCATTCCATGATTTATTATTACTATAAAATCGATGTAATTCACTCGCAGTTATGATAATATAAATTAAAAAATTTATTATAGATATATTTATTTTAATTTTCATAAATGATTCCATATTAATCCTGTTATTAGAAACGCTACATTTATATCATTTGTATGTTTATTTAAAATAGTATACGTAATTGATGTCTCGTTCATCCTCTTCTTCTTATCATATCGGTCATGTTGCCTTTTGTTTTTCAAATATTTCACAATCTGAACTGTGTCGTTCCAGATTCCATTTATTCTGGTCATATCTTCCATCCTGCATTGTATTGGCAACAATGAGCAAGTGAATAGGTGCTCTGAATCTTGTACCATGCCACATTCACATCTGTCGTCATGTTTAATATTAGCTGCGGAGAATTCATATTATCATTATATTTCCAACATGTTGTCTAAATATGTTCTATCTTAAACGTGTGTGTGTTTTTTTTTTTTAAATAGTTTCAATTAATTATTCGTTGGTAATTGTGTAGTATTTTTAATTTATTCTTTCTGCAGTCTCATTAGAATCACCTCGTCGTCGTTTATAGGATATCCTTTAACTACGAAACTAACAATACGTAGGAAATATAATTTAAGCATGACAAATGACAAACGTCTATTACTGTTCTTATTAAGAAGTGAGAATCCTACCGCATTGCTGATTTTTCCCAAGTTCACACCTTTTAATGTACAGTAACGTCTGACAAAAACTTTACACCTAAATCTCATATGCCAACTTTTCCCGCCTTATCCGGTTTATTAGTATATATACTGTCCCTAACTTTTTTTTTTTTTTTTTTCAGAATATCAGACGATAAGGTGATATACATCGCTTGTTCTAAATCTATTATACATATATAAAAACGTTTGTTATCAAAATTTTCCATTACGACTTACGTACGACTTTATTTTTGATATTATTTATTCAACTAATTAAATTCTTAGCACTGTCCGGAATATAAAAAAAATGTTTGTTTTTGGTGCACAAAATCATTATTTTTAGCTCATGAAATGTATACGAAAATGGATTTTACTATTATTTATTATTATATGTATATAGTATTTTCAAGTATGTTGGTTGTGATTTTTTGTGTGTGTTTTTGGGGCACTTATTTTTTATTCGTTTCAGTTTGCATGATAAATAGTTACAAGTCATCGGCAAACTAGAACAAAACTAAAGGTACTATAGACACACTGTGTTGTCACTTATTCTTACCTCAGAAATCGAGCGAAGATTTCCCTTATTAAAACTTTGTAATAATGTCAGGGACATCTGTAAACACGCTAAGTCTTCTTTCTAACTAATTATACCGTGCACTGAAAGTATCTCTATGAACGTCGTCGAGAATGTAGATTTTGAGAAACGGCCGAAAACTTATCATTATCGCCGTTTGTTCGAATCTGAAACCGTTATTTTACTCCAACGATCATCAAGTCTTGAGCTGTTGTTGTTAGACTCATCATATAATTTATTTTGTACTTCTACTTTGTAGTATTGCATTTATTTGTCCTTGAATCAGCTTTTTAATCACAACGGTATGATTAGAGCAGGTTTTTGTATATTTCCGACAGCCACGATCCGTGAATGTTTAACTCTTTCATAATCGATGCGTTGGTTCTAACTGCTATCCACAAATTTCCTAATATTTTACAGTAGCATATCATCTATAAAGCATTTATGCATTTTCTGTAATGTTTGTAGTTGAATTACTTATGTAAACAGAAAATTATTACACGTTCTTTAACCGAGTTAAGGAAACGGTTCTGGTTGCATTTAATAGAAGCAAGAAGGTTTTTTTTATTTAATAATGAATCAATACTTGTGATTAGACGGGTTCGTAGTTGAGCGCTGATTCGTTTCCATGCGTTCTATCCTAAAACGTCTATATTCAACGACAAATCTGTTCGTTTGTGGACAAAAAATTGTTTGAAAGACTGGCTTCGTGTGTAAAAATAAGCTGTCGGGTCTTTCGCTAGAACCTCGCTAGACATCAAACATGTGAGCGAAACTATGCATTCGTATCCGAGTCGCTTCGACGCGTATACACGTAAAAAAGTACAGCGATATGAATATTTCATTAAGACTTGAATTAATGCATATCCAAAGTTCTTAGCCGCTGAGACGATGTTACGGAAAGTTGAATCTAAAGAAATCTTACTGGATGTGTTATAACGGCCTAGATTCATTTTTATTTGAGCAGAAACCTTCATAAACAGAAACTTCAGAACAACGTAAATCCGCACGTTATTTTTTTTTTAAAAAAAAACGGAGATTACAATATCGATAGTAGTTGCGTCATGGAATGTTATCGGTCCATATTATTTCGAAGGCACAGTTAACAGCGAATGCTACTGACAGATATTGAATGAGTTTGTAAACTGACGGGACGAAGGAAGTTGTTACGAACTTGGTTTCATAAACGTGAAGCGACATATCATATGGCGAACAATTATTTTCGGAAAAATGTTTAGTTGATTTTGTGCAATTACAACATAGTGTAGTCGACGCGCTCTCATGATCTTTCCGATTGTGTCTCTTTTGTGAGGGGTATTTATACGAATAAACCTCAAAACCTAGGAAATTTTAAAATTAACATTAATTCACGTCGAAACTCTTTCCTGATTAAAGTTTATAAAACTCTTATTTTAAGACTTCATATATATAAGGTCATCTTATTCTACCCGATAACATTTACACAATTTAATTAGAGATTGCGACGTGTTTTTTTTTTTAATAAGATAACATATCTACGTCGTACTCTATATTTACATATTATATGAATACACTTTATAATATATATACGATGTTTATACGACGCAGTAACGTAAAAATAAATGCACTGCAAACTATCGTAAAGTCCGTCGGTTGTCAAAAAAACTTCCGAAAGATATACCTGAAAAAAAAAACATCACTTCGACAGACAAGTGCATCCAGTCATCAAATACGATGAAGTACTAATAAAAAAAACATCTACTAGACAATTGTAAGGAGTCCACTCACATTTACATAATTGTACTTATTATAGATAACGTTGTAGAAGAGAGAAAAATGGTGAGAAAGAAACCTAGTTGTAAATACATAAGTAGCAACTCCACACCTCGCGGGACAAATGACACATAAAATAAATGAATTTTATGGAAAATTCCATCATTTGATCAAAATATATACGTATAACTTTTATTCAATTTTTATTGGATATATAATGTTATTATTGGAAATAAAAATAGTATAATATAAACTTCAACATCGTCTTACTTTGTGACAACTTTTTTCAAAATTGCTTCAGGAACACATTTAACAGCGTAACAGTTAAAATCAATCCCGGATGTGTACGTATTTTTAATCGGAGATGTTTCTCCTTCACTCCCATAACTATGAACTGATTCCAATAAAGTATCCCAGTTATTTTTCATATATTGTGGTTAATACAATGCTTTCTAAGATCTGCGTTAGCTTTCCAAGCCTTATCGAAAGTTTTACGTAATTAATAAAAACTATAACATACATCTTCCACTAATATATTTAAATATTGCTTCACGATCGTTTTACATCAAAGTTCTTGCATCTAGTATAGATTCGATAATCAATAATCTTAAGCGACCTATTCGAATATGTGACATAAGGTAGATTAGTCATTTAAGTTGGTTGCATTCTTCTTCTTATAATAAACATTGATTTGAGCCGATATGTTGTAATGTGTTTTTTAATTAAAAAATTAAGGTAGGATGATTCAGTTGAAGTACCGTATCTAATAGCTTTTCCTGATTTCAAACTTTTGATCGCCTTTATTCATAAATTAGAATTTTTAATTACGAAATCTATTGCGGGTCTTATATCATAAAATAATTTCTCAATATACACATTCCAACATTTTGATTCCCTCCTTGCGTGTTAATATTCTCCAAATTACATCTTAATTCTTTTTTTTTTTTTTTTTTTAATATATTAATGTATCATATTTATACTGTAAATTTTCAATTTCTTGACGCTCCTATTCAATCAGTCCTCTATTCCTTCGCGTATACAACGAACTTCTTTTTAATATCTCATGCCTTCTGTCATTAGGTTTACATTTTCTTCATTCTTCCATACACGTTATCTTGTTTTCTTCTTTTTTTATCTTTCTACCTGATCCGTTATATTATTTTAATATTATACCAAGCATCCTTTCAGTCATCCCATATCTTTTTTAAATGTATAAAATAATATTGTTTTATTTACCTCCGAACAAGTTAGATTATGTTCAAATCAGTATTTATCATTGACAATATTCTTCTTCTTCTTCTATGTGTCGTATTCTTGGAGAACGATGGCGATCCTCTGCTTGGCTTGATTTTTATCCATAACTTTTCTAAATATTTCAGCTGTATCTAATTTCAACCACTTTTTTAGATTTTCTAACAACATTATTCTAGGCCGGCCACGCCTACGATTACCATGTATTTTACCGTGTATAATCAGTTGAATCCACTCGTACTTGTTATTCCGCATTATGTGCCCAAAATATAATAGTTTCCTTATTTTCACTGAATTAATAATTTCTGTTTTTTGTTTGTTTTTTTTTGTTCAATCGTTGTAGAACTTCGGAATTAGTTATTTTAGCCGTCCAATGAATTTTTAATATCATACAGTTGCCCACATTTCAAAGGCTTTTAAGTTTTTGCATAATGTCACTGATATCGTCCTGGATTCGACGCCGTATATCAGAATGCTAAAAACACAACATTGTAGTAGGCGTATCCGCAAATTTTTCTTCAAATTCCGGTTTGTTAGGACTTTATTAATTTTTTGAAAATGTGTTCCCGCCTGTTCAATTCTGGTTCTTATCTCAGTGAATATCTATCTCTGTCTTCTGTCATTAATATGACATCCCAGATATTTAATCGATCTGGTCTTTTTAATCGTTACATTTTCGAGAAACAGTGTGACGCTAACCGTGTTCTTTACATTACTAATAACCATCCATTTTGATTTTGCCGTGTTTACACGTAAGCCCATTACTTTCTTCATTAAGCGCGTTCATTAGTTCTTGTATATCTGCAAGGCTTATTGCAATCACCACTGTATCGTCCGCGTAGCGAATGTTATTCACAATCACTTCATTAACTAGTACACCTAGAGGTTTCCCAATAAGTGCCTCCTCAAAAAATTTTTCTGAGTAAATATTAAATAAAAGTGAGAAAAGAACGCGTCCTTGACGCATCCCGTCATTATACTGATTTCTTCTGACATTTGACCATCTATACGTACCGAAGCGCTTTGATTCGAGTATAAATTAGTTAAAATTCTAATGTCTCTACTGCCCAGTCCTATTTGCTTTAATATTTGAATGAGTTTTTCGTGTTGCACCGAGTCGAACGATTTATCGTAATCCACAAAACACACGTGTATGTGCTGAACTAGTATTTGAAGACTAAAAAGAGCTTCTCGGGTACCAAAGCTATTTCTAAAACCAAATTGTGTATTTCCGATATTCTGTTCACATTTAATGCACGAGTTTTAGAAACAGTTTTAAAACATGGCTCATTAAACTAATAGTTTAGCTGCTAATTTTTTTATCACCCGCTCTTCTTAGCAATGACTAATTGCCATATATATATATATATATATATATATATATATATATATATATATATATATATATATATATATATATATATATATATGTGTGTGTGTGTGTGTGTGTGTGTGTGTGTGTGTGTGTGTGTGACTTCTTATGTCTTACCTACTTTTTTGATGTCTACATCATTTTCCAATACATGTTTTTTCTTCAATTATTTCGATAACACTGTTAAGTAACTTGTTTCTTCCTCGATTATTTCGATAACTGTTCAGGAAACGTTTCTTTCTTATAACTTATATACCACAGTCCTCATACGCTAACAACCGTGTGGTTATCTACAAATTGTTCACCGGATTTAGTTCATCTAGGTAGATTATTTTATTGATCCATTTTATAATAAATTTTTATTTCGTTTTTATTAGTCAATGGGTTGCGAACTGTCGATATAATTCGTCCTGTTTTTCAACTCATCAATAATAGTATTCCACCAATTGTTTTATATCTTCCCAGATGCAATACTGGTTTAGAATTGTTATCGTTTCTTCTTCTTCTTCTTCTTTTGGTATCCGGTTCGCTAGGGATTCATATTTTGCCGCACCAATATTTGGCCAGGATCTTGGCTTTTTCATTTGCTAGGGTAACATCATGCATTGTACACATCGTCGTTAATTCCTTGGTAGTTTTCAAGTTCTTTGTCAGCTATTACACGGCGTCTTATGTGTGGTGGCGATATACCGCACAATAAATAGAGGTTTTCTATTGCCGTTGATTTCAAATATCCTGTTACTAAACGAAACGCTTCGTTCAGAGCAACATCCACCTGTTTTGCATGCGCGGACCTGGCCCTAGCGGAGAAGCCGTACTCTGCCGCTGTAAAACATAACGATAATGTGTCGTTCTTATGACCGTAGCATTTGCACCCCATTTTGAAGTTACGAGCTTTTTTAGTATTCCATTCTGTGCACTGATTTTTTCTTTAGTATTTTTGCAGTGTTGTTTATACGTGATCTAGCGTTACTCCTAAATATTTTACGCAATTATTATGTTCGAGTTCTGTTCCCCGCCATTTGATTTTCAGTTTTGATTTCGCCATTGCATTTTTTAAACGAAAAGCACATACTTGCGTTTTACTTGGATTCGGTACAAGATTATTCTGTTCGTAATATGTATCCAGTTGTTCTAAAACTACAATTAATTTTCTTTCTACTTCCCTAAAATTATCGCCTTGACCTGTTATAACTAAATCATCTGCGTATAAGAAATGTTTCGTTTCATTTCCTATTGGCTGATCATTTGTATAGATATTAAACAGGATTGGATCCATCACGCTGCCTTGCGGTAGACCATTATTTTGTCTTCTCCACCGGCTTTTTCCACCTTGGAAGGTTACATAAAAATAACGGTCTTTTAACATCATCTCTGTGAAAACAATATCATTCGTTGTTAGACTTTTTGTAGAAGTAGTCTATGGTTGACAGTATCATAAGCTGCTGTTAAGTCCACGAACACTGCTCCCGTGATCTTTTGATTTTCATATCCATTTTCTATGTACTGTGTGAGATTTGTAATCTGGGAGCTACACCACTTACCATGTCTAAAACCCGTTCGTTCGAGGATCAGTTGCTGTTCTCTTGTTTGCTGGACACGATTTAGCACAGCACGTTCAAAAAGCTTGGAGGTACAGCATAGTAATGAGATCGGTCGGTAATTTTTGGCTTCTTCAGGGTCTTTCTGTGTTTTCGGTAGCGCAACAACATGTGTTTTTTCCATACCTTTGGTAGTTTATTTATGCGGATTATGTTGCTAAACAATTAAGTTAGCAATTTTAACGTTCTTTCTCCAAAGTGTTTAATTTGCTCCGGCAATATATTATTGATTCCTGCAGCTTTCTTTGTCTTTATAGTTTTAAGTGCATTTTTGATCTCATCTACTGTGAAAGGGGTAGCATAGTGATTTATTTCGAAGTTTGAATTTCTGACCAAACGCGATTTTGACAGGTGTTTCCCGGCTTTTTCATTTAACATTAGACATTCTTCGTCATTTTCGCCAATATAATTAAGCATGATCTTGTTGATTTCTCTATCTGATACATACTCGTTTGAAAAATAATCATATAAATTTCGAAAAACTTAACTATGGAGTTCTCAAAACTTTGATAAATATTTTTCATGCGCCATCTATTTTAATGGTTATCTTCTCGATAGGTTTATAATAAGCTAATGAAATTTCTTTGTAACTTACTCAATATCTTTTTTATGTTCTAAGTTTCTTCGTTGTACATGTTCATTTTATCAGCGTGTATTCTTCTAGTATTATTTCCTAGTTTTAATAATTCGTTTCTATAATTCTTAACTTGGTCGTTTAGTTTCGTATATATTTTAGCAATCTGTTTATTCTGTTCGTTCAAATGTATTCGCATGTTGTCAGTTCTTTATCTTTGTTAGCAATAATATTCAGTGTCTCGTTCATTTATATATGTTGTGTATGCTGTAGATTCTCCAGTCTGTTTCCTTAATTCGTTATTTCTGTCTTTCTGTTTACAATTATTCTCGTAAAACACTTTCTTCTAACATACTAAGTTTGTCATCATGTTCATTGGATTGTTCATCCACTCTCATATACATATAGTCAGATTTTTTTGTATTATTTTCCCTTTTGACCTCTGTCTTTCGATCTTGTTGATCTGTCTCTTTTGTATGCTCCTCCATTTCTACATTTAATCTGGGTATTAGGCATAATTTTTGCGCCATCTTCGTCGCTGCATTATTTCCTTCTTTCCATTATGTGCTCCATTATAACTGACCCGCTCTGCACAAAACAAGAGAAACGTTTACTTTATTAACTGTTTATTTCTGCGAATATATTATTGTTCGGTACTTCAGTAAGCGGTTTTTAAATTTTTAACCGTCTGAAACAGTATAAAATGGGCTTTGAATGCTATTATGTGTGTTCTTAAGTTTGGATTTTAAATTTTCTGACTTTTAATATGTATTTATTGGGTTCTGCATCAAAGGGTTGTTAATTCATGAGTAAGAACAAAAATTATCGTAAATGTAATACGTAATAATAATGCTGGTGGTTTATTAATGTAATACGAGAAAGGTGAAACTTTTGATTACGAACTTCTGTAACTTGTATCTGATTTTTCGCTGCATACACACTTTTTGTGGTTTTGCCCTCAGAATGTCTGGTGGTTACCTAGTCTCTCTATAGAAATTGCACAAGAATCCAATATCTCAAAACATTGGCTTATTTCAAAACGCAGTACCTGTATAAGAACAGCCTTAAAACATCGTCTGTTTTCGGAACGATTTTTTTGAAGCTTCGCGACTACAATGCATAGAGATAAATGCATCGAAGAAACGTTTAAGTCGTAGTATGATTTTTGGAACCGGCGATATAAACTTTTGACTGCAATTTCAGAGGAGGAATATACACCACATTTACAGCGGAAGATTTTTTTTGTCTTATAAAATACTTTTACCTTTTAACTAAAATCAATAGTTGAGCATTTTCCAAACACATAATTCGAATAATATCCTATTTAGTTTAAGGATGCATACGAAAAATGGCATTACACAAAAGAATCTTTTTTTTTTCTGAATGATTAGCACGTTTTCCCGCATACGAATAATTAAAACATAAATAGAATTAGCCGTCAAGGTATCTAACCACCTCGCCATATAAGTTCGAGTCCCAGAATAGAGTACATCATTTTATTATTATTATAATATATATATAATCTTACAGCCGCATATGAATCCCGATTATAATCTACTTACGTAATACAACGCAAAAATATTTCGTTCAAAAATCTAAAATAATAAATAAAATATCGTCTGGTTTTTAAACGTTCTAGTAGAGGCAAATACATATGGATGCAAATATTTCGAGAATATGATAATTATAAAATTTCAAATATTTTCATTGATCATATAATAAATCCGGTATTCGTAAAAACGATGCTCCCGTTTAAAAAATTAAAACGATTAATATAAGATAATCTTGCCCCTCCAAATTAATTTCTCTATTATTGCCTTGCCATCGAGACTTACGAATATATATCAAACGATTCGTCGAATAAAGAAAATAATTTGAATTAATATAAGAATATATATTTAACTTAATATTAATTAATATATATATATAGGAATTAAAGCTGATCGAATTTATATTTTCAGGCTAGACAAAAATTGACTTGTTTTCATCAAAGTAAAATTGAAATTATTCCCGCGTGCCTTATACATACGTATACATATATATTTTTGTTGCTTTTTAATTTATAATTTATTTTCATTTCTATCATATTTCGTGTATTATAAAAGAAATAATTAGTACAATTCTATCTCCATTATTTGTAATATGCATATTTACTTTAAAGAGTAATCGTTTTCTTTTATAGCGGCTCTCTAATTCCAGCGCATGGTATTAAGCTGTAATTACACTATATATATATATATATATATATATATATATATATATATATATATATATATATATATAATGTTATATAAAAACAAAATTATCGAATAATTAATATTATGAACAACAGTTTTGTACTAATTACACATGGGTACTTGTGTATAAATATACACCGTATACAATTTATTTATTCATTTGTTAGTTTGCGATAACTTTTTGATTTCGTAATAGAATTGCAAGTCGATTCATTAAATTAAAAAAAAAAAAAAAAAAAAAAAATTAGTACAATCAAAATTTAAAGTCCTTACTGAAAGGATTAATTTAATTAACTAAATTAAAATTTTATTTAAATAATTTAAAAAGTTCAAAAATAAAGAAATTTTAATTTCAAATAAAATAATTTAAATTATTCGTGAATGGATAATAATGTATATATATTTTAAAAAAAAATCAAGAATATTTATACATATTTTATTAACAAGGAAATGTTAAAATATTGAACAAACCTGGTGAAAAACTTACAAATCATAAATCATATCGCCCAATACACTACTTCCAGCTTTCGATAGAGTATTTGAATTTGAAAACATGTGTTACATGTGAATCGATGTGGCTTAATTAAAAATAAGTCAACTGAACTCGCTGTTAAAAAATTATATCTATAGAGATATTTCAATATTCGAAAATTTAGACATACACTTTTAGTCAGTCTGGATATAACTAGAAACCTTGATAGAAAAAAATTATTTGAAATATTAAAACACGGATGTTAAACAATATTTTATTAAACTACCTAAATCTTACAGACAGAACAATTGGATTATTTAATCAAGAAAAGTAATTAATATATATATATATATATTAGAAGAAAATGACAAACTATCCGTGAGATTCGTTTGAACAATCATTTTCAGCTATGTCGATGATAATGTTAATTGTATTTAATAAAACAGAATAATTTTTTAAAATTAATAATATAGTAATCAATAAATTAACGAAATAGGACTTAAATTTGGTACTACTGAAACACAATCTATATTCATAAGCGAATAAAGTGGTTAACATTTATCATCAAAAACGACTAGAAAGAAGAATAATAGAATTATAATTCTAAATAAAGATTATCCCGGCCTAATAATACATAATTTTAATTTTTGTAAACGCGTCGAATGCATTATTATTGATAATATCAAAAAGTTCTACTTTACACTAAAATCGTTGTATTCTAATGTGTTTAGATGAAAATATAAAAAGAAAAAAAATTATATAGAGCTGTCGTCGTGTACATAACTGAATATTTTTTCCCGATTTATTAGCTAGTACTACTGGAAGTGGGTAAAACTCAGAAATACGTCAATATTGTAATAAAGTGAGTTTAATCATTCCTTCTATATAGTTCCTGAATGTACAAAATTTCATGAAGAAATGGAAAATAAGCAAATTAATTTTAAATTTCTTGGCGAATTTATCAAACATTTTAATTTCATAAATGTGTACGGAAGTAGTTCGAGATAGCAGTAAAGGTTACTTGCACCTAACCAGCTGACGGTAGATTAGATCATATCCTATCGCACACCCCTAGATGTTCCCCACCGGTTTGAATAATTGGAGAGGTAGTTCGGAATGTCATTGTTGAATGACATCTCCCATCCCGTCATAACTCATATCCCAGTTGCTTATTGTCTAATATAACAAAAAAATCATAAAATAATAAATTTTATTATTTTTGTACTGAAAAAATAAATTTACTATATAATGTGAAACTATAAATTAAATTAAATAGAACATGGGAAAATGAGGGAATATAGCTGAAAAATTGTAATTAATACAGCGGGCTCCCTTTTCTCTTTTAAAAAATATTTACACTAAAAAAAAAGCCTAATCAGTAGGTAATTAAAATTAACAATTTTTCCGGTTTAGTGGACCTAATATAAAAATATATTTCGATTAAGTTTTAAATTTTAAGATAAATTTAATTTAAAATCCTGATATCACTAAAAATGAATTATTATTTCTTCTTACAATCTTAGAAGAATTCCTATATTTGTATTGATTGTGTGTGTGTGTGTATATATATATATATATATATATATAAATGTTTCAACATGGAATATGCGTAAACGTGTTATCAACATTGTTCAATAAAAAATTATATGTCAATGATACCTCGAGGACAACCATAATCGAAAGCTAGGTAAAATACGCAATCAAGAATTCTAAAAGCAGAAAGGCACCTGGACCAGATAATACATATGCTGAAATATTAAAATTAATAGACGAATCAAATAACATTGACGGAACTATTCAATAAAACATATAACACGGTTAAATTGTCTAGTGATTGGCTCAAATCTCTATTTATTCCAATATCAAAGAAAAATAGCTCAAAGGAATGTGAAAACCAGAGACTAATTAGTCTTATGAGCCATACGCTGAAAATATTTTTAAAAATCATTCATAGACGAATATACAAAAAATGCGAAGAAAATGTCAGCAGAGAACAATTTGGATTTCGAAATGAAGTTTGAACAAGAGATACCCCGGTGTTCGTACTTAAGTGCCAGTACAAAAGTGTTTGGATCACGAAAAAGACGTTTATATTTGTTTCATCGACTTCGAGAAGGCTTTCGATAGTGTAAAACATGGGAAAATAATAAAGTGCCTGCGCGATATTGGAATAATTGGGAAAGAACGAAGAGTAATTAAGAATCTGTACTACAACCAAGTAGTCGTAGTAAAAACAGAAGAAAATAAGATCAGGAAATGTGCCTTCGCCTATTTAATTTGTATTCTGATAATATATTCCGGAAAGCATTACCGGACAACGTAGGTGGAATAAAAATAAACGGCCACACTATTAATAACATCCGATATGCTGATGATGTCATTTTGATTGCAAATAATGAACATGAGTTACAAAAGATGGTAAAAAGAGTCAATACAGAATCTAATAAAATGGGTATATTCATAAACGGCAATAAAACTAAAGTTATTAAACAAATAGGCATGAACAAAAAAGACATCAATTAGACTCAATAATAGAATCATACAACAGGTTAATACATTTAAATACCTAGCATATAATATTAACAGCACATGTGACCCTGATTACGAAATAAAAACGAGAATTGAATATGCAGAATATAAAGCACCGCCATCCCCTGTACTAAACACAGCCCTTAAATACTTCTTCCACCACAACTGGCAACAGAAGTGGAATTCATACCACCATAACTTCCTTCTCGCCATCAAATCCAATGTAGGATTCTGGGAACCACCTACCAATTTAACTCGTTCCAATTACATAGTACTCAGCAGGCTCCACCTTGGAACGTGTTTCTGAACATGAAAGAAAACGATGAAATGCGACACCAGATGGATGTTTGTGAAATGTTACATATGGTTCATACTACTATATGGAGCGGAAGCCTGGACGATCAAAAAATCAATGCTAAATAGATTAAGATCATTTGAGATGTGGGTATACCGTCGGATGCTAAAGATTTCATGGACGGATAAAGTATCAAATGCGGAAATACTAAAACGACTAAATAAAATATTACAGTTAGAAAGAACTATTAAGAAAAAAAAAATAGCTTACTTCGGGCGCATCTTGAGGAACAACAGATATGAAAATTGATAATTGAAGGAAACATCACCGGAAAACGGGGAAAAGCAAGGAGAAGAAAAACACGGTTGGATAATGCAAAAGAATGGACACAGGACTTAATACTGTTGCGTAAGTTAGCCAACAGATTGGAAACCAGAGGGATAATCGTCAACATCCATTGAGGATACGGCACCAGTAGAAGAAGAAGAAAACTTAAAATATGTCACGACAACAACACTTTTATACATTAAAAGTTTTTCGTTCATTACGTGCAAGCTTATTTTTTTCATAAAATTGTAATTAGAAATATTTCTGCTAACAAAAAATGTTTTGCTAGTATTACAAAATAAATGTAATTAGCAATAAATAGCATATTTCCTAATAAGAATAGATACGATTTTGTATGAGGCTATCGTGCTTGAAATGTTCTGAAAAGCCTTGATAATGTCAGTAGATCGTCATTTTCAATAAGTTCCGTTACTGTATGTAATTACTATTCAGGAGAGTGTTAAGTTTTAAATCCTAACTTTAAAAATTAATCACCATGAATATTAACTAAATAATTAAACAACTTAACAAGTGTTACAGAATGAATTTGTAGAAACTTAATTTTGTACCATCTGCCTGATTTTAAATTACACTGATTCTCCTTTTCGTAAGAGTGACTTGAGTATATTTCCATTATAATACATTATTTCGTTCTAGATTCGAATATGGTTGCTTTGGCTCTATGGTCCAGGGTTTTATGGGGTCCTTGGATACCATTCAACATTCAGCCATCCAAATAGCCATTGGAGCTGTTTATACCAGCCCTACAGTCAGGCTCAACAGCGAATCGGGAATACTAAAGCAAATTCTCACAGGTAACTTCCTCACATTCACACTTAAACCTCTCGTTTAATAATCTTCTGTACAACACTTCAAGCCACAGTTGTTACTATGCAATCATCATCAAAAATAAATTTTTATCATTTCCTCAGTTTAATAAATTTATTCTCAATCCCCACTTCTTCCAATATACATCAAACCGCACCTTGGCTTTTGCAACCCTATATTAACTTTAACCTAACCCAAGTCTTCATGCCCACCCCGTGTATTTTGAAACTATATCGCTCTAGGACGCTGTTTGATGATTCTAAATCTAGAGGACGTGTGGGGTCTGCCATCTTTGAACCCCCTATCACTCATTGTTTTAGGCTTCCTATGTCCTGTTCTATATTCTCAGCTGAATCCTGTGCTATTTTCAAGTGTCTGAAGTCCCTGAAAACGGTTCAATATTCTGTTAAATTTCTTATCCTTTCTGATTCGCTTAATGCTTTAAAATTTCTTCCGGACTTTTATACAAATAATACAGTTTTACAGCGCATACTGCTTCTCCACGACCTTACTAGATTCATAGTTTTCATTTGGATTCCCAGTCATGTCGGTCTCCCCAGAAATCAGGCTATTGGCCGTGATGTCAGGAGGCGTCCTTTCTTACACACATTTCGCTCATCTCTCCTTAGCGACAAAAGCTTTCCTGAAATCTCTCATAACCAAATCCTGGAGTTGTGTATGAATGTCTAATCAACAAACCCACCTCCTTTCTATTAAACGTAATCCACTATCTCAGTTATCATTTCCTTTCTCAAGAAATGAAAGTGTTACCTTACCATACTTCAAATACCTCACTCAAATCTTAACCATTCCTATCTTCTTCAACGCATGGACGCCCCTCTCTGTTCCTTTTGACAAATGTCACAACTGCTTATTCGTTACTAACATCTTGTCATGCTCTCACAACATTTAGAATCCAGTACAGCCTTCGCCCTACTTACCTCGACTCTTATCTGAATCTACAGACCATGCATAAAGTTTTCCGTTTTCTAGATTCACTGAACCTTTGAAATCAGATCTAGGACCACAGTAAGGCCCTGAGTGCATATAGCCTGTTAGTGCAGCCGGCGCCTGTATTATCAAATATTAATAATAATAATTTTGGTCTTTTGGAAATTCTACCGAAAAACGTTATTTATTCATAAATTTACATCCTTTTAAAGCATTGCATTCACACATTTCTAATCCAGGGTTGTCTACAAGGAGTACAGTATATTTGCCATTAGATAGCCTGATGATAAATATAATACCATAAAATAAAATAATTCAGCCTAACATATTAGTGATGACAATTTATAACCGATAGATAAATATAATGGTAATACAACAACTAAAAAAAAAAAAAGATTAATTATTGTGTGCGTGGATTCATCAGTAACACAAACCATATTACAATTACGTCAACATCAAGTGTAGGCTACTGCAAGTTAATGGTATTTTTTTATTAATCTTTCAATCTTACAACTAGCTTTAGGATAGTAAGTCTGTAATGAATGTAAAACAATGAAAGCGAATAAGCAAACAATAATCTCGAATGAAATTCACCTCCCACTGAATTTGAATTTCAGGTTGAAGATTGCAAGTTTTATCCTGCTGGTGATACTTCTCTACATTTATTAAATTAAGTCAAAGACTACTTTGTAAATTTCCTTCGAGTTGTTGATGAGCATAACTGTAAGAGAATTATGTCGTTCAAGTCTACGCAGGTACGTTATAGCTTTATCTGATATTACTTCTGTAATATACTCGATGTCTAATGTTTTATCCGAAATAAACCAAGGGGCATTTGTTATTGCGCGTAATACTTTATTAAGAATGTGTAGATTATTGATATGTTGCTAATTTTAACACATCCTCAAAAAGGGGGGCTCGATAAGACCAAGTTGGTTTCAGCAACATCTGATATAGAATAAGTTTGTTAATTTTTTTTTTTTTAATAAAGATTTTATTGAGACTGTAAAACTAATTACATTTACCATAACGAATTACAGGAGGTTTTCACTGGTAGTTAAATTATTTTAATAAAATTAAATATTAATAAGATCCAGCTGATGTTTTCTTTTCAGCCGACGGGTATTAGAATCATCTAATAGTAAAACTGGTTCAACGTTCGGATGGAGGTGAAGACGATTAATGTAGCTGTTTGCCCTCTGGTGAATGATAACAAAAACTGGATCGATTTTGAGATCGGTGCGAAGTTGGACGTTCGAGACAAACAAAGGTGCTCTTGAAATCATACGCATAAACTTGTTTTGAAATTTTTCAAGAATTTGGCTGCGGTTCTCCAGACCTCTACACCATAGCTCCATATGCTGGTTGGGAAATTGAAGTATAGATGAGCCTGTTGCTTTCGAGACTGAACTCAGAATGGCTGAAGGAGCCATCGAAAATTGGGGAGCTGAAGGTCCAACATTTTGCGTTTTCTTCTAATATGCTCATACCAATTGAACTTACAGTCAAGATGCAGACCTAAGTAGCGAGCAGAGTTAGAAACTTGAACCGGTTTACCATCTAAATAAGTTGGAATGTATCCATGGTGTCGGAGAGAAAAGTCTACTCCTACTGACATGCTGTCATTTACTTTAATTTTCCAGGTATGAGCCCAGGTTGAAATATTGTCTACAAACTTCCTACTTAGCAGCCGATACGATGTTTCTACGTTAATTTATTGTCAAGACGGATGGCCGAGATAAGTACTGTTTTTATCAGATATTTCGTTATTGCCAACATAAAGCTTTGATGTGTCCTTTTTTTATATACTAAAATAAATGAGCGTTGAATGATCTATCATAATTGGGTGAAATATCACAAATAGAACCAAGGCAAATTGACATCAATAAAAATGAACTAACCTCTGGAAATAGAGTAGAAATTAGAAAATAACTATAACTAGAAACAGTCAAAATCATTCGCTCCATTGTTATGTGCGCCATCTAAGCCCTATGTACGAGTGTAAAATATTTATATAATACGTATATGTGTGTGTAAATTTAAAATTTCCAAGTAAATAAAGTAGTAAATGACGTATTGTTTAACTAATGATATACTTTTTTAACACTGCGGTAGTCGTGCTCATTTAACGAACATCAGTGGTCGCGTGGCATCTATTTGGCGCCACATTGAAAAACACTTTATTTTGTTCATTTTTTCATATAAAACACAAATTTTTTATAAAATAATATGATGTTCTGTATTATAAGAAGTTATTTATAAATTTAAAAAAAAAAAAAACGAAATATCAATTATATTACTTATACATATTCAAATATATACACACACACACACACACACATATATATATATATATGTATATATATATATATATATATATATATATATATATATATATATATATATATATATATATATATATATATATAGTCGAATCTGCTTTAAAGGGACACATCGGGTGGAAGTCATTTGTCCCTTATAAACGGTTGTCCCTTAAAGCGGATTTTTTAAAATCTCTTATTGAAGCGAGTGGGTGTTAGAATATATACAGTTTAGTAAACAATTAACGTACATATAAATATTTATTTATATGGAAATTAAGAGAAAAATACAGGAGGCATATATAAGGTAAAAGAACCTGACCTGATGTTTGTAAAAATTGTTCATTTACTGTAAAAATGCGCTATAGTTGTTTGGTGTAAATTCTTCATCTGCTGCGTTTGAACAAAATCTGCACAGTTATCTAATGATGCCGTAGGAGCACCTTCATTATTCTGTTGCATAAAATACCGCCAGAGCTTTTCAATACATTTTTCGCCTCTGCAGTAGACACAGAAGGTAAGGAAATGTCATCCGTGCCATCATGACTTTCTGATTCTTGTATTTGTTTCTTCTTTGTGATATTTTCCATAATTTCGTTATCCAAATCTTCAATATTATTGTCACAGCATGGCAGATTGGCGTCAATATCTGAAAATTGTTCACAGTTGGTCACACGTAGTAATTCATTCAGTGTTTCATTACTTTCCATTTCAACAATTTCATAATCAGGCTCCTTGAAACCACAATGAGCAAAGCAGTTCTGAATTGTCATAAAAGTGACTTTTCTCCAGCTATCAGCAACAAATGGTATAGCATGCAGTATTGTTATTGTGGAACTGATATATTTTGCCATTGTAGAAACTGTTACCAGGTCGTTTTCAATAGCTTCTAAGATATGCTGTATCAACATCTTCCTATATTGCACTTTTAAATGTTTTATGACACCCATATCAAGTGGGTGAATTAGTGAAGTAGTGTTTGGAGGTAAGAATTCAATTTGAATATTCTTCAGTTTAACGACAGTGTGGTGCGAATTTGCATTGTCAATAAGGAGTAAAATTTTTCTAGAATCTCTCTGTAATTCTATATCCCAGTTTTCTAACAATTTTGAAAAAATAGCAGTCATCCATGCATTTTTGTTTGCGTAATATGTTACTGGCAGATTACTTCCATTGAGATTTTTAAAGCAACGTGGCTTTTTAGTTTTACCAATAACTAACATTTTTTTTGTCACTTCCAGTTGCATTGCAACAATATAGCACAGTGATATGATCCATAGCTGTTTCCGAACCAATAAGTTGTTCGTGTTTTGTATACTAATGACCCATCTGGAGTGGCTCGATGAAATAAACCAGTTTCATCCGCATTATAAATGTCATTCAGGCTATAATTTTGAAGTAATTTGGAAATTTTGCTTGAACTCCATTGTTCAGCTCCTGTCAAATCAGCGCTTGCCTTTTCTCCATGAGTTTTTTTGAATTTGATATCATGTCTCCCTTTCCACCGAGCAAGCCAACCATTCGTAGCTGCAAAGTCTTCATAACACATTTTTTTTGCAAACTCTTCAGATTTTAATTTCAACATTGGCCCACTGACATGAACACCTCTTTGTGTTACTGTGCTAAACCAAAAATTAAGAGCTTCATCAACCTCTGGGTTTTTACCTTCTCTTTTTCCTCTCCTTTCCACCACCTGACTGCCCTTTTTAGTACTACTCCATTTTTTACGTAAGTTCTGTTCATCTGTTTTTAAACGGGAAATGGTATTTTTGGAGATGCCCATGATTTTTGCTAACTCCCGAATAGGCATATTGGGAGGTTAAATTTCGATGTTATCTAAAATAGAAATTTTTTCCTTTAATGATAAACATTTACGCGACATTTTATTCATATAAAAAATTTACCAGAACTAAAAAAAGAAAAGAAAATTTTCGTAAGAAAAAAAAAATAAATACAGTTTTTGCAGAACTAAACTAAGAACATAATAAGCTATCGGAGAGTGCAATAAACGTACAGAGTAAAAAACAGTATAGAGTCAATGAAAGAATGTCAACACAAGGACATCTCAAACAAAACGAAGAAAAAACAAAAATGTTCACTTAAACAAAAACGAATTGTAAAAATAGATAAAACATTTTTCTTCAATTTTTGTTTATGTGAATATTTTCGTTTTACGACCGGAAGTATCATTTTATATTGGCTGGCTTATCACCCGTGTCACTATTTATTGCCTTGAAAGTCTATTAATCTTTGTCCCTTATAACCGAGGCGTTGTACCACTAAAGCGAACTAAAATAACCTTCATTTGATACGTTTAATTCGGGGTTTTGCTGATTGTCCCTAATAAACGGCTGTCCCTCTTATCTGTAGTCCCTTAAAGCAGATTCGACTAAATACATATATATATATATATATATATATATATATATATATATATATATATATATATATATATATATATATATATATTTATCCCAATAAAGTGCAACTTAGAAATAAAAGGTATGTTATTTTTAATCAATTTTGGGAACAATTTTTACATATTAATTTACTATGTCCAAAGTAAATAAAATTTTTACACCGTTTACACCCGCCCAACTGGGTCTTAACAGCTTGCACTTGTGTTGTCTTCTGGATTGCTTTTTAAACTTTTCAGTATGTAACTCAGTACATCGCATTTTCGTATAATCTTTTGCCAATGATATAGCTAAATTTCTCAAGAAAGTTCGACTACTCATTGTATTTCCTTGAATATTACTATAATTATATAATAATCTGGACATTGATTCCACCTATGTTTAGTAGCCTGTAAAATACCACTATCAGTCATTTTCTTGTATTTCTTGAACAATTATATAGCCAGCTGATTTTATCTATCATATCTTGGAAGACAAATTTCCGTAATGAAAGATAATACAAAGAGCCAATCATCTAGCTGGCTCCCAGCAAATCCACAAAAGATTCCAACAACCAAACGATCTGTAAAACAATGCTCAACAATCGATTCAAACCATACTATATTGTCAAATAGATTGCAAGAGTTAAATCAAACTCAAGTACATAAGCATAAATCCTATGCTCAAGTAACTCGTGAAAATATTCCTGACAACTCAGTAAATGATTCAAATTTTAGTGATTTAAAGCAAACTTTAAACGTCTTCCTTGATGAAATAAGAGCATTATTTAAAGATATTATGCAGCAACAAACAAACATGTTCAACAATATATTAACTAATATCATGTCAACGATGTTAAATAAAAAATGAAAAATACTATAAAGCAAAATCAATCCACATGCTATAAAATAGCCCTATGGAATGCCAATGGTCTATTGCAACATCAATTGGAAGTAGAGCATTACTTACACACAAATGATATTGACATAATGCTAATATCAGAAGCTCATTTTACTGACAAAAGCTATATTAATTTTCGACATTATAAAACATACTGGACACTGCACCCCAATAATAAAGCACATGCAGGAATAAAAGATTTCTCACGATGTTTTTCCAAACTTTAATAAAGAATACCTTCAAACCACTTGTGTCACAATAAGACAATCAAATAACGTATTAAATGTGGCTTCAGTTTATTGTCCACCAAAGCATAAAATACAGGCTAAGCACTTTACAGACTTTATAAAAGGAATGGGAAATCGGTTTATAATTGGAGGAGACTTCAATGCAAAAAATATACATTGGGCTTCTAGATTAAATACTCCTAGAGGAAAAAATTTAAAAATTGCCATAGATACGGAACACTGCGACACCATATCAGGAGGATTCATATTGGCCGACTGATAAAAACAAAATTCCTGATCTATTGAATTTTTTTATAACAAAAGGTATCTCTCAGTCATACCTTAAAATTGTAAATGATCAATATTCTTTGTCTTCGGATCACTCGATTGTAGTATTAACAATCAGCGAACAGGTGTGGCTAAAGGAAAAAAGACCCACCTTAACCAATTGAGCTACCAACTGGAATAAATTCCGACAGATACTAGATCATACCATAAACTTATCTATCTTATTAAAAACGAAATCTAGTATTGATGATGCTGCAAATTTATTCACTAATCAGATAGTAAACGCAGCGTTCTCAAGCACACCATTGCTGGAAAACAGATCTAGACAAGACATAATATATCCCGATTATGTATGCAAACATGTTGCTATTAAAAGAAAATTACGTAGACGTTGGATGAGTACGAGACAGCCTGATGACAAAAGACTGTTAAATAATCAAACGAAAAAGTTGAAATTGTTAATCAGAAAATTTAAAAACGACTCATTCGCTGATTATGTTCACAACCTATCAAATACGAAAGAAAGCAACTACTCTTTGTGGAAAGCTACAAAATTTATGAAACAGCCAAAACCGAGAAATAACCCTCTAAAAATGCAGAATGGAAACTGGACTACAGATGACAACATGAAAACAGAAATATTTGCGACCTATTTACACGATATTTTTAAACCAAATAAAGTAAAGTCACGATTAGAAGATTCGGTACATGAATATTTAAATCAATGTCCACTAACAGCGTATGAAAATATCAAACATTTCTCTACTGTAGAAATCAGAGCTATAATTAAGAAGCTTGACAACAGAAAAGCTCCAGGATATGACCAAATTACTGGAATAATACTGAAGCAGCTTCCAAGAAAAGCACTAGTCTTTTTGACTTATATATATAATGCAATTTTACGGCACCAATATGTTCCTGTGCTTTGGAAATTTGCTAATATTCTTATGATCTTAAAACCTGGAAAACCACCTGAAGAAGTATGCCGACCAATTTCACTCTTACCAACACTTTCAACGGTTTTTGAAAAACTCATTCATAAAAGGCTGCAGAAAATTATTGATAAAAATAAAATCATCCCACACCATCAGTTTGGATTTCGTGTTGGACATTCTACTGTGCAACAGGTTCATCGAGTTGTGAACCAAATTGAAGGATCCCTTGAAGATAAGAAGATTTGTGCTGCTGTCTTTCGCGACGTCAAGCAGGCGTTTGACAGAGTTTGCCACTCGGGACTGCTATATTAATGTAAACAGATTTTTCCATTGATATACTACAACATTTTGAAGTCCTACTTGGAAGAGAGACATTTTCAAGTGATTATTAATAATAGTCAATCATCTATATACAAAATTACGGCAGGAGTACCCCAGGGTAGTATACTGGTACCACTTCTATACTCCATTTTTACCAGTGATATTCCGGAAAACTCGTTTATTGCAACTTTTGCCGATCACACGGCAATACTAGCTACTCATCACTGTCCCGATACGACTAATCGACAGCTCTAGAGTACCATTGATCTGACGGTTGATTGGTTTTGCAAGTGGAAAATAGTGATAAATGAGTTAAAATGTACATATTCACAAATAAAAAAGTTGATCGTGGAAAATATCAGATTAAAATAAGCGGAAAGACACTACCACAAAATCCTTGTGTGAAATATTTAGGAATTCATCTAGATCAAACACTAACATGGTTGCCACACATTACCGCTAAGAAAACTGAAATAAATATCAGAATGAAACAGTTATACTGGTTACTGGGACCTATGTCTCAACTATCAATTAACAACAAACTATTGCTGTACAAGCTTATATTAAAACCGTTATGGCTTTATGGCTGCGAGCTATGGGAATGTGCATCCAAAAGCAACAAACAAAAAATCCAGCAGTGCCAAAATAAAATTTTGCGTATGATAGCTGGTGCTCCATGGTACGTGTCGAACGACACGTTGCACAGGGACCTCCGGATAGGATATGTAGAAGATGATGTCCGCTGTGCTGTCCGAAGGTATCTGTTGAAACTGGACTTCCATGGGAATCCGTTAGTAAAGATACTGCTAGAACAAGAAGAAACCAGAAAATTGCGAAGAAAACGCATCACCGATTTCAAGTAGAATCGATGTAGATAATTAATAGGACCACCCAGGTGTTCGGCTGTTGGGTCGACTCCTATTAAAATAAATTTCCGTTCACCAAATCTAGTTGATGATGAGAGTCTCGTCAGTTCTAGATCTTAAAAGTTTATAAAAAAAAAAAATCTGTACCTTATAATCCTCGCATAACGTCCAAAAAATATACTGGTTTTATAACATGAATGGTCGTGTGGTGTCCATCCAGTAGGCGCAACTGTCATGCCTTTATTATAATAGTATTTTTTATTTCATCTTTTGTGTATTCATTTGTCATCTTATTTTAAGAAGTTAGATGAAGAAACAATAAAATAGGAATAAATATGATTTAAAGGAATGTTGGGGCCTAATAGGCACCACGCGACCACTGCAGTGTTAAGTGGGAGAAGGTACATGATCTTATTTCGAAAGGTACGGTTCATCTGTAGAGATATGCGTCATTTGTTTCTTTTAGCTTTCATATTCGATTCAATCCTTAACCTTTCGGAACGCATAACACTCGCGCACGCGTGTTGTACTTTTTACATCACGATGCAACACGCCCTATTTCTTTTAACTTCATATATAATATTCTTTTATCCTAATTTTTATTTTTTAAACTTTTTCTCTTTATTTTAGTTAAATATTTATATTTTTTATCGTTTTTATATTTAATAAGAACCTGCCTGCGGATTTGAAAAAAGCAAAAAAAAAATACCTATAAAAAAAAAATCAAAAATAGTTAATTTATTAAGAAATACGATAAATTTGATAAAAGATAATTACTTTTCTTCTACATCTTCTGCGCATTTAATTTTCACCATCTTTCCCACTTTCATCCGAACAGACCTCCAATTCTATTTCTCCTTCACTTCCGTCATTCTCACTTTCATCTAAATCGGATATTCTATTTAAATTGTCATTCTCTTCATCGGAATAGCGTTCTATTTGCTCATTAGAAAGTTTAGATATTTCGAAAAAAAAAAATGAAAACAGAAAACTAAAAATGTATGAAAAAGTCCGATCGAAAACAATAAGAAGTACAAGTACCAACAACAATAGCAACACATTACTAATCTACGTTGATTAAAAGAATAAAAAACAAAAAAACAAAAAATGAAACTAAGAGCGTACAAAAAAGTCCGATTGAAAACAGTAAAAAGTGGACCAATGTCAGTAACACGGTAACACGTGCGATATAAAAAGTACAACCCATAAATGATCTGCGTTGATTAATGTTCAGTTGCCTAAGATATGTTCGCATGTTCATTCTTTAAACAAGTAATTATCAAGAATAAACATCCGGTGAGTAATACACGTGGTATTCAAAATTCGAATATAGTTTTTATTTTTAATAATAACTAAAACTGAATGCTATTGCACAACAACACGCGCGCCGGAGGGTTAATACTACACAGAAAACTTTGGCTTCTCACCTAGTTAATTTTCAACTCTTAATTATGTGGAAAACTTACGGCTTCTCAGCTAATTTTCAATCCTTAATATTACCCAGAAAACTTATGCCTATCACCTGGTTAATTTTTTATTAATATTTTCAGTGACAATGTCCACTACATGGTACATTACATTTCAATGCTAACAAAATTGTTTATATTTGTATAAATACATTGAAAAGTATCTAGAGTTCACATAAGAAACAATGTTGTATAATAAACATCAGCATAAAATGGATAATATTGTGTCAAAATTTAATAATGTATGACTGAAAGTGTTAACATAATGTACCTATTTCTTTTTTTTTAAAGAAGTATCGTGATAGAAAAACTATAAAACTAAATATGAAATTCGGTGAAGCCGTACAAATATGAATTACAATTTCGCAATAAACTCGACCTACTCCAGCTCTGATTTGAACTATACTATATTAGTTTAGTTATAATTTATAATCAGATATAGGCAATCAAATATCTCCATAGATACTCTGTTCTGGATTACACTTCACTTCCTCCTGATTATCGTGATTGTTTTATTTCACGGTCGTTTTACATTTCCTATAGCGGGGTTTGTGATCCCGTCAGTTAAAGAAAGGTTACAATCATCATTATCATTCTCATAAAGCAGGTTATTTTCCCCCTTGACGACGAATATAACCAACGCAACTGTTTAACTTCTCTTCATCATCCTTACAATCGGTAATTTCCGTTTTACATACGAACATAGCCGATCGTAGAATATTTGGCAACGTCGTAGCAAAAATAACAAAATGACGTAAAACAACCTACTTAAATAACCTACTCCCTACTGTTCAGCTCCTAGTATATATATATATATATATATATATATATATATATATATATATGCGATGTTGAAAATAATGATGATAAGAGCAGCAGCAGCTTGTTGTTTTACTTGTGGTTGTTTCACTTGTAGTTGTTTATAATTTGTTAGCTTCCTTTAGACGGGAAAATCTGCCAGAGTAGCACAAATCGCGCGTTATACCTTTAATTACAAAGAAAATTATAATTTTATTTTGATTAGTTCACGCAGTACACAAGATTAAATTACTCCACTGAGAAAACGAAATTAAAAAATAAATAAATTAGAGGTGACATTATGTGTCAAGGACGTCGTGTATATGCAGAATAAATTTTCATTATTTACGGCTATGTTTAGTATCGGTGTAAGTCAAGAGTTCATTAGAAAGAACTAGTTTTTTATACATACTACAGTCATTTTCATTGTAATCAGGGGTCCTACCTACAAATTTTTTTAGGGGAAGAGACAATTGCATTTAAATCAAGTTGACAGACGTGCACAAAACAAAGTTAAACAAAATTAATAGTTGCGAGAAAACAATGGTGTCCTGTAGTGCTACGTTTACTTCATTCAGTTAAAAAATTATATAACCATGTGGTTCCATATTAATTCTTAAGTAAATAACAGACAAATAATACTTATCCAAAATGAACAGAAGAATTAAAATAAAAAATAACACAACTAAACATAATATTTATACAATCAACCGACGAGCAACGAAACCCACTTACTTCAAGATAAGAAGCTAAAAATAACTCCAAATTGCATTGAAGGGACAATTGATAACCAACATAAAAAGAAACGAATCAACCGTTAACTCAAACAAAGCTCATAACTTTTTCAAGGGGAATTTTTAACCTTTATAATCTTTTATGACCGATCTCTCATGAACTGACTGAAGGAAAAAAATTTCAGCACAGCGTTAGTTCAATGCGATCGTCATCTACACAAAATGGCCATGTAGCAGTATACTCATTATTAGTAAGAAGAAAAAAAGTTGTTCTCTGTTTTGCAGGGGGGTAATTGCCTAATGCCCTATGCTGGGTATGCTCAAGATTGTAATGTAAAATAGGCGTAAATAAATACTTGTATTAAATATAAATAACAAATATATAAAAGATGTGTTCATTTCTCAAAAGCGAAAATGAATTTTAATTTTTTCAAATTTAGACGTCATCAGAAAATCAGGTGTGGATTTATGACAGGTTTTAGATGTTTAAATAAACGTTAAAATATTGCTCAAGTCCCCGGAATTAAGCCTATATGCACGCCTCAGAGAGAATCTGAATACTATTTAGATAATTATATCACTCGATCATTTTGTGATACACTTTTTTATACATATAAGACCTTGTGACAAAGCGGCAATGCTTTAGTCTTCTGCTCGTATCACATAAGGGGCAAGAACTTTTCTTGATCGCAGCTAGCTATCGAATTGATCGGTAAATGAATACTATCTTACCAGGAAAGTAAACGAGAAGGCAATGACAATCCGTCTTGTGTTGACTTGTCCATGGCGCGTTATTTATTCGGTTCTCTATCAATCTTCAAACCGATGAGGAACTGCTTAGGCGACCTCCGGATTTATCTGATTTTACTATATATATATATATATGTAATCATTAACTTTCATAGGTCCACTGCTAGTGTAAGTTTTACCAAATTGCTTCCAATTATTTCAATGATCAGTTACCGTTTAAATTTTTTTACTGCGACTCTTATTGTATAATCATATCAACAGAGGTCAGCAGTCTACTAAGTTTTTTTTTTTGTTAATTGGCTACCAAAAATAATAAAAGTTTACTTTTCTGGCAATGTATTAAACAGAATAAGACTATTATTATTATTATTATTATTACGTGTATATATATGTGTGTGCGTGTATATGTATATATATATATAAATATTTTCGTTTCTTCACTTCTGATGCATTCTTAGTTCACTTTCAATGTTGATAAGGTTTCCTGGTTTATTATTCAAAATTATTTCTCAGGAACAGATTATTATTAATTTATTCTTGTATTATATACAAGATTATGAAGATTACATTGAACTAGACTTAAACAACAGCTAACCTAATTAATAATTCTAGCCTTATGAAATTAAAATTTTGTCATTTCTTCTTTTCGTAATTTTATATTTGTTTAAAATCGTTCCTAGCCCCCCAATTAAATGCATTATCTATGAATAATTACGTACTTGGTTTCTCAGTTCATCAGACAAGTAAACAAGTAAAATCAATTCATTAACTCTATTTAAATTTTACATACCTGAGTATAACCGATCAACATTTTGTTTGTAAGCTTTAATTTAATTATGTATATTAAAAGTAAATATGTTTGAACAGACTTTTTAATTTATATACATATATATATATATATATATTATATATAATATATATATATATATATATATATATATATATATATATATAGTCGAATCCACTTATAAGGGACACATCGGGTGGAAGTCATTTGTCTCTTATAAACGATTGTCCCCTAAAAGCGAATTTTTTAAAATCTCTTATTGAAGAGAGTGGGTGTTAGAATATATACAGTTTAGTAAACAATTAACATACTTATAACCTTATTAGTACGTAACATTTATTTATATGGAAATTAAGAGAAAAATACAGGAGGCATAAATATGGTAAAAGAACCTGACCTGATATTTGTAAAAATTGTTCATTTACTGTAAGAATGCGCTATAGTTGTTTGGTGTAAATTCTTCATCTGCTGTGTTTGAACAAAATCTGCACAGTTATCTAATGATGCCGTAGGAGCACCTTCATTATTCTGTTGCATAAAATACTGCCAGAGCTTTTCAATACATTTTTTCGCCTCTGCAATAGACACAGGAGGTAAGGAAATGTCATCCGTGTCATCATGACTTTCTGATTCTTGTATTTGTTTCTTCTTTGTGATATTTTCCATAATTTTGTTATCCAAATCTTCAATATTATTGTCACAGCATTGCAGATTGTCTTCAATATCTGAAAATTGTTCATAGTTGGTCACACGTAGTAATTCATTCAGTGTTTCATTACTTTCCATTTCAACAATTTCATAATCAGGCTCCTTGAAACCACAATAAGCAAAGTAGTTCTGAATTGTCATAAAAGTGACTTTTCTCAAGCTATCAGCAACAAATGGTATAGCATGCAGTATTGTTATTGTGGAACTGATATATTTTGCCATTGTAGAAACTGTTACCAGGTCGTTTTCAATTGCTTCTAAGATATGCTGTATCAACATCTTCCTATATTGCACTTTTAAATGTTTTATGACACCCATATCAAGTGGGTGAATTAGTGAAGTAGTGTTTGGAGGTAAGAATTCAATTTGAATATTCTTCAGTTTAACGACAGTGTGGTGCGAATTTGCATTGTCAATAAGGAGTAAAATTTTTCTAGAATCTCTGTTATTCTATATCCCAGTTTTCTAACAATTTTGAAAAAATAGTAGCAGTCATCCGTGCATTTTTGTTTACATAATATGTTACTGGCAGATTACTTCCATTGAGATTTTTAAAGCAACGTGGCTTTTTAGTTTTACCAATAACTAACACTTATTTTTTTGTCACTTCCAGTTGCATTGCAGCAATATAGCACAGTGATATGATCCATAGCTGTTTCCGAACCAATAAGTTGTTCGTGTTTGTATACTAATGACCCATCTGGAGTGGCTCGATAAAATAAACCAGTTTCATCCGCATTATAAATGTCATTCAGGCTATAACTTTGAAGTAATTTGGAAATTTTGCTTGAACTCCATTGTTCAGCTCCTGTCAAATCAGCGCTTGCCTTTTCTCCATGAGTTTTTTTGAATTTGATATCATGTCTCCCTTTCCACCGAGCAAGCCAACCATTCGTAGCTGCAAAGACTTCATAACCCATTTCTTTTGCAAACTCTTCAGATTTTAATTTTAACATTGGTTCACTGACATGAACACCTCTTTGTGTTACTGTGCTAAACCAAAAATTAAGAGCTTCATCAACCTCTGGGTTTTTACCTTCTCTTTTTCCTCTCCTTTCCACCACCTGACTGCCCTTTTCAGTACTACTTCATTTTTTACGTAAGTTCTGTTCATCTGTTTTTAAACGGGAAATGGTGTTTTTGGAGACGCCCATGATTTTTGCTAACTCCCGAATAGGCATATTGGGAGGTTAAATTTCGATGTTATCTAAAATAGAAATTTTTTCCTTTAATGATAAACATTTACGCGACATTTTATTCATACAAAAAATTCACCAGAACTAAAAAGAGAAAAGAAAATTTTCGTAAGAAAAAAAATATATAAAACCCCACGACGCATGACTAAAACGTTTTTATTCAATTTTTGTTTATGTGAATATTTTCGTTTTACGACCGGAAGTGTCATTTTATATCGGCTGCCTCACTATTTATTGCCTTGAAAGTCTATTAATCTTTGTCCCTTATAACTGAGGCGTTGTACCACTAAAGCGAACTAAAATAACCTTCATTTGACACGTTTGATTAGGGGTTTTGCTGATTGTCCCTAAAAACGGCTGTCCCTGTTATCTGGAGTCCTTATAAATGGATTCGACTATATATATATATATATATATATATATATATATATATATATATATATATATATATATATATATATATCATCATGTAGTCATCAGTCCTAAGACTGGTTTGTTAAATATATATATATATATATATATATATATATAGTTGATTTTAGAATACACCTTTAAAAGTATGTAGCGAACGCATCAGTGTTCATTGCTAAGTACACATGCTTATATTTGAAATACGTTCTTATTTTTAATTTATTTGGAAAATCAAATTACAATGCATTATTATGTCAAAAATGTTTTAGATATATAAAATATTTCATGTTTATCTTCTTATTTTCTCAACCTCAATGCCCTCTTGGTTCAAGGTCAGTTGTGTAAATAGACCGTTTCAGTCATTGAGGTATCCCGCTATTCCTTGATATTCACCTCTTTGTGGCCAGGGGTGATTACATCAAGCCATCTCCTTAGTTTTCAAACCGGTCTTTTATTTGGATATGCCCTATTAGTAACAAGGAGTCACTTTCCATTTCTAAAAATCATGGTACATGCCAAACCAGCTTAATCATCTGTCATAGAGTTTATTACCTAAGATAGGTACCATTCCCATTGCTCATGAATACATTCATTTTTAATTAAATCAAATAAACAAGTTCCCATTAATACCTTTAATATGAGTATTCCCATCGCATGTGGCGTTTTAACGCATTCACCGCCACATAAAAAGCAACAAGTCGAAGTATATTTTTGACTGTAACTAAATAGCCATGCGTCTGTTGCATAATATGCTGATCACAACTTTTCACTTCAGGTATGTTATTCTTATGCGATGTGAACTGCCTCAGATATGCTGTTTTCTGCCTATGCAAAATCTTTTTTTACATGCTCTAACAGTTTTTTGAATGATATGGCATTCTGATGAGTTTGTTCAAATGGCTCTTTTATATCATTCCACTTCACATGTAGAACTCGAATAACATTTGCCACAACATCGTGATTAAACCGTTGATAGCTATCAAATTGTAGGTAATTTCTGATGATATTTTTCCCACCTGCAAATACAAGAAAAAACTTCTTGGCTTCCAATACAATGTGAAAGCAGAAACAATCAAATAAACGGGTAACGGTTAGGTGTTACTGTCATCTAATTTTGAATTAAACTGAACAATTTATGTAACGCCTATAATTTTTCTCAATTTTCATCACTAATAAATGAGAAAATTGCTTTTATCTTAATAAATTTAGTAGGACGCGTATACAAATCTGATTTAGATAATTAATGATGCTATTAAAGCCTGTAATTGTAAAAAAAAATAATGAAACACTTGGTTCTATTATAATTACAAATCTTAAATTCGGATTTTATCTACAATTTTATTTTTTATATATCAGGAGGAAAACGGAGACTTGATAGCTATTGTTCACTATGACGCATATTTTTTTCTAATTAATAATTAGGAAACAAAATTCATTTTTTTTAGTACCTGAATATATTCCCCGCTCACATGAACCTGAATGTTATAAAGGAGAACATTTTATTGTGTGAGTTCCTTGTTTGGTAGAGACTCATCAAAAATCGATTGCGTATTGCATCACACTCTTAACTTTTTTTTTTTTAACAAAACGTTGTTACATGAGTTAGTCAACATCGGTGTTGCCAGCAAAATTGTTTTCGCATATGGCAACAATGTAATTTTAAATGTTGGTAGTCAGTCCTTTTCAAAGTAGAGGGAATGAAACTGTACGTAGGTAGTTAAAGCAAATGATGGGTCGATATACCATTACTGTGCTAATTCTTCTTTAATTTTTATTACTTCGTTGTTATCAGCAGCAATTGTATTTGTGAAGCACTTAGTACAAACAAATTAACTATTTGTCAAAAATATATAATAATCATTGTAACGTGTTCAGATGTCAAAATAATATTCAAATGAGAAAATCTTCCTAAGAAATTAAGTTTCTAATTAAAAAAAAAATCAAATGACTTTCATCAAATAACACAATTTAGGGAAATATAAGATTTTCTTATTATTATCATGAATCTTGAAAACAAAAAGTTAGACGGTTATTTTACATTTTATTTTGTACAAACTTTTGAGGAATAAATGTTTCTATTCTGTTATTTTTTTAACACATTCCACTCGTGTTTCTTTTCAATTGGTGATTTATATATATATATATATATAGCCTTTATTTCACCAAATTCGGCTCCCACCTAATAAATATATTAGCAATGTTATACAATATACAACATATAATCATGCATACTAGACACCTATAAATAATAATAGACATCATTATAAACACCGTACAATTTGCACGTTCTCTTCCATTCCGTTCTATACGAGCGTAATCGCAACCCAGTAGAACCCATCTGCTGTCTGAAGTCATCCGCCCTCCTTAACGGTTGTCTACCCACACTTCTTTAAAATCTGGAATCCACTTGGTTACATTTGCCGCTAAACCATGCTGACGAATCATGTGACCAGTCCAGTTCGTATTTTTGCACAGATTTCATTTAACACCGACAGGTTTGTTCTTTTTCGGTCTAGGGAATCTGCAGCATCCTTCTTCAACAGAACATTTCAAATGCACCTATTTCTAAAATTCTTATTACGCTTTAGTTGTTCTGCGTCAAATTTCATTATATGTTTCCGGTAATTTCTTCGCACTGTCTGTGGTGTGAACCTTATTTTAATTATGGTTAAATAATGGTCCGTTTCAATATAATTTCCTTTTCTAACCTTAACATTCATTATATCTTTCTGATTATTTATATGCTATAGCAACATGATTAAACTGAAATTCACGTTTTCTGTTTTTTGGGAAGCTTTTTAAAATTAGTTGACATTAATTTCAGATTAAAGCTCTGACACATTTCGATCAATCTAAGACCATTCCTATTTGTCCATTAATGCGCTGGATAATCTCCCACTATTTTCCTATATTTCATTTCTTTGTCAATTTAAAGTCGCCTAATAATATTTTTAATTTTTATGTTTTTATCTGGGATTTTTATCACTTCATTTTCCAAGCCTTCCCAAAATCTTTCTACTTTCTCTGGATTCTTATCTTCATTAACAATTAATCAACGTATATATTTTATTAGCACATCGTATATTTAGCAAGTATAACCGCTCATTTGGAGGGTAAAATTTTGTAACTGCACTTAATATATTTTGATTTACAGCAAAAGCAGTTCCAAGGTGAGGAATCCCGTTTCCCGCTGGATTCCAACCTTTCTTTCCTTTAAAAATTCTATATTCTCTCGAATCCATTACATACACATCAGTAAACCGTGTTTCCTACAACGCCAGTACATGAACTTTCATTTCATCTAATACTTTTACTAGTTGTTTTAACATACTCGTCTTCAGCTCGAATTAACATTTAATGTACCGAAAAAATATTTCTTTTTTGTCTTCAGATTCGTCATTGTTTCCATTTTGAGTGTTGTTCCGGGCATTCCAGAATATGATCGCTCGGTGACGTTGACGGAGGATTTCCTCTTGTTAGGTTACCTCATGGAGTAGTTCCTCTTGGATAGTTTTCCATCATGCAGATAGAAAGAAAAAATATAATTTGGAATGGCATATGTCAATTCAAGATTAAAACTGAGATTGTAAGTCTCAGAGTTCAAGTTCGACCACTCCTAACATGAAGAACAGACGTCGACCAGAGAGCCGTCCCTAACATGGAGAACAGCCGCTTCTGGATTTAGAATGGGATTTAGGCTTATAGCGGCCATACTCGCTTTGACATGATGCATTTTACGGGGGTTTATGCAGCATTTTTTAAGGAAAGCTTTCCCATGACTTTCACACTGCACCCTGATACATCGCCGCTCTTGGTTCGCGGTTGCTTATTTGTCAGAGACTTATTCGCAACTAACCTCCGTATCTGAAGGCCATCCTACTAACCACTACCTGTGGACGTGCCCTGTCCTCTAGTTTGGGGTCTTATGGTTAGACATATCTGTTTACCCCCGAGGGGAGTGACTCTAGATTATGTTTAATGTGTTTATATAAATATTATTAGAATTTAAACATTTCATCATAGTCAACCAGGAAATATATAATTGGGTTAGTATTAAAATTTTATGTACCATATAGTGAACATCGTGACTGAAAGTGTTAAAGAAGACATCGAAATAGTCAACGTACGATGTGTGTAACGATTACAAAATCACTGTGAACAGTTGGCATACAATCTTCTCAAAGACGGCAAGTACCCGATTCAGACGACTAAAACGGTCGAATATAATTAAATAAATATTGTATCAACAAAATGGAATGACGATCATTGAGATATATTCCATGAATTTATATGTCGACTAACTCCTTTAATACTGTCGCTTATTATTTCCTAAACTCGACCTTACAGGACAATTGGATAAAATTTTCACGGATATTGCTTGTTTGTATATCAAAAGCTTGTGTATCGACGTCAATATAGATTTCCAGTTAAACATTTATACCTGTACATTCATTTACATATTCTAATTTTAGTAGGTAATATATTCTTAATAATTTCTATAAGATATAATGATGCCATTAGGACAGTATCATCCGCATTAATATCAACTTCATTAATGGTGGGAATGTCATTTGTGTCAATAATGAATAGAAATGGTCTAAGAACGCTTCCTTCTGGTATGCTAATGCGAATACGATTTTACATTAGTGAGTTTTGATTTTATTGTAGAATTTTCTATTGAGTTGATAGTATTTTATCAAGACACTACATGCTTTAGAAATCCATATTTTATTAGCTTGTACAAAACGTCATCATTACTTTGTATCAAATGATTTTTCTACATCTAACATTGCTTCTTCTCCGTATCAGAAAAGGATCTTTATGAATTACACAGTGTTTGTCCAGTATTCTGCAAACGCGACGCTGTTTCCATCTAGTTGTAATAGGTCATTCACGTCACACCACTGCAGATAAAAAGATGTGGGGTAGATTGCTCCTCACCACATATACAGGAAGAGCTGTCAGAGATTCGCCACTTCTTCATGTTGTCTCCTGTTCGACCAACCACTGTTCTTAATGAACGCCATGTTCCATATTTCACTTCGGCTTCTGGAAGAAGGTGCTTGTTAGGTTCAAACCATCGTTCGCGATTTTTCTTGGCCCATTTTTCCTTTCAGACATTACGTTGGGCGGTTTCCAGGCGTACTGCTAATGTCATGATAACTACCATAAAACTGTTGCGGGACTTCAATCTTCATTCAATTAGTTTATGTTCAAATATCATATATCAGCTATCCGTTTCGTGCTAGCGTGCTGTCAGCTATTTTCCGTTGCATGCGGATTTTATCGACCGATGTCGGTTTTAAACACCTTGTATGCAACAGCTGTCGGTATCGACATGTTTCGTATGGTCGGAATTAAACTATACTGGGCACGTGTACTTAAACTATTCTGGGCACGTGTACGTGATCTCTACAGGGTATGTGGGGCTAGTGACCCAGTAGTTGCCAGCTACCTTAAGTAATATACTATTCCGAACTGTAATTTTGGAGGTTTTTTTTGGATTTGGTTTCAGATTATTTTGTGAGTAGTATTATCCTAGTTTCCCCATAGTACTGGAGAGTCCTTTGATTACTTCAAACGACTTTCTTTGGCAAGCAATATCTAGGTCGTTAGTATAGATAAAGTGACTTATGCCTTTGAGAATAGACTGGTCATTAGTAAATATAAAGCACATGATGTGATTATATTGTAATTTCTTCCATATCAACATATTTACTTTCGATTAACAGGGTACCTGGTTTAACAAAAATAACCCCGCCACACTTATCGCGAGGTATTTTCGCTGCTATCTTTATACCATTGATTTTCGGACAATCGTGTTCATTTCTTTGATAATACATAGCATCTAGTGGTTGAGAAAAGTTGTGATAAAATCATTTCCTTTATACTAGTTAGACCTTCGATATTGATCAAGATCACCGTCATTGGTAGCCATGGTAAAGGCAGTTTGGGAATACAGTTACCGTTCAATAATCTTGGGCACCTTTTTCTATGTTATAAGAATTAGCCCATGAAATTTATAAACAAAAGTCGTCGTGGCACCATGCGGCGATTTCTTACATTCCACCTCTATAGTATTTAGATTACGCCAAAACCCATATTGAAAATTATTCCGAATCTAATTAGCAATATTTTTTCAAATATTTTACTAATATTGTTAACTAAACTAACAGATCTTGGGTTCTTCATAAAGGAGCCTAGTTTAGCGAGAGGTACACAGTTATTGACGATCTTCACAATATGCAAGTATTAAATAACATTTTTCAGGGCAACTAGTCCTTTGCAAGATAACTTTTTAATTATTTTGACAAGAATTTTATTGGATTATATATTTCTCAGTGCCCTGATGCATTCCTTAAATTCTTTAGGCGACGTTAGAGTTGGTCTTGATTTAAATTCATGGTAGCATGTAGATATTGTGGTGTTCCGTTCGTGTGTTTTTACATAGTGATCGGCTATTACCTCTACCTTATCTTCATGTGTACGCTACGTTTACTCCGCTTTCAGCTCTTTCAATAGGCTGCAGATTTATTTGATCATGTGAGAAGTATTTATTTATTTTCTATAGTCGATTATTAGATATACGTTACAAAAATGCATGTTTTATTGATGATTTTTTTCTCGAATCAACAACACAACAACAAAAATAACAAAAAGATATTTGCATAAGTTACAAACATAAAAGAAAATATAACACATGGGTTACAAACATTGTGTACCAGGCTTACCACAATAACACAGTAACAATATAAAGAACAAAAGAAAACAAAACGTTAAATACTGCAGAAAAAAGCAAATAAAAACCTGTGACTACAAAATAAACAATTTTTTGGCTAAATAGGAACTTAAGTTTAAACTGCTAAAATATATTGTTTGAGTCGTGAGTTCTTAAATTAATATAAAAAAATGCAAAAACGGGTGACTTGGTTCGTGTATACTTACTAAGTAAAGTGGTTAATACTAATAAATAAATTAATTTCAATTAATTATTACATAATGTTATGTTTAAATCGTCTGTGTTTATATTTGGAATACATGAAACGAAGTTGCCTGAAATTGTAGTTGGCAATCGAGGAGACAAGTTCATTGTTTTGGTATGAGCATTTAATAAAAAAGTCAGTCAATAGTTTTAGAATAAAATCTCTAATATATGACAGGTCATTAGCTTCGTACATGCTGCCGAATCTGGAATAATACGCATTGAGAATATATCTGAGGCATATATTTTGAATAACTTGTAATTTATTAAAGGACGTTTTTGACATCGATCTCCAGGCAGGACAAGCGTAACAGAGTATCGGATTAGTGCTTCGTAGAGGATTATCTTTTTGTTAATGTTGAGGAAGTACTTGTGATCAAGGATAGGATACAAGAAACAGAAGACATTGTTTGTCTTGATTTCAATATTATTTATGTGTTTAATGAAAGTAAGTCTATCGTCGAGGATCACACCAAGCTAACGAACCTTATCACGCCACTCTAATGTATTTCCCTGCACCATCAGCTTGTCAGGTAGAGCTTGTCTCCTACGGTTGAAGAAAATAGCTTCAGTTTTGTTCAGATTTTTGCTAATTTCCGTGCTGTAATCTATTGCGGAAAATGCTAGGTCTATAGGAGCTGCAGAATATCGCAACGTCGTCAGCAAAGAGTTCAACTCGCGTGTTGGGTGGTTCAGAAAATTGTACAGATACAATGTAAACAAAAGTAGTCTGATTATGCTGTTTTGCGGAATATCCACAGAACAAGTTTTGTGAGACGAGACAGCGCTACCTACAGACACATAAAAAGATCTATTTCCTAAGTAACTATGAATTAAATGAATGAAGCATGTTGGAAATTTACATTTTATTATTTTATAAAGAAATACTCGGGTGCCAAGTTGTATCGAATGCTTTAGCAACGTCAAATAGTACCGTGCCGGTATGCTTATTTAAGTTGAAATTATGGGTAATAGAGTCGGTTATTCTGCATATTTTTTGGGTCGTTCGAAAGTTTGGAATTATGGTTAACATGGGATAATAATCTAACATAAATTACCTTTTCATCAACTTTACTTAGGTTACTCAGTAAGCTAATGGTGCGGATGTTGGAAAAGTAAGGATCCTTTCTCTGCTTGGGCAAAGCGATTATATATTTTTTTACAGCAAGAAGCGGAAGTGTGGCATTTGCTGCATTGTCCAAAGCGCTGACAACAAAAACATTGAAGTAGGAAGCTACGCCTTTCATATGTTTCCCATATAATGACGTGGGAGAAAAGGGTACCTATGTGATAAACGTGACGCAGTTGTCTACCGGGTGAAAATAAAACTGAAGGAAGAGGAATGGGATCCGAAGCATTTTTTATAAAATTGAGAGACAGAGGATATATCGATGAAGGATTTGAGTTTGTTTTCTACCTTGGAAGCAGTAATCGATGAGGGTAAACCTTTGAATATCATCCGGACAGGCTTGCAATTATAAGGAACATGCGTGAAAAGTGGGATATTTGCATTTTTAGGTTTAATGAGATCGAAATCGTCTAGCAAACAAAGAAGTGTTTTATAACGATTATAATTTCTAATCTTAAAAGTAGATTTTAAATATTGGTTAAGACTAGAAATTAAATTTTTAATATTAATCTCGTTGTCCTGGTTAATAATGGTTATTCTAGAACGTTTTTTCTGCATGAATAGGAAGAATAGGACTGTCGTCTTCATCATCGTATCTAAATCGGTTAGGATTTAGTGTCGTAGTGTCAACGTTTGTCTTACTTTTGCCATTGTGCGATGCAGAATTAAGCCACTGCGTGAAGAAGTGGTAGCAGCACAATCGTGATTATACGATGAGTCGAACGTAATATCGTCTCTTTTTCGGAAAATAACATGAGTGTTTTGCCCACATGTCGACGAAGGCGCGAGGTTACGGTTATCGCGACAGAAAATAATTTTATCGGCTGATGGTTGCGAAGAGTTCGTTCCACCCGCTGCGACACGTGTGTTACTGGTGTCGATGCGGGTTGGAAAAAGAAATACCACAGGAGTCGCTGTTCGAACTATATGGATGATGTAGTCACACACTAACACGGTAACGAAAACGAGATAAAATTAACTTATAATATTAACAAATTAAACACAGGATGAACGACCAACGTGTACATATTCGTAATATGTTTCTCCTATCCATCGTGTCTTTTGACTAAATTATTTAACCCATAGTATAATTTTTTATATTTGTACGTATTTTCATTGTGATATCTCTGTAACTTTTTCCTAGAATAATTTTTAATTTTTAAACCAGAAGAAATCAATAATTTTTTATCGTTTACATTTATTTTAAATCGAGTTTTTAGTCGCACCTATTATAATACAGTTTAGACGCTGAAGATGCCTATCAATATGAAAGGGATTATGTGAATTTTAATTTAATTTTGCAACTGCTGTTAATTTAATACATTTTCCAGTTGATTTTAGAATGGTTAAAATGTTGTTGTCTTACAACTACCACCAATAGAGAACATTATTGGATTGTGATTTGATGATAATTTACTGATGTTAGGTCGAGAATTTAACAGTAGTTGTTTGTTTTTTTTTTTTTTTTGTAAGAACCAAATCAATTACATTAGGTTTAGAGCATTGGTTACACGGAAATAGGATCATTTAGAGTTTTTATTCGAAAATTGTGCAAACAAATTTAATAATTCATTTCCCATTCTGTTACCACAGTAGCAGTTTCAAGCTCCATATTCAGCATTTGATTATTAAATCTCTTCCACCGAAGGGAACATTTATGTTGTTTTAAAAGTTAATCAGTTTGGCCACTATCCGATAGACAGCAAAGATAATGAGTATTTTAGCGCTTATTTTGGTTTTTAGCTACGACCGCTGAATATGTGAAATTGTTGGTATGAGAACCGGTTCACATATTATACTTCATGTATTAATAATGATACTCCCGCTTGTTCTAAATGACATTTGGTACGGTCACTTTCGACAACTTTTTTTTTTTCCGACGTTGCAAAGTGTTCAAATTCTTTATTATTTGTGATGGAATTTACATTCTAGCCGATAATGTTAATTCTATTGTACGTTATTTATATTAAAAAAAGAAAGATAATAATTTATCTACTACGAACATATTGGTTACATATTCGGGGATTATTATCTAAAAATATCGGAACTTCGATTTGTTTTTAGTTTTGTAATGATATTCATCAGGCATGACATGTTATCGAGACCGACTGTTTGGGAAAATTACAATAATAGAACTATTAACGCTATTATTATTATTTTATTTTATATGTGTAAACCTTTCAATGAAATGTGACAATAAATTGAACTGAATTATTATTATTATTATTATTATTAGTAGTAGTAGTAGTAGTAATAATATTAGCAGTAATATAGGGTGGGCAGAGAAGACGGATGGTTTTACTTTTTGAATAACTCAAAAACTACTGGACCAAAATTTTTGAATGAAATGTTATTTAAAAATAAGAAATAGAGAGTACAATCATTTTTAGAACACAATAAAATACCATCGGTAAAGAGGACAAAGTACAAAGAACAAACAGATAAGTATTTTAACGAGATAATAAATCGATTGTCAGATGAAATACTACAAGCAAAAAATACAAGGAAACTCTTTGATATTAGTGTTGGCTGGAAATATTATATCGCTAGTTGGAAGTTTAATAAAAGTATTATTTTCAATGTATTTTTTTCGTTAGCTGTTTGATGCTGATCGTGCGTTACTTTATTCTTGTTTACGATATTAATTTTCACGTAACTAATATCAACGTTAAAAGGTACGCCTTCCAGTACGAATTTATGGGCTTCTTTATTTTACGTGTATTAGTGTTTAATGCATTTTTATTTAGTTTATGTTACTTTTCAATCACGCGTTAATATTGAAAATAAACATATTACGGCTTATTTGAAGCGGGCCACGAAATATTAATGAATGGAATTTTATTATTTTTATTATTACTGTATTGTTTTTTTTTTTTTTTTTTTTTTTAATACAGCTCCTGAAAAGGATAGCCGTTTTATTTCCGCAGTTAGATCTAAACTAAATAAGCAGTATTTATAATGTTAATATTTTTATTTATACTAGAGATATTTGAATGAATATCGTGACCGGTGGTATTTTTATTTTAGAAGAACTTTGTTAGCATCCAAAGTGGCGTTAATACGTTGCAAATGCAAATGCAGCGGTGCGAATCGATAACTAGTCGACGTGGTGCTTATTTTTTTCCCGCTTAGCAGTACTGTTACTATTATGCTCCGCTGCGCTTCCCAGCTGAGCATCGACATCGTTATCAACATTGTCCTCTCCATCTGTGTTTACGTATCTGATAAACCGGGCTACATAGTGTACTTGTACTTACGCGTCGATTGTTTCTGTTGTATTATAAGTAATTCACTCTGATTTCACGGGAGGGGTCGCTTATGGCACACCCTTCACTGCCCGTTGAAGAAGCATTATCTAATATCATAACCGAAAACAGCGGAACATAGAAGGGAGCAACCGTTTAGAAACAAAATAATAACGAGCGTTAGATGAAAATGTAGCATTCCGGTTTATTGTAAAAATAAACAATTTGTAACGTAATGCGGAATTTCTTAATAAAACGGTAAAAATATGTTTATCATTAGTGAGGACAATGATTTATTGACCAAGTAGAACTTAACTATACGGAGTAATTCTTTTACTGTGGACGAACTTAGACACTGAACTTTAGTAACGTAACTATTTAACTTGGACAAGATGAAATCATCGATGACGTAATAGTTTCAAACAAAAATAGTGTAATCCATATTTGGAGTAAACGAGTAAATTAGATAATTCGAAGTCAACGATAATAACCTTTTTCTTAACATAGTTGCAAAAAAATTTCCAATTAAACATATTCAATCATCGTCGTCCTATCGTTTTTGTTACAAAATATATCTACTAGTCTATTGTACATAATTTTTGTATACAAAATGGGCTACCATTTCAGGCGCTAACTATATGCAACGCGGATGAGCTCGCATATAATGTTAATATGAGTTAATTCCACTTCCCCGTCTCCGTGATAATGAAAGAGTTATATCGACGAAAAGTTGATGTCGTATGCTAACCTAGAATACCCTTGTCCGACGGGTCAACAGTCGCGCGCTCTACTAAAACAACTATGCCATGGCGGCATTTGTAAATCATTCAATAGGCATAATTAAAATATACGTATTTGTCAATTTGTTAACGTTCCGAATAATTAAGCACCAGTTTAGTGGACGATGATGCAACAAACCTTTCTCACTGAATTTTCTTTAAATATATCCACCGAATATTGGGATTAATAGACAAGTAACGTGATAAATGTGGCCAGATTTAGAAAAATCAAGATGATTAATTGTTCATGATTCGTGACAAAAGAAACGACAATATATATATATATATATATATATATATATATATATATATATATATATATATATATATACGTGCGCATGCACGTGTTGATAATAATGATAATAAAAACATTATTAAATTAAAATATTTTTTGTTTACAATAATGTTAGTTTGTTTATTTTTATTAAATTTTAAAAATTATTGTTTTTCTTGCGACAATACACGAGTACGTACGTGTAGTGTGTCTACATGCACATTACATTTATTGTAACATATACAGACCTAGATCGACGTAGAGGGCAGTTAAATATAATGTTATTGTATTTTATTCTATATATATTACTAATATTATTTTTGCTTATACGGAACAAAATACTTTACATATGGACCAAGATTTACTTTTAAAATTTGATATAGATTTTTCGATATGATTTATGTACGTAAACATAAATGCTAAAACGGCAAAATCAGTGTCGAAGTGAAGGTAATTAAATAACAATTTTTCGATATTTTAATTCGTAAGGTATGGTTCTTTATAACGAAAACTAAAAAAATTGATTCAAAAATTGAATGAATCATTATATTAAATTACCAATCCGTATGTATATATATATATATATATATATATATATATATATATATATATATATGGCTATCTCGGAAACGGCTCTAACGATTTAGATGAAATTATATATATATATATATATATATATATATATATATATATATATATATATATATATTTAAAACCATCTAAATAATTATTAACAATCCCATCTAAAAGAAGTCATAATATTTTTTAAGTGCATTTTATTTATCGATTAGTCTGTAAATTTGTATTATTCTTCAATTTCACTTTATGTCACAAATTTATTTTTATTTTTGATTTTCTTCTGGATTGGCGCGATGTGTTGTTTACGTGTTACTCACAATACGTATAGAATATGGATCTTCAGGTTTTGAAAGACAAAAGTAAAGAAAGAACTACAAACAACTCCTGCCGATAATAAAGAGCGTTGTACGTGTAAATTGTAAAATAATTCAAACGGAACTCATTTATACGCGCATAAGCATCAATATCCTTGTCGCAAATCGGGGTCACGGGTTAGCTCACTACGAGAGTTTGTCATACACACGTTTTGTTCGTCGCCGATGGATAATACAGTAATCACGTTACAACATTCATCGGCGACCAGAACGCGCGTGCGTACGAAATTAAATGCGAGTGCTCGTATATGTGGATACAACTCTATTCAAATATATTGTACAAAACATGTGTTCAATGGAGCCAAGTCATGCAACATCGCGTGGTTAAGTTTTGGAAGCTAGTTACCTCTGTTTATTGAGCAACGTTGCCTTTCACGTTGTAGCGGTGTTGCCTAAATAATTTTTTTTTTAGCCTATCCCTTATCACACCTAACGAACATGCAACTACGCTCTAAAGAGGCGACATATAACTCATGCAACGTAGCATGTTCCTGTATAACGAAATACCACACGTAGTTAATAACATCTTCGATCGGAGAGGAATACTAGAACAACAGCAGCAGCATGAATGTATTTTTAAGACGCAAAGTTGAGTACGTAGGTGTTTTAACCTAGTACTTTCGCTGGCTCGGAAATAAATAATAAAGAGATTAATTTTTAATCTGTTATTAATGGTGATATATTACTAACTTTATTGAACTAAAAATCTGTTTAAAATTACAGTAGAGACAACGAGTTCGGGAATTCAAGCTAGATACATTTAAAAATTGATTACTTTCTAATATAAAATTATATTTTTTTAAATACAATTTTAAAAAAAAAATTAATAGTAATTTGATATTTTGCGTAACCACAATTTTTTTTTTTTATTTCAATGTCTCAAATGCACATACCATATTTCCATACTTTTATTCCATATATATATATATATATATATATAGATATATATATATATATATATATATATATATATATATATATAAAACAAAATAAACACAATGTTAATCACTATAAAATTTATGTTATGTATGCAAAACTTTTCGACTATAAAGTCATTTTCAAGCAAATACCAAAACGTTATGTTTGTGTGTGTGCGCGTATGTATATGCAATAAAAATGAGACGAACGAAAAATCGTATAAATTAGAATTTGTCAACTATGTATACATTTTTATACCAGTTTAATATATGTATATATTATATATACATGTATTGATAGGTAGACTCATGTTTTAATTCCATCAATTAATTATTAGATTTTATTTTTTAAGTTCTAAAAAAATATTTCTTCATAATATATTTCCATTTTCTCATATACTAATCATTTACCTCATATTCTTTGTTTTGGTTTAATGCGGACGATTACTTTTTTAAACGAGGTTCATATTACTGTTTTTTTTAAATGTAAACTTAATAAACGATAAAATGTTTAAAAAGTGATATTTTATTGTTTGTTTATAAATTTACACTAAAGTTTGCATAATCCTAAATAAAACCACGTTTTTTTTTAAAATGGACTATTTAATTTGTAATATATCTAATTTTGGTCATATATCTTTTAGAGTAAATTTGTTTCATGTAATATTCGCTTAAAGGTGTTAATTATTTCAAGTGATATAAAAGAAATGTATCGAATTCCAGATAAAGGAAATACACCGGGACTAGGACAACAATTATTTAAATTCATTTAAAACTTTATTTTAGTCAGTAATAACGGAATTGTTAAGTTTATCGTATAACAAAAGCACGTGTTTTGCGAAAATTACTTCGGTAAAAAATAAAGATTAGAAACAAGCAGCAAAGAAGTAGAAGTAAATCAAAATATTAAAATACATTCAGTCTGACTACATTAAAATGTTTTCGTTATACATGTATGATGCTGTAGTGTAATAATTAAAAAATTTAAATCTAAACATACACCAACTATATTTTAGATCGTCTAATATAGCAATTTTTTTAACTTTAATTTACCCAAATTGGAGTAATCACAATTTTTGATTTTATAAATATATTCTTTTATTTATTTATTTTTTAACTCGATATTATCTTCCTTGTTGATATACTCGGCTACGGATTACATAAAAATAAATTTTTCAAGATTTTGATACATCATTAATAAAATAATAACGTAATACAAGTTTTAAATCAATATAACAGTTTGTAATAGTGTTAAAAATAGCAAACACTATCATTTAATTTTTTATATAACCAATAAATTTTAAGGATCATAATCACTTTTGATTAATAACCAGCCGTTATATAAAAACAAAAATTTGAAAATTTTGATGTTTAACCATGATAATCTGGACAATGGTCGAGTGTTTTAACCGTTATCTATTATAAGGCCGTTTAAAGTTACGATGATAACAACCTTCTGTGCTATTCACTTGATAACAGTATATATTACATTATAATTTGAAAGTACAATCAACTATTTAATAGGCAATTCCTATTTTAAGCGATGTTCTGGTAATTATTTGAGATTCTGCTATTTAGCTTTTAATGCTAAAAGTAGGCTCATTATACGTCCACACCATCTGCTAATACAAGATCAATATTCAATATTAGTCCTTTAGTCCACAACGGAATCCGAGTGAAATTTAGGCTTAGACATCATTAGTCGTAGAACACTTTGTGTGTAGTTAAGGTTGAATGCAGTGACGTCACTCACTATGTTTCAGAATGCTGATTGGTTGAATTATAGAGTGTGGAAAATTTAGTTATCAGGGGAAAAGGGTGAACTTTCGTATACTATTAATAATACCCCCTTTCCCCAACGGTACGAAACATGAACACCATGGAGGGGAAAGTACCATCACCGAGTGTGTTCGGTGAGTGGTTGCCAAATGTACTTCGTCGCTTGTGTGTGACATTAACAGTTAATAATTTTTGTGTGGGTTTTTTATTATTTTCTTGCGGTTAGAATGAATTGTTGTTCTTGTGGTGCATTCTTACGTCATGGAATTGTGTTTTTTAAATTAAATTTATAATTTCGTTTTATTGATTTATATGTGTTATTATTTTGGTACTGTAAACGAGGAATTCTTGGAAGTTTATCTTTAATTCTGGTAATTTTATTACGTTTTTTTTTTTGGTGAAATTGGTATCGTATATGTCATATACTCACACTCACGTGCGCACACACACACACACATATATATATATATAAATTATAGATTATAAGTAAATAGTAATTTTGTTTTGTACATGAATATTTTGTTTTTTAGTAAGTTAAAAAACCCCAATCTTATATTCGTTCTAATCGTAAAGCATTTTGTGAAATATAGTTTTTAAATTTAATATTTCAATTTGTTGTCGTAATAGTAGCTATTTTGGGTTGCGATAAAATTATAGTAGTCATTTTGTACCACGATGAAGGTACAATGGTAATTTTAACGTTGGTATTTAAGCTGAAAACGTCGATTATTAATTTAAAGTTTGTTTATTAGTTGTAATTTTGTTTGTGGATTATATATGTTTTTAATTAGTTATATGTTTTTAATTAGTTGCAAGTTATAAAAAATTGAAATGTCAATGAGAAATAAATTATTTATAAACGTTTTAACTTAGACTTATTATGAATATTATTATAACTGATTATATTTGTTATTGGACATGCATAATTATGGAAATTACGTATGTTTTTACTTTCATTACATTTTTATTAAATTTATTTAAAAGTACTTTATGTATGAATTTCTGATGTGAGCTATAAAATGTTTAATGACGATGACAAAAACAGTTAATTATTTTAAATATTAACGTTTGAAAAAAAAATACAGGTTATTGAAGTGACATTTCTTTTATGTGCACTTTTATCTGGCTGTTTTAATAAAATATATACGGTTGTATTTTGGTTTAAAAGTATTTATTGGCATATTATGTTTAAATATTACCATCTTTTCTTATGTTTTATGTGAAGCTAAAAAGTAAGTATAGCATATGAAGAGCAATCATGTAATAAATATTTTCGATTGAACTGCAGTTTATAACAGAATAATACCCATGTATTTTATTGTACGAAAATTATTAAAACATTCCTATCAATAAAAGTAATTTGTTGCATTTATATGCACAGAATATATTAGTGTTTATGTCAAAATATATTCTTTTATTACAAAAATTAGTAATTTTACATTTATATCAATATTATTAATTTTAGTGTAAACAGTTTTGGAAGTTATGGTCGACCAACAAAACATAACCGAAGACCGAGATGATTTACCTAGTGTTAAAGGTAATTTTTTGTGTAGAAAAATTATTTTCTATTATATATTATTGTTAAAGTATTAGATAAATAATTATTGATTTTAAAGAATAATTAAAAAGTTTGGGTTATATATATATATATATATATATATATATATATATATATATATATATATATATATATATATATATTAGAACATTGTTAATTTTTTCTTTTAATTTTTAGGTTTTGAATACTACTGACAATTGCGTTTTGTATGTTCTTTAGTTATATGTATAATTCCTGTCTCGGTACATTGCTAGTATAGCTTCATAATGCATTTTTCTGATAAATTGTGTTTCAGGACAATTTTGGTGGGTAACGGTAGGTAATCATCATTTGCCATGTTTGAAGAAGTCGGATGGAACAAAATATGTATCTGTCAGAATGGCTGAAATGAAAGTTTTAAGTTACTTTTTGAATTATTTAAATTCAGATGTTTGTAGTTGTTACAGCGTAAAAAGTTTTGGAATGACTGAGGCAGAGGCTGATTTATTAAATATAATCAATAGTAGACATTCGGAATTAACGTACGGCCATGAAGAATTTACTGTTAATAATGATTTTATTGTTAAATTAAGTGATTTAATCGAATTTCACGCGTTTATGAAGACCTGTTATGATAAATTATTGTTAAGAATTTCGACGAAAGACGATCGATGCGGATTTATTCGAATAAATAATGATTCGGTTGTTCCGTATACATTAAAAAATAATCAAAAATATGTGCCACTTTTTTATTTCGAAGGTGAGACAGATACGTTGAGAAAAAAAGCTAAGCAATTAAATGCCTGGGAATCCGCATATTTAAAATTCTGTTGTAAAGTACAAGGAATTAAGAACGAGTTATTCGCTAGTGAAACGTGTCTGGTAACGTCATTGGATGATATCAAATCGTATTTTCCAGATGGAACTACATTTGAAGACTATTGGCCTAGTAAAGTCAACGATTTGCAGATGTCGAAAAAAAATAATACTAATTCACATTCTTGGGTACGAGCTCCGAATAATGAAATGGTTTCTTCTAATGTGATTACTTCTGTTGCGACGGCGGTGGTCCCAACAGCATCTGTACTAAATAAAGTTCCTAATTCAAGGATTGGTGCTACAATCAATAATACTAATCTTCCTTCTTATCAGAGTACATGGCCAGCAGCCCTCGGCGCTACTGTTCCATATCAACAGTCAGTGAATCATCGTACTCAACCCCAGAGTACATTTGTTCAATCTCATGTACAACATTCTCAGTTGCCAACTGTAAGTATTTTTAAATTACTTTTAGATAATGTTTTGTTTATAATAAGGATTAGATTTCTTTAGACAAAGTCGAGAAACATTCACGGATTTAGTTTTCAGTTTACGTGTTTTGCTGTAAGTTGTATTAAAACGTTTGGTGTTTGCGTTGAAAGTGAAAAGAAATTTTTTTATTTTATTTGTAACTGTGTATAAGAATGGGGACTGTTAAATAAATTTTGTCATTTCAGTGACATCTATTAAATGAATAATAAGCTAATTTTATATTAAATTTTGTTCGTCAAATTTTAATGACCGTCTTTTTGATTCATATTTTATGTTGATTAGGCATATTTATGCGCGAACATGATATTGAAGTGGAAGTGAGACTAACGTTATACGCTAGGGTTTTTCTTGAATGCTGTGTGCTATATAATCATTTATAATGAAATTAAAATTCACAACAATATTGCCACATTGTGTTAAACATTGATTTCTTTTGATGTTTAGCCCGTTCGTTCGTTTATTTCCATATTTCATCTACTAATAACATATCAATGCTTTGTTCTAATAGTGTGCTTATAGTTAAATGCATTGACAAGTCTTATTTTTATAATCTGAAATATTTGTCTCTATATATTTTTGATTTGAAAGAAATAATATGAACTCGTTGATGACGGAGAATGTAATTCTCTATATCTGTTGTCTATTTATTTATATTTCTTACAAGCATTACTCAGAGATAGAAATAAATTTCAGATGTACCCCGAACTACCAATATCTGAAGAGATAAGGTCCGCACCAGTATCGAGACTCAAATCCAGGAAATCACCTTGATGGATGAATTATTAGCAGAAGATATGAAACAGTTTAATAAATGGAAAATAACATGGGAAAGGAATTTAGAACATACAATAAATTCCCATTTGGTTGTCGACTCGAGGAATGAAATTAAAGGAATGGATTTATCTAGGAAACTATGAAAGACAGTTAATAGAATTAGAACCGGACAGGGAAGATGCGGATATGTAATGCAGAAATGGGGTATAACGACAACTGCTGCATGCAAGTGCGGAAATCCAAGACAAACAATGCAGCATATATTGGAAGACTGTAGTGAATTTGCACCTGTAGGTTTAATATTAGACGATGTTCACAATCTTAATGACGGAGCCATAGACTGGCTAACAAATTTAAAGTTAGACTTATGATGAGAATTTTGTGTAATTATATGTAACCGATGATTATACGATAAGAAGAAGATTGTAATGAGCTATATTAATATTGTTCTAATTATTAGTATGATTTTACATTAATTATTTATTGTTAGTTTCAACGTTATCTAATATTATGCTTGCTTCGTTTGCTTTTTCGATACACGATATATTTATGAATCATGTGTGTATTGGCATTATTTAATAAAAGATAAAATATATCCGAATGTAATAGATAATTATATTTTGTATTTATGTATACCTAAATTTTTTTTCTTAAATATGTAGGTAGATATTGTAAATTATTTAAATTTGCCTTAATTACAAAATTGTATGTGTTAACATTTACGTTCATATTCTAAATTATAATTTGGAAATGCTGAACGTGTGTAATTTAATATTTGTTACAGATTAATAATAATGTTCAGTCAAGGTCCTATGTGCAACAACAACAACAGATTAGTAGACCACAATATTATAACTCAGTAAGTATATTTTCCTGTTTGGATGTTTTGATTTGATATTTTTCAGAGTTATAGAAAAATTTAACTTTATGAGTTGGTTAACTTTTCGTACAAGTTTTTTACGATCTTTACATGATTTTCAAATTAATATATTTAACTAGCCGACGGAGAATAAATTACATCTTAAACGATTCACTTATTAATAGAGATTTTGCGAATAAACGACCATTTTTTTATTGTTTGTACTCATGTGCACATTCAAGGGTGAAATAATTATTTCCCAAAATCTATTTTTTTCCAAAATTAATTTTGTAGTAGCGTAAAATGTCTTAATGGACTTGCGATGTTTAATATATATTCTATAAAATATCATATATTTTTATTAAAAATCCTGGGGAACTTAATGTATTTTTGCAATGTTTTGTTTTAATTTTTTAAAAACGTACATATTTCTTTTTAGCGTTTAGATTGTGGAATGTAGTGATTTTTTATACTTGATTACAAAAAACAGTTAAAATCACTAAACTTTATTTATTAAGCAAAGCTTTTCGGCAACTACGCCATTATCAAGCTATATATAAATAAAATTAAATATATAAAAACATAAAATATTAATTTAAATCTAAGTTCACAATTTTTACACAATAAATGAATTATAAATACTTAAAACTATCTGACAGTGAATGTTTTTATATATTTAATTTTATTTATATATAGCTTGATAATGGCGTAGTTGCCGAAAAGCTTTGCTTAATAAATAAATTTTAGTGATGTTAATTGTTTTTTGTAATCAAATATTTCTTTTTGCTTATACTACGAGTGTAATGTTTATTACCTTTCTATAATAATAATAATTATTATTATATATAAAATTTGTTTTGTTATTTTTAACTTTACAGATCACGTAAAAAGATATGTACTCCCGAGTAACCACCCAACTCATCTAAATTCTATCACAGACCAAAAAATTCTGAGTTCGTCTTTGTATGTGTTTCATTGTAAATATAATTAATATTGTTTGAATGACTTCTGAAATTTGAAACGTCAGAAACTGTAAAATATATTAGGCAAATTTAAATATATTTTGAGTCACATCAGTCACCTAACCGTAGCGTTGCAACTTCCATGACAAATATACTATGCTCATTGCCAGATGTTTTTATTCCTATGTATTTACTCTAATACTGTAATTCACTTGTTTAATATATTATTTTCTTTTGACGTCTTTTTGTCTTCTGCTTTCTAGCATGTCCTTTAATATCTTTGTAATAAATTCTCTTTGCGTAAAACACGATTCAGACATCTCTCTCGTTATGAAATGAGCGTAAAATTGATAGTTTATTGGTTATTTTCAATTCTTTTTCGTTTCACTTTGATTTTATCATACGCTTTGAGCGCCATATATTGGAAGATTTGTACATCTTGTCTTTCTAGTACCTAAATTTCACTACTAAATAGTATTGTGCTTTATATTTATTTTTTAATTTTAACATTACATTCATATGTCTAGAATGCAGTTGCTACATTTTTTTCGTATATTTTCTTTCTCCTTTTTCACTTTGTTCTATGATGCTTTTTAAATATTTTATTTTAGAGGTCTATTACAAATTTAGACATTTTTAAATAGATGTTAGCAGTATTATTTTTCATCATGAGTATCATTTAATTTTTTTAATATTTATTATTATACTTTCCTATCGTGAAATATTCTGAAATCTGAAACGGTATATTATTTAACTGCCAACTGTTTTTCGTATGACCTCTTCTTCTTTTTCTTCTTGTATGTGTCGTGTCCTCGAAGGCGTCCATCTGCTTGACTTGATCTGTATCCATAACTTTCCGAAATGTTTCAGTTATATGCAGTTTGAACCACTTTTTTAGATTTTCTAACCACATTATTGTAGGCCGTGCACGCCTACGATTACCATTTATCTTACGCAGTTGATACTTGTTATTCCGCATTATGTGCCAAAATATCCTAGTTTTCTTATTTTTACTGAATTAACAATTAACTTCGTAATTTGTTATTTTAGACGTCATTTTTAATATCTTAAGGTATGCCCACATTTCAAAAGCTTCGAACTTTTTACATAATGTCACTGATGTTGTCCAGGATTCGACACCGTATACCAGAATGCCAAGAACACAACATTGTAGTAGGCGTATCCGCAAATTTGTTCTTCAAATTCCAGTTTGTCAGAACTTTATTCATTTTTTAAAAATATGTTCTCGTCTGTTCAATTCTGGTTCTTATCTCAGTGGAGATATCTGTCTTCTGTCATTAATATGACATCCCAGATATTTAATCGATCTGGTCTTTTTAATCGTTATATTTTCGAGAAACAGTGTCCCGATAACTGTGTTCTCTGCACTACGAATAGCCATCCATTTTGTTTGATCGTGTTTATACGTAAGCCGATGTTTTTAATGCTTTCATTAAGCGCGTTCAATAGTTATTGTAGGTCTGTAAAGCTCGTTGCAACCACCACTGTATCGTCCACATAGCGAATTTTATTCACAACCGCTTCGTTAACTAATACACGTAGGTGTTTCCCAATAATTGACTTTTCAAAAATTTTTATGGGAAAGAACGCATCCTTGATGCATCCCTTCGTTATGATGATTATACCTATCGATGCGCTTTAATTCCAATAAAATTGGTTATAATTCTGATGTCTCTATTATTTAGTCGTATTTGCTTTGATATCTCAATGAGTTTTTCGTGTTGCACCGTGTGGAACGCTTTCCCGTAATCCACGAAACACGCGTATGGACCACACGACACGTTGAATGAGCATTTAAAGACTAAAAAAGAGCTTCTCATATCAAAACCATTTTTGAAACCAAATTTTTTTCCGATATAATGTTCAAATTTACGGTATGTGTTTTGATACACGATGTTTAGAAACAATTTTAAAATAAATGGTTCTAAATTCTGAACAGTGTTTTGCATTCTCTTTCTTAGGAGGTGCGATAAATGTTGACTTTAACCAGTTCTTGTTTAAATAGCTTTATTAATTCCATATATACATCATATGGAGCTGGGCATTTACCATTTTTTGGCTTTTCTATAGCATACTCTATTTCACCCCGTGTAATATCGAAGTTATTTTCAATTTTAATATCGGGAGGTATTGAATAATATATTGTCTTAATTCTTGAAGTTTTTCTTCTATATTCTATAAAATATCCCCATTTTTGTTAATCATATAACTATTCCATTATTGTTTATAGATTTCTGCGATTTGCTTTATTTTCTTAAACATTGAAATAGTCATTCCTTGCATTCAATTCTATTTCTTTTTGAAGAGGTTCATTTCTTTTGCTTCGCGTATTTTCTGTCTTATCATTCTTTGCATTTCACAGTATCTTCTTGGATCTTTATTTTTTACTAACCGTCTACAATCCATTAATTGAAGCATTTCTTCGGTCATCCAAGCTTTTTTTTTTCTTTTCACCTTTATTTATTGAGATATCCATGTTTTACTATTTTTTTAATACTAATTCTGGTTTGTCCGCGGTACACCTTTCCATCAAAAGCGAAATTAATACTTAAATTTTCCACACATATTTGCGTTAACAGACTTTTGTCATGGTAGCTTGGTAAGTTTGATGGCATTTATTTCACTTCTTTAATACATCTTAGTGATTAACTAAGATTATTTTTAGTGCGAGTTCTTAAGTTGTTAATCAGATTGATTGTATTATTACGAGAGCCCGAAATTTCAGTTTTCTTCAGTTCCTTTATAGATTCACCAACGTGCTTATGTAATACTGAGACCTTTATTTTCACTATCGGCTTCGTTCTTTATTTTTTGGCGATTTTTTTAGTTTCTTTGTACAAGTTCTTATTAGCATTTGTTTATTCATTATTAAATAATAACTTTTCATTTATATCTTTTATTCTAATATTTTTGTCTTTACACGTTATAAACCAAACAAAATATAACACAGTTTGATGTAATATTTATTGCATATGCTTGAAAATGACGTAACTGTCGAAAAGCTTTACAATAAAAAACTTTTAGTGATTAAACTGTTATATTTTGTTTGGTTTATAATTTAGAAAATCACTACTCTCCAATATATTCAACATTTACACGTTATTAAACCAAACAAAATATAACACAGTTTGATGTAATATTTATTGCATATGCTTGAAAATGACGTAACTGTCGAAAAGCTTTACAATAAAAAACTTTTAGTGATTAAACTGTTATATTTTGTTTGGTTTATAATTTAGAAAATCACTACTCTCCAATATATTCAACATTTACACGTTATATTTTACTTATAGGATATTTTACAAAAATTTAACACCTGTTCTATTATTTTATAATCTTCTTGTTTTATTTTCGTTTTTATTTATGGTTAGATTTTTGATACTTTTTATACCTCATAATATGTTCAACGTTTTTTTTGTTTTATATTTTTTTTGTTTCCTCTATTAATTTCATTTGCTATTAATGGTCTCCTTATTTCAAGTACGCCATTTTATTATTTCATCTGCAAAACTCAGAATATTATACTTTAAATTATTCCGTTATCGATTTACGTCCGCTGTGTTGTGTATTTCCTTTATTTATCAAAATAATTTTGTTTCAGTGTGCTGATATTTAAATTTTCTTTACTCTTTGCTTTGAGATATTTTAATTCTACATTCATTATTTCAGACATGTGCGTAGCACCATTTTATCTAATTCTTGTGTTTTCACTATTATATAATTAAACAATCAATCTGGTATCTATTTTTATCTACTAGTGTTATTCATGTGTGCTATATATATATATATATATATATATATATATATATATATATATATATATATATAAAATTATGTAATCTGATTTAAATTTACATGTAAATAAATATGGTTATCCATATTTAGTTCACAAACCTGTGTTAACAAAGTGATTGGCAGTTTATTAAGCTCACATTTCTACTCGTAGTGTTGTTTATTAATAAAGTTTATATATATTTTCTATAATTTATTTATAGCATCAGTCTAACACGGTGTTGGTTCAACAGTCTCAAGTTTCACAACCGCCTCCTTTAGTAAAAGTTTCTTTAACAAATCATATCACGTAAGTACTTGTTGCAAAAAATTGTTCACCTTCATTATTAGGATAAGTGCATGTACATTTTTAAGACGAAATTTGTTTCATCAATTGAAACGAAAATGCGATAATTTGATAGTTATACAATAATGTAATTATATTATTATTTTTTAACTAGGAATGCTTATTTTGAGATTAATATACCTCTTCACACAAAATCGGATTTCCTTCGTTTATTTTTCAAACCACGTATTTATATTAATAAATTGGTTTAGTTTGAGTGTTTTAAATGTTGTAATGGTTTTTGTTTGTTAAAAAATATAATTACTATAAGTAAGTACAATTTTTTCTTTTCTTCAATCCGTAGATTGGTGAATAAGATTTTGAGTAAACTGAACTTTAAAATTGATGTATCATGCTCTCATCGTACGCTTGGAAAAGTTATTTTTCAAATAACGGTTAAATATGGATATTCGTCGCGAATTGTACTTTGCACCTTCTGCAACATGGGTAGAAACATACCAAAAGAAGTTAGCAGAAGAAGAGTTAGAAACAGTTCTTATCGACACTACACAATGAATAACAACAATCCGGATACTTCAAATTAACGTGGAAGGTGTCATTCGGACAAAAAGCGACGAAGCAGGAAGAATATCGTGGGAAGAAAAACGTAAATGTAATACTAATGCAATAAACGCACATATCCGATGGCAAGCAGCTGACAAAGGTAGATGCGATACAAGGCTTTGCAAAGCAGCTGTAGTATGCGACCAATAGTAAAGAATAGTCACATACATTAAGAATTAATTGGCAGACGAAGACAGCTCTTTGTGGCGGAAGTTAAACGTTACAATAATCAATTTCTATAAGCCTCCAGATATCAAATTGCTGAGCAAATTATAGAAATTACGTATAAACTAGCAGTAACCGATTTTAATAGCTAACACACTATGTGAGATATACGCAAACGAAAGAATCTAGCCTAAGACTAGTCGAATGGATGGAAGGATAGAATCCGGTTCTAATTCATGATACAGTAATGCTCTTTCCACTCAGCTAGATGGAAATATGACACTAATCCTGACTTATGCTTTATCCTAGCGGATATAAATGGTAAAACATTAAGGTCTTCTGGATCTCCAGAAAGTTTCCTAAAAGTCAACATAGTTCCGCGATAATGGAAATTTGTTTTGGATTACCATCAGTGAATTCAGTTCAATTATCTAGCTGGGATTTTACGAAAGCCAACTGAACAAGCTTCTCCAAAACTGTGGATAACAGCTTACGCTGGATTCAACCAACGTCTGAAAATTACGACTGCTTCTCAAATTACTTTTGGCAACCGTAAATAAACATATCACAAGAGGATCTCATAAAACATACTTTTCCTGTATTTAATAAACAATGTGAAAATATCTATCAACAATATCGAAAATCAGGAAGCTGCGAATTTGCCGACTAACTCATAACAACTTTGGACAACGACCAGAAGCAAGAATGGATGAAATTAATGGAGAATATGGATTTCTAAAAGACCATCAGACGGACATGGAATCTACTTCCTCCCAAACATGGTGGCGATAAAACTATTACCAATCACTACACTGGAATTACTCTAGACATGATGATAGCAAGATAGTAAAATTATCCAATGCACCAAATATAAAGGAATCACACTACTTAAATCAACAGGGGGAAAATCGGTACACGCTAAATCATTTTATGAAATTGAATAGAGTCTATAACTCAGAAAATCTGCTGGAATTTATGGAATGTACCTGGAATTTATTAAACATCTCGGAGACGACGTAAGAAGATGGATATTAAGGCAATTCGCGTACATCGCAGAAATTAGCCAACTTCCAAAACTAACTTGAAATATCGATTTTCTATAATCTACGCGAACTCCAAGTTTTGAAGACCTCTATTGTTCTTTTACACTTGATGGTTGATCGTCCAAGTTTCCGATCCAAACAGCAATATGCTTCATAATTATCAAAATAAAAAAAAAAAATACAAGAAGAAGATGCTTCATATATAAATACAGAATACAATTTTAAAAGATTAGAACTCATATTAAATATAATGTAGATTTTTGGAACTTTTGAAAATTTATTTTGGGTCTGGGATAGTATTCCAATGTGAATTTCGTTATTTTAATATATTAATTTGCAGTAGTATCCATAAATTTAGTGGTGATTAGTATTTTTATAGTGCAATTTTCTCTATGTTAACAACGGTTGATTTCGTTTTATCTAAAACAATTTTAATTCATCGATCGTTCGATCTAAATGTTCACGCTCCTATTTGAAACGCGTTTACAATTCTAATAATTTATCGATTAAATAAATATCGATGGAAACTGATTTGACTTGATTAATGGTTTTATCAGAATATTATTATTATTTGGAATTTTGACTTATGGTTTCATTAGAATGTTTTATTATTATTATCATTATTATTTGAAATAGATTTGTTATGCTTTCATTTTTTTTTATTTCTGTGAATATTAATTAAAATCTAAATGGAGGATTACTAATTCTTTTTAATTTTAAAATATTGGTCTGTTCTATTAAGTCGAACTATTCGTTCGGTATAATGGACGTCAATTTTAAATTTAATTTTCACTCTTATTTAACTGCTTAATTTATTGGTTACATGATCAAGCTGAATTTGCATGAGGTACTTAACACATTATCTATATTGGATTCGTATGTGTAACGTTTTTCTCCGCGTAATTATTATTTTTTGTTTGAACGTTATTTTACAAAAAAAAAAAATATTTGGGTAAAGGTTTTGGTTATACACTTTTATATTGTTTCACACTATAAAGTATTTCTCATTTTAATTACAGGGGAACATATGGACCTAATATACAGACAGGAAGTTTTCAAAATAACTATAGCAATCAAAATGGAAATTCACTCTCACAGTTACATCCGATGCGGTATACATCCGTGACATCTTCAGCCGCTAATATTAATAATGAAAGCGCTGATAAGCAACATCAACATCAGAGATTAAACATGGTGAATACAACTACAAATGCAGCAGGTAATAGTTATCAGAGTCGTTATCCACCTGGTTTGACGCCGATTAACGGAACAAATTCATCTGGCGTGCAGTTGAGTCAAACTTCTACGGCTTCGACATCTGTTAACCAAAGAAAAAGGGTTTCTTCTACTGTGCCAAATCAAGTTGGTTCTGAAGTAATAGATTTATGTAGTTCACCGCCTAATTCTCCTCAGTTAGCCCCAGTAAATTATGCGAATAGATCACAAATTCAAACTAACGGATGCCAGTCAACTAGTAATCGTCGTAGCTGGAGTTTATTAAAAATCAGTGAAGAAGCTAACATTTCTGTTGGCAACAGCCCTATGTATAAAGTAAGAATTATAATTGTTTTTTGAACGTATACATAAATTCGATCGCCAGTTTTATATCAAAACCAGCATTAGTGATATGTGCTTAGTTAAAAAAAAAAACAAAACGATTTTGTAGATAATTTTCGACAAATTTTTTCGATTAGCTGACCTCATATTCTTTGATGTTCCAGTGTTTTGGCTTTTTAATTCACACTTATTTTATTATTATAACATTATGCGGTAATGTCTATCTTAGATATGGATCAGTGCGTGTCAATTTCTTTCATTTTTGTTAATATGAGAAATATTATTAACCAATCTACAAGTTGAATTATTTATGTCATTTTATTAAATTCAGTGCTGTTTATTGTTGATTAAATTTGTGTTTCCGTTTCGTAAAGTAACCTGCCATGATGTTCAGGCTCTAGGTTCTATTATCCTTGTTGCACTCTTATCTTATATAGTGAGAGTCATGTCGTCTGCATAGATAAATTTTTAGGCTTTTGTAGGAAATAGATCTGAGGTATATAAATTAAAAATTAATACAGCTACCACTTTTTTTACTTCCTTTCTCGTGTAAGGTTACAGTAAATATTCTATTGCTTATAATTTCGTTTAAAATAGTATACTTCTTCAGCAAAGAATGTTCTCTGGGAATTCGACTAACAGGACTAACACTCTCTTCTTCAAAGATTGTATTATTCACTAAAATTTTCTTATTCATCTAATATCCCTTATCTGTATGTGTAATAAGTGCGTTTATTAATTCACACTGTTTCTTGACGTCCTAGACCTCTTATTCCATAGGTATTTTATGATTGTGGCTTCATAACAGCCTATTGCGTAGGATTCTGTCTAGAAGTTCATAAACCACACGCAATAGTGATATCATTCTATAATTTCCTTCATAACAGCCTACTGCGTAGGATTCTGTCTAGAAGTTCATAAACCACACGCAATAGTGATATCATTCTATAATTTCCACCTTTAATAAGGTATTTTCCTAGTTTTGGGATGGTATTACTCTTGGAGTCTTCTGCCTTTATCCATGATCTCTGTGAAGAGTTTCTCAAGCTAATTGATTATGAAGAGTTTCTCGAACCAGTTGGTAGTATTTTCCCCAAAAGTACTTTAAAAACTCCGGTAATATCTTGAGTTTATTGTTCAATTTTTATCCAAAGTATTTAAAATCGTTTACTCTTGTTATTTGAAATATTTATTTTTCAAGTTATTGGAAGAATACTGGAATTTATCAAAAAACTTTTTATACTGGTTTACATAAACTTTATTGATATATGGCATAGGTCCTTATGAAGGGCTATGTTAGATACATATTTTGGTGCAGATGGGTATGAAGTATTTTCGATGGTTGTCGCTGTATTCTCAGTATATTGTTTTTACATACAGTTCCGTATAATTCGATTCCGTATTTCTAGATTGGAGCTATCAGAGTATTTTTCTTTTTATAAGTTTAAAGCAGATTTCCTTTCTAGAAGAGGATGCAGCAATCTTCTTCGCGAAATCATACTTTTCCTTGTTTGAGCCACATGAAACCGCCATGTTAGCTGTTGGTCAGTATGCATTCCGAGATATCTTACACAGCTTGTTTGCTTAATTTCATTGCCATAGATGCAAATTGGAGGACATGTTACTTGTCTGTTAGTAAACGTGGTATGCTGGCATTTCGTTGGATTAAATGTTACACGCCATTTATGTGCCCACTTTACAATTCGATACACATGATTCTGAACAGCCGTATTAGTATATTCTGGAATTCAATTAGCAGCTAGTATAGCTATGTCATCAGCAAATGTTGCTAATATTGTTTGCTTCGAGATAGGTATATCTGCAGTATAGATGTTATATAATATTGGGCCAGGCAAACTACTACCTTGCGGCACTGAAGCTAAAACTCGTATGTTCTTGAGAAAAAACATCATTTATTCTAACAACAAATGTTCTTCCAGTTTATGATACGAAGAATTTATAAAAGTCTGGAGTTAAAAATTGTTTTAGTTTAAACAACAATCCCGGGTGCTAGACCCGATCTAACGCCTGCGTTATTCAGGAAAACAGCTGATCATACGTCACCTTTTTCCAGTGTTGATGATATCGCATCAACTAATCTATGACACTGTTGTATTGTTGAATGTTCCATATGAAAGCCAAACTGATGATTTGTGATTGTATTTAGCGTTTTTATAATCAAGTCTACACGATTCAAAATTAGCTTTTCTAATACATTTGATAATGAACAGAGTAAAGTGATTGGACGATATGAGGACACGACAGTTTTTGGCTTTCCTACCTTATGCACCATGATTATAACTGATTTTTTCCATTGGCTTGGAATATATCCTTCACGTAACATGGAATTAAAAACATAGTACAAGAGGACATCTACTTTTCATGGTAGATGTTTAAGGATTTCACCTGTGATTTTATCTGATCCAGGAACTTTTTTTAATGGGCATTTTTGTAAACTTTTATATACTTCTTTTGGAGAAAATGATTTTATGATCCTATTAGTTTGAAGTGACCAAATCACCACTGTTGAGATCCTTGTTTGGAGTAAAAACCGTACTGAGATGTTCAAAAAATGCTTCAGTTTTTTGTAGATCGGTTTTTACCCAGATATTAAATGGCTCTTGACTTTTAACAACTTTTTAGTTGAAATTCGTAAGGACTTGTTATTTGAATTTAGAAATTCTAAATAATAATCGGTTTCATTGATTTTATATTGATCGATTTCGTACTTTAATTTTTTCGTAGAAAATTATACGCTGTTTTTAGATAGGGATAACGAGCATGCCACCGTTTTCTAGCTTGCTCTAGTTTCCCTTAATAAACTTTGTAAAATTTTGAACTGCTATTTCTACATCCTGCCTGCTCTTTAGTTTTATTCTTAAATCTATATTATTTTCAGTTATACTAGAAAAGCGGCTCCAGTTGATAAATTTGTTACAAAGATGTTGCTCGTTATCCTTGATTTTAGCTTTCACAATAAGGAGAGCAAAAACTGGCACATGATCAGAGGAATGATTTATTATGGTTTTACATTCTTTACTTTGATATCTTTGCAAATCACGAATAATGAAGAAATCTAGAATATCTTGGAAATTTGTTGTACTTTCCTGGCCAGTATGTATAAGTCATAGGTGAAAGAACTACAGAATTACTACAACGGACTGAGTTATAAAGTCTTAATCCAGATTTGTTGGTAGTGCGTGAACCCCAAACTTGGGATTTTGAGTTATAATCTCCACTGCATATAAATTTCCCCCCTAGTTTTCTAAAAATAATATTGTATTCTACCTGTGGAATTTGAAAACCTGGATGTCAATACATCGCAGCTATTGTAAAATCATTTTGATCAGTTTCTATATTTACAGCTGCTACTTAGTACGCGTAAGTCTGTATGAGAAGTTTTTGAATTGCCTGTACGAGTTTTTTACGATCACCGTGATACCGCCATGTGCGTTTCCATCGGGATGATGAGATGTATAAACACTATACCTTTCATTTTCAAACTTTTCTCGTGTATGAGATGCGTTTCACTGATTAAAGCAACATCAACAACATTTTGATTAAGGAAGATTTCAACTTCATTGCTTTTTAGCAAAATACCATTTGCATTCCACATCATAATCACAAGGGAATGGTGCGTAATATGTTTTATGTTATCGTGCATTATAACGACAGTTTATCAATAATTTTTGTTAATAGATTTAATAAAGGGTTTATCATAGATTTAAATTCATTTAAAAACGAGATTAGCGTTAACGATACATCATTACTACGATTAGTTTCTCTATCATTGACTTCTGATGGTTCAACACTAATATTAATATTGGCCGTCTTAATAACATTTGATTTGTAGTTAGGTTTGACCTAAAGGAGGTGCTGTTTGATGGGAAGGGATTATAGTTATTCGCTTCCCTATGAGTAAGGAGAGTGACAGTTTTATTATAATATTGCGCTTGTAGCCTATATTTCGCTGGTGCTGCTACATCTTTAGTGCATGTAGAGTGGTGCCTACCTGTGGGCAGATTGCAATAATTATCAGTATGTCCAAAGAGCTGACACCTTTTACATTGAGCTGGTGAATTCCTCTTGTATATCTCCTCTACAACAACTGTATTCAATATACGACTGACCATAAATATTTTACTATTTTTTGGGGACGGCTTAAGATCTATAAAAAACATAGGCAGCGATTGTTTGGTTTTTATTTCTTAGTACGTTAGTAACTGTTATTATTTCAAAGCCTTTTAATTCTAATTCTACCGTTACTTCTGAGACTGCAGTTGTAGGGTGTAAATTTTTTAATATTACTATGAACGGTTTGTCTTAGAGTAAAGAGTACTTATAATAAAAATACGTGTTTTCTCTTAAAACATTAATAATAGTTCGATAGCTAATTGCATTATCCGGTTTTATAGTAATTCCAGATAAAGTCGATTTTAGAGTGAATTCTATTGACGGAATAGTTAATAGAAATTTTCTAAATTCGTTTGAAAGTTTTTAATATTTTTTACATGATTCGGGACGGCTTGGTATTTATATTTTTCTCTTTGGTATCACCAGTATTTACAGAAATTATAACAGTTTTGTTTTTAAATTGTTTACGTAACTATTTTCTGTTTGCATTTGTTCACTAACGTCATTATTATCATTATCACTTTCTTTGGTCAAAAATTCAAATATATTACGTTTCGCAGAGTTGACCGATAGATTAACAATGGCTGATTTTTTCGACATTTTACATGTTTAGTGTACATGCCAGGTATCATCATTATTCTTGCTAGTAACAGCCGAGGTTGAGTTAGATAATTGTCGTTTTAATGTATATGAGCCCTTGTTATCTGGATAATTTTAATGGTTTTATCAGATGATTTTTGGGAATAGTAGTGTCGGCACCATTACTAAATGTCGCTGTTGACGAAGTGGACGATTTGATTTCTCCGCCGGTAGATGATTGAGATTTACGCTGCGGGGTACGAGAGTGTAACATAATTTAAACGGATGAAAGGACACGTAAGACTGTCGTAGTTAGCTAGTAGGCGAACCAGTTTCCATTCAATTATTTTTGAAATGCGTAATCGACTGGGTAGTATAACTTAAATAAATGGCAGCATTTGGTTAAGTTACATCCTGTGTATCCTGTATTTCTTAAAATTAGATCTATTAATATTAAATGTTGAATATATTGGAGAGTAGTGATTTTATTAATTATAAACCAAACAAAATATAACACCGTTTAATCACTAAAAGTTTTTTATTGCGAAGCTTTCCGACAGTTACGTCGTTTTCAAGCACGCACAAATAAATATTACATATGAATTACCAGAAATGTTTATATAACGACAACTTAAAATTTGATATACAAATTTCAATTTTACATTTATTTACAATAAATTTTATTTATAAAACAGATTTTGAAAAATAATTCTTCATCAAAATTGATATATATCTTCAAACCTTACGTAGTGAAATAGTTATCGTTATATAAATATTTCTGGTAATTCATATGTAATATTTATTTGTGCGTGCTTGAAAATGACGTAATTGTCGAAAAGCTTCAATAAATATTATTCGTGGGTAGTTGTGTTATTTTATCATTTTAGATTTGTCTAATCTACATTTGAGTTTTTTCATGATTAATATATGTTGAATTTTTAGATATATTACAATGCATATAAATATTATTATTTTCAGATACAAAAAACTATAATTAAAGATCAATGTGTACAAACCATCAATTTTAAACCATATAATTATTCGGAATTATTGATGACAGTCGAAGATCTTTTGAAGATTTTTTTTCGTAATGTAACTATGTCAAAATTGCAACATGTGCTTCAAATGGTCTTGAAAATAAACTTGTACGCTGGAAATTCGTAAGTATCTTTTTTTATAATTCTATAGAAATTAAACGGAAATTTATGTCTTCTATAGTTTACATGGTTCGTTAAATTAAAATAGAAATAAAAATGAATCTAGCATGATTAACAATTATATCTTCTCGTATAATTTTATAGTTTTTAAAAATCGGAAGTACTTTGTACTTCAGCTTCGTCGCTTCATCTTGTTTGTTCGAATGAAAAGGCTTTTTCACGTTCCTTGTTCAGTTTTGGACATACGGAGATTATATGTTCAATGGACAAATTTTGATTGCCAGAAAACATATTTGGTGGTGGTTGTTCATTTTGCAATAAGTGTTCGTTGATTTTTGTCCAGCAAGCTATTATTTTCTACAATCCACATTATTCGCTTTCCAATCATTCTTTCCAATATTTTGCATAGTGAGCATGTTAATGATATTGGACGGTAGCTATTGGCTTGGCTTTTATCTTTATTAGGTTTTAGAGATCGTTATAATCGTTCCATAATGCTAGAATTTTGTGTAATTTCCAAATTTGGTTGAATAAATGTTGTATACCTTTGATGTTCTTTTTTAGCATTTCCGGATGAATTTTATCAGGACCTGCAGCGGACTTTTTCTGTTCTTTTATTGCATTGGTTACTTCATGCTGGGTATAATATCTCTGTTGTATTCCTTTTCATTTAGCGATTCAAAGTCTAACTCGTATCTATTCTTCTATATAGTTAGATGATTATATTAACTAGATATGTTGTAGTAGTGGTCAGCCATGATCATTGCAATGTTTTTGCTTTTATGTAGTCAGTTATCGCAGTGATGTTGTTATCAATTTTCTTATTCAGAATTTTTTTTATTTGATTCAATACTGTTGTTATATCACTTTTTGAGTTTATGTTTGAAATAAAATCCTGCTAACACTTCTTTTCACGTTCTTTAACAAATCTCCTTGCTACAGCTCTTGCTTTTTTAAATTTTAAGAAATTATGGTTTGTTGAATGGCGCTTATATGTATTAAGTAGTTTATTTTTATTTTTAATAATCATACACTCAAAATCTCCTTGCTACAGCTCTTGCTTTTTTAAATTTTAAGAGATTATGGTTTGTTGAATGACGCTTATATGTATTAAATAGTTTATTTTTATTTTTAATTGCACTCATAGTTTCACCAATGTACTTTTTTCTTCATTGATTTAGGGTTTGTTTTTGGTATATGTGTTTGAGCATAATGTATAATCCATTTAATAATTTCTTTGTTTATTGTATCAGGATCGGTTAAATTCAAAACTTTTTTAGATCTATAGAGTTCCTGAAACTTTCCCAGTCCGTTTTACCTGTGATCTGGTTTTTGTGTCTTTCTTTGAACTGTTGATACTCTGTGATCAAATTTATAATCTGTGGAAGTGATCGCTGTTATATAATTTCCTACATGATCGCCAGTGTAATATATGGCTGATGGTTGAACTACATATAGTTAGATCTATGGCTGATGAAGTACCGTTGTAGATATTAAATCTTGTTGGGTCACGTGTATTTATGATACTGATTGTAGGATAATCTAGAGATTTCTCTATTATTTGTCCTCTGTTATCCGTGATGTCAGAACTACATATAATGTTATGACTATTGAAGTCACCTGTTAAAATGTATGGCCGTGGAAGTTGGTCCGTTAAAGATTTTAATTCTTTTATAGATACTTCATTTTCATTGTGTAAATATATATTGTACATATTACCACTGGGTTAGCTAAGAATAGTTTTACTTCCGTGGCTTGATACACTGATTGAATCTGTACGTCCTCTTTTTTTATATTATTGTAGGTAGCAATTAGAACATCGCCTTTAGAGTTACCAGTCGTTATAAAATCGCTTCGAGCGATGTTGTAACCATTTAAATGAACATTTTGATTAGAATTTAATTTTGTCTCTTATAGACATATTACAGAGGGTTCTAGATCTTGTATGAGCAATTGTAAAAATGGAAGTTTGGATTTAATACTATTTATATTCCCCGATATTATATTTATCATGTTGCTTGAAGGACAGTTTTTAGGATTCTTCCAACAGATTTGACAAGTTTTCCGAACTGTCCTCCCTAGAATAATTTTTTGATGCATTTTGCAATTCGACTTCAATTTTTTAAAAACCATGTGAGAGTTCGCTTAGTACCTTTATTTAGGTAAGGTTGAATTTCTTCTGTCATATATATATATATAATTTATTGTATGTCGTCTGTGTACTTTTTTGTAAGTTCGATTTTATCTTTATTGCCTTTTAGATGTAACATTTTTATGTATTCATTCATAGTAATGGGGCACATATTGGGGTAAGCTTTTTTAAATGCATTTATCTCTGTGTGTATTTTATCAATTTCTTCTCTACTTAAATTTAAATGTGTGACACAGTCTTCAGTCTTTGGTCGTTTTATTTTTTTATTTTTAATATCTGTGTTAGCTAATTCAGTTACTAATTTTAAAAAAGGTGGTAATCTTGAAATACAGTTCAAATACTACTGTCATTAAAACCATTGTCGTTATGTAGAAAAAATTGCTCAATACTACGACGGGAAATATTCAATGTATTGCTAGACTAATGTAACACATACAGATTGAAAACAAGGACAAGTTTCATGAAAATCGCTAACGAACTTAAACTTCCAATCTTCAGTCTTTGGTCGTTTTGGTTTTTTATTTTTAATATCTGTGTTAGCTAATTCAGTTACTAATTTAAAAAAAGGTTGTAATATTGAAATACAGTTCAAATACTACTGTCATTAAAACCATTGGCGTTATGTAGAAAAAACTGCTCAATACTACGACGGGAAATATTCAATGTATTGCTAGACTAATGTAACACATACAGATTGAAAACAAGGACAAGTTTCATGAAAATCGCTAACGAACTTAATTGAAAAATAGCGGATGAACCAGTGGAAGGTATCAAGCCAAATTTCACGATACCATCAGAGGAAATACAAGTACTAGGAAATTGTGAACATGGTCTACAATAAACGGAATATGAGTAGACTGTACTCGTAAATGACAAATTGAAACGCGATGGTTCTGTTGTCAATGCGGAGAACATCAAATAACACAACATATGCTGGTGTGTAAATAGAATCTGACGAGGTGCACAAATGTTGTCACGGAAACAAATGACAAAATTAAGATATTGTCTAAATATTGGTGCGATAAAATATAATAATTCCGAGTCAACCAGATACGAAAAGAATAAGTACAATATTGAGAAAAGTTTAAATAGCAGCACAACACGTGTATACACATGTACAAACATTTTATCGATATGAAATTGTTTGTTGCAAATTATTTTTAGTTTGATGTGTACGTATAAAACAGAAAAAATATTTTTAAATAAAGACTTAAACGAACATATATTAAATCATCGGCATTGTTATATTTTATATGACATGAGCCTTTCAAATTAAAAAATATTTTCGTTAATACTTCACACACGGTTTTATTCCATTTCAACATCAACTCGACCCGGACTTTTAAAGCCTTATACTTTATTATTAGAAAATATTTGATTTTGGAAATGCCGATAAATCAGTTACATAAATCAAAACTATTTGTTAGGAACTATGTATCACACCAATTAAAATACTATATCAAACAAGTTATACAATAAACAGGTAAACATCAAAGAAATGTAACAACTGAGTATTCAAATATTTAAAAAGAACTGAGCAGACGTTCACTAGAATATAAATAAACTAATAGGATATTAATAGACGTTACAAATCGTGGGTATGGGAGACGGATAGCGGGTCGGTGCACTGAGGAATCAGAGTTCTGTTGATCAGGTATGAATAGGTAAATCTTGTATGACCCAGCCGTAGTCTGCTGAGGACAACGTCATCTCTACGGTTTGGAAGCAAAGTCTTTAAAGCTAGAACGGAATTCAAGTTTTGATGTGACATAATTACGTACATCAATAGCTGGAACTGGGACGTTTTGGATCGGTAACAATGTAGCAGCCTCCTTTGCTGCTGTATCTATTAGTTCATACAATGGAATTCCGGCATGATCAGGAATCCACAGAAACGATAACAGCAGTGTCATGGCTTTGGCTATAAGATGCTGATCGTTGCTGAATACATCGCATAGGGAGTTGAAAGCTGGGGGAGAGTCGGAACATACAATCCGATGGGTGTTGGATGGTAAGCTTATTATGAAATGCAAGGCGAGATAAATCTCAGAGTTCGGCTGAAAGGATGGAATTGAATGAGGATGCGTAAGTATTTAACACTGGTGAACCAGTGGTAGGAGACGACTTTTTTTGCTGATATGCTTGGTTGGTAATCCTTTTTCTCCCAAACTGATGAATGATAGATCCCTTCATTGGACTTTTCATCCACTGTGGGAGTACAGCGATTGAATGCTTTAATATATGCGGTTTTAGAATGTTTATTTCCGATAAGATGTTGTTAAACATGGTTGTAACCGATTGAGGTGGTGTCAAAGAGGATGAGATAGCAGATGGAAGTAATTCATGAATAAATAATCCAGAAACTTCTAACTGGATTATAAAGTTTTAGCTAGGAGGACCTGCCTACGAAGATCGAGAGACTATTTATATATAATTATATTATATATATTGACGAAGAAAGTGCTGTAATGTGTATTAATTAAATCGGTGCATTAAATTTTTAATATGTTGGGTGAACATGGCGTGATGTTAAAACATGTAGCTTGTCTGAATTAGCTTTGTCCATTTTCATCTACTGTTACAAGTTATATGTAATAATTATTAATGAAATCCAGTCAATTTTTTGTTGTTGCAATTAGAATGGTTTTACAACGAGATTCATCAATTGTAGTGCAGGTATACAAAATTATTGTAGATGAGCAGTCTGATTATTAGACTCAATATTTTCAAATTAGTTTTAATACCAGCCAGCTATACGATTTTTATAAACTATTAGTAAATCCAATAACTGTGTTTATGAAATATTCAAATTCACTTTTAAATATTGAACACTTTCATAAATAATTTTCTAGTTTAAATGCTTTTAAATAAGACATTTTTTCCTAAATTATTTGTAAGTGTATAATTAATAGTCAAAATATCGTTTTTAAAGAATAAGCATTTTTTTTCTTTTAATAAAAAATAAAAAATAAAACGACTTCGTTATTTATTTGAAAGAATAAAACATATTTACTTTTGAAAAATTATCATTCTTAAACTCGAGCAAACGTAACCTTTTCAAAGATTAATTTTAAAAATTGTAAATCATCGAAATAGAGAAATGAAACTAAACTTGAGAATAAAAAATCATTTTATCTACTATGTACGGTCATTTTTTTTTAAAAAAATCAATTGTAAGAACAGACTTAACAAGTCCAACTCGGTTAAAAATGTTGCTTATAAATTAATTAAACCGACGGATACTAACTATTAAATTATCCAATACAAATTCATTGTATTCGTAATTATTTTATTTATTTAAATACATAAACAGTATCTATTGTATTTTAAAAAATAAAGGAAGAAAAAGTAGGTTAAAACCACTAAATTTATATTAAAAGATAAAGATTTTCAACTATTAAGCCATTTTAAAGCGCATATAAATAAAAATAAATAGTAAAATGTAAGAAAATATTTAATTTAGATGTACATTGCCTTTAAATGCAAATCTAGTGGTTTTAACTACTTTTTCATTGTTTACATTTTATTAATTCGCACTACGTTTCAGTTCAAATGATTTCAAACTGATTATTCGAATATTACTTTTGGAAATAGTGAATACGTGCCCATTTACCGAAAATTGTTTTTCAACTCTATTTTTCGATATTATTCATACTTTTCTCTCCTAGGTTTACTTTGAATAATACGATAAATTATTTTGGTTATAAATGGAAAAACATAAAATAAATACGTTAATAATGAAATAGTAAGAAAAAATATCTCGATATATCGTGATAATTTACGATAAAATCTACGGAAGATAAAATTGTATAATTAACATATTAGCACGTGTAATTCTAGTCGCACGAGTAATATTGAATAAATTTTAGATGTAAGAAGTGTACTCGGCTTTTTTTGTCAGTATAATTCTGCTACTACGATCGCTTACGAATAATAATACCGGCGTCGTTATTTAATTTCTATCATTAATAATTTTAATTTATCGCGAATATCTTCGTACGAACGAATTATTATTTATACGTACGAGTAAATTTTGAATATGTTTTTGTTTTTATTTTTAGACAACAAATAAAATTATTAGCCGAAAACGGACAATATATGAACGATGTAGTGCCGTTAATCGCTGTTAATGACGTGAAGAATTTTTTCCCGCATTTAGAATACGTTCTTAACAAACAGACAGTTTCTGAAACTGATCATACGACTACCGTTGTAAAAAAGAGAAAAGCTAGCTAGGTAGAAAGGCCAGCCGATTATTTACAAGGCTGGCCTACTAAAATGAACGAACAATTTCGTGATTGTAATTTCGTCAATTTTAATAACAATTATCGTAGCGATAATAATAGTCAGCAATTGGAGCGAAATTTCAGCGAAAAATATCGCAGAGAAATCATGAATTATCCGATTGACAGTGGCCAATCGGCTTGCTTTCCGGTGAAACAAGAAATGAACTGTCCTCCGTATTTGAATACGACGAACAACGAATTATCGTCTGTAAGTAACGATAGACAACAGCAACAAAATCAACGCCAAAATTCGACCGATCGTTTTGTCAAGACGGTCGATAATAATTACTTTGTCATCAATCAGTCGTGCGACTATCCCGTAAAACTGGAAGTAAATATTCCTCCGTATTTTAACAACAACAATGACATATCAATTTTCTATAATGACAAGAACCGTGTATTTAATTACTTTAACGAAGATTGGTTGGGAGCTGCAATATAATTTAGTCGAAATTTATATTCTTTTTGTGACTATGTATATATGTATAATATATATATATATATATATATATATATATATATATATATATATATATATATAAAGTGCGGATGCTCAATATTAAACGAATTGTATGTGGTGAGAGAGTAAATGTATCCGTGTGTGTGTGTATATATATGTATATAACCCTTTTTTTAATATAAACTAGTATTTTTTTACCATTTTGTACATACATAATGTTAGATTTTTATTGTTAATATTAGTTTTTCATACTAGCTCCATTTTTCTGTTTATACTTAATTTGCTCTAGAAATAATTGTTAAATACGATATTTTTCAGCGGAAATCGTACTCCGTTGAATCAGCTCGCGTTAGCAACCAATTTATAGTTTGCGTATCGCTTACATAAATTAAATTACTTCGCTGCGGCGCGTTCAATTACTTGGATTATTATCCTATTACTTCGCTGAATATTGTACTTTAATCTTGGATAGAAAATACTTTATTTTTAGCGCCTTGTTGACGGAACACAATTTTTTACGGTCTTTTTTTTTGTTTTTAATTGCGGACAAACATAACAACCACCTCGCTGTAATTATTATTATTTCTTTTATAGCGCGAAGTCCTATTTATTTTTTTTTTTAATTTTTTATTAATTAGTTTAAATATGTATTCGGTATACATAATTTTCTCATATTATTATTAATTAAATAAGAACGTAACGTTTTACGCGCTTTTTCCTTTTTCTATTTACCCCGTTCGATTAAAAATAAAAACAAAAAACTCAAAAAACTAGTTGTTTTTTAATTTATAGTTTCCGACTATTTTAGATTATTGTTCTTCGCGTATACTTCTCTAGTTTTAATATTTAGTTGAATCGATAAGAAATTTAAATTTCACGAGTTCCTCCATTTAGATTTAACGACTATCGTAATATTTTAATTAGAATGCGAATAAAAATATATAATGCGTTTACATTATTACGTCAACGATGAGTCATATCTGGAATTTTGGTTAGCGTATTTGAATTCTGGTGACTTTAAATAGGTTACATCATACAGGTTAATAACAAAATAATGACCTGTACAGTATCACGGAGTCTTAAATTTTAACGTTTTTCTAACCTGACGGTGACGCTGTATGATTATCAAAATGCACAAACTCGAGGAAAATTAATATTGTATTAGGTCTTACTTCAAAGTAAAGTTAAAATATTTTTTTTTTTTTTTTTTTTGCTACAATAGACAGGTTTGGCCCAGTTTTTTAACCTATGACCAGTTTAAGTGGATTGCTCAGACTATAAACTTATATTATTTTAGCAGTAATAAAATTATATAATCTACGCGCATCTAAGGATGTAGGATCCACAATAAGCTCTTCAAGTTGTATTGGTAGCGTATTCCGTGTCGATAAAAGTTCAGACATAAAGCTGTCTCTATTTTTGTATTTTGGGCAGGACCAGATCTGATGTTCGATGCTATCTTCGATATTACATATCTCACAAAACTCCCATTCTGATGATCTCAGATATTTGGAACTTCTACTAAATCATGCTATTCCCTTGCACAGTTATAGATATGTCTCTGTATACTGAAACTTTTTACCAGATGCATGGAATAATCCCTCGTGTAGTGCAGAAGTCATATCTATCATGTCTTCTCATTTTTTTAAAAACTATTTTAAATGTGCTATAGCAACCTGAGCTCGAAAACTACCCTTATTCTACTTCAGTTACGATTACTATAAATAATTCGTTTTAACTTTCTGTATCTCACATTAATGGTATACGTGGAATATTTTATGATTTTGAACACTAGTGAAGACATTGATATGTGATTGTAGCTATTCATTGCATTTCAAAAATGATTTTTCCTCTATTCTGTGCAAAATGTTTCATGTTTATTATTAATTGTTGCATTACTATTTATTTTCTTTTAAACATCGATATGTCTTAAACTAAATAACTAGAGGATGGTAGGATTGTCAGCGAAACTAGTGTGCATCATTGAATGTTCAAGTTTGAGTAGTGCTTTTAACGGAACTTTTATTGATATTTATAAAGTATCAACATCACCGTTGACATGGATATAAAATATGAAGGTGATAGTCTCAGCTCGTACGTTAAAAAAAAAAAAACCTAATGGTTAACATTAACATAGTGTATCACTAGTTTCGGCAAATTCGAATAAAATAGTAAATTTCGTGTAGAAATGAAAATATGTAAAATTCATTAGTTAAAATATAGATGAGTCTAGATGGTTGTTAATAAGAATAGATAATCTGGTCACGTTTCGTAACGCATAGGAGTCGACTTTGGTATCCCCTTAAAGTTATACCCTCACAGTTTTAATTACGACTTTGCTCCTTAAATGTTTATTATTCAAGAGTTATATAACCCTGTCAGTACCATAAATTAGACATAAAAATATATAAAATGTTATATGAATATTTTAGGTAATTTATATGTAAAATATATTGTGTATGATTGATAATGGCGTAACTGTCGAAAAGCTTTACGATAGAAAACTTTTATAGTGATTCAACTGTGTTATGATTTTGTTTTGTTTATAATTCATAAAACCACTACTACCCGATATATCAACATTATATATATAATATGTATATTATATGATTTTTACATGCAAGAAAACAATTTTATTAATGAGTTATGTTTATGGAACATAAAAAAATATTCTTTTGTTTCTTTCTCCAACCACTACCCCAAAAGTTTTTTTCAAGTCGGCGCTAACGTCCTACTTTACATTATTTTACTTAAGTGAAAGTATTTTTCAATTGTTTTTTACAAACCAATCTTCTAATCAAAACATTGTCAAATTATTGAGTGATAAGTTTGTCATACGTTTCTGTGAAATTTTGATACACAAAATTTTAAAAACACTGAAATTTTCCTATTTTAATTTAAAACTCATATTTAATTTGAACATTCTTGTATAGATCAACTAATTATGAAGTAAATTTTATATTATTGTTTCTGATAGAAATAATTAATTTTATTTCATATCGATAACATCATTCGATTATAATTTGAAAAGTAATAGTCCAGGGAAATCTGGTATTCGCTTTTTATCGTGCATTTCAAATTCACTAATTCTTATTTCAGTGTTGTTTAGGAAAGTATAAGTATATGCTGCACAGTATGTTGTTTCTGAACTTTCTTAACTTTTCTGTTCTTCGCATGGAAATATTTTAAATGTTCTTTTTGTATAAATCCACATTCAAAATATTACGGCAATGTATATCACATATACAGTAAGATAAATTTTATTATTAACTAAATGTTTTCGTGTGAAAGTTGTTTTTTTTCCCGTTTTTCTGTTTTAATGAATAATTGTTTTTATTTGATATATAATCAAAGTAAGTAATTATTAATTTAATAAAAAATATTAAATAATTCTTTATATGCACGTGTGGAATTTTTTTTAGATATCTTTTTGTCCTCTTATCCACATACGTAAGGTATATTAGTACTTTAGGAAATAGCTTTAAGCTTAGTAAACAATTAGTACTTTTAAAAGCGTGTGTTTATGGTTTGTAAACACTATTTGAAAATTATAGATTCTATTTTACTTCTAAATTATTAAATATATTAATAAATGTTTATAAAATTTACACTTGTGCTCAAGTTATCAAAAATATAATGCCAGGGAGATTAATGATGAATCACGTCAAATCTATTATGTAATCAAATAAAATTGTGAATGTCAAAGCAGTGAGAATACCTAATAAAAAATTCAATTACATATCGCTTAAATAGAGACTTCTAGTTACTCGTTCTGCGTAATTCGAAAGAAATTATTGTTGTATGTTGCTTTGTTAATGGAGGCTACTTGACGTGTGAGACTATTGTTGAGTGTGACAAGAATATCTGCGATACCTATGATTATGATATGCTGTAATTTTATTTATGCGTTATAGTTCATATCATTTTACGGACAGCTTGTAATCCCTGTTGATGTAGACTCAATTTAAAATATAAAAGAAGAGCTACTACATATTTCTCAGAATGGTTTTTGTTTATGAAAAAAAGGTGGTGTTTCATGTGCCATTGTAAATAACGTAAAAATTAAATATATATAAGAAAAAAAATTATAAACATAATTTATAATATATGTGCAAATTGTACTATTTCATATGAATAATCAACTGGAATAATTTAAATAAATCGGAATTTATATATAAATATATGTGAACACACGTTGTTCGTTTTTATATTTAAAGTCTGGGCTTCTCCAGGTCCATCTGGTTTCAGGTTTTTTTTTTTTTTTTTTTTTTAAAGCAAGTATTCATTATTGATAGTCTATTACTTCCAAAAAAGATTATTACTATTTTCCGTCTTCCATTTCTTTCACCCAAACTATAGTCATTAACTGTTGTTTCGTATTTACCTTGTCTAATATCTATTTTAGCATTAAAATCTACTATGATCATCAAATATCTTGTTGGGTGTTGTTGTATAGCTTCTTGTAGTCGATCATAAAACTTATATAGTTCATCTCCTCTAACGATTTCGTTTACATTTCAGGGTGTCAAGTAGGTAATGTGGACTTGTAATTGTGTGAAGGACCAACAAAGGAAGAATAAATGAAGGAATCTATCATTAAACTACAATTTTTCGATTCCAAATCTTCTTATTGTGTATTTTTTTTAAATCTATTTATGACATATACCGTACACTACATTAGGACAAGCGTTAATGTTTCCGACCGTATTATTGGTTCAATGGTTCGCAAGACCTAAGCACAAGGTTCAACTGAATAAAATAAGAACATAAATCTCGAGGAGTCCAGTCAGGATGGAATCTCAAATAAAATTCGCCTATTGTCCCCGTGGGGCAGATTGCAAATAAAATAATAATAAAAATATTAATTTCTGCTGTTGTATCTCGTATTAATTTCGTGTGTTTTCTATCATTCATTTTAAATCCAGTTTCCCTTCCTTCAATAAGCAATCTTCAACAAATGTCATAATTGATTGAATTTTATTTAGTTTTATACGTTAACGCTTTGATTTATGTAGTTTGTAATAATTTAATATATAGATCAATTTTTTATTTACTTTGTAAGTTATACATTTAAAATAAGTCACATTTATTACTTAGATAGTTTCTAGAAATAATGAATTTGTTATGCTTTTTTTTATCGATGAAATCGGTTATGCAGTATGATATTTCATGAAATTAAACGGGTCGCATAATTATGTTGACAGAATATTCTAACAATTAAGAAAATTTATACATTTTAAAATTTCTTACTAATTTGTTGAATATGATGTTAATTGAATAAATTTTATTTATTTATTTATTTTTTTTTAAATGGTTCACCAATCCCGGCTTTTGTAGTGGGGCGAATGTATTAAATAATTTGTGATAAAGGTGCAGGGAACTAGTGTACTTAATAAATAACTGTGTGTAAGTATTGCATAGCTAAAACAATAGAAAATGTTTATAATTTAATTTATTGCTATTGGTATATAGTTTATTTTTTTTTTATTTTTTTAAATATCATGTAAATCTACATATGCCGTTTGTAACTACCGGGGTCATTACAGCATAAGGAGACATGTCTACTTTATATGTATGCTAGGAGTCCGCTTTCTCTAGCAAAAGTCAGAATTCTACCTATTGATTGAGGCTTGTTTGAGAGTATTTCGTGTATCGGGCCCTGAATTTTGTGTTTTAACCTGTGTGGTGTGAGTGTTTGGCAGTTGTAGATTAAGTGTGTGACTGTTGGTTTTGTTAAATGTCCGCTTAGAGGGCAGTTTGTTGGTGGAGTGCTTTTGGTATACAGATAATTGTGTGATACGGCTGTATGACCCACATGTAGACGGTTTAAGGTACGATACTCTTTTCTGTTTTTGTGCAATCTAGAGGCCACCAAGGTTCTATGGTTGATTTTATGCTCCTCAGGAAGGTTATTTGTGAGGTACAGTCGGTGGTCCATTCCTGTTTACTGTTGTTCATGAGTACGTGTGCTAATGTTGATGGAGGTGGTAAATATTCTGGTACTGGTGAAAGTACCATAGATTGAGCTTCAAGGTCTACTTTATCACTACCGTGCATCCCAATGTGACTTGGGATACACAGAAAGCAGATTTTCCATATTTCCTTATGTAGTGTGTGTAGATTGCGTTGGATTTCTAATATTATGGTGTTCTTATTGTCTTGACGGCATATTAGTTGTAGAGAGGAGAGGGAGCCTGTTATAAGCAATGCTTTTCGACGCGCTAGTACAGCTGATCTGATGTACTCTACATAATTCCATACAACTCTGCATCCAGAGAAGTGCAGTCATCGCTTAGTTGGATCGAGTGTAGTATATTATCAACCTGGTAAGAGCAAGCTGCTGGTGAATTGTCACCGCCTGATGTAGATTTTGTTCCATCTGTGTGTGCGTGTGTGCGTGTGTATAGTCATTGTATTGAAGGGTGTCTAATACCATTTCTTTTATATTTGCAAGGTCTGTAGATTTATTGAGCTGTGTGAGAGATAAATCTATTTTTGTTCCAGAAGGGTCCCAAGGAGGTATCATTATTTAGTAATTCAATGTTGATTTTGGAATGGAGCTTAAGTGATATATTAGAAGAAGAAGAATAATAATAATATATTTGCATATTTAAATATTTTCTGTTTACAAAAAAGTAAAGTTACCATTCAATAAAATTTTCTGTACCGAATATATCAACGATTCTTTCCAGAAAAAATTAATACAAAACATAATCTTATAAAATATTATTTAAATTGACGCCTTATTATACGATTGCAGGAAAAATTTTAATACAAAAAACCTGCTTATTTAAAATAACAGAGTGCGTACACTCTTACCGTATCAACAATATACTTAAAAATATCTTAGCTTATTTATTAATACTAGAACTAGAATTTGTAGCTGGCTTACTGTAGAAGGATGCGTTTTATACGCCTATACTTATATCTTTTATACCTGTGTCGTAAAGCTTGGTAATCGTAATCCCCTATAGAATTTACCATTGGAATGTCGAAATATCGGCAAAAAATGTTTTCGTTTTATCCTTAATCATTTCCTGTACGTAAGGGAATTTTAACGCATCATGGAGAGATTTTATTGAAGTAAATCGAGGTTTATTCAAAATTATTCGAAGGCAATGGTTTTGCACTCTTTGCACGTGGTTTATATTACTACTACTAGTATAAGACCACACTGGGCAGGCATAGAATAGCTTTGGTAAAATTACCTTTTTGTATAATAAAAATTTGTTTTGCGTTGAAAGCGCAGATCTTTTATTAAATATAGGAAATAGACAACACATTTTCCGTATTGTTCTACTTACACAATCATTAATATGTTTTGTAAATGTGAGTCTTCTGTCCATGATGATGCCTAAATGCTTCACATGTTTCTTCCAGTCAAGTTCAACGTTTTTTATTTTAACGAAACGATTTAATGAAGGCCTACGTCTGGTAAAAATTATTGACTCTGTTTTCTCATCGTTAACTTTTATTTTCCATTTATGGTAGAATTTAGACATGACATCAATTGCTTTAGTTAATCTATTACTTATAGTGTCTATTCTATAAGAAGATACCATTAGAGAGGTGTCATCAGCATAGAGATTTATATCTACTCCTGGGATTGTCGGTAAATCATTAATATATATAATAAAAAGGAATGGGCCTAAGATACTGCCTTGATGCACCCCAGCTTTAACGTACCTTATATCAGAGTTATGGTTTTTCAGTTTCACATAGAATTTTCTATTCATCAGATAAGATTTAATAGTAAAAACAAGATATGGAGGGAAATTATATTTAATTAATTTATATATGATTCCATCATGCCATGTTGTGTCAAACGCTTTTTCTATGTACATCAAGACAACACCCGAATGTTTATTCTGGTTAAAGTTATCAGTAACTTTGTCACAAACACTGGCCAGTTGGATTGTTGTACTTAGTTTTGGTCTAAAACCGTATTGCGTGATATATTGATAGCATGCTAAGTAGATTTGGTATAGGGTCATTTGGAAACGTGGGTTAGGGAATTTACATTCTTTGGTGTATGCAAATGTTTTATTATGTCTAAGCAGACGGCTTAAATAGAGATAATTATGATATTTTCTGTAGTATATAAGTGGAAAGGATCCTGCTAATGCACACAAGCTCTTTGATGGTGATGAGGGATGTACTGCAAGGATGGATCGAAGTACAGCATGGTGTACTGTATCTAATGTTCTTAATATAGATTTACTGGCTGTTGCGTATACCTGACACCCATAATTGATTCGTGATAGGATTATAGATTTATAGATATTTAAGAGGATTTGGGTATTTATATTCAGAATTGGTAGGAACCTACTTTTGACTTCAGTTATATGGTAATGCCAGGTTAATTTGGAGTCGAACAATAAACCAAGGAATTTTACTCTTGTTTTGGCTGTTAAGGGAGAGTTATTTATACTTAAAGAAAAACTGGAGGATGATAGACGCCTCTTATGGAAAATAATGTATGATTATTTGGATCTAAAAAAATATAAACCTTTCGTATCGGACCATTGCTGCAAACGATCTATGGTTTTTTGTAGGATTTTTTGTGCATTAGAAGGAATACTGGATGATAAGGATATATTAAGATCGTCAATGTAAAGCCGAGATATAATTTGCTATGTCATCGATATGTAACATGAACAAAGTTGCACTAAGTGCAGAGCCTTGTGGAACACCGTTTTCAATCTGAACTGGTGTTGATTTGGACAAACCGATCTTAACTTGAAAAGTTCGGTTGTTTAGGAAACTGTATAAGTAGTTGCTTAGATTACCGGTTATACGGCGGACTTTATTTTTATTAATAGTCCATGTCGTCACAAGCAGTCAAACGCTTTTTCCAAATCAAAGAATACAAAATAATACAGCATATAAGTGCTGTTTATCGTGTCGTGATGTTAATATCTGCCTCTGTAAAGTGAGGAGCTATAGCCGATCTCGTCTTACGCCCACCAGCTTGCAAAGGAGAAAGGAGGTTGTTATTTTCGAGGAAAAATAAGAGACGCCTATTAACCATCTTCTCCAGCGTTTTTGAAAGAACACGCAGAAGAGATATTGGTCTGTAATTATCCGGGAAGAGGGGATTTTTATTAGGCTTTAGTATTGGATTAACTATAGCTGAATTCCAGCTTTGATGTTGGATCTCCATATTTGGTTGTATAAATTTAAAAGGAATAGTTTTGCACTTGGTGGAATGTATTTTAACATATAAGGGTGTGCTAAGTCTGGACGGGGTGCAGTGTTTGGTGTATGTTGGTGAGATGAAAGTTTAGTTCTGAGATGTTAAAGTCAGAGTTGTATGGTGCAGCAGGTTCTTGTGGGAAATGTATTTGCTCTTTTTCAGCCGCTGATTTTGTATCAAGAAAAGCGGCCGAATATTTGCTTGCAAAGTGTTGAGCAAGAGGATTGGATACATCATTTGGATCAAAAATAGTTTTTCCACCTATCTTCAATGACGAGGAGTGGTATGGAACTTACACCATTACGTGTTTTAATTTTTTAATTTTTGACCACATGATGCTGACTCTGGAATAGAATGAACAAAATTGTGCCAAGATTCACATTTTTTTTTTTTGTTTTGATGAGGTTACAAACTGTAGTGCGTGATTTTTTGAAATGAATTAGGTCAGTGACTGACCGTGAGTATTTATATTTCCTGCGTGCACGTTCGCGTTGTTGAATTGCTACACCAACAACAACAACAACAATGTATATTTCAGCATAATTTACAGTGAGTATACACAAACCAAAAATTTTAAATAATAATTACGTAACGCCCAGGATGGCTCACCGTACATCAGAAATAATACAAAGACCCGTAATAAATAAAAGAAGTAATTATACTTATAATGACAGCAAAAAATAATTGAAAAAAAACTGTACAGCAAAAAACAAAAAATTAAGATAGTAATAATAAAACAAAAGAAAAAACACGTTAGACATTAAAAAATAAATAAAGAAGGAATATTAATTTCTAAAATAGGCGCCGCAAAACGTTACAACAGGTTATGTTTGAGCCTCCTATGTTTATATTTACTATACATAAATTGGAGTTGCCTGGAATCGTAATTACCAATGGTAGAAATTAAATTATTATCGTGGACTAAGCAGTCATCGCAGAACTTACGCGTTAAATTTAAGATATGGTCCTTAATATAAGGCATGTTTAAGGTAGCTTGCATGTCAACGATTTTGTGGTATCTAGGGACATTTAGCACACATCTGAGACACCTATTTTGAAATACTTGTAACTTATTAAAATTTGTATTTGAAATAAAACTCCAAGCTGGACAACAGTACGTCATTATGGGACGTATAAGTGTTTTATACAGAATTAATTTATTATTTACATTAAGAAATGATTTTCTGTTGATTAATGGATATATGGCAGATATACTCCTGCTAGCTTTCAAGGTAGTATGACTGACATGTTCAGAAAAATTTAGTCTGTTATCCAAGACTACCCCGAGGTATTGAACATGTTTTGACCAACTCACAGTGGTAGAGTTGACCTTAACTTCAGCAGGTAACGTGGGACGCCTGCGGGTGAAAAATATAGCCTCCATTTTATCATAATTAATATCAATTTGCCATTTTTTATAATAATGAAAGACACAATTTATTCCTGACTGTAATTTATTAGTAATTGCTTTAGGTATATAAGAAGCACAGAAAAGAGCTGTATCATCTGCATAAAGAGCAGTCTGAATATCAGGTAGGTTTGGGAAATCAGATAAAAACAAAGTAAACAGAAAAGGACCCAGAATACTACCTTGGGGGACCTCCGCTGAGCACGTTTTCATAGTAGACCTTGAATCATTGATGGTAACATAAAATAGTCTGTTTGCTAAATAGCTGCTAATAACGTTGATTACATAATGAGGAAACTGATATTTTATCATTTTGTAAATAATACCTTTATGCAAAGTACTATCGAAAGCCTTTGCAACATCCAGGAGAACCATACCAGTATGTTTATTACGATTAAAATTATGTGTGATAAACTCCGTGATTCATGCTACTTGCTGGGTGGTGGAATAACCTGGACGAAAGCCAAACTGTGTATTAGGAATGATTTTTTGGTTATCTGCATGAAGTCTTAAACGGGATAGTATAATTTTTTCCGCTATTTTGCTTAGATTGCTCAATAAACTAATAGGACATATGTTAATTGCACATGAGGCATCCTTTCTGGGTTTGGGAAGAGCAATAATTTTGACTATCTTCCAACTGTTTGGATAATAACCGAATCTAAAGATAGCATTAATTAAATTTGTAAGTTCAATAATAGCTTTTAGCGGCAATTTCTTAATAATGGGAGTAGAAATATTGTCATCCCCTGACGAACCTTTTACTTTTATAGCTTTAATATTGCTAAGGACTTCACTTGTGGTGACAAGAGGGAAAATATTGGGCAGTAGATTGGCATTGAGGAATTTTTTAACACCTGAATGAATTTTTCTCACTTGATAGCCAGATGCAAAATTAGAATTACGATTATGAACTTTGGAATACTCTGATGCTAAAAACTCAGCTTTTGCTTCATTTTTGTAAACATAGTTATTTAAGTGTGAATCGTAGAGTGGTGGAAGAGCTGTATGCTGTCTCGTGTATTGTCTGCAAACTTTCCATACCCGACTATCATTAGGTTTAAGATTAGAGAAAGTTGAATTGAAATTGTAATTTTTAAATTTATGCAAAAGAAAACTAACCAATTTATTAAGAAAATTAAACATGTTTTTCAAATTTTGAGAACGATTAGAGAAACGATGCTTAATGTACAATCTTCTAATATAATTTTTAAATTTGATGAGAACCATGATACAAGTTGGTAGTGCCATATGCAGATAATTATTAAGTGGTTTGTTCCGACGAAGAATTAATTAACTTTGTAAGAGTTGATAAATGATGGTCAATATCAGCAGGACTATGTAGCTTAAGAAGCAAATTAATATTATTGTTAATATACTCCATAAATCCTGCCCAATTTGCATTTTGGAAATCGGGCAGAACTATATCTGCTATGTTTAATTTACTTCCTGCAATAGTAGTGAAAATAGGGTTGTGGTTATTGAAACAGGAGTTGCAATAGAAACATTTTTGACCAAAGCAACATCTAAGATACTAGTACGATATTGAATAGCATCAGGAAAGTAAATAGGTTCTTCAGGGGCGCAGATACAAACATTTGAACATAATGCGAATTCAAAGAGAATATTACCAGCACGATTATTATTAAAGCAGTTCCATAACTTGTTTTTTGCATTAAAATCTCCAATCAGAATAACTTTGCTATTTACACTCATCAAGGATTGAAGATCATCTAGGAATTTATGATTAAATCTAGGTGGTCTGTATATCGCAAAAATACTAATAAAATTATTATTATTAATATTAATTGCTACAGCAATCTTATTGCACCACCATGGGACCTTTGTTGGACATATGTTTGAAGCTGATGTGGGTATAGTTATGTCAGGAGCTTTAAAGATTTCTTCAAGGAATATGTTTAGGTTTTCTTTAATATAACTAAGTGGTTTGCTGGGTACCTTGACTGCATTTGTGTAAGATTTCCAGTCTGCTTTGTGGAAAAGTAAATGCTGTGTTTGTGTTACTTACATAGTAGTGTTTGGTGTTATGATTTGTATAATAATTAAGAAATGGTCGCTAGAGCACAAGTCATTAAACACTGAAGAACTGAGGATAAGTTATAGTGTAGGTGAAACCAGGGAAAGATGGGTACCTTGACTGCATTTGTGTAAGATTTCCAGTCTGCTTTGTGGACAAGTAAATGCTGTGTTTGTGTTACTTATGTAGTAGTGTTTGGTGTTATGATTTGTATGATAATTAAGAAATGGTCGCTAGAGCACAAGTCATTAAACACTGAAGAACTGAGGATAGGGTATAGTGTAGGTGAAACCAGGGAAAGATGGGTACCTTGACTGCATTTGTGTAAGATTTCCAGTTTGCTTTGTGGAAAAGTAAATGCTGTGTTTGTGTTACTTATGTAGTAGTGTTTGGTGTTATGATTTGTATGATAATTAAGAAATGGTCGCTAGAGCACAAGTCATTAAACACTGAAGAACTGAGGATAGGGTATAGTGTAGGTGAAACCAGGGAAAGATGGGTACCTTGACTGCATTTGTGTAAGATTTCCAGTTTGCTTTGTGGAAAAGTAAATGCTGTGTTTGTGTTATTTATGTAGTAGTGTTTGGTGTTATGATTTGTATGATAATTAAGAAATGGTCGCTAGAGCACAAGTCATTAAACACTGAATAACTGATGATAGGGTATAGTGTAGGTGAAACCAGGGAAAGATGTATGGTGGAAAATGTACTATATGACAAGTTAAAATGTGCGTGGCTTGGTGGGAGTAGAGCGGCGAAATTATTAGACAGCATGACATCATTGATGTGAAAGATGCTCCCCAGAGGAGAGAGTGAGCATTAAAGTCGCCAAGCATAATTATGGGTGCTTTTAGTTGTGTGAATATGAATTGGATTCTATAACAGCTATCGATAAAGTTTGGAGGTAGATAGCAGTTGCAAATGGTGATACTCGAATATGGTGTATAGGGTAAGTGGACAATGACTGCCATTATCTGAAATGAGGTATTTATACTTGATTACAAGGGATTGAAGCATGAATTAGGTTGCCACTCCCCCCTTTGCCCTAATAGCATGGATGTTGTCATGCCTGAATATGTTGTAGTTTTTTATTTGTGGGTTATCTGAGGATTTGAGGTTGTCTCCTGTAAGCACATGATTGCTGGGGAGTATGATGGTATTAGCTGCTTAAGTTCACAGTTGATAGAAGCCCTTGGAGTTCCACTGCATTATTACATTTTTGATATCAATTTTATTTGTTCTGATGTTTTCGTGTGCAGTCGGCTATTTGTTATTATTTTGATCGGTCTAAATTTATTCATGTGTGTCGAGAGCATTTGCCTCGCTTGTGTTACTTTGTACAGTCATGTTTCTAAGGTCTTTAGTACCTGTTTATGTTTTTCATAAATGTTTGATATTGGGAGAAATCAAGTATGAAATTATGTTGGTTATTATCAAACAATGGTTTAATTTTGTCGGTTATTTCTTTTACAGGTGCCATCTTTAAAGAAAAGTTAAATTTGGTATTGGATGTAATGTTATTGGAACTTGGTGATGGGTTTGCAGGATCCTGGGATTTAAGAAGCTGTTTTTTTTTTGTTTTTTTTTTTATGCATTACTTTACTATCTGTATGTGAGGGGGCATTTTAATATTTTTGCTGGTTGGTTGTATTATAAAAGAAAATTCACATTTCTCATGTGATGAGTCTGGTGGTGATGGGTGAGATCGTTTTGTTGTGGGGATTGCGTGATTGTGCATCACAGTCTGTATTGTGGTTGATAGCTATGACGGTTAGAGCTTTTGTATCATTACATTTGTTCAATTTTTCATCTTAGTTGTGTACTTGATGTTTGTCTTTGTTTTTCGTTGTAATGTTGGCACATATGGTCTTCAATTTGTATTAATATTCGATGGTCAGTATCATTGTGGTGCAACAAAAATGAGTCAGGTATATTTCTGTAATTCGTTTGTTCAATAAAAATTTGTCTGCGCCAACTAACTATATGTCCAAATTCGTTATCAGAAGAGTTTACTATCAAAATTGACATAGGAGATAACAGTTTTAAGGAGAATATTGATGTTAGATGTGATGTAATAACTTAATTTGATATAGTGGCTGAAACGTTTGATATTAATTTGTTGGCTGAGCATCTTAGACGGCGGGTCTTAACTATTTGTGTGCTTATTTTAATTTCGCCACCATTTGCAAAAAAATTGTCTCTTACGTGTTTTGTTTTCAGGATGATGACTATTCGATCCTTACTTATGCGTGCTGCAGCAATAATATTTAATGCACCCTCAACTAAATCCTTCAGTGTGACAAAGTAATCACGTGTAGTGTGTGCGGATAGATAAGGGAAAATTAATCCCTATTTTTCGGTAGGATAATTAAATGCAGTTAACGGTGTGATTTTTTGGTTTTAGGGGTGGTGTATTTTAATTTATCGAAATTGTTTCACTAATTTTGGATGTTTTATTTATTAACGGTTTATTTTGGTTGCGCGAGGTAGATATTATTGCGGCAAACTGATTACTATACTCGTTATTATCTATGTTCTTACGAGTATCTGTATCGGTGTTTATAGTATTATCATTATGTCCGGGTTTGTTGGTTTCTTGTGTGTTGGAGTTAAGCGTTAATGATGGTGGATTTGGTGTGTATTTCAATAATTTTTGTGTGTCAGTGTGAGTCTTACCTGATGTGTGATGTGTATACTTACTACCGGTGTTATCATCGTCCGGTTTGGCAGGTAGGTTATCATTCGACTTACGAAATTGCGTATATATATATATATATATATATATATATATATATATATATATATATATATATATATATATATATACACGTTACAATATAAATGAACGCAGAAAACACAATGCGATAATTTCGATTTATATATATTTGCGGTTTATTAAATATGAGCAAAAATTTAATTATCTTAGCGTATACGTCATAATGGGATGAAATTAAAAAAAAGTTGTAGTAAGATGGGATATTGCGGTTTAGATCGACTACAGTACGAATAATTTGAAAATCAGTCTTATTATTTTATCCAAATTTAATTAGGAAAAATATTAAACATGTGTTGCAGCGAGAATTCTTTCGCGACTACATGCAATAACGTTTAATGGTTACAAAATCAATGTAGCTTTTTTTGTCATTAAGGGAATTGTATACTCATATCTTGACATAGAAAACGCGGATGATATTTCGTCTGATTACTCTCCAGTTTTATTAACTGCTTAGTGTAATCAGGAAAGAAAATAAATCTACGCTCATCAGTAAATTCACTGATTGGAAAAGGTTTCTTAAAGAAGTTCATCAACTTATAATCTTAAAGATGCAGCTCAGAACTCTGGACGAGGTGGATGCACAGGTTCAGAATTTAGTTGAAATAATTCGGGAGGCTGCCTATGATGATATTCCACTGCTTAAGGTAACAACCTACCATCTTGCTACTCGGCTTATGATTGTTGAACGTAGGAAAACATATTTAATAATATCTATAATCACCCTAATAGAATGATTAAAAATATTAAGCATAAGTCATTTAAGCAATACCTAGAACCATTTTAGTCCTTCTGTAGACAACAATTACCGGCTTTGGAAGGCTAGACGCAGATTAAACTCGTATTTCACTTATTCTAGATGAAAATAATGTTTGGATTTCGGTACGATTGTAATGTAGCTGAAATGTTCGCTCAGCACCTTTTTAAAATTTATCAGCCGCATGACATGGTATTAGGTTCAGCACCTGTAGTCTGCTATCAAGAGGATACTATTATAAGACGCTTTTCTCTATTTGAGATAACGCAAAAAATCGAAAAAAATTTAAGCTATAAGGCTCCGGGAACTGACGAAATTTTAAAGAAATGCTGCGTAATTCCAACGTGCTGCTTACGTATATATATATATATATATATATATATATATATATATATATATATATATATATATATATATATATATATATATGTATATATATACAACGTCAGTCTTGAACGTGGGGTATGTTCCTGTTGCATTTAAAGTGGCCGAAGTTATCATGTTAAAACAACCGGGTAAACCAGACGAAGATGCGACATCTTGTCGTCCAATATCGCTATTAACATCGATGTCTACACTATATGAGAAGTTATTATTAAAGCGCTTGAAATCGTTAGTCGACCTATCGGATCCTCAATCTTCGGCGATCAGCACTATCGATCAAGTACGTAGGGTCATTTAATTAATTAAGAAAAAAAAAGAAATACTTTTCAGTGGCTTTCCTCGATGTAGCGTAGGCGTTCGACAAATGCGGCACATAGAACTATTTTAAAAATGATTTCCAGGTAACATAATTTACTTACATCTTACCTCACACGAAGACTATTCCGGATAGCATACGGAGGTGCTAAGTCCTTCTATGTGATGCAAACCTTCGGTTTATTAATGCAAGTTGTTTTATTTTTTTCTCGGATTTTATGATTTATTTTGATCGATTAAACGTTGTCGAAATTATCGATTATAACCTTCGTTCGAATAATCGTCCTTGTATTGTAGAAAATACGTTCGTAATTAAACCACTTTGTTGTTGTTTTTTCAAAAAATTATGGCGGTCGGTAACTAGACTAACTTCTGCGATTTATATCCGGTTTATTTCAATATATTTTTTAAAATTTGTTTCATGTTATCGGGAAAACATGGTCATACATGTTGTTAATACATTAAAACAAAACGGATATTTTAGCAAGTCGTTTACTTCGTTAAATTGATTCATAAAGTTTTGTTTCTATTTTGTGCTGGCACGCGTAAACACGTATGTACACGTACGTAATAATACACGCATACTATAAATACAATATATTCATACGTACATATGTATATATGTATGTATGCGGAGAAATAAATAGGCAGTTTTCTTTTATAATTTTTACGAGAAGATAGAATTTTACTGTTACATTTGTTGTTGAATTTTTAATTTAACCGTTTCAGTGGGGCGTTAAGCGATAACGAAAATTATCAAATTTGGGATTAAAGTTAGAGGTGAAAACGCGAAGTAATATTCCGAAGTAAATATTCCGCGTGTACAATATTGCTTTTTACATGAATATGACTATTTTTCGACATGAAAGAAAAAACCGTATATTTCACATAAATTATATTGTCGCGGTGGCGTAGTTGCTAGAGTGCTCGACTGTCAACTTGACGGTCGGGGGTTCGAAACCAACACACGACATAGAAAGTTTTCATCGTTATTTAATTCTTAATTATCAGGGAGAAGGCAGTGGCACACCACTCCGTATAACATCATATGCATGCGCGTCTGCGTTGCATATAAATAGTGCCTTGAATGTAAACGTACAATAGCTAGTCGCGGCGTTCGGTAACGAGAACAATACGACGATGATGACAAAAATAATAAAGCAAAAATTGTAACTAATAATTACGTAACGTTCATGATGGCTCAACAGAATTAATACGAAGACGCGTGAAATAGTAGAAGAAAGTTTATACTTATAATTTAACGATAGTAAATATATATATATATATATATATATATATATATATATATATATATATAAAACTATACAGCGAAAAAGAAAAATTTATAATAATAAAACAAACGAATGACACGCGTTTTACACAATAAGTAAATATAGAAGAAATAATAAATCGTAAAATATAACGTTACAAAATGTTACGTTTAAATGTTTATAATTTACTATAATTTACTATACATAAATTGAATTTGTCTAAAATTACCATAGGTGGAAATTAATTGTTTATCACGGACTAAGCGGTCATGGTAGAGATTACACGTTAAATTTAGTGTACGATCTTTAATATAAGGTATGTTTAGGGTAGTATGCGTATCAAGGATTCTAGAGTATTTAGGAACATTTAGTAAATATCTGAGACATCTGTTTTGTAATAAATAATTTGTGAAAATCGACGACAATAGTACGCGATTATGGAACGAATACGTGCTTTATATAGAATTATTTTATTGTAAACATTTAGGAATGATTTTCTGTTAAATAACGAATATATGGTAGATATGCTTTTTGCTAGCTTTCACGGTAACACGATTAATACGTTCAGAAGAAATGCTCTTCGTCGGTAACGAAGGCAAGAATTTTGCAATTTATTTAATAAATCCAAATAATTTGACGAAGCTACCATGTTTAAACACCGAACGAATAAAGGATTTATAAAGTAAAATTAATGTTAATAGATCTGCTCCCCAAGTAGTGTAGCAACTTAAGAAGACCTATGCGTTTAAAAGCTTTCGCGTATGCCCAGTTAAGCGTGCTATCAAAAATTATGCCTAAATACCGATGTGAAGTACAAAATGGAATGGTATGGCTAGAGTGGAATAACCACAACTCTGTGTATTTGCTGTTCAGTAGAGTGTGAACTTCTGAAGGCAAATTGATGTTGCGGAATTACTTTTTTTTTCCTCGGCAATTTTATTTAGTCGATTTAGTATCAATTTCTCTAGTAGTTTACTAATGATTAAGAGTAGCGAGATGGGTCTATAGAATGTAGGCTTAGTGTCATCCTTTCCACGCTTCAGAACTTCCATTGAACTGGGAAATACGCTAGCATTACTGATCATTTAGGCTAACTCGTTCACGTTCTTTGTGTTATCAGGTCAAAACCTGGGTATTTTCTATTGTTCAGTAATTGAATGTGCTCGTACACTTCTTGGGGAGAGAACATTTTAATTTTTTTTTTACATATAAATAAACGAATATATATGATGACATCAAGTTAAATTTTTATTAACGTTAAAAAGTGTTTAATAACCGATTATATAGGTGAATATTAGTCGAGAGTTTTATTTTGTTTCGGTTTAATGATATACATTAAAGATTATGTTCCGATTGGCAGAAAAATCAGGTCTGAAGAAACTGCAGTCCTACTAGTTTGCGTTGCTAGATAACGTTAACCATTCGAGTAGATTCATTCTAGATATATTTATATTTACAAATTTCTGCTACGCGCTAACATAAATTTATATTTACAAATTTCTGCTACGCGCTAACATAAATTTACAATTCAATATTTATAATAAGAACAGTAAAGAAAAAGAACAACATAATTTTTGCCCTCAGATAAGTATTATACATTTACTGTTGGATGTCTTGATATCGTGTTGGTTGACGATTAATTAATACGCTTTCAATTTTATTTACTTCAGGGAGAAATGGATGTGAAAACTTTGAAATATGTAGCGTTGGCCGTTTTATTTGCAACTACATTCTTCGTCAGTTTGTTGCCAATGCGTTTGATATCCACTGTAAGGAATACGCTGGATACTGAAAAACGGAACAGGTATTTGAAATTTTAATAATAATAATAATTCATGAACAAGGAAGTATCGATAAGTATTTTGTTAATTATTTCGTATAATAAAATGAATGTAATATAGCGTGGTATAAATAAACATTTAAACGTCTAAAATAACGATATTAGCGTAGTCGAAGAATAAATTATATCGTTTATTCGCCGCAGGAAAAATGAATGAAAGAAACCTGCACCATACAACAAAACGAGTTTTAAAATCTCACTATACGAATTGTCGCATAAAAAGATATAATAATAATTTGACTTCTGTACGTTCAATGGTGTTGATGTAGGCATATGGTGGTCCTCCAAAGCCATATGAGCGATAAAGTATACGATCTTTCGCTTCTTTAAATATTTCTATTAGGAGTAATTTTATCTGACGTTCATATAAAGTTTAAAAGATTTATGCTGTTAATTGATTTTTTTGGCGCGTTGTATATGGGGAGTTAACCGAGCGAGCCGAACGAATATATATATATATAGGCACATGGGCAGGTCTATTCTCATAGTGTAATCGAGCTACTCCACTTTTTCCCACATGCTGTACTTATATATCTGTGTTTTAAATACATACATACAAACACATACAGAAATTATGAAATAATATTTTTTGAGTGTAAACATGTATAGAAGTATAGCGTGATTTCTCTTGCATACACGTACTCGGCTTTCCGTTCACTCCCTCAAGTACGAGTTACTGCACTCGCTCGTATTCTTTCTCTTGAACATGTGTGCACGGCTATACGTTATTTCGTTAAATTCTTCACTGCACAAAGAATGTATGTGTGATGTAGATTTGAATAATAATAAAAAAAAACATATTATATGCACTGATTAATAAATTATCAAAAAATAAATTTTATTAATAAAATATAAATTTGATTATTGATTTTACTTTTTATACCTTACACTGTATTGAAAAAAAAAAACTCTGTACCGAATTTTGAGAAAATGTCTTTAAGTTTCATCAGATATATTTTTATTTGTTTGGCCCAGTTTTCATCTTGTGGCGAGTTTAAGTAAACTGTTCGGATTATAAATTTATATTATGGTGCTTAATGAAATTATATAATTTACACACATACAAGTAGGTAGGATCACAATAAGCTCTTCAAGTTATTTTGGTAGCATATTTCTTGTCAATAGATGTTCAGGCAGATAGAGTTATCTCTATTCTTGTATTTGGGTCAGAACCAAATCTGATGTTTGATATTATATTTAATATTACATATCTAATAAACTTCACTTCTAATGGTCCCTAACTAGGTGTACAGTTATGACTACTTCTTAATCGGACAAAATCTTTATGAAGATCACCGTGTTTAACCAAAGGCTCTTTTAGAATTGTCTTTTGAATAGTATCATATTTTTATCTTTTAACAAGCTTTTTCATTCGAAATATGATTGAATGGAATGAGCTTTGATATTAACTGTCCTCATTGTAGTTAAACACACTTTTCAATGGCTAGAGTTAGGTCCGGTCGAGTAATCACATGTGCCCATTTCCATGGACCACTTAAATTTCACTTTAATTCCGCGCTTGTGAAGTGATCAAACCCATTGGGTTAAGAGTTCTAAGGTATTCATTGTAAATTCTGGGCGTCTTGAGAATTGTATCCAGGGTGTCAGTAAGTATTAAGATTTTTAATAAAAGGAACAACCTCGTATATGGCATACATTTCAAGTGATGAGCTTGCATATAGTATGCGGAACAACTTAGAGATGTTTTGATTGTGGTAAAAAGGCGGTGTATATCTCTTTTTGGAATGTCCAATAGAGCCATCAGTGTATACAATTTCATAGGCATTGTACTCCTCCAATGCTGATTCGACAATGATATTGTTAACTCCATTTGAGAAACTTTTCAATGTATTGAATAAACTAGTGTATCTACCTCTAATTTATTTATTTATTTATTTATTTTTTTAATGGGGATGCCTTTACAGCTTACCCAATGTGATGCCGTAATAATTACTAATAATTACTAACTCATATTTTTATAAACTCGGACAACTTCTCTAGAAAAATTGCTATGTCCGGGGACAGATGTAGATTCTCAATATGAAGAAGGGACAATACGTTATAAGGAGGACCATTACGAGACGCGTGCAGTAATTTAAGATACAGTTCAGAGCGTAATGTTGTTAAAGAAGGGCATTCGAAGAACACGTGATCAGGGTTGCAGACTGCACGACGAGCATATAGAGAGCAATACGGATTTTCTCTAAGCTGCATAAGGAACAGGCGGTCCGGCAACAAGCAATGCCCAAGCCGCAATCTGCTGATAAGTACAATTCCTCTCCGCTTAATGTTTTTAAAAAACTAGAACCATGGGAACCTAGAGAGACGGCTGCAGCTGATAGTACGCAGTAAGAGGCGACCGCTGTATACACTCCCTATACGTCTGTTCCCAGAGTTTTTTATGTTCCGACTGTATAAAATGTGTGACATCACGCGTTGAAACTGAGGAGAATACTACCCCATTAGAAGACCCCCTTTAGCTAGTGCATCTACAATTTCATTGCCGGGAATTCCTCGGTGTCCCGGTACCCACAAGAAAGACACAAATATACTCAAGTTTTCCAGCTGATTAAATTTCAACATGATGGATGAAATCAATGAATATGACACCTTCACTTTGCTTTCAATGGACTTTAAAATACTTTGCGAGTCGGTGACAACGAGATAATTGCCTGGAAGATTCGCACCAATTAAGGATGACAAGGAAAGAAATACTGCCACACACTCAGCTGTAAATGCAGAAAAGAGATCAGATAATTTGTACGCCCTGCTAGTATTAAGAGATGGGATGTAAACAGCCGACTTCGATCCATCTGTATAAACAAGGATGTGCGTAGGAAAATTTGTATAAATTACGTAGAATGTTGACTGCGCGATTAATAGTTTTTATAAGATTATCAACATGTGGCCGCCATGTTAAACGCGTATCCAATGTAATACCCAAATACCGAATTGATTTGCAAAAGGGAATAACACCATTTTCTGTTGTGATAGAGAAGTTATTGACTGTGTAATGCCTGTATGTAAAAACCACTGCCACGCTTTTCTGTGCACTTAGAGTTAACTCCAACTCATACAGAACTCGTTCAATTAAATCAATATCAATATTAATGTTACATACGGCGTCGGAAAATGTTGTATTGGAACTAAATACCACGATGTCATCAGCATAAAGGAGAGTTTTAGAATACAAATTCTGAAATATATAAATTAAAAAGCATCGGACTAAGATAAGAACTCCGAGGTATTACCCTGTATACCACTCGATTTGGTGGATAATGTACTTATTAGGATGTGGCGTTGCGAAAATAGTCTAGTAATGAAGTGGCAGCAATGCCCCAGAATGCCTAGGGATAACAGTTTCTGCTGTAAAGTGGGCAAATGTACATTGTTAAAGGCGTTCATTATATTGAGGAAAATGGTGATATTGTATTCTTTGTTAATGAGACTATTATATATATTACCAACTAAATCACCCATGCAGTCCAATGTGCTGGTGTTATTTCGAAAACCATATATATTAGTTGGGAGGATTTCATTATGCTCTAACCACCAGTTGAGACGCAAAGCTATAACGGATTCACAAATTTTCTTGAAACAAGAGGCTAATGCAATTGGTCTAAGTGATCCATTTTTCAGGCACAGGGACGATAACAAAAAGCATCCAAGAATTTGGAATCGATTTAGTTTGCCAAACTTGATTTAAAATGTGAACGAAGATAGTAAAAAAATTTTCCGGTAGCTTTTTTAATGCTTTAAAAGAAACACCATCGTATCCTGACGTTGTTGAATCTTTCCTTGATAAAATGTAGGCTACCTCCTTTTCAGTAAAAGGAGCATCTAAAAATTGATCAGAGGGGCTACTTTCAGGTGTTAACTTCCTCTAGTTCAGGTACATGAGGTGGAGTCAGTTACTCAACAAATGAATAAAAATTTTCCTCTGACACTGGTATTTAGAAAGAAACTTTATAAAAGGGCCCTAAAGCCGTCGGAACAAAATTTATGTTATGTAGTTTGTTATGGGTGTGAAGGAGCGGCGGTAAATTTTTAACAATCCAGTATTTATTATTGCGATCTTTGTATATATGTGTAAGTTGTGTGCTGATGACGTGAGAGTAACGCTACCTGAGATCTGATGAGTGCTTAATAGATTTGAAGATCTACTATCAAATGGGCCTCTACTTTATTCCCAAAATGCCTCGTAGTACATTTGGTTTTTCATTGCATATTTGTCATAAAAATGTGGTCTCTTCACATGATATTTTAGAGTCAAACATTACCTCCAGGTATCTGGCAGACTACTCAAAGACAACATACTTTTTATTGATGCGTAGTAATGATGTTTGAAGGAATTTTCTTGTGAACAAGATGTTATGGGTCTTATCTGTATTAAATACTAAATTTTAATGTCAAATTTATTTAGCGTTGTCTACAATTTTCGAATTCCAATGCCTATAGAAGCTGTTGCTTCACTTATCACCTTATTATCTGCATACTGAAATATAATTATCGATTTAATTTTGAATTTGTTCTATCGATTTGTATAAAGAGTGTATAATAATGTACTGAGGAAGCTTTCTTGAGCTAAACCTTTACCAGAATAAACTGAGGCGTGTTGCATTACTGTTAGTTTTTTACCATTAAAACAGTGAAGTGTCCGAGTGCAAATGTTTTTTTGCTTCAGCCCATGTGTTAACAATTGATTGTATAATGTGGACAGGTTGACATTGTCATAAGCCTTTCAGAAGTCATTTAATTTTTTTAATCAATCATTTAGTATTGTTTATATAATGTGGAAGGTTGACATTGTCATAAACCTTTCAGAAGTCATTGAATTTTTTTAATCAATCATTTAGTTTCAGCTTGTTGTCTTCTATACTGTATATAATTCTCCATAGTAGGAGATGAATTATAAATTGTTAGTGCTTTTCTTCGCAGAGCAACGTATCGATTACATTCTACATCCCACCATTATTGAGCCATGGAATGTATAGGAAGCATGCCGAATAATCTAATTAGTGCTGCTGTTTTATTCAACGCTGGAATACAAATAGTCAAATATTGAGATTGTATAGATGAGAAAGCAACAAATTGAGATACAGTATTTCTTTGATTATACGCCATTGGTATTAAGGCCGGTCGAACCTTTTATGATCTATAATGAAGCATGCCTTCTGGGTATTTTCAAGTGCTCAACAGTCTTCTGATATTTAAAAAAAAAAACAGAGAAATTACAAACACCAAGTGATAAGGAATGGCAATCGCTCACTCATAAACATTTAGCTAAATATCAAAAAAAGGACACTATTAACCGTCATGCAGAATTTTCTGTTATGCTAAAAAATAGGGTTTCCCCTTTAACTGACAATTCTAACGAAATAAATAGCGAAAACAATTCTCATAGGGTAGTTATGATTGATACCAAGTTTCACCTCTAGCTCTTTGATTTTATTCAATTAAGAAAAAAATTAACTTAGCTAAAGAAAAACTAATTTTTAAAGTGAATATTAATGGTATAACTATGAAATCTGATACTTCAGACGATTACTGTAACATTTTTAAATACTTGATAGAAACGAAATATAAATTTTACACATATCAACTAAAAGAACTCAAACCATTTAGAATGGTTATAAGAAACATTCACCCCTCTACATAAACTAAAGCGATCACTGAAGAACTAACCAATATGGGGTACTTGGTTATATCGGTCACAAATATAATACAAAATAAGACAAAAATGTGATTACCATTATTTTTTGTTGATTCGAATCAACATCCAAATAATACAAATATATTGAAGGAAAAGTATGTACTAGACACAATAATTAATGTAGAGGAACACCCGCAATCATAAAACTATGGCTCAGTGTCATCAATGACAGTCATATGGGTATCCTATTCATTACTGTGGCAAAGATCTCAAATGTGTCCACTGTGGAATGATCATCCCACAGATGAATGTCAAAAACCAGCCTCCATTCCGGTATGATGTTAGTTCCTCTGCAGGTTTTCCTGCTTTCTTTACTATAATAATCTGCGAGAACTTCAATTGGACAGGAAAATACCGTAAACGAAGTATAGCATTAAATATATAAGTTAATAGGACAAGGTTTTTGCGTGGTGGCTGTAATAAAATCGTATCCAAAGGGCTTTAGTTTGAATTATTGTTTTGATTTCGCCAGGGATGTAAATTTAATAGTCTGCCCCTGCCGACATTATATTGTCATTGAGAATATAATACGGTGGTTTCTCCTTGCCTTCCGTATGATTTTCTGTTAGGGTTAACTCCCTTAGCCTTTGGGTAACGAAACCCTTTACCACAAGGCAGCAGTTTGCTATTCGGGAATAGCCTGGTGAGACATTTGTGGCGGCCTCAATTCGCCAAGGATGAGAAGTCGTTGGATTCATGTCGAGTTTTGGTAGACAGTTCCCCAACCTGTCGCTCTACATCCTCATTCTCATTGCCCTTTCACTACTGGAATCACCTGCACGAGGCTTTCCATCAGTAGCCGCTCTTGGTCCGCGACTGTTTATTTGACTAGTGTCTTATTCGCAGCTATAACCTACATATCTGTAGGTCATTCCATTATCCGCCACCTGCGGACGCACCCCATACCGGTTAGAGCTTCAGTTCCCTGCGGGTACAAAGTACCCTCAGAGGGAAATAAATATATATATATATATATATAAAATTTATATAAAATATTTAAAGACATTTTTGACGTAGATACTTTAACTTATGAATAAACCTTCAATTTACAAGTGAATATGTGTGTGCAGTGGCGAATGTATAGAAAAGTGTGTGTGGAACAAGATGGTAAAAAAATCTTAAATCGTTTTTATCTAAATAATGTTATTCATTTACGTCGGTGTGTTATAAAAAAAGAGGTTAATCATGTTGTATACCTACATTTAGATTAATTTATGTTTATTTTACGTTTATGTTTCAGTTCTATTAATAAATTATGCTGATGAGTAGTCGGAAGAGCTTATTTGAATTTAATCCGACATTTGAATAACTGAAATAATAGTTTTTGTGCGAGATGTTTTTCTTTTTAATAATTAAATGTGACGTATGTATTTCAAAATAATAATATTTTAGTCGATTATTTGTTTAGGTTAAAATTGTCAGTACACGCGTTACAAATATTTATATCGATTAAATTTGCGTTAAAATTTTTAAACAAATTTTATATTTGCATATTTTTAAAATTTATTTATATATTTAATTTACGCGCGGTGTACAGCAACTATTGGTCAGAGGTACGGATCATCTTATAAAGTTTCATGAGATGTCGGAAACGGATTATTTTAGGAAGGATGAATGTAGTATCGTTTAGGAGCACACGTATGGAAAGACAGAAGATCGAGTGAGGATTCGTATGATGTTAAATTACATTTTGAAACAATTTTGAAGTGATTTTAACTTATGAATGAACCTTCGATTCACAAGTATGTGCGCGCGTATAGGAGCGGCTGTACGTAAGTTTCTTAATCGTATACACACTTACTGTTCGATATAATAATATTATATATATGTATATATTACGTCGAGGAATTATAAAAAGCGAGGTTAATTACGTTGTATAATGTTCGATAAATGTAAGATTTTTATTTATTGGAGGCGCTATGTCCGTTTTATTTAATTTTTTTTTTAATTCTTACGACGTTTTACACTTATCTATTTACGTCAAAGGTTAACTTTATTGGCTTTGTTTCAAAAAAGACGTATTAAATTTGTCTTCGTCATTTCGTATAATAATTAGGCCATTCGATAAATATTTGCGTATAACGAATGCAATAAAAATCAGTAACGGTATATAATGCAGATATTTATTTATAATGTGTTGGCGAGTTCAAGATTTAATTTTGCGTGCTCTTTCGGTACAATGAAAAAAATTGTCGCCTAAATAAAAGCTATAACCGCTTTCTATAATTTATATCGTAATATTTGTTTTTTTTTTCGGACTTTAATATATCGACTCTTCTCCGAAAATTATGCGACTTTTCTTGTAACCTCTGTAAAATACACACGATTTAAACATTACGTATCCAAAGAGCAGCCGCTTTTACTCGCATAAATTTTGTCAAATGGGAACTATTAAAATCGTGGAATCGTTTCCTTATTGATTGACATACACACACACATGCATATAGTGCATATATATATATATATATATATATATATATATATATATATATATATATATATGTATATGTATATATATATATATAATTATTCTAGCTCACTCGATTGCGAGTATGAGTGTCATTTATCAGGCTCTCCATGTTATTATTTAATGCTTGTGTCGCATATGCGGGATCAGACCAATTTTAAACGAAGTGAACATCGAATTTTTGTTCTGCCGGCGACGGTGTCAATATGTTGTTTATTTTTTTTCTTTGATTTTCAGTATACAATCCACTGGTTCACGATGTCGTCTGTGAACAATCTCCATTCGATCCTATTTTTGGCCATGGCTTCCCATGTAATATCTTTTTACGGATTCTTCTTAACTGTCCTTGTAATCATATCTTTATATCGAAATTTTGGACGGCCACATTGCCTTTTACCATTACTTATTACTCCGTAAAGCGTGCGCTTCGGAATACGTTCTTCGTCCATCCGTCTTACGTGGCTAATCCATCGTAGGTGAGACTTCGCTAGTTACTGTTCAATTGAAGAACAGTTGGCCATTTGTAATACTTTTTCATTCGATATGTGATCTTTCCAGGCAATCCGAAGAATCCGCCTTAGCAATCTGAAATGGCAGACTTCTAATTTTTTAAGTTGATTAATTTTTATTGGCTAGGTTTCTTCACCATATAACATGGTCGGCATTATTACAGTTTTATACACGATCATTTTAGTAGCCGTTGTTAAGTTTTTATTATTAAAAACTCGTCTAGAAAGCCTTTTGTATTTGCATTTCTAATTTTATACAAAATTTCTTCATCTGGACTGCCGTCGTTGCTGATAATACTTCCCAGATACTTAAATTCGTTCACTTTTATTCTTTGTTAGTTGCAGGTATTTCTATAACATCTGTTTTGTTACAATTAATAGATAGACCAAAATCGTTGTATGTTTCGTGTAATAATTTTAACACATATTGCAATTCTGGTGCGATTTTCCTAAAATGACGCAGTCATCCGCATATTGTAAATTTTGTATGATTAGATTATATAATCCTCCATCGAACCGGTACTCTGTCTTAATTCCGGACGTTAAAATCTTTTACTTATATACTATATAAATCATACTAATATAAAGGTTAAAGAACTCACGCGCAAGTACGCATCCTTGTTTAACTCCAGTCGATATTTTAAAAGGATCTGTAAATCCATTTTCGCAAATTACCGCACCTTCCATATCATCATGTAACTGTTGCAGAAGCGACAGCAGTTTCGATGGGCATCCAATAATTTTTAGAAATATCCAAAGTGCACCTCTGTTTACCGTATCAAAAGCCTTTTGTACATCAATGAATGCCATATACAATTTTTCATTTTGTTCTCTAGTTTTTTCCATTAGCTGGGGTAGAGCAAATTATCATATGTATGGTATTTCGTTGCTGCCGGAAGCCACATTGCTCTTCAAGAAGATACTTATCTATTAATGTTTGCAATCTCGTTAGAAGTACTCTGCTCAAAATTTTACTAGCAGTTGATAATAAAGATATACCTCGATAACTAAAACAGTTCGTTTTATTTCCTTTATTTTTATATATACAAACAATGACTGCATTTTTAAAATCTTTCGGTAGAACATTTTTTTCCCAGAATCGCGTATATAACTTAAGAAATTGTGACGTTAATTCCTTTCCACCAAATTTATATATTTCATTCGATATACCGTCTAACCCGGTCGCTTTATTAAGCTTCGAGTTTTTTATCGCTATTGCAACTTCTTCTTCAGGTGTGGAGTGTCCGGTTGATAGTTTATATTTTCCTGAGGTATTAACCGAAAAATGTCCTCGTTAACCGTGGTTTTATTGTTTAGTAACGTTTGAAAATATTCCTTCCATCTGTGTTTAATTTCTTCTCTATTTCGAAGTAATATACCCGATGAGCTTTGTACAGCAGTTTTACGTCTAGATATTTTTTTGCTACATTCATCATATCATTTTGCCATGCTATAAAACATTTCCGTTTTTCATCAATTTGATCTTGTAACTCTTTTGAACTGTCGGCGAACCAATCTTGGGATCTTTTTACTTTACAGCTGAGGACGTTTTTGCTCGGCAGCGTTATCTCATTTTTTATACAACCCCACTGTTTTTCTACAGTTGACATGGAAAGGGATACTGAATATTGAAGACCGGTGGTTAATACTGATGTAAAGTTGTTTAAGATCTTTTTATCTCTTAATCGATCTATATTATAATTCCCTTGTTTATATTTTTGTAACCTTGGATAATACTTAATAGTGGGGAATCAAAATTTTGTTCTAATTAATAGATGATCCGTGTCTCCATCTGCACCTCTCATCGCACAAGTAATTATTAGGCATTCATTTCTGTTTTGACGTCTTGTGATAACGTAATCTATTAAATGCAGATGTCCATACCTAGGGTGTGTCCACTATCCTTTATGGATATCTTTTCGCTTGAAAAGAGTGTTGTAATAACAAGACCATTTTGCGCGCAAAACTGTAATAAGCGCTCCCCCATTACTGTTTTCTTTTCCAATTCCATGGTCTCCAATGGTGCCATTCCAAATTTTTACATTTTTCTCACTCGTGCATTAAAATCACCAAGTATAACAAGTCGTTTATTAGTTTTAATTTTATTTAACGTTTCTTGAAGGTCGTTATAGAAAAAAATCTTTTATATCTTCAGAGCTGTATAAGGTTGGCGCATATGCGCAAATTATTGTTAATACAGGATTTTTTGGAAATTTTAGTTTCATTACCATAAGTCGATCTGATACCTTGCGGCTTTTCCGACATGTATCAATTTTGTATCAATGGCTAATCCTACACCGCTTAAACATTTATTTCCTGGTTTAACACCTTTCCAGTATATTGTGTAACCCGTGCTTTCTTCAGTAACTTGTCCTTCATCGGCGAATCTTGTTTCACATAATCCAGCTGTGTCTATTTTATACTTTCTTAATTCGTGCGTAATTAAGGCCGTTCTTCTTATAGGTAAATTTTTGTTATCTAATAGTGTTCTGACATTCCAAACTCCAAATACCTAGTTTTTCTTTTCATTATTATTTTCATTTTTGTTTTTACCGCACAGTTCTTAAAGAGGGCTCTGCCTGGTCGTATGATCTGCTGCCGAACTCTGACGTCATGCCGTCCTGCCCGAGAGCGACCACTTGGATCGTCTTCCGTTTAGAATCGTTAGCTAAAAGTTCCCAGTTGACCGAACCTGCTTCCATCATCATGACTCCATCGCCGTAGGACTTTTTAAACAAGGAGTGACAAATAGATGACAGTAGTATACAGGGGAGCACAGGAGTTGGTGCGTAAACCGCTCCCATGCTGCTTATACAACAACACTAGTTTTATCTAACGGCATGGATTAACCAAAACAGTCAGACTAAAATAGGCCTAATAATTGACTTGTAGATTATTAGTTTATTATTAATATTTAAGTGAGATTTACGTTTGAAAATGGGACAAATTGAACAGATTGCTCTGTTTGTCTTCAATGATGCATGGTCAATATGCTTGGAAAAGGTTAGTCTCTTGTCTAAAATTACACCAAGATAGCGTATCTGGTTAGACCATTCTATATCAACGCCACTGACGTGAAGTCTGGTCGGTAAAAACGGTCTTCGACGAGTGAAGAAAATTGCTTTCGTTTTGGAAGGATTAAGAGCAATTTGCCAGTTTCAAAAATACTTAATTACACGATCAACAACACCGAATTGTAACCTGTTGCTGATAGTACTTGGTCTGTAGGAACTGCAGTACAACGCTGTGTCATCAGCGTATAAGGGAACCTCAATGTTATTTATATGCGGGAAATCATGCATGAAAAATATAAATGAGAATGGCCCCAGCACGCTACCTTGAGGCACGCCGGCAGAACAGGTTTTGCTACTTGATTTCGCATTATTTATAATGGTATAAAATGATCGATTACTTAAGTAACTATTAATCAGTTTAATTAGATAATTGGGAAACCTGGTAATAATCGCTTTATAGATAATACCGTCGTGCCAGGTTGTGTCGAAAGCTTTTACCACATCAAATAACATCATCCCAGTATGTTTATTGAAGTTAAAATTATCTGTGATAGAGTCAGCAACTCTTGCTATCTGTTGTGTTGTGGAATGCTTTGGTTGAAATCCAAATTGACTACTAGGTATTATATTATTAGAATTAGTGAGGTCACATAATCTTTTCAGAATAATTTTTTCAGCGATTTTGTTAGGATTGCTAAGTAAGCTGATTGGACGGATATTGTCTATCTGAGAGCAATCTTTACCGTGTTTTGGTACTGGAATTATTTTAGCCACTTTCCGACTAGAATTTAAACATTGCATTAATCAAATTAGTTAAAATAATTTTTTCAGCGATTTTGTTAGGATTGCTAAGTAAGCTGATTGGACGGATATTGTCTATCTGAGAGCAATCTTTACCGTGTTTTGGTACTGGAATTATTTTAGCCACTTTCCGACTAGAATTTAAACATTGCATTAATCAAATTAGTTAACTGGACGATGGCTTTTTGAGGTAGCATTTTAATGACAGTAGATTGGATACCATCGTGACCTACCGAGTTTTTCTTCTTTGTTGATTTTACATATGTAAAAACTTCCTTGGGAGAAGTTAATTTAATATTAGTTGTTATCTGAGGTGATACGATAAATCTGCTGACAACTTTATGTACTTTGTTCTTCTGATAGCTTGAAACTAAATGGATATTTCTGCTGTGAACCTGAAGGTAGCGTGCAGCAAACAATTCTGCTTTATGGGTATTATTATATGCATATGTGTTAGTATGGGGATCATGAATTGGGGGAAGTGCTTCATGATGTTGTGTATATTGTTTACATATCTTTCAAAGGCTATTATTTTTAACAGAAAGTTTAGAAATTATTTTACTAAACTTTTCGTTATTATGTTTATTTAGTAAATATCGAACTAAAATCGAAGGTTGATTCAATAATTTCTTAATATTTTGTGAATCAGTACGTGAACGACTTTTAGTATAGGATCTTCTGACAATACTTTTGATTTTAACTATGGAAGTTATATATAAAGGGATCGAAGATATAGGGGAAACATTCTGCTTAATAGGAATAGAAAGGGCAATAGCTTCATGAATCAAGTTCTTCAGAGTGGTGAGACAGTGGTCAATGTTGTCAGTATCAGAAATAGGTAGGTTTAAGTTTATATTATCAGAAATATGACGCTTAAATAAATTCCAGTTCGCATTTTTAAAATTAAATGTTTTACGTACTGGTTGTTGCAGTATGTTGCCAGTTTTGACGATTATAAATATTGGGTTATGATCGGAGGATAAACAGTTAACTGAAATCTACATATCATTATCATAATGGTGGTATATTTTTGACAAAAGATAGCGTACAATAACTTTGAATCAAACCAAATCATATTTCTCTTTTCCTGGCTGCGTCTATTATTTCGTTTAGTTTCTGTTTCCCAAATCTGGTTGTTATCATTTTCATTCTTTTTCTTCCCGCAGGTGGCTTTCCTTCAAAAGCAAAAATATTCCTCTTTCCCTGATCTTGTGTCCCACATACTTCTTTTCGTTTCTCAGTATATCTTCCATCAGCGCCATGTTGTTGATTCCACTTCTCTGGAGTATTTCCATATTTGTTATTTTTGCCATCCATTGTATCCTCTACATTCGCCGTAATGTCCACATTTCGAATGTGTGTAGTCATTTAATGCTTTCTGCATTCAATGTCCAGGTCTCTGATGCGTACTTTGCAATCGACATTAAGTAGCATTGATTTACTCTGATTTTGGTTTCCATTTTTAACTTTCGATCTGTTAATACTGTCTGTAAATTGATGAACGATTGTTTCGCCATTGCAATATGCGACCTAATTTCCTTGATGTCTTGGCTATCAGTCGTGAACAGAGAACCCCAAATACCTGAATTCCTTAACTGATTCGATTGTTTCATTTTCTTGCTTCTTTATTGGTTGTTCTTGTGAATTTCATTATTTTTGTTTCCCTAACATTTATTTTCATACCCAACTTTCTTCCTTCCTTGTTCAACTTCTTTAACATAATCTGCATTTCACTGGTAGAATGCGAGATCAAAACTTTGTCATTTGCATAGCTAATACAGCCTATTGAGTGCCCGTTGATCTTTATGCCGGAATTATTTATACTTGCATTTTTCATAATCTTTCTGCGTACATGTTGAAAAATCTGGGTGAAAGATCCTTGTCTTACACATTTCTTTATCTGGCATGTTTTAACAGAGGGTTTATCTTTTATTCTGATATTTCCACATTGTTCTCAGTAAAGTTCTTTGGTTATTTGCAGATCTTTGTTTTCGATATTATACTTTTGTAATATTCAACTCAGTATGTTGCACTCTGTCAAATGCCTTTTCATAGTCTATGAAACATGCAATAACATCACGACCTACATTTAGCGTGCGTTGTACCACTGTTTTAAACAGAGCTATTGCGTTTCTGGTGCCTTTTTTGGCAACAAAACTGTACTGTTTCACTGAGTTGTTTGTCCAGTTTTTGTTCTGTTCTAGTATTAGGAGAATCTTCATAGTGTGGCTCATCAGCACAATTGTTCGATGCTCAGCACAAATTTTTATGTTGGTTTTTTGGGTATTGGTATGAATGTTTGGATTTTGAAATCTTCTGGTAATTTTCCTTGTTCATATATTCTATTGAACAGGTTAAGCAGTTGCTTCTTGTAATTTTGTGCAAATTCTTCAGAACTTCTGTAGGTATTTGATCTACACATTTCTGGACTTTTTTAATTGCATTCTCTAGCTCCCACATGTCTATTGTAAGTGCTTCCTTGTCTGTTTTACAGGTAGTTTATTGTAGCGGTCTTGTATCATTACTGTATAACTGTGTTGCATTTTCTTTTTGTATATATAAAATTGCAATCTGAGGACAGCAGTAACTTCTTAAAGACTTTCGATAATATGGGTAGAAGACTAATCGGTCGATATGAGGATGTTTCACTGGTGGGTTTACCTGGTTTATGTATCATAATCTGAGTCATTTTCAGTGGCGGCTCGTGGGTTTTCTAAGCGGAGGGGCTGAAAGTTTTACCTAGTTGAATTTTTTTTTTATAAAAAATATACAGCTAGGCTACCATTTCATAAAAACTTAAAATTCTAAATTTTCTAAACAAAAATAAAATTTAGAATCGGCCATTCTAAGAAAATTTTAAAAAATGTGTAATTTGAAAGCACTTACTTCAAAATTTATTTGTATATGAAGTCCATACGACGGTTTTTCACTTTCGCGAACCGGTCAGTTACCTTGTACCTTGCTGTGGAAGTTAGGAATTATATCGATAAGAGTTTTCTCAATACTTATCATGGCAAGCGCAGAAACTCTGTCTTCCAGCATTGTACTCCGTAAATATGTTTTAATTCTTTTCAAGGAAGAAAAACACCCTTCCGCTTCAGCAGTTGTCATAGGAGGCGTTAACAAAATTTTCATCAAAACATATACTTCGCCGAGTGTTTTGTAAATACCGGTGTTTCGAAACAATTGGTGGAGTTGCGCAACTCCCGATGCAAGGGAAAATTGTGAATTTCTTTCGTATAGAACAGAAAGTTCAGTTTGCAAACGATTTTTATTTAGCATGGGATATGCCTGGCAAGTTTCGTTAAATTCTTGCCTGCAGTACGTTTCAAATTTCTCTTGTAACAGCAACTTTCCTGCAGATAGATGATCAGTAAATTCGAATCTAACCCTAGCTTGCATACATATTGTGTCACAAACTTCTTTGATAGCGGTGTTTCGATTTTCATCACATTTCCTCTTACGAGATACGGGCATAGAATCAGTATTTGTGGACACTAAGTTTTCAAAATTCGTTTCTCTGATTAAAGAAATTGCGCGATAAAAATTTTCCAGTGATGAAAAAGCGCTCGAAGAATTAATGTTGCGATTTTGAAATGCATCGTATAGTAAATCAACGTGTGGCATAATAGGATGGAAGACGCCAAGTCAAAATATAAAGTTGTTGTCATTGAGAAGACGAAGAAGACCGGATGCTTCATTAACCGTTTGGGTATTATTTGAATTCTGCAATTTTTCGAAACATTCTTTCAGCTGTTCAATGTTTTCAAAAACTGTATTTACGACTCTTGAATTGAAATTCCATCTTGTATCGGAACCACGTGGAATTCTTCTTGACATACAATTTTCAAGCTCAGCTAATCTCTGAGAAGAACGCGAAAAAAATGCTGGAATTCCTGACAAGCTACTAAAAAAGATGCGTACTTCTCTATTAGTTGAAACTGATTTACTCATTACTAAATTTAATTGATGAGCATAGCAATGAATGAAATGGGCATTTGCGTAAGTTTCTTTTACTATTTTTTGAACACCGCCACGCGCTCTGCTCATAACTGGGGCGCCATCATAAGTTTGAGCAATTAGTTTCCCAGTATTATCTTTTAAAACAATTTTCAACTGCTCCAACATCTGTTTCAATAATCCTTCTGCATCTTGTTACTCAGGGTTATAAAATCCCCAGAATCTTTCGTATATAGTTCCATTGAATTCTAACGAAAAACAATTACCTCCTGTATTTTCTCAGAGATATCAGTCGTATCATCGGACATAACAGCCAAAAATTGAGCTTGTTTAATTTCATTAGAAATTTCAGTTCGACAAATGTCTAACATACAATCCAACAATTAATTTTGAATTGTTTTTGAGTTAGCTTTAAACACTGTAGAATTTTCAAAATGCACTTTCAAATTTTCATCCAATTTCCTTGCGAAATTTAACAGTCCTCGAAAAATACCAGGGTTATCGGAATCCGCTTTTTCATTATGTCCTCATAGCGGAAGTTCAAAAATTTACCGCAAAATATCAGGCAGTCGATGATTTTTGATAAAATATCCCTATTCTTTTTGATGTTTTCATTGAACTTTCTGATATTTACTTTATACGTTTCGCTTACCTGTGTCGCGATATTAATTTTTCCCAGCATACAAAAATCTATCGAATTTTTTATATGTTGTGCTGAATTTTCGTGTTTCTTGATTTTTTCATTCAAATGTTTCAAGTCTACCACACCAGTTTGAGTCCAAGAAATTTCACCGCCAAAAAGTAGACAAGGAAAACAAAGAAAACGTTTTTAATTTCACAACCGCAAAGCCAGTTACATTCTGAATAAATATCCACTTTAAATTTTCTTTCAAAAGTATTGTTTCGGCTAGATGACGTTTATATAATATTCAATTGCGGAGTCGGCCTCCCACGAGCCTTAACGTTACACTTTTCTGCAAACGATAACCGCGAAAATTTGTTATTTAGCAAACACGAAACCGAATTCAATTCACTTTCACGAAAAATGCTATTTCCAGCCATAATTAAAGTTAGCCTTTCTACCAAAACAATCGAAGTAATAAAATCCTTATAAATAAATATATTTATTCAATCAATAAAACATAAGTAAATAAGCAACAGTAATAGAAGAACGCGCGCGTCAACATTTCATTCTGCAGTTGGAATATTAATCTTGAAAATTTGAAATACAAGTCTACTAGATGGGCTGGTTTTCATGCAGCCCGAACGCGGGTAAAAAAAGAAATATTGCGCATGCGCTTTTACCATCGTCCGGTTCCGTTTCCACGCACTTTATGTTTCCTAAACACGTAAACGAGAGCTGTATTGGGCTGGTTTTTATGCAGCCCGAACACGGTTAAAAAGAAACCACTGCGTATGCGCCTTTAACATAGTTTTCTCGCGGAATCACACTTTTTTTGTTTCCTAAACGTGCCAACAAGAGCTGCATCATACGTAGCCCTCACCAATGTTCTAGAATGGGCATCCAAAGAGAAAAAATTACTTTTTTAAACGAAATTTCGAAATTTTGGATAATTTTAATTGATTTTTGAATATGAAAAAAAAATTATACTGGTAATTTTGTACTTGGGGCTGCAGCCCTATGCACGAGCCGCCACTGGTCATTTTCCATTGCAAAGGATAGTAACCCAGTCGAATAACAGCATTGAAGATGCTGGTTAGTAATACTGTAGTCTTTCGCGGCAAACATTTGAGCATCTTCCCAGTGATTGGATCATACCCAGGAGCTTTATATACTGATCTCGTTATCATTTTCATAATTTTTTCAGGAGAAAATGGTTTGATTGGGCGAGACATTTGAAAGGGAGCCAGTTCTCGTTCTATTTGATTATGGAAATGGAATGTGGTTTGAACACATTCTTCAGATACAACTCAAAAACTTCCGCCTTATCAAGATTTCTGCATACCCATTTACCATCGAAGGAGGAATCATTTCCTGTGGCCTTTTAAACGATTTAGTGGCCTTCCACAATGAGAGGTCATCATTTTTGTAGTATGTGCTGCAAAGGATAGATTTTAAAGTATAATTTTTATGTTGTTTTAATTATACCTATTTTGTTGAGAGCACATTTATCAACTGGATTCCTAAATGTCTGCCATAGTTTTATAATTTTTCTCTTTTTTTTATTAATTTTCTCCCTAATACTGCGCGGTTAGTTAAAATCTCGGCTTGCATAGTCTTTTGGTGTGCTTAACCATGGTGCTTTCTGCAATGTCTGATTGATGTATTCAACTGCTTCATCAATATTATCCTCCAATTAATATTCTCTTCAATCCAGTGTGCGCGCGCGTGTGTGTGTGTGTGTAGGAATACCAGTCGGTTTTATTAGTGTGGAATTTAAAATTGGTATTCTTAATTATTACAAGTGTATTACTGGGGAGTGATCTGATGAAGAGTCGAAAGATGTTTCAACATTTGTATACAATTGACTAATACCTTTGCTAAAGTCGAGCAGGTCTGGGATTTTATTTCTATCTGAGGGCCAGTATGTAGGTTGACAACTAGAAAATACGTGGAATTTGGATTTTGAAATACACTGATATAATTCGTGTCCTTTAGAGTTACTAGCCTTGACCCAAAAAATTTATGTTTGGCGGCGTTATAATTCCCACCTACAATAAATCTATTTCCTAACGAGCTGAAGAAATCGTTAAATTGTGCCTGTGCAATTTAGTGTCTGGCCGGACAATATATTTATGAGATAGTTTCCAGTGTTTTCTATTAAATTAATCGAAATTACCTGAATTTGAGGCAACTGAAAACATTTAAATTCATGATGTTTCAAATGACTACGTACTAAAATTGCAGTTCCCTACCGCTTGGATGATCAGCACGATAAAAATTATATCCATTTAATGTGTAATAATTTTTTGTGATGAAGTGTGTCTCTGAGAGTAACACTATGTCTAATTTTTGAATATGGACAAACATTTCAAGCTCGGATTGACGTTTTATCAACCCATTAATATTCCAGGTTGCTATTTATACAGGACTCATTTTGAACTAACTAATTTTGGCATAATGCTGTGAGTACATCCATCAGTCTACTAAACATCATCTTCATGCGATTAAAAGATGTGGTAAACATGGTTTCCAGTCGCATTAATGATTGCTGTAATGCTGATAGAGCATCACATTGGGGATTGTATTCGGCACAACATTCACTATTTTTGATAACGTAAGTACGATTATAAATTTGTTTAAAATTTTCTCTTCTCTTACTGCTTGCTGCTTTTGCATAAGATATGCCAGAAGAATTAAAGCTACACGTCTGTTGCAGTACTGGTGTCACAGTATGACCACTCACCACTTTTCTGGTGTTATTTGGAAGTTTAGGAAAATCAGATACAGCATCATTAACAGAGAAATTCTGCTGCTCTTTGATATTGTGATTTGTTTCCAGCGGGTTACTGCTCTGTTTATGCTTTCTTTGGCATATTTCTAAATATATAGCACAGTCTTTATAATTTGCAGGATGACTAGCATCGCATAAAGCGCAGGTTGGATCGGTCTTGTTTTTTTACAATCAGCTGTTAAGCGCTGTTGCCCGCATTTTACACACGTTGGCGACTTTTTGCACAAGTTGTGGAAGTGGCCATACTGTTGACAACGTATGCACTGTATTAAAAAATATACTCGTATTATTTTCCTTAATTTCGAAATCTATAAAGAAAAGAGGCAGCGGTTCCTTTGTTTTCCTATCATGAATGTTAAACAAATCCCTAACAATGTGACCTCCATCAGTTAACGCCAGTTTAAAATCAACCTCGTCGACTGATAGATATAAGTTTCTTATAAACACTCGATACGCTCTTTCCTGTTTTATCTGAAATGTGTGGTACTCAGCCTGAAGGGAGTCTAACATTTTATAGTTTAATTTTCAATGCTCTCCACTGCGATTTTTAGAGTGTTTTTATTTATAATTTTAAATATGCACTCTAGTTTTTTATTTAATTCGGAGAGATTAACTACATTGCTAACAAATATCGGTGGTGAACGAATAATAGTATTTTCATTAAGTTGGTGGTGATTAGACTGAGTTTCATCCACGACTTCATTCATCAGATCACTATCTACATGATTAGCCAGAACCGAGAACTTATTTTGCGTTGGTGTAGGATCGCATTGTTTGTTTTTCTTTTTAAATATTACCGGGCTAGGATTTTCGCTTCCTTTTCGTTTATAATTAACAACATACCGGTTAGAAGCAATTTCCGCGGGGTTTGATTCGGAGAAATCGGAGATATCTTCATTGTTGTCGTTAGAAACATCTGAACTGCCAGCAACCGAAGGGTTATTAATAAGAGGCGTTTGTGTGTAAGGTGTCGTGTGTAGCGCTTATATCTGCGTGTATGGAAATTGACCGACGTGATACCAATGAGAAGAGGACGACCTCTGTATAGGGTTTGCATTATCGGCTGTTAGTAAAAGCGGGATGGACTAATTGGGAATACTGCTTGTCATATCGACGATGATAGTACGCAGCCATGGATGGTGTGGGGAGTAAATTTAGCCGGTTCATTACTATGTTGCATCATTACGTTCTGCGTTTGTGTGTGGGGGTAAAACGGTTGTGTTGTGTGTACTTGCCTAGCTGTTTTAGTCGCCATAATAGCGATAACAACGCACGTGTGTTGGTATGCATGCGTGCGTATATAGTTGTGTCTAAATACGTGTAATATTCGAATTTGAAATAGGTCAATAAAAGAAAAAAATAAGTAATGCACACTTGCTCGTAACGGGTGAACGAAATATCGTACGGATGCGCGCGCACACTCATTCGACAGCCACAACCTTCCCCTCCATACGTTCCTTTCGTAACAATCGGTTGAACGCTTGCATGTTCACACGTGTTAGAATGGCAAAGCAAACACCTGATATGTGCACGCGTTTGAAACAACGTGCAGTGATTGAATTTTTGACCGCGGAAAACGTTACACCTACGGAAATATATCGGCGTTTACAGGCTGTTTACGGATCTGAAACGGTTGACAGAAGTACAGCTATAAAAAGCAAGAATTCCGAAATCGGTAAGTTGGATATTTCCGATAAACAACGTAGTGGACGACCAATTTCTGCCAGCGATGATGAGCATCGTTTTCGCGCCGATAACCTTATTCAAAGTGATCGCAGAATCACTCAACAACGAATCGCGGATACTTTGGGAATATCAAAAGAAAGAGTTGGCTTCATTATTCAAGAATTGGGCTATCGAAAAATTTGCTCACGCTGGGTACCACATATGCTTACGGAAGAAAACAAACGTCAACGAAAAGAAGCTTGTGAACAACTTTTGGAGCGTTATCGACGCGAAGGAGATCAATTTCTTTTCAGCATTGAGACGGGAGACGAAAGTTGGATTCATCATTACGATCCAGAAGAAAAAAGGCAAAATATGGAATATCGACATCACGATTCACCAAAACCGAAAAAATTCAAAACAGCTCCTTCAGCCAACAAGGTGATGCTCACAGCTTTCTGGGACGTAATGTAGTTTTGCTGATTGAATATCTCGAAAAAGGCCATACTGTAAATTCAGAACGCTACATTAAGACGTTACAGGCACTACGGAAGCGTGTTCGACGAGTACGGCGCAGCAGGGATCAAGTTTTACTGCATCATGACAACGCAGGACCGCACACGTCAAACGCCACTCAAGAAGCGTTAGAGCGCTTGAAATTTGATGTCGTGATTCATCCTCCATACTCGCCAGATTTAGCTCCATGCGATTTTTACCTGTTTCCCTTATTAAAGAGGTACCTTAAGGGAAACAAATACGCGAACAACGATACGATGAAGTGAAGGCCGCTGTAACCAGTTGGATAAAAAATCAAGAGGAAGACTTTTTCAGGAACGGATTTAAAAAATGGGTTGAGTGTTGGGAGCGCTGTGTAGAGCGAAATGGTGACTATGTGGAAAAAAAATATACCGTTTTAAAGATAAATAGTTCTTCTTTAATTTATTTTTTTGATTTTGTGAATATCTCTTTTCATTCGCGAGTTATAAGCAAATGTGCATTACTTCTCAGCCGACCCACATATATATATATATATATATATATATATATATATATATATATATATATATATATATATATATATATAAGTAATACGAAATAAGTAGATAATATTTATGAAATAATAAATAAATGGTTCAATCTCACCACTCGAAAGTGACGAAATACGATGAAATTGAAGATAAGCCGATAACGAGATTATTTAAATGAACAACAAGTAGATGCGATAAGTAAACGCGGAACGCAACATGCTACCGACCGATTAAACGACATAATCGTGTTACATATTTAATCCATTCTCCTCTTGATCCTCTTTACTTCTGCAGTCTACACTATTTTTATTCTAAATCATTGGGATGCGTGTTTTTCTCTTCTTGTAATGCTTCATCATGTCTTTTATTTGTGCATGCATTTTTCTTGCGTTATTTTTCTTTTGTAATTCCTCAATTTTGTGCTTTTATCTTCAAGCCACTTTGTTTTAGCCTCAGTGCATTTCTTAATTATTTGTTTGTTTAACTTTTTATATTCATTGTGATCTCTGTTTCTAATATTCCTTCTTTCATGTATGATTTCTATTATTTCTTGAGTTATCCAAGGCTTATTTTTCCTGTTTCTCCTTTCTGGTAAGGTTTTATTCATGGCATTGATCACTCATTGTTTCCACCTTTGTCATTCTTCTTCAATGGTCATTTCTCTTATAGTATTCATCTTGGATTCATTTTCATTGTATGCTCCAAGATCTAATGCTTTATGCGACCCCCATCTTTACTTCCTGTCTTTTAAGAAGATCCCATATTTTTTTCTTTGGTGCCTTTGTGCATTTCTTCATCACAATTTGGCAGCTAGCCATCAACATTTTATGATCTGTATTACAGTCTGCGCTTGGATAAGTATGACAGTTATTAACTGCATTATTATATCTCGAGTTTACTAATATGAAATCTATATGATTTCTGTATCTGTCACCAGGGCTTGTCCAGGTCTGGGGTGATGTTTAAGCCATGTATTGCATATTCTAAAGTCTTTTGTTTCTGCAAACTCCAGCAGTCGTTCGCCATGTTCATTTCCATTTCCAAGACAGTATAGCCCAGCGCTTGTGTGATTTTTGTCAATCTTTTTTCACTTTAATTCTTTTCCTGATTGTGAAGAGAATGTCTCCGTGTTTTGTTTGTTTTACTGTGTTTCCCAGTTCTTCATAAAACTATTCTAATTCTTTTGTGCTGCTATCAGCTGTGAGTGCATATACCTGAATTACTACTACAGGTTTTGGCTTTACCATTAATCTCATTATTATTATCCTGTTTGAAACTGGAATTATTTCACTTATAGCAACAGATATGTTCTTTTTTATCATTATCCCAATTCCAGATTCATGTTTATCATTGTCGCAATATATAAATTCGTACTCATTATTTACATTAATTTTTCCATTTCTTGTCCATTTTGTCTCGCTTATTCCCAGAATATCCAGTTTTAATCGTTTGGCCTCATGAACATTTCCTAATTTCCCAGCCTGGTGCAATGTTCTTACATTTCAAGTGGCTATTTTAAATACTTTACTTCTTTGTTTATATATCATTTGAATCAAAAATAGTTTTTCCACCTATCTTCAATGACGTAGGAGTGGGTATGGAACTTACATCATTAAGTGTTTTTAATGACTTGATGCTGACTGGAATAGAACAAACAAAATTGTCCCAAGATTCATATTTGTTTTTTGTTTTAATGAGGTTACAAACTGTAGTGCGTGATTTTTTTAAATGAATAACTTACATCATTAAGTGTTTTTAATGACTCGATGCTGACTGGAATAGAACAAACAAAATTGTGCCAATTATTCATATTGTTTTTTTGTTTTGATGATGTTACAAACTGTAGTGCGTGATTTTTTGAAATGAATTAGGTCAGACCGTGAGTGTTTATATTTCCTGAGTGCACGTTCGCATTGTTGAATTGCTACAGCAATCTTATTGCACCACCATGGGACCTTTGTTGGACGTATGTTTGATGCTGATGTGGGTATAGTTATGTCAGCAGCTTTAAAGATTGCCTCAAGGAATATGTTTAGGTTTTCATTAATATGTATAACTAAGTGGTTTGCTGGGTACCTTGACTGCATTTGTGTAAGATTTCCAGTCTGCTTTGTGGAAAAGTAAATGCAATGTTGATTTGTATGATAATTGAGAAATGGTCGCTAGAGCACAAGTTATTAAACGCTGAAGAACTGAGGATAGGGTATAGTGTAGGTAAAACCAGGGCAAGATGTATGGTGGAAAATGTACTATATGACAAGTTAAAATGTGCGTGGCTTGGTGGGAGTAGAGCGGCGAAATTATTAGACAGTATGACATCATTGATGTGAAAGATGCTCCTCAGAGGAGAGAGTGAGCATTAAAGTCGCCAAGCATAATTATGGGTGCTTTTAGTTGTGTGAATATGAATTGGATTCTATAACAGCTATCGATAAAGTTTGGAGGTAGATAGCAGTTGCAAATGGTGGTACTCGAATATGGTGTATAGGGTAAGTGGACAATGACTGCCATTATCTGAAATGAGGTATTTATACTTGATTACAAGGGATTGAAGCATGAATTAGGTTGCCACTCCCCCTTTGCCCTAATAGCATGGATGTTGTCATGCCTGAATATGTTGTAGTTTTTTATTTGATCTGAGAATTTGTGGTTGTCTCCTGTAAGCCATGATTACCGGGGAGTATGATGATATTAGCTGCTTAAGTTCACAGTTGATAGAAGCCTCTGGAGTTCCACTGCATTATTACATTTTTTGATATAATTTTTATTTGTTCTGATGGTTTCGTTTGCAGTTGGCTATTTGTTATTATTTTGATCGGTCTAAATTTATTCATGTGTGTCGAGAGCATTTCTCTCGCTTGTGTCAGTTTGTACATTCATGTTGCTAAGGTGTTTTATGATTCGGGACCGCCTGTTTTTCTTACTCATACCATTTAGGAATGGTTTTGGTCACTGATATCATATGTATTAGACGATCTTTCTCTTTGGAGTAGTCGTGGGCAAAGCTTAGTTTCAGAAGTTATGTTTTTCACAAATGTTTAATATTGTGAGAAAACATGAATGAAATTATGTTGGTTATTATCAAAAATGGTTTAACTTTTTGAGTTATTTTTTTTGCAGGTGTAATTTTTAAAGAACAGTTAGATTGGCATTGGATGTAATGTTATTGGAGTTTGGTGATGCACCACTGTGGGATTTAAGAAACTGTTTTATTTTTTTTTATGCATTACTTTACTATCTGTATGCGAGGGGGCATTTTAATTGTTTTGGGAGCTGGTTGTATTATAAAATATAATTCACATTTCTCATGTGGTGAGTCTGGTGTTGATGGGTGGGGTCGTTTTGTTGCGGGGATTGCGTGGTTGTGCATCAGAGTCTGTATTGTGGTTGAAAGCTACGATGGTTGGAGCTTTTGGATCATTAAATTTGTTCAATTTATCATCTTTGTTATCACTTTTTCAACTTTGGGTATTAGCTTGTTCCGGAAGGTCAGTTGCAGAAACCACTTGTGTACTTGATGTTTTTCGTTGTAATGTTGGCACATATGGTCTTCAATTTGTATCATTATGGTGAAACAAAAATGAGTCAGGTATGTTGCTGCAATTCGTTTGTTTAATATAAATTTGTTTGCGTAACTATATGTCCATTCGTTATCAGAAGGGTTTACTCTCAAAATTGACATAGGAGATAACAGTTTTAAAGAGAATATTGATGATAGATGTGTTTAGAATAACTTCATTTGGCATAGTGGCTGAAACGTTTGATATTAGTTTGTTGGCTGAGCTTCTTAGACGGCGAGTCTTAACTATTTGTGTTCCTATTTTAATTTTGCCACCATTTGCGAAAAATTTGTCTGTTATGTGTTTTGTTTTCAGGAAGATGATTATTCGGTCTTTACTTATGTGTGATGCATCAATAATATTTAATTAATTCCTTCAGTGCGACAAAGTAATCGCGTATAGTGTTCGCGGATAGATAAGGTAAAATGAATCCGTGTTGTTCTTGCGTAGGATAATTAAATGCAGTTAACGGTATGATTTTTTTTGTTTTTAGTGGTGGGGTATTTTAATGTGCTCGAAAATGTGTCGCTAATTTTAGATGTTTTATTTATTAACGGCTTATTTCGGTTACACTAGGTAGATATATTCGATGTAGTTGTAACTGTGCTTATCACGGGAAACTGATTATTATACTCGGTATTATCTATGTTCTTTATCGGTGTTTATAGTATTATCATTATACGCTGGTGCGTTGGGTTAATGATGATGGTGGTGTGTATTTTAATAATTTTTGTGTGTCAGTGTGGGTTTTACCTGTTGTATGGTTGTGTATACTTACTACCGGTATTATCATCGTCCGGTGTAGTAGGTAGGTTATCATTCGACTTTCGTTGTCGAAGTGGCGAGCGGAGCATCTTACGATACTGCTCTTGACGGAAATACAGAGAATATTTTATATACTACAAGATAAGTGAACACAGAAAACACAATCAATAATTTCGACGATACGAAGATACAATTTACCAACAAGAAAAATAAAAAGAAAAAGAAAATGTAAGAAAATATTGAATTTAGATGTACAATATTATAAAAAAATAAGCAAAGATATTTGATCATAAAATAATCTGGCCTATTTAGCTATCAAGCTAACATAGAAAATGAAATATAAAATATATACAATTTATGAAAAATAAAAAGGGAAAAAATATAAAATGTAAGAAAATATTGAATTTAGATGTACAATATTAAAAAAAAATAAGCAAAAATATTTGATTATAAAATAATGTGATAGTGAAAGTGGTAAACAACATAATCAACAAATCAGCAATATACATAAAATTTATACGTAAACAATTACACTAAATAGCCAGAAAAATAAAAACTTTTCGTTTAATATAAAAATAATTAAAATTACAATATGCTAATTAAAACTAATTCGTCGTCAAAATTTATTGTTGAATTTAATAAATTATTATTCATTTTTTTATATTAGACAAAAGTTTTTTTTTTTTTTTGTCGTTTAGTGTAGTTCTATAGGTATAAATTTTATTTATATTGCTGATTTGTTAATTGTGTTGTTTACCACCTTCACTATCTGATTACATTATAATCAAATATCCGTTTTTTTTTTTTTTTTAATATTGTCTATAAGCATTTTCTTACATTTTATTCATTTTATTTTTGGTAAATTGTATATATTGTTTTTTATGTTTTATTATTTTATGTACACTTGATAATGGTATAATAGCCGAAAAGTTTTGTTTATATAAAAATTCAGTGATTTTAACTACTTTTTTTTTTTTATTTATTTTTAATAATCACTACGTTCCACACTTGTTAATTTTTTAATAATAGATTTATTTTCGTAATAAATAATCTTTAATTCCCAATACTTTCTCCGTCTCAGTGCTTTATTTCTTTAGCTGTTTCGTCTTTGAATGAGGTTAATTGCTCAAGATACATTACTTACTCGACTCACTTTTGTTTTATTCAATTAAGATTCACTTCTTTTTCCCACCGTTAGTTTATAATTAGTACGAATTTGTTACCGTGTGATGCTGCATTCTTCGCAGTTTCTTCCAAGTTAAAATTTAAAACGTTCATCTCGATTGAAAAGAACATGTAAAGCATCTAGGTTTCATCATGGATAGACGACTTACATTTATGAAATATTAACGATTGTATAAATAGAACAATACGCGCAAAATGGGTTTTCTATTTCCGATATTTAACAAAAATTTCGCACTATCTGTGCAAAACAAATTTTTAATATACAAAAAAATAATTTACCGAAATTACTCTTTATGCACCTGTTGCCCAGTCTGGTCTTATACTAGCAGAAGTAATATAAACCAGGTGTAAAGACTGCAAAACCATTTCTTTAGAATAATCTATATCTATTATATAAAACTGTAGTGTCTGTCTGTGATTTGCGAATATTTTCATTATAATCACTGCATGGTGCTATTTTTATCACGCGTAAACAGAAAATCTATTTTTTAAAATCTTTGTCTATGTATGTGTTTTTCTGGCTGTTCCGATTTAACTCAAAAACTATTAAGCCAATAATGATGAATATTTTTCTCATCATAGAACTCCCCTCTTAGCATTGAGGGCTAATTATTGGCATCCTTATCATTCCTAAAGTACCCTTAAAGTATGCCTCCATTCCCTTTGAATGCAGTTTTTTAGATCCAGAGGTACATACTAATGAGTTTCATTCCCTAATCGGACAGGGTAATTCTAGGATAGTGAATAGCCTTTTCAGCAACTATTATGCATAAGTGGCCGAATCATTTGCTAGTTTATACAGATGGGTCTAAGAGCAATACCTTACCCTTCGCAGGCGCGGCATTCTACATACCTCAACTGGCAATCACCAAATCATATCGTTTACCGAGTTTTTCCACTGTGTTTATAACAGAAGGATATGCAATTCTTAAAGCTTTGCAATTTGCACGAGTTAATATTACACATTCAAATGTACTTATTTTATTTGATTCCTGAAGTGTGCTTAACGCCGTCCAAAATTCAAATCGTACATTCAAAACTAATAGAGTTATTTTGACAATAATAGAAAATGTAATGTATATACAACAAAAGAATGTCCGTGTGAAATTTACATGGATCCCAGCTCATATCGGGATCAAAGATAATGAAATTTGTGATCAGGCAGCTAAAATGGGGGCCTCCAGAGGCCTACTGATCCCTGCGATTCCCTCCACATGTTTAGCTGCGTCTGCGAAGGCGGATTTGCGTCATCGCTGGAGCTCGCATGTTTTGTGCTACTCGGAATAATTTCTATAAACAAATTCAAACAAGTTTACCGAAACAATCTTTCTTTCTAATTAAGCCTCCTCATTCAATACCAATCCGTAAATTTTTCTCTCTTCTAATTCGTATTAGGTCAGGACATAATCTGCTGCCTAGTCATCTCCACCGAATAGAGCTGGTTAGTTCCAGTACTTGCCAGTCCTGTGGTTTGACGGCAGATATTAATCATATTCTTTCATGTAATCTATATAGTGCACGCAGAGAAACCCTAATCAAGATATTATTACAATTAGGTATCTTCCCTCCGTACTCTATTGCATACCTCCTATCCTTAAATAATCCTCTTGTGTTGATAGCACTGGTTTCTTATATATATAAATCCAATATTATTTTGTAACCTTTACATCCTCGTATAGTGTATTTTCCTTATATGTCTTAGTTTAGTTATTTATCTTTCTATTTTATAACTCATTTGTTAGCATTAGCGTTTAGTTTATATTAATTTATATGTACAATGAGTAGTAATGGTTTTATAACCTAAACTCAATTAAAAATAAAGGGGGAAAAAATGAATATAGCCTATATGATTGGATTCGTTCTAAGTTTTGTTTCACATTGATATCACAAATAAGACAGAAATTACAATAATTTAATGTCTTAAAATATCGTTGTATTTTTCTTTGAACAGTTGTATATATTAGTATAGTCTAACGCAACACATATATATATATTTCCGTCCGCTATTTCGGCCACGCCCCTAACAGAACAAAACTTGGTTTGTATTGTGGATGTTGGTAGTGAAGGTACATTTGAACCGGAAAACGTGTTAAATGTTAAACGATTTGGCACAGATATCGTTGTTTTTTACTTTTTAAAACTTTAAATTGTTGGAATTTCTGTGCTGTTTGTGATATCAATGCGAAAAAAAGTTTTAAAAAAATAATTACACAGACGAAACTGTGAGTAACTTCTAGTATTAAGTAAACCTCGATTTACTTAAATAAAATCTTTACGTGATATGTTATAATTCTTCATGTACAGAAAATGAGTAAATGTATAACCGAAAAATTTTTCGACCCTCGTAGATATTCGGATATTCCAATAGTAAATTCTGTAGGTGATTACGATTACACATCTCTACGACACAGGTATAAATAAACACAAGCGTATAAAACATGTCCTTTTCCAGTAAGCCAGCTATAAACCCTAGTTCTAATGTTAACAAATAAACTAAGATACTTAAAAGTTCATTTTGATAAGAAAAGTGTCTATACAGTGTGTTCCTTTTAAGAGAGAAGATTTTCTGTATTTTAAATTTTTCCTGCAAGTTACATATAAGTTCGTTCATTATAAATGTTATTAACTTTGATTTTATTTTTAATTTCTGGAGAGAATGGTTATGATGATATTCGGTACGAAAATATTTGTATGTTGTATATATAACGTACAAATTTATGGCGTACTAATAAACAATTTTTCGTTTCATTCTAAATTGTAAAGCAACGTCTTGTTCTGCCGTGCAAGCTGTAAGCTTGTCATATTATCTGCGAAACGTAAATTCGTTATATAAATATACCATTGATGTTTATTTCATATTGTTTCAATCTATAATTTTCTGAATAATTGATCTGACACAGCGTTAAATAAAATTGGGAACATCGTGTATATATATACACGATATTTGCTTTTCTCGATTAATTAGTTTTTTTTTTATTTATTTACAAATTTACGATAAATTTGCGAAACGTAAATAATAACTCTCACGATAATCGAACAAAATCAAACGAAATTTTTTCATCTATGATGAAGAATTTATTTCTAGGAATAAAGTGTGTTATTAGCAAGATTGTTAACAACGAAGTGACGGTACTTTAATTAATCCAAGTATTCATGCATGTGGATTCATAAATAGTGTAAAGTTATGCTGTATTTTGAGCTTATATATATATATATATATATGTGTGTTTGTGTGTGTATTCGAAATTGCGTCTAATTTTAGTGTAGATAATTTATTAATTAAATACGTTCGTATTACCTATAATAATAAATTTTCGATGTTAATTTTTTTTTATATTATCGTCTATCTAATTAGTAAACAATAAAAAAACGAGTTAAAATCACTAAACATTTTTATGAAAAGTCGCAAAACTTTTCGGCTGTTATTAAGTGAACGTAAAATTTCAAAAATACTTATCTAGATATTACAATTTACAAAAATTAGCAAGTTGGAAAAAAATTAATATTTATAAAATATTCCGATAGATTCGCCATCAAATTATTTTTTAAATTCTGTCTTTTTTTTTTTTTACTTTATTAATTTTTGTAAATTGTATATCTAACTTAGTATATTTTACATGTTATACTTTTTATAAAATGTATATATATTTTTATATTTTATGTTCGCTTGATAATGGCTTAACAGCCTTGTGATTTTTGCATTAAAAAGTTTAGTAATTTCTATTCTTTTTTCGTTATTTATTTTTTAAAAACACTACATTTCACACTTTTCAAATAATCTAGTTATTAGTGGAAGATAATAAAATTCTTCGTCATTGTGTTCTGTACGATGTTGTTAATCTGCTCGCTAAATTTTTAATTGCTCCTTTTATTATCATCTTCGATTTGAACGCATGTTTTTCAGAGTTTTCTGAAATTAACGGCGCGTTAAAAGCGTACGCGTTGTTGTTTTGTAATCGTTCGGCGTCACGTGTACTTTTTACGGTGAATCACGGTTGTAAAAATGGAAAGTTACGATTCGACATTTCGCCAGAGTGCGGTGGATAAAATTTTATCTGAAATTTATAAATAAAACGAGAGTAATTACCGAGAATTAGTTAATGACCGTTTTTTGTTTTGTTGAAACATTATTATTATTGTTATTTTATCGTTCGCTTTAAAAGTCTCGTTTCAAATTATAATTTAGTGACTTTAATGAATCGTAAAAACGTAACAATTTTTGATATATATATATATATATATATATATATATATATTCAAAAAATAATTTGGACACCTTATTTAAGATTTTAGTAGTTACGCTGTTTTTTTTAGCCGATTATTTCGGGATGGACGGGGCAAAATATTTTATTTAGTTTCTTAAGTTACTCGTGTAAAGTATGAAGTATTTATTCGCACAAAAAAATTCTACTGTAAATCTAGAAACTAACGAGAATATCGCCATCAACTAGATGGGAATATATAATCGGATTGGTTTTCATGAACCTTTAGTTTTACTTTGGATAGCCCAGAGGATTTAATCTTCTGAGTAACTGTCATTAAACCCGTTCCGGGTTGCAGCAGCTATTATATATAAAATTTTATTTTGGCGCCGCTGAATTATTTGTTTATTGATTTTAGAAACGTCATAGCAGGCAGCAATATAGTCGTGTTTAATATTAACGTGTGTTATAGCAATATTTTATTGTTTACAGATAACTACTAAGTAGTTCCCAAGTAGTTAGTGTATTTATTTAATTTTAATTTTCATCCGTTTTTTTTTTTTTGTATTATGTGACATCCGTGTTAATATTTGATTTTAGGTGTGTTCCTTGGTTTTTAACATAAGAATTTTGTGTCATTATATCCATTTATTATAACCTGGTGTTTTCCATGAGCGGTCAACCGTCAAGTTAGTAATGTTCTAAGGATATCAAGTAGGATAACGATGAAATAAGTTTCAATAGTTCGGGTCTAGTAATTACATGGTTCCTGCTCTATGTTATATGTTACAAAAGGGAAATATCGTAAAGTTTTCACAGCCATCAATTATCGTTGAGAGTGAAACTGCCCTAGGATTCGTCAGACTTTTCCATCTTCACGCTATCCATGTGCATCTTCGTGTCTCACAGCCCTGTCGCTACTAGAATCGATTCCTAGAAAATTGCTCTGGTTTACGACTGCTTAGCATTTATCAATATACCGACTGGTCATTCCATTATCTACCGCTTGTGGACGGACACCTGAATTCTAGTTAGAGCTGCGGATTCTAGAATACTTTCCGGCCGGGATATATAGAGGTTTCGCAATGTATAAAAAGTTTATAGCATCAGAACTTCGCGTTTAATGCGCGTGGTTAGATAATTGTTTTTAACAGAGTGCGGTAACCAATCAATCGTTTAATGAATTGAAGGTGGACGTATTTAGAAACTTTTATAATACCACGTTGAATGCACCGATTCTCGTCAGATCACCGAAATTTAGCAACGTCAGACCAAGTTAGTACTTGGATGGGTGAGCGTCTGGGAAAGCTTGGATGTCGTCGGAATTGCCGAGTGGCTAAGAACACAGACTTCTATACGGAGAGTACCGAGTTCGAATACGATCGATAACGCAAACATATCATAAAAATATAAATAATCCTAATATTATTATCGCGTGGAAGGCAATGACAAACCACCACCCCAACACCATGTGTGCGCTGGTAAACAATATAGTACACTACAAACACACTCGGCGCTGCATTGTGCCATGACAACAAAGCGATTACAGTCAGTTCTTCAGTGTGTGTGTGTGTGTGTATGTCTATCTACGCCAGCGCCATATTATAATTGCCTCGTACGCTACCTACATTGTACAACAAAATATATATAGTAAGTCGCAGACGGCACTTAATGATGTATTTAAAAAGTGTATTTAATTTTTGTTTTTCTTTCAGGTATATTCGTATAACGAATTTTTTGAATTGCTTCGCGGCGGGTGTATTTTTGGGAACGGCGTTTTTAGATTTAATGCCTGAAGTTCTGAAAATGAATCATGTGAGTCGCATTTTGCATTACTATCTTTTAATTAGGATTATTATAGAACGAGCATGTTATAATTGTTTTTGGATTTTGTTCTTTTTATTTAATTTTATATTAGAAATTCAGAAATATACGAAATTAGTTGATATACGAAAATAAAGAATTTATTAATGTTATTCATTAGATTTTCTTTTTTAAAGCGGGAAGGGGAAAATCTTCAAAAGACACTGATAAAATAAGTAAATTTTGTATGCAGCGCATAAAAACATGCACTGCAAGGGAGCCAAAAATCAGCGTGTGGGATTTTTACCCACTAAAAACCCCCTCCCTCTATAAACAAAAGGGAGTTTAAAATAAAATGATGGAGGCCTTGGCACAAACGCAGAGATCTCCATACTTAAATTAACTTATTACGATGAAAGAAGGGATGAGATAACATAGTCCCTTCATCCATCTAATAAAAGTTCTTAGAGTTTGTGCTTATTACTTAACCTCAAGTAAATAAGCATTATAAATTAAATCAATAACAAAAAAAAAACAACTTAAAATAAAAGAATGTGATAAAAGAAAAAGAGAAAAGATTAACTATAATTTCAAAAAAAGAACAAAAAAAGTAAAACAAACTTCCAAAAAGTAATTACAGAACAGAAGTAAAATTCTTCATAAAAAAAATTTAATCATAAAGTTGCTATAAGTAGATGACGAACAGTTGATCAAGCTAATAAAAACTGCACCGGTCTCGGGTTAACGATTGATTTAAGCGCTAAAAAGAAGACAATTTTTTAAATTTAATTCTCATAACCTGTTCAGCATATGTAAGGAAATTTTCAACTCTTTTACCTAATGGAAAAATGTCTGTGCTCTCAATACCAAATTTATGACGCAGGGCAGCAAAAGCGGGACATGCAAATAATGTGTGCTTAACATCATCAACCTCACCCACAGTACAACAGGTGCAGACTGAATCGCCAGCAAGGTGGAACCTATAAAGATAGGACCTAAACTTGCCATGGCCAGTCAACACCTGTGCACTGTAGAAGTTGATGTCGAATTTTAATAGTTTTAATCGAGATACAATATTTGGCAGAAAAGCATAAGTTTTCCTGCCAGTGATAGAAGTGTCCCAACTGCCCTGCAACTTTGCGACCAATAATGAAAAAACATGTTTTTTAAACTGGTGGTTGGTCATTGGTTCCACACAGATACCTTCAAGCAGGTTAAAATGTTTCATTTTTAAACAATCCCCCCCGATCAGCCTATGCTCTCCAATGAGAGCCCTGCCTACAAGATATAAATCAAAAGGCAAGACCCCACAAAGGACACATGCAGCAGAGGTAGGAGTAGTCCTATACAATGAGCCCATTCGGAGCAAAAACTTCCTTTGCTGCTTATTGGCCAGAACAAGTATTTTTCTGTTTAAGTAAATGGCTGCACCGTAACCATACAGAGCCTGAATGAGGCCTTTATACAGTGTGGAACGTTCTTTGAAAGCCAAGCCCCAAGCATTTTTTTTGTATATGTATTAATTTTTTAAAAATTCTCATACATTTCATAGAAATATATTGAAAATGGGGTAAAAACGTTAATTTTTCATCAATTAAAATACCGAGGTATTTTAATGATGACGTATGTATAACACTGGAATCAGATAATAATTCCAACTCCTTGACCCGGCCAATAAAAGAGGCATTGCCAAACACAGAAAATCTGCATTTGCTGGGGGAAAACATTAATCCTAATTCAGCCACTACATTCTCCAAGTATTTAGAAATACATGCGAGAAGTGGAAGTGATGAAGCTCTCTCTGCTTTAAACACTAAACACAGATCATCGGCATAGGAAATTAGTTAACATGTAGTATTTACAACAGAACAGAATTTATCAACATTATGATGTATAATGGAATACAAGAGTAGGTCCAAGGACAGAACCCTGTGGGACTCCACATGTAGGTGTTCTTGTACCGGCCGATGATCCGAGCTTAAGTGTTGCAGAACGATTATTAAAATAATCTATGATAATATTAATAATAAAAGGATTAATACTATTATTTTTAAGTACATCGACAATTGCAGACCAACAGCAATTGTCAAATGCCCCTTTAATATCATAAGAGACAATAGCCTGGAACCATCAGAAATATAATGCTCGAACGTTGAAACTAACGTATATACTGCATGCTCAGCTGATAGACCTGAACGAAAACCAAACTGATAGTGATGTAATGTACCCCTGACCGTAATCTCCTGCACCAAGACCTCATTGATGCCTTTTTCATAGACTTTCCCCATGAAATTAAGCAGGGAAATAGGCCTATAAGCTGACAACTCCGAAGGATCTCTACCTGGTTTAGAAAGCAACCTCAGAGAGGCTGACTTCTAACAATCCGGGAAAAGACCAAAGTCTAAATATTTTTGAAATAAAGTGGGCAATAACAAAGGAAAACAAGAATGTATTTTTTTAACCAAAATATTGCTAACTCTATCGTCAGCAGGCGCTTTTTTATTACGAAAATGTTTAATAATTCGGGAGATGTTATCAGGACTTACTACAGGAGAACTACAGCCAGAAACAGGCAACACAACCAAAGGAGAATCAACTTTAGAAGGAAAAAAGTGGTCTAATAAAGCACCCACTTTATCACTCTCGGAGACCATAGTCTGATTGCCTACCTTTATATCTTAAATAACATTTTATATGGTCTACCCCAAGCTGAGCTGCTACTAACAAAGGCCTTCCAATACTGAAATTTAGCCTTTATTATCTCAGATTTATATAACCTACTCAACTCCTTTAGCACATTCTTATAAAGAAATATACAAAAGGAGTCCTTACATTTGGAGAGTTTTTTCCGGATTAAGTTAATTTTAGTTTTAAAAAATTGTAATCTGTCGTTCCACCAATCAATCTGTGGAAAATCAACAGGTACTGAACATTTATCAGTCAGCTCAATCAAATACGTATTGAATTGACTGATTAAAGAATGTAGTTGCCCCTTTGATAAACAGTCTTTTACATTAACAATAAGCTTACTAACATAAGTATAATTAAGATGATTTATAAATTGATCCAGTTCAATTTTATAAAATCGTCTGGTAGGGAGGCGACTAAAATTATCTTTAAAATTAAAAATAAAACTACGATGGAACGCCAGGTCCATCTCAACTAACAGGCATTCGAATTGCCAACATTAGATATGAACAACTAACTGGCTCCATAGTCAATCCTAGCTCTCATGTCCTCCCGGGCTTTAAGCAAACAGGGGCAGTTCTTATTAAAGGTAGCATGATCAACCGCCCTGAACACTATCCCTAAGCTCTCCTTAACAGCTAACTTAGAATCTAGCTCCTGCCACGAGCAGGATAACTTAATCTTATTGAATGTGCAAGTTGAGCAGACACCATTATCGCAACATAGTTTATGAAAGCCAATATATAATTGAGAAGCTCTGCAATACTTCTCCGGATGCCCAAACTTTCCACAGGTCTTACACTGTCTAGGGCTGACTGCATCAATAAATGGAAGTGATTCCCAATTAATACAAATCCTTCCACCTTCCGGCAGGAGCTTATACTGACACGGCGCAGGTTGAACGTACATTCTCGATGCACGAGAATTCGATACTTTTGTAACACTGACTGGAGCAGCTCCAGTCAACTCAGTAATGTGATCCTTCACATCTTGTTCGGTTATATTATTAGTATGGAAAAGGAGAATCGTTGGGTTAAGGAGTATCTCCTCCTTGACCATACACTCCGGTATTCTATCCTTGATTAACGTATCCAGTTGTTTGAATCGGTCTTAGTTGACGTATTGATGATACAAGTAGTGTTGTTAATTTTCTTAAAGAAAGTCACATTAATTTTTTCCTTTGCTAACGAGACCTTAGCTTTTAGTTGGCCAAGAACCTTGTTTGCATCTTCAGACTTGAGTATTAGCTTATTTTTAGGCGCTACTTTCTTCTTCCGATCACTCACTAGGGAATCCCTGAATGAGACCCCTGTTGCTGGTAATTTGGAAGAGTGCAGAACAGCAGTAACCGCCGATTGTACCTCCGTTGCCTTTGATTTCAACAATTTATCCAATTTGCTAGCAAGTAAAGTTGCCTCGGCAACACTGTTGTTAATCTCATTTGTGGCATCAATTATTGTTGCTTTCTGAGTTTTAGTAACACTTTTGTCATTAAATTGTGATTTAATTTTCGAACTAAGGTCGGCTATATTCTTAAATAGACGACCTAGATTTGCTAGGTCGTCCATACTAAGACTTAGAAATAAAAAAAAAAGTAACAATGGGCAATGCCCCACACACCAGCTTAAATTAGACGAACACGATATAAATTATATTATAATATTATTTCGATATTATATACAAGTTATTTAACGATTAAGAAAACTATTAACAAAAAGAAACGAACTCGCCGGATTTCTTATCTACAATTAGATTAGATAACGAAATATACGAAATAACGCCGATAATTATTCAACACGAGTTGAACAACACGTCGTGTTAGGTTAACACGCACGAAGATTAAAAAATATATTTTACACTATGTTACAACTGCTCGCTAAGATTTTTTGATATGTCCTCGTTAATTTACTAATTTATACGTGTTACATGTGTCGACTTTTTTATTTTAATTGTACCCTCGTCGTTTTTTTTAGAAACTCATTTCCAGATTAAACGGTACTGTTACTCTCTCTTTTATAAAATATTTCGACTGATCTACCGCTTTACCGTAAATTTTTTTTTTTTTTGGCCTGTACCATAGGTCGCTTTGGCCATTTATAGGATGATTTTCTTGTTTTAAACTATTAAAGTTGGGTTATTATATTTATATTTCTATACTATTCTGGGCTATGAACTTATATATGATTTTGACTGGTTCTGCATTGTTTAGGTCACTTACTATTGATTCTACATTTAGAGGAAGTGTGTATTTGTATTTTAATAGTTCCCGTATCATATTATTTCGATTTAGTTTGTATTTCTCGCATTTCCATAATAAATTTTTCCTAAGTTGTATACGAAGATTGTCTCACAAGTGAGCCCTCCTCTCTGTCACTTTTGTAACACTCAATTAACTATCCTACATATATTAATCATCTGTCCTTTATATGCAAATATTCGCTCCTCTCTAAGCATGCCTAGATCTCTTCCACTAATCCTTCAAAACGTACCTTCCTCTGAAAAAAGGCTCCTGTTTTTCCTTAAATCATGCAATCTATATAATCTAATCTAAAGTCTCCTTTCTCCGTGCGTCTGGCCCTTGTTGCAGTACATAGCACGGTTAAAAGAAGAAAAAAAAAAAAAGTTTTCCACGGTAAATTATAAATCAAAAAATTATATTCCTTCGATAAAGTCTTCTTAATGGTCGCAACGTTTCGGAAGGTTCATGTCACGGCCGTTTCATAATTGGTCTATTAAATTATTTGGCTTATAACATTATTCGGATCCCCCACGGGTAGAAAAACGAACTCGACGACGAAGTTTTTTTAATTTCGAGAACAAGTCATAATGTGACGAACTTAGAATCGTACTAAACGACGGATGCGGTAGTTTTTTTTTTTAAGCAATGTTTGACGAGATATGTAGTGACAGGTGCAGCGATATAAGGACGTAAAATTTATTGAAGTAGTACTTAACGGGGACTTTATTCATTGTCACAATTTTATTATAAAGGGAGATCATCATCACTTTTGGTTGTTGAATTTTACGAGGTCCGACGAGTTTTTTCTTTCCAAATATTGTTTTACGATTTTAATCTTGGTTTAAAATCGCAAATTCCTGTGTGTTATCGATGTGTATGATATAGTTTATAGAAAGGTGAACCTTTATTTAGAATATAAATTTTGGCGTATGCACATTTCTCCAAAACATGAACGTAACCATAGGGATGTTATACGAGATCGTCTAACTTTTTTTCCCCTATGATAAATACACACACACACACACACCTCCCTTAAAGTACCAAACGAAAAGAATTTGCTAGTTGGATTACTACAGCTGCTAGAATGCGCTGTGCAAAAAATTTTGGGACACCTCATATAAAAGTGTTTTATTTAATAAGTTTAAAACTTTAAATTTTACGTTTTAAATTTAAATTTTATTACATATACATTAGATGTCGTTATACATTAGTAAGTTAACTGTTAAGGTATATATATATAAGGTACTTAACATTATTCATTATTCAATTATTCATGTATTCATGATTTTGTTTATATGTTTTGCTAATGTATTTCTTTCTTCTTTTTCTTTAATTCGTTTGAAGTCTGGAAGTATTACTAAGTTTAATATTGCCTTTTATGGCAATCGATTGTGTACATGACTGGCCACCACGTTTAAATACGCACAACGAAAAAATGAATATATATATACATATACACACATATTGATGTATTGGAAAGTAGTGATTTTATGAATTAACAAAACAAAATAAAAACAAAGTTAATCACTATAAAAGTTATTTTATTAATGCAAAGCTTTTCGACATTAACGTCATTTTCAAACATATACAAAAAAGTTAAATATAAATTAAAAGAGATATTAATATAATAAAAATATATATATATGTATATATGGATTTACATTAATTAGCCAGATGTCATTTAATTTACTAAAAAAAAATTATATTTAAAATAACATTTACTTATAAATTTTAAAATTAATTCTTCATAAATTCACCATCGTTTTAACACTATAAGACAAAAGATTTTGAAAATACGTTGAACTTTGATTCGTTGATCGTAAATTGTCATAATTTTTCTTTATAGTTGCTTCTTTTATGGGTGATATCGATTTACGGAATTGTTTTAAAAGTATTACTACAATTTCCGAAATACGATTATTTAAATTGTTAATAACAATTAACATTTATTGAACATTTTATTTTCTTTTAAATCATTTTATAAATAATTGTATAGTGTATTTGCTGGTTTATTTACGAACATACTGTATTCGACTTTAGGAACGGATTTTGTTCCAAACAAATTAATTATCTAAAATTTTTTCGTTTCTTTATCATTCGGAACGTGATATTTATGTGATTTTTTCTTTTAAATTCTGATTCATGGCGGAATATACACGGATTTGTGTTGTGTATATATATATACGTGTGTGTGTATATATATGTATGTATACGTGTGTGTATATATATATATATTACGGCAACTTATTTTTTATATGATTGTAATTGTTATTCATTGAAATAATATTTTTTTATCTCGTTGAACACGTAATAATCTAAGAACAAAGAAATTCTCCCTGAGGCTATCAGTAAGCGTGTCTGCTATGTTTATTTTAATCATCGAAATATTAATTTCGCAGTATTAATATGAGCATACGGAATAAAATGTCACAATATAAAACACGTGTTGTACTAAATTTGGCCGTTATTTATATATTCCACATTTCTTCCTAAGGCTTAAAAAATGAAAACGGTCTTTCCGATTTTTTATGGACCATTTATATATTAATTATCTACGCACACGAATATATATATATATATATATATATATATATATATATATATATATAATATATATATGCGTTTTTTATTTAATTATAAAATTGAAACTGAAAATATCTAATTAACTTACGTAAATCTTCTACTGTATGCATGCTCAATTTTTAATTGTGTTGTTAGCAATTAGTTATAACATTTTGCTGGAGAGTCATATTATATTCTCTGTATGTATGTATGTATTTGAAATACTTATTTTAAATTAATTTATAAATTTTAACAAATAAACTTTAAAAATAAATTCTAAAGCAAATTCTTTAGTCAACTTTCATTTTACCCTTTTTCCGGAATTATTTGTTTCTAAATTTTTCGCGTTTATTATCCTTTTGCAGAATTATTGACATTTTTTCGTCACTACACCTAAATGTATATACATGTGCTTACATAAATATTTATGTGCAGAGTTTTACATACTGCTCGCACAAAATCTACAAACGTAAATAGATTTCTAACGTAAAAAATATTAAAATTTCATCGTTAATTTTCTAAACAAAAGTAATCATGATTTTATCGATTCAATGGAATCTGCATTTAAATGTTTTTCTGCGCAGGAAGTGGTGCCGAGATGCAATTCCAATCACTTAATAAATCGGGTCTTATTCAAAAGACAACACGTTTTTTTTTTCATTTTAATTATTGTATTTGACCATTCCTATACTATTCCTACAAATATTTTATTCCCATCAAGTTACATTGTTAATTTTTTTCTTACGCTAAAGAAAATAATAATAGATTACAAACACACACACATAAATATGTATATACATCATGTGCGTGTGTATATCGACAGTGAAACTCATCTTAACGGACACATTTTTCAGATCTCGCTGTAGAAAGTGAGAGCATTCTGACCCCTTCTACAACGAACACTCTCTATAACGGACGCTAATTTCGATTCCCATAGTTCTTTATCGGACAAACATGTGACATATTCGTAACTAGAAATGATAATAAATAGCTCAGTAGAATTAATAATAAGTGTGTGAGTGTGTGTATGAACAATATGTCAGGTGAAAAGATGAAACCGTTGGTGATAGGAAAAACCTTGAAACCACGATGTTTCAAAGGAATCTATTTGTTGGAAGTCGTTTATAAAGCGAATAAAACGGCATGAATGACACCGTCCATCATGACGGAGTGGTTACATCAATTGGACAATTAAATAAAAATTTTATTGTTTCTAGACAACGCTACATCTATCCACACATCGATGTTGAAAATGTTGAGCTTGCTCTCTTTCCCTCTAACAACACTTCTAGATCACGATTCGCGGAAAAGTGAAGAACGATGGTTTCCATGACGTGCGATGATCATAAATAACGAACTGAAAATTGTGAAATTCAAATTGAAAAAACAAACAAAAATTACTTCTTTTTCAAAAAATTATATAGATCTCCTACATGCATAATTGCATAATTACATACTATGTAAATAAATATGTACAAGTTTAAAATTAAGTACATTGTGTATATTATGATTTATTTGTAGTGTATTTTCAAGTAAAATGTTCCTTATAAATATTTTTATACCTTCATTATATACCAATTAAGTGGGTAGTCGCATTGTTAGGAACTATCTGTCTTGATTTTGTCCGTTATTGAAATTTTACTCTTGCTTAATGATAAGATGGTTGTTTTTGTGCTGTACATGATTTCATATCTCATCTCCGTAAGCTCTTAAGTATTTAAATGAAAATAAATGATAAAAATCAATACAGGTTTTAACCGTCATGTCAGGCAGTGCCGACCGGTCTTCTGCTGTAATTGTAAATACGGTGCTGTATAGGTAATAATTTATTTGTGTAACGGTTCTAGAAAATTTTCATTAGAGAACATTCGAAGTGCAAAATAACAAGGATTTACAAGAAGAACAATACGATAATATTGTATGAAGTAAATATCGTAGGATTAAGTAAAACTAGATTTCTGTGATAAAGAAGTGACCGAATATACGCTGTTCTGGTTGTTAATTCTAGTTTGAATTGAGAACGTGGGGTTGAGATCATTATAAGTAATTTTGAATTTAGTATATTACACAAGAACCTGTTGGTATCAATAGATACGACTCCAAAAGGCCAAAGTGATTAGAAATATTAATGCATATCTACTAACATGATAATAATAAGGGTAGGATTCATTCTCAGAAATGTGATAAACGTAATTCGTATACGTGAGATTACTAAACTTAATTAAAATGGTGATCGTTCTTGGTGAGGTAGGTGTATGGTCGTATGTAGGATGAATGCTCTGTAAATTAATTATTACTCTTCTTAGCTGGAACTGGATAATGGTATGTCTTCAAAATATATCAGCAGCTTTGATGTATTTACAAAGAGTTGGAGTGCTTTATATAAAAAATTTATAGCGTTATCACAAGCTTGGATATGAGGGTGTTGAAAAATACTATACTGAGGTCATTGACACTGTATCAATTTTTTTTTATTTACAGTCTGCACAAGTGCATGGTGAAGGAACAGGAAAGAGTCAGATATTGTTGACGGTTCACTGACCACAACTTAGGACATATCTAGAAGGAATGAGAGGAGGAGGATGAGGAAGAAGTTTTAAGACTGTCTCTCGCTCAGTTTCTCTTCAACTAACGCAATGAAGTGAGTAGCATATCACGATTTGTCAGTTGTGGAATAGCTGGATTTGCGGCATTTCTTAATCTGCTGAAAAAGAGTTTGTTTTTTTGGCTACTTCTGAAACAGTTGATATCCGCAAGTTGGAACGTATAGAATGATTTGATACGGATCAAGGAGCGTCTATAATTTGACGTAAGAGATTATTGATTGCATTGACTGTAAGCGCCGGATATTATCTGGCTTCGTAGTGCCATATAGTTCAATGGCGAAAGTCCAAATCGGTTTTAAGACTCAGTTGTACAATAATAGTTTGTTCTCAATCGATAGCTTTGGCTGTTTTCTAAAAAGGCAATTGAGCAAACCATATCGCGTCCACACATCCTTAATTTTATTACTAATGGGTTGACTTCGGGTAAGTTTTGTATCAAGACACAAACTAAGATATTTAACATCGTTAACTTAGGTGGTAGAGATAAATATACATGATATATATATATATTAAATTAGGTGAGATCCATTTATAGAGAGTTGGAAGACAAAGTTGTTCTTAAAGTGTATGAGAAGATCGGGAAAGAATATGAAGAAATTAGTAGAAACAAGGGATGGATTCAAATTAGATGACTAAATTTAATGATGAGACTGTGAATCCTATTATTTCTTAACATAAAGTCAGTAAGATTGGTAATGTTTATAATATTAGCTTATAGAAATATAAAAGAAAAAGAAAATAATGATAAATCGAATGCAATCAAACACGACGGTTATTGCATGAGAGATATAAAATAAGAAGACAAGGTGGGAAGGTAATTATTAGTTCTGTTCAAGAATTCTTTCGGGTAAATGGATGGATTATATATACCCAAAACAAAGAATTATCGAAAAAAAAGTATCTTCTCACCAATTACCCGTTAAAAACATTTATAATCATGTACTATGCATAGACACAAAAAACACATAAAAAGGAATGATGTAAAGATTTCTAAAAAAAAACGGATCAGGCTCTTTGGAGATCATAATTATGGTACACAGATTTGCATTAAATTAATTTGGAACATTGTTTACAACCGGATCAGGCTCTTTGGAGATCATAATTATGGTACACAGATTTGCATTAAATTAATTTGGAACATTGTTTACAACCGGATCAGGCTCTTTGGAGATCATAATTATGGTACACAGATTTGCATTAAATTAATTTGGAACATTGTATAAAACGGAAATAACGAAACTAATGTGTACCGCGATCTATAAATACTGCTAGTTAAACCTACTAAAATTTAAAGTTCATCGTTGGTTACCTAAAACTTTTATAAACGGTAACAAACAAAACCCAAAATTCAATTTATCGTCATTGAAATATTTTGAATAATTAAAAAATTTATTCATTCTATAATTGTATCCTCATTCAAATTACTAATTGTATTAATTTCACTCAAATCAAACGAATTCAAAATTCTTGGTTGGCATTCTAAAAATATATAAATACGTAATAAATAGTAAGAAATTTCAAGCTTACAAAAAAAAAAAGTGTAAAACTTATAATCATTTTAGTGAGATATGTTGTGAGCACCATTCTCGATAGTATTTATACGCCGATTATACATTTAATTTAATTTTATGGGTAGAATTATTATTATTATAATGAATCTCGAAATATAAAATTTGATTTTTTTTTCAAACTTTTATTTTTTTTTATTTTCAGCAGATGTTAAATGTTGATTTTCCATTCGCTTTGTTTACCGTCGCTATTGGTTTTTTAATTGTACTTACAACAGAACAAATTATTATCAGTTACCAAGATATAATCATCGACAATATGTCACCAGTGGAAAGATTGGAAGCAAGAAGTATCGAATTAGAAAGAGATACATTACAAAGAAATTTGAATAATCCGCAGGTATTGTCTAATTTATATGTACTGTGCGAAATACGATATGTCTGAAATGCGAGCCGAATCGGGACGTTTTAAATTATAACATTTATTCGCCGCCGTAATAAAAGAAATTAAGAAATTGTTCTATTTGGATAATTTCGTACCAAAATAATATATTCCTCGGTTACGATTTTTATAAAATGTTCAAATCTATCTTTTCTCCGGAGTTATTGTAAACTTAGATTACGTTTAACATTACGATGGTAACAATTTATTGTAGATATATGTATTTTATTCTATTGAAAGGATTAATTTTTGAATAATCAAATTAAAAACGAATGAAAATCTACTCGAGAAGGTCGTTAACGTCGGAAAATCAATAAAAAATTTTAAAATCAAACCGAGGATAAAATTACATTTGTTCTATTATTTTTGAAATATTTTGTTCCGTAAGTTTTTATTTATAATTTGAAAAATTATTTAAATTATGAGATAAGCTTTTCTTTGACTGTTAATTTACTATGCGTGTAAAAAAAAAGGTTTTATTTAAAATCGATAATGTATACATCCCATGAAAATAATCACTGATCCAAGCTTGTTTCAGAAAAGAATAAAAAAAGTCGTTTAATTTTCTCTACGGAATAATTACATCTCTTTTTATAGAAAATCAATAATAAAAATGTTAAAATTACTAAATTTTTACATAAAAAGACCACAAAGCTTTACGGTTGTTAAGCCATCATCAAGTGGACGTAAAAAAGAAAATATCGAAATATATGTAATTTATAAAAACATGAAAGGGAAAAATCAAAAATAAAATGTAAGAAAAAAGTCAATTTAGATGTACAATATTCCGGAAAAACACCAACTGGAAAGATGTAAGTAATAAAAGAAAAAGATAAAAATAATTTATTAAATTCAGTGATAAATTTTGATGAAAAATTAGTAAACAAAAAGTTTTTATTTTTCTGACTAGTGTAATTGTTTATGTCTAAATTACTGATTTGTTGTTTTGTTTGCCACATTCACTATCAGATTATTTTATAAATGACAGTTTTTTTAATTGTTTTTTTGTTTTTTTTTTTTTTTTGTAATATTGTACATTTAAATTAAGGAATTTTGTTTCGTTTCGGGTATTGTTTGTAAGCGTTCATTCACGGTTTCTCTACTACACAACTGATAAGAAAATAACGGTGAGATCGTTTTATTTTATTTTATCGTTTAATTATGACGAAACCGTCTTATCTTGTCGCTTGGTATTAACAATTATCGATATCGATCTTTAATCTACTTCTATTCAAACCTTCGGTTGTACACAGCCACGGCATACCTCAATATTCCGACACGTGTGTATATATACTATGTCGACTAAACCAAAACCTCCGTTAATCCGGCTAAGCAGCTCAATAATGAGTCAACTACAAACACATAGGCTCAGCCTACACATGTCAAAGTAACTGCGGATACAGGCACAATGTTAAACCAAATGGAACATCAAACACCTTACATTTCCTACACAACAGCTGTAAACAAAGAACCAGTACTTCAAAAAACGCACGCAATAGTAATCCCGACGATAGACAGTGTTAGGCCACTTGAATATGTAGAAAAAGTCGTGGAATTTGTCAACCCTCAGCATATCAAAGATTCTGTATCTTTTTCACTCCGAAGCAAGTAGTAGACAACATTATTCACCAGAACCGAGTTATTACAATTAATAATCAAACACTTAATATCCGTCACTTAATCAGTCCAGCTAAGCGCATTATTAATTCGCATGTTTGTCCTAGTATCTCGACTTCAGTAATCGAAAACGAATTAAAGAGACATACCGCTGTCGTCTCCTTCACCAACTTGTGAGCAGGCTTTGCACCGTCGGCGCTAGCCCATATTCTAACGAACAAGAAACAGTTTTATGACACCCAAGATTCAACCACCATTGTACCTGATACTTTAGTCATCACGCATGACAACACCACATATCGGTTCTTTTTAGCTGAAGAAGGCTCAATATGTTACCGATGTAAGCTCAGAGGTCACATAGCAGCCCAATGTTCAGATAAATTAATGGCAAACAAGCCCCCTCGAGTTACAGATAGTGCTAATGTGTCCTCGGAAATGGGTGAATCCAAAGAGGAAAAACGGATGGACTCCTAGAACACGGACAATGATAAATGTATAGTTCCTTCAATTCCAGCTTTCAAACGATCGATTTCTGAAGCGACACATGGTGCAAATGTTAAGAAACATTCACCTAGACCAAAGAAGTTAAAATCAACGGAGTATAAAACCGATCAGCTTTTAGTCACAATTATAGCAGTCAAAGAGGAAATGATGCAGACCGTTATGAAGTTACACCCGACCAGTTCGAAGATATCATTTTTGCGATTCTTACAGAAACGAATTACATCGAAGCAGTGAAGCAAATGAACTTAAACCCAATACAGCTTACCAACTCATTACAAATTCTGAAAAAGTTTACAGTTGGACAAGGCGTTAAGAACAAATTAACCAGACTGATCAATGCACTTTGTGGCAGTACCACTGACTCGGAAACTGAGCTAACGAAGAATGAATAAAATCCTGCAATGGAATATAAATAGTGCATTCTCGCACATTACCGAATTAAAAGTATTAATAGCGCAATACCAACCTCCACCAACCAACAGTTTACAATCCACAATTACAGATCATTCATGTTCGATGATACCTCGCATCTGATCGCAGCCGAAGGGGTGTTAATATTAGTTCACAACTCGATCCCCCAAGCAGTCCCGCTCTCAATTACATGCGACATACATGCGGTCTCAATATTAATCCCAATAATCCACGTAAACCAATCTCGGTATGAAATATTTATATTCTACCACATGGAAACATGATTTTAACAATATCATAAAACAGCTACCAAAACCTTCTATTCTACTTGATGATTTCAACGCACATTGCCATACATGGGGCGTCAGACGTCAAAATTCTAGAGGAAATTAAATCGAACATTTACTTATAACCATAATATCACTTTATTAAACAAACGAGACCAACTTACTGCGATCCAAAAACAGGACATTTTTCCTCTATCGACCTCACATTTGTCTCCACGGATCTGATAAATGATTTGGACTGGCAGACACATATGGATTTGTGCTATAGTGACCATCACCCCATCTCTTTGTCATATAAAATATCTAACTTTCACCGTTTACGGAACCAAAAATATATGCCTTTTTGGTGCCCCCTGTCATTCATCACTTTCGGCTTCTTAAGGCCTCCTTCCTTGCCCCAACTTTTATCTAAATCTGCGGACCATACTTATAATGTTTTCCTGTTCCTGGATTCACTGAACCTTTTAAATCAAATGTAAGTCAATGGGAGCATATGGCTCGTTAGTGCAGCCGGCACCCGTATTGTCGAATAATAATAATAATAAAAATTAAGTATTTTTTACATTTAATTTTTTGTTTTTTCCTTTTTATATTTTTATAAATTGTATATATTTTTATATTTTATTTTTGATGTCCGCTGCATAATAATGGCTTAGCAGAGTAGTCGAAAAGCTTTGTGTTCTTCTTATGTAAAAATTCAGTTTAACTACTATCTCGTTGTTTATTTCGTTTAAAATCACTACATCCCGCATTGTTCAAATTATTTTTATAGATTATCCGTAATCAAAATGTTTTTATTAACGCCTGAGTTATATTTAAATAGCGGGTTGCTGTAAAGGTATAAATATATTAATAATACAAATGTAAATGATAAAATTTGTTTATCTTTATTTATTTTTTTAATTTAAAAAAGTGGCAATATTAGCCAGAGGTATTATTATATATTTACATTATTTGTAAACTTATATATATATATATATATATATATATATATATATATATATATATATATATATATATATATATATATATATATATAAATTAGAAACATACAAATTAATTTCATATTTTAGGAAGAATCTTCTAGAGTAACGTTAATTAGAACATTGCAGGAGCAGGAATTGGAGCAACAATCGTGTTTTTACACGTTTTTCTTACTAGGGTCTCTATCACTACGCGCTATCTACGAAGGATTTTTACTCGGAATGGAAATCGATTTTAATACTTTGGTCAATATTCTAATATTCTCGCTCGTTCATAAAGTAAGTATGCACGCACGCCTTGAAATTAAATTAATTACTTTATTAATAACTAGTTAAGTGCCGAGGAAAGTATAAAGTGAAATATTCTATATTCAATAACTTATTTCTATAAAGGGACGAAACAATAACATAAGTGTCGTGATTGCCCCTTTATGTAAATTTTATTTCTAGAATTACCCGCACATTATTGTGTAACGTTAAATTAATGTATTTTTCAGCGCGGTGTTTATTATTACGTACGTGTTCAGCGTATTCTTTAGTATATCTATGACTAATACGCATCGATCACGTTTATTAATATTTCGTTCGAATATCTTCCAGATTGGATACAATTATCTGAAATTACTTTTTTGTGAAATAAAATATTTAATGTACACTATTATATTTTCATTTTTAAACATTCCTTTAATTATCTACTCTTTCATAGAAGGAATAACATTTTTTTTAATTCCCTTAAAAACCGTTGTTTATTTATTTTGTATAATCAGAATTTTATATATGGAAAGTTTTTCGAATTTTAAAATGCTCTATTTTTTTTTATATATATAAGCGAGTAAAATTCGTTCAAATTACTAAACGAGATCGATGTTCATTGCTGTTTAGAACGTTGTTAATTCCGTTTAAAGTTTTGAAACAAATGGTTTATATTTTACATCTGTTCGAGCTGAAGGTTAATTTTATTTCTTAATAACGGAAATAGTAGATAAAATTATTTCACATACTAGATGATGGCTAACTTTTAGCGAAATTTTAATGTAACATGTTATTGTTCGAAATAAACAATGTGACTTACAATCTTACGTATTTTCAACAATTAATATCCGTACTTAACTATCGGTTCTTAGTATGTTTTCAATTGTTAGTTTTTAGCTTGTTATTTTTTAAGAATACGGTCATTTTTACGAGATTGTAAAATTTCAAATTTCATTTTTATTCTTAAGTCTTGAAAATAATTAAGCTTTTAAAAACTTTCAGCTTACAATGTTCTTAATGGTTTTTAACTGTTAGATGCCTTTCAATAAGTACTGTTATTTTACGCGTTTAGAAATTTCAGTTTCTAATTTAAAGTCGAGTTTATGAATGGAGTGTCTGATATTACGAAAGTGTTCCTATTTAAAAATAAGATTCCGCGAGCAGCGGTAGGAGTCAACTGTCTCTTGTCCTGAATGTGTTACGTACATATTGCGTTTTAAAACTATACGAGCGAATATTAAAGTTGTTAATTCGAATTATCAATTACTCATTATAGATATATGTACGAAAGCCAATAACGATACAATTCGGAACGGAATAAAATGACTCATTCCTTATGATTTTAAATAAAGAAATTAATGAAATTATTGAAGATAATCTTGAGTTGTGTGTGTTTTTTCTGTTTTTAATTGTCCTCTGTTGAAATTGTGTGTTTTGTGTTCGTATAAATTGTATATAATTTTATTTTTCCTTCTGTTGAAATATTCTTAACTAATAGACTATTTTTTGGTACCATTTAGACACTTTAAAGTTTTTTTTTGTTTTAAAAGTGTATTTTTTTAACCTCTATCTTAAAACGAAATAATAATACTCTGAGTGCATATTTTTCGTAGATGATTACGGTTGAAATATGTGGTAACCGTTTAATGTAACTCTAAGGGCAAAAACATACTTAGCGGTTTGACCGCCGCGTTTATCGAGTCGGTTTTAAATGCGTAAAACACATTCGTCGGTTTTCTAGCGTTTTTAAAGCAGTAACCGCCTGTCGGTTTCTTGGCGGTTTATATATTTACCAGGAAAAACGGAATATAAAATGAACGAATACAGAAACAAAAACCGCTTTGAAAAACGCCGTGTTTGGTTTAATACATCTGAATGAATGCAAACGAGAAACGCTTCTAATGTATAAAACGCCGCGTTTCACGCCAGACAATCACAAAACGCGTCGGTTTTAAAACCGACAGGCGGTTTCGCCGCTGTGTGTGTTTACACCATAAGAAACGTATTTATCTGAAACCGACTCGGTTTTACTTTCGGGAAACGCTTCGGTCGAAACCGCTTAATGTGTTTTAGCCCTAAAAGTAGTCGAGATTAATTTAAAAAATTTACATCTTTAGAAGAATACGCATATTTTAAGTTATTGATAATAAGTAATAGTTTCTAATATAGGTGTTATTTATTCGTTGTGTTCCTCAAATGCAAATTTGATATCCGCCATTTTGTCGTATTATACCGATATGATGTGTCGCTTGCTCCAGTATACATTTTATTTTTACCGAAATTATAAAATTTCAACGGCAATTTTCAAATGATTTCGCGTTACTTTCATATTGCCGAATCGTTTTTCTCATCGTATATTCATGATTTTGTTTGGGAATAAATTATTTGTTGCGTGTAAAGTGCCGTTTTTATCGAAAGGCTATCTGGTAATTTAATAATAATTTGAGGATAGAAAACCATTACTACGTGATATTTTCGGAGGTATAAATAACTATCGTTAACAGAGTTTAGCCGATTTAAAATCATAGAATATTCGATTTTTATGACCATAAAGAATTTATTTCGAACATTTATATTAATAATGGGCAAAACCGATTAATTCGTAACACTATTTCTAAAAATCGACTAATTATTCACTTTTTTATTTTAGTCAGATTTACTTTAATTCTTTATTAGTACAATGTAAACAAACACACATCGTGGCAAATGAAAATATCCCTAAATGATAAGAAATTGTATAACGAATAACACAGATATAAACTAAAATAAGTGTAGTATTTAATGTTCAAAAATATATTTCAGTAAATAATGAACGGGTAATCTAGAATTGTATACACTTTGTGAAGTAAATCACATAATCATACAGATTTTAGAACTCCGTCGATAAATTGAATATATTTTAATATAACGCGAGTATATATAATCGGTGTTTTACAAAATCAATAATTTATTCCGGTAAAAATATAACTAAAAATTACCGTGTTCAAAAATCCGACTAATTTTCAACCAGTTCTCTAGTGAGACCTACTAAAGTTCCAGTCGGTTTAATAGAATCTGCTATAATAAGATAATCTAGAATTGTTTGAAATGTTGTGAAATGAATCATGTAATCGTACAGATTTTAGAACCCCCGTTCATCAATTAATTATATTATAACTAAGGATCGCTATTTTCAAAATCCGACTAATTTTCAATCGGTTCTAGCAAAATCTACTAATGTCGATCTTTTTCCTGCGTTCCGTATCCCTAAATTACTTAAATAATAATTACTTACTATTAAACTCTTATTATTCAATTCGAAGTACATCATCATAGTAAAAAAAAAAAAAACACGCAAAAGAATATTTCAATTGAATTGCGAGTACTTCATTTCAATCGAACCAAAATAACTGAATAATCTACTAAGAGATATTAGTTTGAAATGCAACTGAATTCCTTCGAATCATCCCATTTAAAAGTAGGCAATTTTTTTATTTTAAAACAAATCACATACTTCTTATGATGTACAAATAAAATAATTTACTTATATGGGCAAAATAACATCTTTACAAGATTTATAAATATATATTATACAAAAAGAAACAAACAAGATCTAATCAATTGCCTAAATTAATAAACAAATTAAAAAAATATATATCCAAAAAACGACTGATTGATTCGGTTATTTTAGAAAAATCTAATTAGTCGTTATTTAAAAAAAAAAAAACACAACTGAATTAGTCGTCAGTCATAAGTCGGTTATGCTCATCATTAATTTATATCGTGATCGTAATTATATTGTCGGATATTTTGCAAAAATTCTTAAACCTAACGAGTTTGCTCGGCTAGGACTGATAAAGTATAACGCGTTATATTTAAAATTGCGCGGGGAAGTGTTTTTTGAAATTTTCGATATTTGTGTATCGGTCTGTGAAGAAGACCCTATTTACAATAATTAAAAATTTCGGGTTCTATATACGAATACTTACTCGTTGTACACCACATAGTTGATATGAGAAATAAAAGTGTAAATCTATCTAGTTCTAACCAAGATATTTAATTTAAACATTGTATCGAACAAAAACTTTTTTTTTTTTTTTTTTTTTTTTTAAATTACATAGCTCGACGTTAATAATTTTAATTTACTCTTTGAACTTTCTAGTGAAAACCGCATCTGAATTTATCACTGGCGACGTTTCACAGATACTTGTAATTTTCAAACCAAACTTCGGCATCAGTGATAAATTCTGACGTGGTTTCCATCTGAAAAAATTCACAAATATATGAAAATAATTACGAGCTAAATTCAATTCTTTTATAATGTATTTTGCGACTATTTTTTAAAAATAAACAACAAAACTGGAGTTAACGTCGCTAATTTTTTCTCTCTATGAAAAATCACAAAGGTTTATGCTGTTTTATCAAATGAGTATAAATTATAAAATATATACAAATTTATAAAAATATATAATGTAAAAAATATTACTTAGGTACACAATTTACAAAAATTAATCAAAGAGTGATAAAACAGTATTTTTAAATAATGTGATCGCGACGTGCTATTATTGTTTGCGTAAATTTTATATTGTTGATTGTGTTGTTTGCAACATTCACTAGATTGAAAATACTGTTTTCTCACTTCGATAACTTTCATAAATTGTTTATCTAAGTAATATTTTTTACATTTTATATTTTTATATACATATTATATATTATTCACTAATGGTTTAACAGAAAAGCTTCGTGATTTTTCATAAAGAAATTTTTTTTACTGATTTTAATTCTTTTTTTTTTTAATGGTAGCTAAAGTATAATTTTATACGACGAAACTATAATACATTTGTTCAACCCTGGAATGTTATAATGTTATTTATATAGAAATGTTACAGGTCTAAGAATGTTGTTTCGTCGGACACCGGCATTGGACTGTTAAAGTGTTAAATGAGGCGAATTTAGCTTCCGAATATTTAAAAATAAAATTTTCTTGTTCGGTGTTTTGCACTTTTAAGATGGAATAAACTTTCTAATAAAATACGCGTTTCGCGGTGACTGATATCTTTAATGCTGCTGCATTATCGATTGTTATTTAATAATTTGATAACAACGATATGCGTACGTTTATCGATGAAACGAACAGCAGATTATTATTGATTATTTTTAATCGATAGCGTTGTTTTAACCGGGTTATTTTTATCGGTGATTATTTAGCCTTCGTTATTTTTCCTTTGATTATACACTTTATTCGTATTTTTTAATTGCTAATGTTTTATAGCGCTTTCTAATTTTGATAAAAATGTTGTATTGCTCAGAATAATATAGACTAGAAGTTACCCACGGCTGGCCTGTGTAATTATTTGTTTAAATACAATATCGCTGTTTCTTTTACTACGCGAAAGTAAAAAACCTTTGTAGTCGTTCCGCTTAATTTTTCTGTTTTCATCGGAAACGATCTGTCAAAGATATCGCTGTCTCCTTCATTTAAAACTAAATTGTAATTTCTGTCCTGTTTGTGATGTCCATGTACAATACAGCTTAGAACGAATCCGATAATATAGGCTATAAGTTGTGCGAATTTCATCATTATTGTTTTAATAGTTTTTCAGTTAAATCGGAATAGACAGTCAGACAAAAATTAAAAAAAAATAGATTTTCCGTTTATGTGTGATAAAAATAGCCCAATGCAGTGATTATAATGAAAATATTCGTAAATCACAGATCAGTTTCATATATTATATATATATTAAAGGAACTGAATTCGATCTGAATTTTGAAATTAACTGTTTTTACATTTCGTTTTAATTAATTATTGTGCGGAACCGTCGTTCGTTGAACTTTTTAAATTCAGTTCGGACTTTGTTAATTGTCTCAATGACGGTTGTAAATAAGCGATTACAATTTACTTTCATTAATTTTTCGTCTTTTTTTTTCTTGCGTTAATATTTTTAACGGGTTACTTTAAAAATAAATACGTTTCTAATTTTAATTTAATTTTGTGTTTTACTTGAAAAATAATATTATGGTTGAGATACTTCATGATTTACGTATTTCAAAGGTGAATAAAGTTTCCATCAACGTTTGATACGGTGTTTATTTCTAAACAAATAATTATTTCCCTCGGGTTTCAATTCGAAGTTTATAATTTTTCTGTTAGAAATATTATTTGAAATATTCAACGCAATATTATTCGCTTTTTTGTGATGATGGTGATTATTAAAACGATTAAAGCAACTAACAAATTTGCCTTTAAAAAAAAATCGGGACATAGATAATTTATTATTAATTAATCGGTTATTTTAGTAAAATCTTAATTATATTTAACTTTCCACAGTTAATTCGTCTTAAGTTTATATTTTTTCTACGTTAGAATTAGTTTAAAAGTCAATATTAGGGTGTAACACACATTAATTCTTACCTAGTAGATCGATACGGACGAGAAATATTTAAAATAAACGAGAAAAAAGAACTTAAAATCACTAAAATTATCTCTATGAAAAATCACGAACTTTTCATTTTGCTGTTTTTTTGTGAATTGTAATCCTAAATTAATATCTTTTCATTTTATATTTTTAAATTTTTAAATATTCACTCGATAATGAACAGTCGAAAAGCTTTTTGATTTTTCATAGTTTTTTTTTTTTTTTTTTTTTTTTTTAAAAAAATAAAAATTACTACATTACGCATTCTTCAAATTATGAAAAATATTTAAATTTGGTTTTACATATTCAAGTACCATATTAGTATTTGGAGTCGTTCAATTCATTAGTAGCTTGATAGTCTATATGTATCTGTAGTATTAGTAGTAATGAACGTGTTTTTCAAGATGATAAATGAAAATTACGTACTGAATTTAAAGGTATTCTACTGGCGACGGTTTGTATAATAGAGTTTTTTACATAATTTTAAATATCCAGCGTAATATAGTTCTTAAAATGATTACTATCTTGTAATGCAATTAATTTAAATTATAATGAAATACAAAATTTTAAATCGGAATGACGCACATAATTTGACGTATTTAACTCATTTATTTTTATATTTTATATCTGCCTTGGAATTAGTTTTATTTTATAATCGCATTTAATACGTTTCTCCAATTAATTTTTTTTTTAATTATTGAAAATTCGTAGAATTTTTAAAATTTTGCTTATAATTTACTATCGGAGTTTTATCTTCATTTGATACGTGGTAGATAAATATTTTCGACTAGCTTGCGTGCTCTTTCGGAGCTTATTTATACTTATACGAAGGAAATAATATATAGAGGCTAAATGGTGTATAATCCAGTGATCTATTATTATTAGTTTGTTTTATTCTAATTGTTTTTTTCATTTCGTTTTTTTTTTTTGTGTGTGCGCGTATTGAAATATAACTTCGAGGTACTTAATTTACGTTTCATTTGCAATTTTAAGTTTATAATTAAAAGTATATCATTTTTTGTCGGTGTACATCTCGGGGTAGTTAAATCGTTGAATTACTTGGTAATCTAGACGATAAACTAAAGTTTAGAGAAAACACGTTCACTATCTTCTGGATTTTACACGCGTCATTTAAAACTTGAACCGAATGTTGGAGAAATTATTACATATAAAAGGTGTATAATTATAAATCTTCGTTTAATTACCGTTCGATTATATATAAGCACGGCTAAAATTCGATGGTTTTCGCGAAAATATCGGCTAACCAAACTTCTGCTCAGTGTTGACTGTTTAGAACAACAATTTCTACTTCGGCAGCTCCACTTATTATTGCTTATCGACTTAAATCATTTTCGATTATGTTTAACACTGAATTAATTTCTAAACATACTAACTAGTCGATTCGTTTAATTCTCAATTTTAACGTCGAGTTAAATTAAATTGTAAGAATGATTCTTCGGTTAAAAAGATGAATTTATAAGCTCATAATAGAATTAAAATCGCCGATAAATTGGACGTTAATTTCTTTACCAGTCTTGTCCGCTGACGGAAATTTCGGATCATATTCAAATCGTTTAAGCGTAACACCGTTCGATATACGTACTACTCTCGTTTTGTACTTCTGATACTCGGTAGAACATTTTCTATCATCAAAACAAACTACCATCTATCGAGCTAAAAATAACACCTTGGAAGATTATCTGCAGACTCCGAGTAGAAGCTACGTTATCGTACGGCCTGCAACATTGTGCTGTCTGTCCAACGCATATTAACAGAGTATCCCCACTATAGCCTACAGAGATTCTACTACGATCTTTGAACTCTTTAATGACAACGTTTCTAATCCAGACTCATTCTGTTCCTGCATGATACTGAACTATATCACTTAATGTTTACTTACCTCTGTGCCTCTAGCCATTAATTTCTGTATATGTCAATATTAATTTAAATAAATAAATAAATTTCTATTCGGTGCTCGGAAAATTAGCGATTTTGCGTGGTTTGGTTAATAAAATAATTCGTCATTTCTCATAGGATTGATGTCTCACATCTTTTGATCGCTACGTTAATTTCGTAACGCGTATACGTAATAATTTAATTAATAATAAACCGAACAAAATATAACACAATCACTAAAAGAGGTTTGGAGATATTTATCAATTTTGATGAAGAATTTTTCAAAATCCGTTTTATAAATAAAATTTATTGTAAATAAATCCAAAATTGAAATTACGTCTGGCTAATGAAATATGTATATCAAATTTTAATTTCGTTATATAAACATTTCTGGTAATTCATATATAAAAAAAAAAGATGTAATAATTTTGGTGCATGCTTGAAAATGACGTAACTGTCGAAAAGCTTCGCGATTAAAAAAACTTTTAGTGATTGTGTTATATTTTGTTCGGTTTATTATTAATTGATAAAATCACTACTCTCCAGTATATTCAATATGTAATAATTTAAGTTTAATTTACTTCAATTTATTGATCAAACTTTTCTATCGCAGTTATTGTGAAAATATTACGTATATAAGTGATTAATTAAAATCTTCAATAGTAGACTAAACGTAAACTTTGTCCTAGTACGTGTATCAACATTAGTCGCTTCATTATACTTAATGTCGTTCGTGTTGTTTTTGTCTTGTTTTTCAGGTACCGATAGCTTTCAGTTTAGGATTAAACGTAATGAATAGCATGGTTAATTTAAAATACGTCATTTATTGCAGTTTATGGTACAGTTTAATGTCTCCTATCGGATTAGTGTTGACTCACGTATTTATCCAGATAACTTACGATAAAACTCGTTTGGATTTGGCAAAGTATATGTTACAAGGGCTGGCTACCGGTATATTTATATTCGTCGTTTTCGTTGAAATATTACCGAAAGAATTAAAAAGAAGTAAGTCCTATTATAGAGGAAACGTTTTGCACCAGCTAGCTTACAACGTTGTTGTATTAACCCTTTCAGACACACTCATCATATATGTGAGAAAAACTTCCGAAACTTGGAATATTATTCCTCGATATAAAAAGGATCTCGGATAACTTTTTTTTGGACCGATATCCCCCATCAAAAGTTATGAAAACACAAATGTAACCATTGTGACTCAATGGAGTATATATGAAACATGGCACGGTGGTGGGATAAGTGAAATTTTCAAATTTTTGGACTTTTTCGAAAAAATATCTTATAAAGATTAAACTACACGCTATAGCCTAATTTAAAGTGTATTTTACCATTTTTCAATACGACCAATACCGGCTGAGTAATTGGGGTGGAAAGTTGGGAAATCGACAACGTTCAGTATTGCAGAGACTGTATGAACTTCTTCTAATATACGTGTAACTATATAAAATCTATCGTATAAACTGACAAAACCACGGAAAAAATTACTAACTCCGACCTAAACTATCAATGTCAAAGAAATCGCTTACGTTTAGAGATACAAAAAAAAAAAAAAAAAAAAAAGTGTCATTTGACTATTTTGAGTACTTTTGGTTACAAACGTAGCCATTAAATTTTTTATGTAAATAATTTCGAGTGACATATTTTTTGGGATGTTATTATGATGGTATACATTATACTTTTATCTTTTAAGTATCAAAGTAGATTTAAAAAATTCGAAAAAACCGACAATAACAATAAAGAAACGCTTTTTCAAAAACACGCTTTCCACCTAAAAAATAAACAACAAAATATGTCATAAGAAAATATAATTTTTTCGGCTTTGTATTCCGTGTGAATGGTTAGTAGTATTCGAATACTGTTCTAGAGACTTGTATACGTAACCATCGTGTTGCAATGGAAAAGGTAGAAACTATTCTTTTAAAACAGCCCATAAATTGCATGTACACATTTGTAGTCATTGTGTCGCAAAGGGTTAATTGACATTTGACGATTTTACCTTTTTCGAAAGTTACGTATATTACTCGTTGTTAGGAAAAAATTTCACTTAAAAATTTATTCGTTTCAAATAAAGCGAGAAATTATTACTAAATTACTAAATACAAATTCGGGTCGTTAAACAGTCTCTAATTTTTGATTATTTTTTTCATTTAAAATAATATGGTTAATTACCGGTATGCGTAAAGAAATTATAAATACTTTGTTTAACGATGTCGATAATGTACTGCAGACAAAAGTCGAAGTCGTCCGTCTGGGCCGTATATATTTTCCGGTGATATACAGGGTGGCTTGAGCATACGCGAATTTATATTTTATACACCTTGTAACCATAGGGGCTATTGAATAGTTCGCTCATCTTAAACTAGGTTTTGACAATATACCGTAATAATAACTGTAACGGTATGTATGTAACGTTTGTGACTACTACGCTAGCGAACGTTGAATTGATCCCAAATAAATAAATAAATTAAATATTTCGTTCGCTATTATATCGACATTAAAAATTATTCCCTATTTCGTATATTATTAATTAACCTATAACTTTTGTATCGAGTGATCGTTCTGAAAATATGTATGAATATATATACAATTAAATCTATTAAAATATATGTAATTTTTTGTTGCTTAAATTTATTGCTGTTTTTTTATTTCGCGTTGAACATGCGACGATTCTCGTCGTAATATAAAAATAAAAGACGAAAAATAATCAGTCATCAAATTTTATAATTTCTAACTAATTTTTTTTTTTTTTTTTAAATTGTTCTTGAAACTTATTATAAAAGGAAAACCAAAAATCGTCTTCTCTTGTTTATGTAGATAAATTTCGATCGTATTTATAATCGTGAAATTATCATCGCTTTATATATGATATTTTTATAAAATTTATTAGTTACTTATTTTTTGCTTATAGGCCGTGATCGACTGCTTAAATTGCTCGCGTTATTAATCGGATTTTCCACCATATGTGTACCTATTTTACGGGGAAAATGAAATGTATACGGCTGTTCCAGTAATGTGTAATAATAATAATAATAACAAGACGAGGTTACTTTTTAATTGCATCAAATTTTATCATTTGTAACGAGAAAATTAACGAATGAAATTAATTACCTTTTGATTAAAAAGGCCGTCGGTTTTTGATATATATATATATAGGAAAAACTTTACATGCTCTCGTAAAAGAAAGAGATGATAACAGTATTAATTACTACTGTGTTCATATTGTAGCGAGATTAACAAACGAACGATAATATTGTAGCGAGATTAACAAACGAACGATAATCTGTTATATCGAGTATTAAATTATCATTATATTTCTGTCGATAAGAAAATAATATGCTTCCTTACGACGTAGCAATTAATCGTTTTGATCTATATTCTAGTCCGAACACATATCACGTTCTGTTTTAAGTTCTTCCTCGTTAACATATTTTACTTACGTTATACCTTGTATCGATGGTATTCTATTCTATACACACGTGTCTTTCATTTTTTTTTTTTAATGCTCAGTTTTTTATAACGTATACATCCGGAACAGCATGTTTTATATTTAAGATATCGTCACTTTTTTTGTTTAACATAAAAAATATTATAAAATAAATCTAATATTTAAAGGTTTTTTTTTATATATATACATTGTACCGGTAACAAGAACCATAAGTAACGGTGATCACGATAAATTTGGCGTATTAAACTAACGTCCCCAATGAGACATTATATTGTAATACAATAAAATAATAAGTATGGATAATAATTAAGATAACGCGAGAATAATATGCGAGATAAATATTGATTAAAGAACGCCTTTTAGAAGTACTGAATTAATGTAAGTAATATAGTAAAGAAATGTAACGCTCAAGATAATTCCGGTTACTAGGTAATCGGGAGAGCATCTCGGCACCACTTCTCAGTTTCCTAGCTGGATTGCCTACAAGTTCTAACGAGTGCATTCTGAAAATATTGGGATTACTGCTATGTTTAAGTTTGTTAAATAATTTCTCGTACAGGCTAATGTAAACATCTTGGATAAATGAAATATTCAAATCATTATGCAGGGTTAGATTAGAAACGTATAATGGCGCGGACGTGATTATACGAAGTATCTTTGACTGCTGCTGCTGCACTGTTCAAATTACTTTCGCCAGTTGATCCATATAATTCAATACCATAACGCCAAATCGGCGCAATCATTGTGAGATAAATGCGTCTTTTAGTTTTTAAATTTAACGTTGACTGACGACTCAGCAGTGGATATAGTAGCCCAACATGTGCAATGATGGTTTTTCTAATTTACGCCACGTGAAAGCGCCATGTGAGCCTTCGTTCCAAGTACAATCCGAGATAGCGCACGAAATCAACTTGTGGGATAATGTCATTATTAATTGTTATCGGTACATTTTCAACCGATCTATTAGTAAACATAATATGTTAACACTTATGTGTGGATTAAACTGTATTCGCCAATATTGAGCCCATTGAACAATTCGATTCAGGCGGTTCTGAACAGCAAAGTTTGCATATTTGACATTCGAACTCGACGCGAGGATGGCTATATCATCTGCGATCGTTTGATTACTTGTGGGTAAATCTGCTGTGTAGATGGAATACAGTAGAGGCTCAAGTAGACTACCTTGTGTAACTGATGCTAAGACTGCATGTTCCTTCGAATAGGAGTTGTTGATCCTAACAATGTCCTGTCAATCAAGTATGACCGAAGTAACACATAGAGATCACACGGAAGAATTTGTTCCAACTTAAGAAGTAGTCCAGGGTGCGGAACTTTATCTAACGCCTGTGCGACGTCCAAAAAAACGACAGAACATACTTATTTTTTTTTCTAGAGTTGAAGAGATAGCATCGACTAGTCGAACTGTTGGATCGTGGAGTGGTTAACACGAAAACCGAACTGGTGATTTGGTATCACTTCATTACTCTTTATAATCGGATGTATACGATTTAAAAGTAGTTGCTCGTGGACTTTAGATAGCGAGCTAAGTAAACTGATAGGTCTGTATGAGGTTACATCAGTTTCAGACTTACTGGGTTTATGAGTCATAATTATCACCGATTTTTCCACGATTTGGGAAAATATCCGATCCGCAGTATTCCGTTAAATATGTAACGCAACTAGAGTGAATTGCTGACTTTCTTGGCAAGTGCGAGATAATTTCCCCATTGATCTTGTCGAAACCGGGAGCTTTCCGTAACGGTACTTTCTGAATACATGTAAATACCTCTTTAGGAGTAAAGAATTTGATATTTAGATTAGGAGCAAAGGACACTTTTGGTGAAGATTTTGCGTGGACGAGCTGTTTGTTAGAAGATTCAGGATACGGTGTAAATACTGTGCTGAAATGTTCTGCAAATGCGTTCGCTTTATCTTCATCAGTTTTAGCCCAATTATTATTGAATTTTATATTGAATGGCTCATCTATTTGCTTCAGTAATTTTTTTGTATTTCTCCATAAAGATCTGTTATACCATAGAATCTAGCTGCTGAGATAATATTTCATTTTTATACTGACGAATTTTGTTTTTCAACTCTGTCTGTAATTCTACATACGATTCTTTCAACGATGGATAAGGAGTTTTTGGCTATTTTTTTCTAGCTGCTCGAGTTTTACGTATTAATATTCTTATTTGAACTGGAACGTAATAATTTTTTTGCGAATTTTTTATACTGTGATTAGTGGAATTTTTACACACGTGTTCAATAAGGTTGGTGTAATTTTGAATACAATTTAATTTTCGATTTTTCCCTCAATATTCTATAGTATGTTAACCAATGAACATGTTACTCTCCGCATCTAAATAAGTTTAATATTAATAATAATATTATTATTACTAAGCTAATCATGAGGAATTCTATATGAAACGAGAACATTAACACCGCTTGAACTGAACGAAAAGACTTTGATCGTACGAAAACATTTTGAATATTGTTCATCTCTGATAAGTTATATAATCGGTATACTTGTTAAAAATATTTTTATCTCGAATAAAAACAGGCGAATTTACAAATTAAATCTTAATGCTAATTGACTAACAAAAAATTAAAAATGTTTACAAATGAGAAAACGTCGATTAACAAATGAAATAATGATTTATAACTTGACTAAAGATCGTATAAATTAACAATTATATAATTAATAATTGTTGTTTCGACAGTTTTAATCGATAATCAAACGCACTTCGTTCATTTTATTTTATTGCCCGTTATTTTGCATTTACGATCTTTTAAATTAACGACAGTATAATAAATTATGCCTCCATTTATCGAGTAATTTATCGAGTTAATTTTTTCTTTCACAATAAATTTGACTTGTTTATCGTGTGACTGAGAAAAATTGAAAACATAATCTGAGATTTTTAAGTAAAAGGTAGTTTAATAAAAATCGAGTACAGCTAAAGTTATGCAACAAGAAAGAAATACAATTAAAAAAATATAATATGAAAATTCGAAGATAATGAAAGATTAAGCAGATTAGATAATAAAATAATTATAAATGTTAAGAAATGAACGAATTTATCGTTGGTCGGGTTATTGACGTGTTTTAAATTTTTGTACGTACCGCTAAACGCACATGAAAAATGTAACAGGAGTTTGTTTCATATAATTCATGAATGAGCATGCAGAGAATCTAGAATATTAATAGTTCTGACCATTGTAGTATGAATAATTCCGATTTTCTATTCATTTAATGCCAACATGGCTTAATGTTATTATATCGTTCACTTTATTATCAGAACAATAGAACAATAATATATTTGCATATTTAAATATTTTCTGTTTACAAAAAAGTAAAGTTACCATTCAATAGAATTTTCTGTACCGAATATATCAACTATTCTTCCAGAAAAAATTAATACGAAATATAATCTTATAAAATATTATTTAAATTACGCCTTATTATAAGATTGTTGGAAAAATTTTTAATACAAAAAAAACCTGCTCATTTAAAATAACAGAGTTACCGTATCAAAAAATATACTTAAAAATATCTTAGCTTATTTATTAATACTAGAACTAGAATTTGTATTATTGTAGAAGGATGTGTTTTATACGCCTATGCTTATATCTTTTATACCTGTGTCGTAAAGCTTGATAATCGTAATCCTCTACAGAATTTACCATTGGAATGTCGGAATATCTACAATCGGCAAAAAATTTTTCGTTTTATCCTTAATTATTTCCTGTACGTAAGGGAATTTTAACGCATCATGGAGAGATTTTATTGAAGTAAATCGAGGTTTATTCAAAATTATTCGAAGGCAATGGTTTTGCACTCTTTTCACGTGGTTCATATTACTATTACTAGTATAAGACCACACTGGGCAGGCATAGAGTAGCTTTGGTAAAATTACCTTTTTGTATAATAAGAATTTGTTTTGCGTTGAAAGCGCAGATCTTTTATTAAATATAGGAAATAGACAACCCATTTTCCGTATTGTTCTACTTACACAATCATTAATATGTTTTGTAAATGTGAGTCTTCTGTCCATGATGACGCCTAAATGCTTCACATGTTTCTTCCAGTCAAGTTCAACGTTTTTTATTTTAACGAAACGATTTAATGAAGGCCTACGTCTGGTAAAAATTATTGACTCTGTTTTCTCATCGTTAACTTTTATTTTCCATTTATGGTAGAATTTAGACACGACATCAATTGCTTTAGTTAATCTATTACTTATAGTGTCTATTCTATAAGAAGATACCATTAGAGAGGTGTCATCAGCATAGAGATTTATATCTACTCCTGGGATTGTCGGTAAATCATTAATATATATAATAAAAAGGAATGGGCCTAAGATACTGCCTTGATGCACCCCAGCTTTAATGTATCTTATATCAGAGTTATGGTTTTTCAGTTTCACATAGAATTTTCTATTCATCAGATAAGATTTAATAGTAAAAACAAGATATGGAAGGAAATTATATTTAATTAATTTATATATGATTCCATCATGCCATGTTGTGTCAAACGCTTTTTCTATGTCCATCAAGACAACACCCGAATGTTTATTCTGGTTAAAGTTATCAGTAACTTTGTCACAAACATTGGCCAGTTGGATTGTCGTACTTAGTTTTGGTCTAAAACCGTATTGCGAATCAGCTATGATGGATTCTCTGTCACTAAATGTCCTCAATCTTACTAGTATTATTTTTTCAAAAACCTTACTTATATTACTGAGTAAACTCACAGGTCTAACATTTTGAACTGAAGAGGAATCTTTCCCAGCTTTTGCCAAAGGTACCGTTACCGATACTCTCCACGGCACAGGATAATAGCATAGGTGTAAACATGAGTTAAATAGAACCTCCAAGGCGACTATTGCTTTTGTTGGTAGATTTTTAATCATTTTTATGCTAATTTGATCATGACCAACTGAATTTTTCAGCCTGAGAGTGGAGATAAGGCGTTTAACCTCTTTAGGTGTTGTAAGATCTACGAGTGAAATCACTGCAGGAGTGTTAAGTGAGTAATTGTTTATCGTCTGCTTACGTTCATGATACCGGGTTGACATCAACACATTTTGACTATGAACAGTACTAAAATGCTCAACTAAAATTTCTGCCCCTTATCTTCAACGGAATAAGCTATCCTACCCGAATTAATTGGGTTTTTAATAGGCGGTAATTCGGTTTGGCCTCTACAGAAGTACTTATTGACTCTCCATAAACTATTATCAATTGGAGAGAGGTTTTTGAGGAATTTATCATACTGTAAATTTCTTTCATTTATTAACTTTGTTTTGACTACCTTATTTAATTTGTTATACAGCTTCTTATACTTGAACTTATTTAGATCATTAGATCTTTGATAACATTTACGAACGTAGTTTTTAAGTTTAATAATAATTTTTATATCTTTTGAGATCGAATTCACTTTCTCCTTTGTAACAACCTGCGGAATGGCACTGCGCGCAGCTTGCATTATGACGGAATTTAGATGTAGAATGTATTTATCTATAGATTGCGGATTAAGTAAAGTTTTTGGTATATTAATATTTTTCTGAATGTGTTCTTTAAATATGTTCCAGTTTGCCCTGGAATAATTGAAAGATTTAGTTAATTTATTGTACTTTAACTTACTAGATATAGTAAACATTATTATGATCCGATGATAGTTTACTTAAAGATAAAGGGTTACTTAATTGATAGTAGTTCTTGGAAATGACAATATCAATGATGCTAGGCAAAGAAGTTTAATTCCCGGGGAAAAATGTAGGCTCTGATGGTGTTTTTATCTGAAAGTTTAGTCTGTTGCACATGCTTAGAAGTATGTTCCCTGCTCTGTTAGCATTATGACAATTCCAAACTCTATTCTTTGCATTTAAATCTCCAATTATTAAGACATGTGTTGATGTATTTAATAAGGATCTGATATCACTTTCGGGACTAGTAGGTTTTATCGGCGGTCGGTATGCTGCAAAGATAACTAATGATTTGTTTCCTAGCTGAAATTTCGCTCCCACAGCTTGTACCTGACTGGTATGCGGTATAGGCAGAGGGGTGTAGTGTAAACTGTTGTGAACTATTAAGGCTACTCCTCCCATTTTGTTTGTTAAATCATTTCGGAGTATTTTATAGTTAGATAATTTAAAATTAAAATTTCCATCAATTTTTGTTTCCGAGAGACCAACGATGTGTATGTTATTGCTCAGCATAAACTGTTCTAGTTCTAATATTTTATTTCTAATAGAATTAGCATTCCAGGCAATTGCATGCATTCCTTCTTCACACATATACAGATATACACATTTATATGAACGTGTCGGTTACACATTCGATAATTATGGTAATTACGGTAACTATATCAGTATCACGATTTGACTTTAGTTTTGATATGATACTTTTCTGGCACCGAAAACATTGTATAATTTTATTACTGAGTTTAAATTTTTCCCAGGATACTATACAATAACAAAGTTGTTTGATATTTACAATATCTTTAATATTTGTGTTTGTTGGGAATATAACATTAAAAATAGGTAGTTTAATTATCTAATTTTCAGCATTTTTTTTTGGTAAATTGTTTAATATCATCGATCTTAATTTTAGATTCGATTTCTAACTTCATTTAATGTAACGTTAATAGGTATTCCTTTTAAAACCATTTTATTGGTTTTCTATGTTTAGAGGTATGCGTGTAATGCTCTATTCCTATTTTAGCCAAGTTATTCGTTACATTGTCATAATCTTCAATACTACCAGTATATAAGACGTACGAATTACCATTAGTTTTAATTTTTACGTTAAATTTTAGAATTTTATTAACAAATGTATTGCTTTCATTCAATGTGCCCCGAAGTATTATGGGAGGTATAGTAATTCTACGATTTAGGTTACTAATATTATTTTTATTATTATTATTACTACTATTATTACTGATTGATATTTACTGTCGTTATCGATCGGACGTATATCAAATTGCTCTGTGTTTGTCGGTCTCATGTTAAGTGTTAATAACCGTAACAGTTGTTAAAATATACAAATCTACTATAAATTTTATCGAGGATTTCGATTTTAAAATAATTTTTTTAAAATTTTTATCGGTTCGTGATTTATGTATAATTTTTGAAATACACGTGTTGCGTTGTCCAGCGTTCGCACTCGCCGTTGATACCGTTCGTGCGCGTACGTATTTTATCGCGCGTTTATATAAAGGTTAACGTCACTTTCGCTTTTTCGTTCCGTATCGTTATCTTACTACTTATCTTTGGCGTGTGCGCGTTGAATTATCAGTATAAGTAAAACGTCACTTTCGCTTTTTCGTTCCGTATCGTTATCTTACTTCTTATCTTTGGCGTGTGCGCGTTGAATTATCAGTACAAGTAATGAATACCTCGTGTTATACATGTACTACGTGTAGAAAGGCTTTACCCGTGAATGGGGATTTCGCTGCGTGCGGCGGTTGTCAGGCCGGTTTACATTTCGACTGTGCCGGTGTTAAGGCTGCTACGTGGAAACGAAAAAGTGTCGATGTAAAAACGGCTTGGAGATGTTTCTCATGTAAAACGCGCGCACATGGGTCAACCTCACCATTATCAGAGGAAGCGGTAGGCATAACAAATGCCATTAAATCTGAGTTGTCTCCTTTACAGTTAAAAGTGGATGAAGTTCTGGAATCCATTGGGCACAATAATGATAAATTTGACGAGCTTTTGGTTGAAGTAAAAAGATGTAGGGAAGAAATGATCGCCTTGAAGAGCGAAGTTACCAAGTTAAAAAAAGAAAATGAGGAATTAAAACAGCGAGTGGATGATTGCGAGCAGTACACTCGCCGAAATAACATCGTCATCAGCAATGTACCATACAGACGGGATGAAAATGTGTCCGAAATTGTTAAAAATATTGGAGTTGCGGTAGGGTGTTCGATTTCAGAGAATGATATTGACATTTGTCATAGACTCCCACGTTACCAGAGTCAAAAACATTCTTCAATAGTGGTGAAATTTTGTCGTCGTTCGACAAAAAATGAACTGTTAGCGAAGAGGAAAGGTCATCGATTGTTACCGAGTACGATCAGATTGAATCTGGATGCAAGTGGAACAGCGGATAGCGGTCCAATTTATATGAATGAGCACCTAACTCCACTGAATTCCAGGATCTACAAACAGGCTAGGGAACTTCGGGAAGTGGGTTTTAAATTCGTATGGATTAAAGAATGTAAAGTACTCGTTCGTAAATCGGAAGGAAGTCCAGTTATACGGATAACCAGTATAGAACATGCGGTTGCATTGAAGGATTCAGCTTCAAAGAGTTAGACGCTAATCTGCTCTTGAAACTGTTCTGAGTTTATTTTTCCGTATAGGTGTAAGTTTGTTGTTTTTCTTTTTGTTTTTTTCCTTAATAGTTATAAATTTTTAACTGTTACGCATGGCAATATGTAGTAATGAGAATTTGAATATACTTGAATATACTTTTGGCCGTTTATGTACTAAAATGAACTTAAAAACATTAAGAGTACTAACCTTAAATGTGAGAAGCTTGCGTAGGCATTACGACGACTTTTTAATATTTCTACAGCAACGATCTATCACATATGATGTTATAATTTTAACGGAGATATGGGTTTATGATTTTGAAGTTAGTCGATACTGTCTTCCAGGCTTCATTATTCAAGCGCAATGTAAGAATGATGAACGATCGGGTGGTGTTCTAATTTATGTAAAAGCTGACATTCCATATTCTAGTAAAGAATTTTCAATGATTTCAGGAAATGCTGTTCAAGTACAAATAAAACTGCAAAATAACAAGTATATCACTTTTTGGGGGATTTACCGGTTTTTGTGGAAATACTTATATAGACTTTCTGATGGACCTGAAGGAATTGATAAAGTACTCAGACGATGAACTATTAGTTCTTACAGGAGATATAAATATTGATATTTTGGATCAGCGCGAAGGAAGTAAATATCTTGACTTTATGTACTCGTTTGGTTTTTCATCTATTGTAAATCAGGCTACTTATTATCGAGATTTTGAGGGTTATAAATCTTGTTTAGATCATTTGTTTGTCCGTGGGTTACACAGCAGTGCGATAAAACTAGACATTAACTGTGAAGTTATTGAAGTTGATTTTACAGATCACAACGCATTATCTACGCAGTTTTCATTTGACAATATATGTCGTGCTCCATTTAATGAATTAAATTATTACTTTGATAAACAACTTTTTAAAAATTTATTAAATTCATGTTATATTTCTTACCTTTATACTAGTACAGCTAATATAAATGAGAAATTTGAATGGTTCATTTCAAAATTAACTGGAATTTTAAATCAGTGTAGGGTTCCAAAAACACACCGGAAACTTTACCGTAAACGATCAGATTGGGTAACAAACGAAGTAATTCGACTTACTCGGGCAAAGTACGAAATTTATAAACTACACAAAAAACGTCCTTGGAGCATAGATTTACTCAATAGATATAAAATTGCTTCTAAAGCCGTTCAAAAAGCAGCCAGGAAAGCGAAATCTGAGTATTACACAAACTTATTAAAAAAATGTGAAACAAAGCAAAAACAATATTGGGCCATAGTCAATAAGGTAGTTGGGAAACGGAGCGAGAAAATTAAAGAAGTAACATTAAACGGATCTAAGGTACCAGTTGATGGGAATGAGGAGCGTGTAGCCAATGCCTTTAACGATTATTTTCAAGATAGTGTATCCCGTTTGTTGTGTACCCACGAAAACTTTACACAATATAATATTGGTAGTGGTTATAATCCAAATAAGGTACCAGTGGATGGGAATGAGGAGCGTGTAGCCAATGCATTTAACGATTATTTTCCAGATAGTGTATCCCGTTTGTTATGTACCCAAGAAAATTTTACACAATATAATATTGGTAGTGGTTATAATCCAAAATCATTTGCATTTCTGGATTTTTCTGTTGATGATGTTAGAGATGCGATTATGTCATTGCGTAATAAATCCTCGTTCGGTTTTGACAAAATGTCGATTCTACTTATAAAAGAAAATATTAGTTTTTTTTTACAACCGTTAACTTATTTATTTAACGAATCGATAAAGGTTGGCATCTTCCCTCAAATATTAAAGTTAACTATTATAACACCGATATACAAATCTGGCGATAAAACAGATATTTCAAATTATAGACCGGTATGTATACTTTCGACTTTCTCTAAGATATTTGAAAAGTGTGTAAAGAAGATCATGCTGAAGTTTCTTCTTGATTGTAAATTTTTCAGTGTTAATCAGTACGGGTTTTTACCTGGTAAAGGAACCGATGATATTCTTTTTAATCATATATCGTGTATTACGCAACATTTAGAAGACGGTCGCTCTGTAGCTGCGGTATATTTTGATCTGCGTAAAGCGTTTGATACTTTAGATCATTGTATTTTGTTTAAAAAACTGTATGCTTGCGGATTTAGGGATGTTATTCTGCGCTGGTTCCAGTCTTATCTCAAAGGTAGACAGAATGTGACTAAAATAGGGGATGTATTTAGTCAAGCGATAGTCACAAGTTCGGGTGTACCGCAGGGTAGTATATTAGGACCATATTTATTTTTGATATACGTTAATGATCTTTGTGACTTGAATATTTCGGGCAGAATTTTTAGTTATGCCGATGACACAGCAATAGTCATAGATTCCCGTTTTCCTGATATTTTACAAAATTTAACGCAAGTAAGCGTTGATCGAGTATCAAAATGGTTGACTAATAACCGATTAATTGTAAATCCCGAGAAAACCAAATATTTAATATATACTTATCAAGCGCCTAACTTATTTGAAAACATGAAAATATGTCTAGGTAATAGTTATGTGATACAGAGAGCGTACGAATTTAAATATCTAGGGATTGTGTTTGATTGTAAATTGACATGGGATAAGCAGTTGATTTATAATGCTAGCAAGATACGGAAGTTGAATTATTTATTTTATTATTTAAAAACATATTTCTCTCTAAACCATTTACATCGTTTGTATATAGCTTTATACCAACCTGTTCTTACCTATGGTATTATTCATTGGGGAGGAGCAGCAGAGTACAGCCTAAATCGATTGTGTTCATTGCAGAAAAAAGTTCTTAGGGGTATTTCTAGTAATATTTTGAGTACATCCACTTTAAATGTGCGGCAATTATATGAATTGAATATGCTCAATTTTGTGATAAAACGTAAAGATTACTTCAATGTAGCAAGTGGAAGAGGTAAAACAAGAACTGCTGGCACAGATAAGGCAAAAGTACCACGCTTTAATAAGTCCCATTGCCGCATGCAGGCTATTTACGCCGGGGCTGAGGCTTACAATTTAATTCCGGAGTCTGTAAAAGTAGACTTGGTTAACTATAAACGACGACGTCGTAAAACACTGGCTTCTTACGTTTTGAATAAGAGTCATAAAAAAATATTTCTTTAACTTTTATTTATAATCTCGAAAGTGGTTGTATTAAATGGTTGTGCGTGGGTAGGTGATTTTTTTTGTTTTTTTATTGTTTTATTGTTTTAGAATTGTAATTTTAATTTCGAAAGTGGTTGTATTAAATGGTTGTGCGTGGGTAGGTGATTTTTTTGTTTTGTTTATTGTTTTATTGTTTTAGAACTGTAATTTTGTTTTTTCTTGTTTTATAATGTAGCTCTAAATTTTTATTTTTTTCTCAATTGTTACTTCTAATTTTAATTTTACTTTGTATTTATACTCACTTTGCGTGAATCGTTACTTTGTATATTATAGTAATATCTTAGTTGTTAAGTTAATTTACGGCAGTTGCGTACATGTGATTACATTTTAAAATGTCCGGTACTCGCGTATTTATGCGCATAACCGGGATTTCTTGTACTTATTTATCTATTATCTTTAGCTCTGTTTATTGTTATTACAATTTTAACGTTGTAATTTTATTTGCAATATTGTTGTTATATGTTTTATTATATTTAACTAGGTAATGTTGCAAATATTGTAAGCACTTACTGAAATAAATTTGATTTGATTTGATTTGATTTGATTTGATTTGAATATGATTACTATTAAATACTACCTTAGAACTACAATTACCGGTGGATGTCCTGCTGTGCATAACCGCATTAATTTCTTCTGTTAACTGTGTTACGTCGGTACGATATTCAATTCCATCGTTATTTATATTGTGTGCTTGTTGAAACGGTGCATATCGATTATTGGTTTCGATAATCATATCATTTTCTCTTTTTTTCTTTTTTGGAGAACTACCTCCTTTCTTTTTTCCTGGTTGCCATACATTCTTATCAGAATCATCGTCAGAATCCCCAAAAGACTCGAAAGCTGACGTTAGGCTTCGACGAATAACCATATTATTAAATTTCGTTGGAGGGGGGAGGGGGTCTCTACTATCTCCATCTCCTCCTGTAGTTGTGAAGCAGCTTGTTCTTCGCACTGCTTTGTCCCATCACGATCGCGTGGCGGGGTACGATACATATTATAAAACTATTAAAATACGAACGCATAAAACACGATATTCGACGAAATCGGTAAACGTAAAGATATCAGAAAACATGTGAATGGCCGCGTGCTTATGACACAGAAATGAGTAAAACGAAGTGAAGTAAAACAGAACTCATTCAATGATATATTTCGTTTTCTACGTTATTTGAATTAAACCGGCTTATACGTATTTTTAAAAAAAGTGAAACTATGCTCTAGATCAGTATTACACAGGAAACAAACTTTAAATAAGATAAGCTGTAATCACACTTGCACTAGTGTTCAAATGTGTACAGTCAGATATATTAAATTTGTTACGTTTATCTCACGTTTACTTGTAAAAGATACGCAATTTCTAAGGTTAATTTAGAAAAAAAATAAAGAATAGTTTAAACAATAGGCGAGCAAGTTTGTAGATTTTGGAAATAAACGTAAAATTGACTTCATAAAAGTTTATTGTAAACCTTATTGGTTAGTGGCGGCTCCAAACATAAAGGTTGCATTGTTACACAACAACTAAGATATCCAGAATAGCGTAAAAATTGATGATGTAAAAAATATTTTACGGAGATTTGAATTTTAATTGTATATATTTTTTTTTGTAGAATATATTATGAAAAGTTAAAAATGTTTTAAAAAGTGCTTTGAAATGCCTAGTTACAATGGCTGGTGAGCATGTAACATGAATAAGGCATCAGAAATCTATATGCAGCGCTATGTCTACTATGTGTATAAAGTTTACATAGGACCATATTGGCTCCTGCTAGAGTTCTTGAAGTACACACACGATGCGAGAGAGTAGGTTTTTCTCGTGTTCATAACACATAAATTCGGTTGCGTATATTAATACCGGCTAATAATAAACGAACGAGTCTACCCTTTTAAAAATTAGTTGAATTTCTATCGGCGTTTCTTTTACCGTGTATGCATTATTGCGTGTGAATTGTTTGCCTCTTCAGCTTATGTTGTTTGTATTATTATTACTGACCTATGTTAATACATATAGAATTTTTTCCTTAAACTGCAGCTTTATTATTTATACTTCATTTATCATTTCATTTTCAAAAGATTGTTTTGTGTAAATTGTGAAAAAATAAGAATAGTTAAGTATTATATGTAGAGTTTGTCGAATAGTGGTCGTTTTAGTATTTTAAAATTTTTTATACTTTTCTAATGGTACAAATTTTGTACTTATTCATGCGAGAATAAATTTTTAATATATTTCGGTTTAATATTATAATTTTTTATCTCAGGATCAATAATCTAATTTCATAATTTCTTTTTCTAATTACATAAATGGTTCTTGCATTTGTATTACACTTTGTTGACTTTAACATTATTAACGTTACCTTGTGTAGGATGTTGTGTGAAACAAAAAGAAATTTTGTGTTTATATATCCCGTTGGGAGGCAGGTATAATTGCAACCGCTAGATTTATGCACATACATATTACCATATTAACTACAGAAAATAGATAATTACATAGACACGGAATTAAATGAGTAACGTATGCTTAGTTCTACGATGTTTGTATCTAGTATAATGCATGGTGAGGCTTAGTATATCGTTATCACTAATGAAATTAATCTATTTTGATGTATTCTACACCTATCATAAAACTTTTTCGATAATTTACTAACATAAGGTAAGTATTCAGAATGAGTAATTTTTGTATACCTGTGACGATTTAGCAGAATTCTGCAATAGTCATTTTGAATCAGTTGTAGTTTTTTTAAATGTACTGTTTGAAACTGATAACCAAACAGGGGACCTTCGTAGGTTAATCCGGGCCGAATAATGTGTATATAATAATTTCTTATTAACGACGGATAATAAATACGATTGTTTAGTAAAGCTTATTGAAAGTATAGGGATTGCTTTATACGTGTTATCAATTATGTAATAAATATTATTAAAGAATAAACGAGAATCTGAGATGACACCTAAATATCGAACTTAATTTCGCCAGTGAATACTTTCGCCATCAATGTTAATTTCCGCTGAAGGTAATTGACACGCCTTGTGAAGAGTATGGCTTCAGTTTTATTTTTTATCAGTGTTTATTTTTAATCCCCACCGTCTATAAAACTTAAAAATAGAGCTAGCAGCTTTTTGTAATCTGATAACCGCTCTAAATCCAAATTGTTCATCTATAAGAATGCTGTTATTTTGTGAGTGTAACTTTAATCGATTTAAAATAACTTTTTCAATTATTTTACCAAGAGAGTTTAGCAGATTGATTAGACGAATATGATTAATTATATTAATAATATACTTGTCGGGTTTAGATATAATCCGTAAGCAGGCCCGGATTAATGATTTTAGAGACCCGGAGCTTAAAAAACCATAAACCCAAAGATTGAAAACCCCAAAATCGTAAAACCCACGTAACCAAACTCATCATTGATCCGAAAACCATAATCCCAAAAACCGTGAACCCCAAATTCGTTAAACCCACAAAACCCAACTCGTCATTAATCCGAACACCGTTGTAATTAGAACCAGAAAACCTTTTCTTTTCAATTATTCAATACTGCAGTATAAGCTTACTCAACGATAAGTGCGTACTTGCGACTGGACTACACCACTATTTGTTTTCGTAGCGTCAATAACGCGCAAGTTCCTTTGTTTTCCTTTCCCCAGTGTCGTTTTTTTTTTTTTTTTTTAAATTAATATTATTTTCAGTGCGTTTTTTAAAATACTGGTATAGTGAAATATTTTAATTCAAACCTTTATTGAAATAAATTTTAATAAACAAATGAATTGAAATTAAAAAACCTTTATTAAAAATAGATTTTACGCTCATTTGATGTTTTTCGGATTAATTACAAGTTGGGTAATGTGGGTTTAACGTCTTTAGGGTGTATAGCTTTTGAATTTTATTTCGCGGCTATACAAAAAAACCGTCTCTCAAACGGATGGGGCACCCATTGAACTGTTCCGGGTTTTATTGATCTAAGTTTAAATTTATTATATTCTCGTGTATTTACTGATTTTGAAAAAAAATGTACTTTTATTTTATTAAGTAAATGTTAAATCTGATTTACGTTACGACACTGGATATAATTCGTGGTCCACATACAAGTGTACAAGTTATGATTACTGTTGGAAATTGGAAGCAACCTCTATTCTATGATTTCGATTGTTCTGTAAATAGGTATTTATTTTTTAAAGTTGTTCAAACCGTAGAATCAACGGGCTTCCAGATTTGTGCATTTCTGTGTTATAAGAAAACTTCTTTTTGAATTCGGCATAAATAGAACACGAACAAGCTTTAAACATCCTGTTTTCGAAAATCGTAAAATTTTGGCCTTTTGTGATGTCCCTAATGTTCTTAAACTTTTAAGAAATCATTTGTTCGATCAAGGGTATAAATTTATAGCGGCTAAATTGTAAATAACGAAATGTTTGTACGTTTGGTCGAATCTCAACAGCAATATGATATAAAATTTTCTTACAAATTAATTAACATCATTTGCTCGTTAACTGGGAACCGAACAATAAAAAGTAGGAACAGCTGCTGAATTACTTTCAAAAACAGAGGCGGCTGCTGCTATTGAATATACTCTTCGAGGAAATGATCACGTTATTAAATTTTTGAACATAGTTAACGATGATTTTGATGTTCTCAATTCATGGATTTCTAAACATCAAACAAACAAATAAAAAGTGTATTTGGAAATAACTTAATAGAACAGAATATTGCGCATGTAAATGGCAAATCACATCTGCTACCATTTCAGTCACGATTTTTGATATCGATTCATAGCTTAAAATGATCTATGCCGAATTAAGTTTGGAAGGATTTTCATACATGATGGCTGCAATATGTAATCAAGATATTTTAGAATCCTATTTTTCATTAATTCGGGGTTTAGGCAGATTTTATGATCATCTTTCACCAATCATTATCGAATAAAGTTTTTACTCCTGGATAAAAATACATCAATAATAAGAAGTAATTGCTGTAATGAAGACGTGACAACATGAACGACATAATAAATAATTTTGAAGGAAAAGAAGAACGTGTAGTTATAAAATTTGAAGAGACTTGCGACCCAAAAGATATATAATCATATATGATGTAGAAAATTATCCGACTAATATCACCGAATCGTTAACATATGGTGAAGATAGAAGCGAAATTGAAGGAAAAAAAAGATTTATTGCAAATGTTAGCAGGTTATATTGCATATAGATTAAAAAAAAAAACGAGTATTAGATACAACATTTGAATATGGAGAGGCAATATCCAGTAGTGTATTCGAAGAGAAAAACTGAATTACCACAATTTCAATAAATCCAAGTAATGAATGAGAAAGAGATAATCCGTATTGTCCTCTACATGCTGGTCGTGTAGTCTGCAACCCTGATCACGTGTTCTTCGAATGTCCTTCATTAACAGCATTACGTTCTGAACTGTATCTCAAATTATTGTACGCATCTCGTGGTGGTCCTCCTTATAACGTAATGTCTCTTCTGCATGTTGAGAATCTAGATTTGTTCCCGGACATAGCGACTTTTCTCGAGAAGTTGTCCGAGTTCATAAGAATATGAGTTAGTGATTATTACGGCTCCACGTTGGGTAAGCTATAAAGGCATCCCCATAAAAAAAAAAAAAAAAAAAAAAGGGAAAATGTGATTTATAAAATGGAGGAAGACTTTAACAACTATCACGGTAAAGAAAGAAATCGAACTGTCAATGTAATGAAATTATTGATTTACTTGTTGAAATCGATATAGATGAATTTGCCATTGCATGTTACGTGAGAACGCGAACATTTATCAGAATAAAATCGCTGAATAAGAAGAAATGTGTTAAAAGAGCATTCATGGAAATAAAGGACGAAGAAAGAAGAAAAAAGTCTGGTGAGTAAATATATATACATATTTTTAAAACTAGTGTTTACACACAATTATGTAATTAAAAAAAATATTTTCAGAAGCTGACTGATTCAAAGCAGTTATTAGCTGTTTACACCTCCACAGTTTATGATGTGATATTATTTTTCGTTGTATATATATATATATATATATATATATACATATATATATATATATATATATATATGTACACACCTTCATTATTAGTAATTAAAACTTTGATTTCATAAATATTGTTGATAAATAATAAAGATATTAATATAAATTTATAAATACGTGAACAAATTTACAAGTAAACTAAATAAAAAAAATAACTTCTCTGCGGCGTACCGTGTGTATTGTGTAGTCTCAATTCGGGTAAGTAGGTACCACATGACGCGTAATTTAGTTCGAGTATGCACCCAAGTGACCCAAGCCTTACCATATAGTTCTAGTTACTGTGGGTATAATTATAATTCTAGTAGTTTTCCACTATGTAGGAAAGTAACTTGTTTTGAGAACACCGCAATATTTGTCAAATATTGAACTATACTTAATAATGAGCGTAATATAAGATAATATGGGGTTATGATCTGAAGATAGTGATGATAAGGAAACGAGTGTGGTTAAGATTAAAATTTTTTACTAATACTAAATCAATTACGCGCTAGGTTTTTGATTATATTGACCCGGTAGGTAAATATGTAGGATTTACTGATGATAAGATATGAAAATTATACTTGTAAGATTAGTTGACTGAGTAACACGTTGGATAGGCTGTAAGGGCATCCCCATTTAAAAAAAAAAAATGCAAATAATTATGTTTCAATGTCTTTGGTTGAAGTCATGAAATTGATTCACTTAGTTCTGAGTTGTTTAGATTTAAATGTTTACATGCCAGTTTAATATGTTAGAATTTTACATATACAAAATGGTATTTTATATTTATAAAACGGTTCAAAATGGACTGTTGCGAAAAATTTGAAATAAGTTATAGTTTATTTGTACTTTACATGTGTATACACTTCACTATTAAAATATAGTTAAAGGAATCATATAAGAAACGATTAAACATGTTTTTTCGGTTGTATAAAAACGACTCCATGAACATTATCATATATTAGATATGTATGATATTGGTCACTAATGACTCAATAATTAGACACCTATAAACAAAAAAGAGAAACCAAACATAAGATTTGATTGTATACGCAGACTGTTTCGAAACTGAGAAATATGAGAACGATAATTCAATAAATCCATTATTATAGAAATATATATTTATTAGCAGTTGTATTTTTCTGATTGCAAAAGATTTCGTATTTTGGAGACATAAACTGGTACAATTATTGCGATTATTGTCGTCAATAGAACCAAGCCTCGTAAATATTCATGTTAATTTAACAACTGAATTGTGATTAATTTATAAACAAAATAAGATAATTACAAATAATCATATATATTAAACAACTGACATTTCCAATAAAGACTATAACTGCACAGGAAGAAAGGCGATTAAAGAAATGTCCTTTAAATAAGCTCCTGACATGACCCAATTAATGCAGAGATACTACAGCACATTACAAAAAAACGAACTATGTTATATAAATGCAATGTTAAGAGGTTATCAAAGTTTCCTACCCAATGGAAGGTAGCTCCGGTTATTATGATTAATAAATCAGGCAAACCAGCAAACTTTGTTCACATCATATAGACCTTATCAGCTTGCTTCCAGTACTATCAAGAATCTGGGGAAAATTCCGTTCGTGAGGCTCAAACCGATAATTTAAGGGCATAACCGGTTCGGATTCAGAGAAAACTTTGGAAGCATAATAATTTTGCAATGAGCATTTCTGGATATTCAGCAGGCCTTCGACAGAGTATGGCATGAAGGAATATTATTTAAAAAATTGAGTGATTATGGTCAAGCAAGAGGAGGAATTGTATACGAGATCGATGCACGAGCCCCCCCCAAGGCAGCATATTGGGACCTATCCTTTATTCGATATTTAGCGCGGATTTACCAGTCAGGGAAGATACAACGCTTTGTACATTCGCTGATGGCACGATAGTTTCAGCGAGGGATAAGGATAGAAATAAATCACATAAATTACAAAAACACCTGAACGATATAGAAAATCGGATGGCCAACTCCAACTGGAGAATAAAAATAAACGTAAATAAATCTACCAATATAAATTTTACTCTAAAACGTTCAAATTGCCCTCCAGTGATGCTCACTAACAAGGTCATACCTAAAAAAAAAAAAGTTAAATACCTAGGACCAAATGTTGACAAAACTTTATCATGGAAAAATCATATAAAAACCAAACGAAAGGAAATGGGCAAAAACGTACTGGATGATAAGGAGCTCTAGTATCATACAAATATTTCAAAATAAAGTTTTCCGAGCAGCTACAAACACTGCCTGGTACGCAACAAATAAAGATATTCACTCCTATTGTGAAATAGGATACGTGGATAAAATCATTAACACACGCAAATTCAGACATATATGGCGACTCGGACAACGTATGAATCTCGAAATAATATGCCTTCTTGATAACAGCCAAACAAGAAGATTATTGAGAAAACATGTGTTAGATGGCATATTAGATTAATAGGCAGGATGGAGACAAGTGGGTCCACATTGCAAAATTTATTATGGAAATAAATAATAAAATTAATTGTTACCTTTTAGGCCGTAGTAATTAAGAATTTATAATAAAAAAATATTTACTGAATGTGCGTGTAATTGTTTATTAATAACACGAAACGGAATAATATAATAAATGTCGAATATTTTTCATCGTGTCTTTATTAAAATTCATCGGCGATTTGTAATCTTTACAAAATAGCTTTTAAACATTACAAGTTCTGATTCAAATTTACAACCTTAATATACGTTATCTTATTCTAAATTAATACATTTTAGTATTACATGTTTAATCAAAATATTTACTAATTATTTGTATTACTAGTATCTGAGAAAGCATAATGTTGTTTATAAATTTATACATATCTCGAGTGAATTTCAAATTAAAATATAATTACTACATATTTTCATAACTATTATTTAAATAAGAAAACAAATTAAAAAAAAACAACTTAAAAGTTAATAGCAATGCATAAATTTGCCATTTTTAATCGTAAATGTTTTATTCAAAATTACAAAATATAAAACATTATACTTAAATGTTTTCTCATGAAAATGATATATGGAAAAACAAGGATACAATAGTAAATAAACCTGATATATAATAAATGAATATTTCTTCCACATTAAATTAACAAATTACATTTTTAAAATAACACGAGAATTTACATACTTAAGTAACAAGCCGATAGTACCCGCATATGTGAAATTATATGTAACATGTATATAAAATTCAAATTGATAAATTATTCGATTAAAACTAGAAGTTTGTGTAATTTTTCTACAGTTTCCGCCTTTTTGCGGTTGAGATTGGCTTCTTGTTCGGCGAACGTTGATTTTGATATTTTTCCCGGTATTAATTTTTCTACATACAGAGTTTGTTGCTGGGACAGTAAATCTTTTAATTGTTTATCTGTTTTTTGTAATTCTACTACTTTATCTGCGATTTCCGATGATTCGAGTCTAAGTTTCGCTACCAATTCAGAAATTTGATTACAATAATATTTATAATCGTTATTTAATTTTTTTAAATTAGCGTTTAAACCACTAATATCTTTACTGTGCTTAAACGAAATCAGCTTTTCCTCAATACTTTGATAAATATTAGCTCTGCGATATTGGAAATCGATAATTTTATTACAAATTCCAGATATACGTAATTTTTGTTCGCTATTTTCATCTCTAGATAAAGAAAAATCTAATCTAACGTAAATGATGACCAAAACGAACAACAAAAAGAACGAAACGATAAGTATAATAGGTTCACGTAACATATGAATTTTAGGAAAAGTATACCTCAATTCGAAATTAATACGATGAATATTATCTATTGAATTATACTTTTTAAATGATACCACCGGTCTTCCAATAATATCTAAATAGGTAAAATGTAAACTATCATTCAGTTTAATCGCATCGAATGGCGTTATAAGATTCGTATCACTGGAACCTTCGGGTAAAATAATTTTTATAATCGCTTCTTCGATAACCATATTACGATACAATAGGTCGACAACTGGCATTCTGAGCAAATAATCGTTTCCGTTGTATAGCAAATAATGTGATGTAGGTAAATTATACCCTAATTTATACTGTGTACACCATCCGCCAAACAGTGGAAAGCGAGGAACCAATTCAACTTCTACAGTATCTTCTTTGTAGTAAAGCAATGAAGTTGAAATATTACCGATGTCATCTCTGTAATAGATATCGACAGCTGCTCTTGGTAAAACTGTTCTGAAAGCATGAACAACAGCGAATCCACGATCTCGCTGGTAATCAAATCGCGAAAATGAACCTTTAAGTTTAGCACCTTTATTCACCATTGTCACGTCATCCTCAACGGCGATATTACCCCAATGTGATATTTCAATGATCCTGTGTAGTTTTGTAACCACCAAAAAGGGGGAATTGTTGAGATAATGAATGTTGATTAGTGATTTAGAATATGGAGTTAAATTTTCATAAGGACCATAACTAATACGCATATTAGAGAAATAGGTAGGTTCTAATTTTGTATAACTTTCAATTAAATTCGTATTCGTCTCGATAATGAGAATTGATTTCTTTACATCATACAATGAGTAAAAATAGCCATTAGTCATAAACGTGACTAACTGTTTTTCATTCTGAACTATGTGAGTAGGATACGGAACTAATATTTGTGTCAATTCATATTGTACCTTTACGTTAATGGAAGCTTTAGGCAACAACGGATTGTGAAGTTTTATGCTCCAAGCATGATAATCTTCAATCTTAGTCTTGTGTGTACGTAGTAGTTCATGTTTTTGCATCGCTTGTACGGAAGTTACATGATTAACAAATTCTGGTTCGATAATAAATAAAAATTCTTCAACATTACTTTTACCCACATTCGTTATTTCTAGACTGTTGAAAACAATAACAATCTGCGTGGACACGTCAATTAACCGTTCAGCGTTAACTATTTTTATATCGTCGTTTATATTAGAACAAACAGCTTTTAAAATTAACAAACTAATAATAAAACCACTAATCATTCCCATTATTGAATAGACAAATTAATTCTGTATGCTAACAACTTTTTAAATCAATTAACATTTTATTTAAGGCACATACTCATAAAATTCGATTAATATACAAGTAAAAAACGCCGCTACACAGTTCCAACACATTTCAATGAACGTTAACGTAAACATGTTTTTTTTTGTATTGCAAGGCGATAACATTGAATAATTTTAAGAGTTTAATATCGCATAACAGAAATTAAATTAACCACAGTCTTCTATCCGGTACACTTAATATGTATTTTTATAATTAAAAAATATATATATAACACATATTCGGTTGATATTAAACAATTCTTCAATAACGCATTAAAATTTATCTAGTCACCTAAACTTTAAATTTTTATCTTTTCGAGTCATTTTACTTTATTTCATAAATCAGAATGTAAGATTTTGTATGAAAAATTGGTAATGCGTGACTGAAAGATTAGTACTTTAGTATTTTTTCAAAAATATCCCCCCAACTTTATTGCCATTTACACATATTCTAATTCCTCGTATAATTTTGATTCAATATTAAATCAGAACTTGTGCTAAAGTTGTACACATTTTTAAATAATATAACAATTTGACTCCAATTGTAAATCTCAAGATGGACGATCACCAACCTACAATTGATGGGAGTTTCAAATCCTTATGAATACAAAACATTTAAAAATAAAACGAAATTTTATTATTTAAAGTAAATTATACTCCTCATCATCTTGATATATTAATCACCAAATAATGAATGCAATGTAATAATAGAGATTATTTTTTATAAAAAAAAGATTTCAATAACTTACTTGGGAAGGACCTTGCATACATATACATCAGTTAAGCTACGGTAGATGAAATATTTAGGTGACATATTCTTAAAATCAGCAATGTCGTAGATTTTTGTAAAAAAACTCTTGGAGGGTAGAGGAATTTGTAAGAGATAGATTGGATCAGTGATATGTATACAATCTGTTAAAATTTTCGCAACTCATCCAGAAATGGGTACAAGATATAACACGGCATCAAAAAACTACATCTGTAAGGAAAGCAAAAAAAACGGTATTACACTAATCTGATAGATACCTGCCAACTTAAATCAAAAAATTACTGGACCACTCTGATCTTTCCAAGTTGCAAGAAAAATGAAATTTTGAAACAGTTGAAGGGTATGACGGGTGGAGAAAGTAAAAGGAAACCTGATCTCAAGAGTACTGAATAAATATTTTCATGGCTCTGTAATAGATCTGGTACAAAAAAACCTTTACAATAATATACAACCTACAAAGAAACCAACTATTTGTACAGCAATTAGCTCCTTTACATTTGTGGAGTTCTTGAATGATGACATAGAGTACACAAAGCTATATTAAATAAATCTTCCCTTGAGTTTGATAACATAACTAGTGTTAAAAAATTTTTATTTAACAAAAAAACTTTCACAAGTACTAAAATTGGTTATTATTGCACCAATTCATAGAAGTGGGGACAAACATAACATTGCAAATTTTACTTATTTATATACTGTTATAATTTCCAACATAAAAAGATTTCCTAAACTATCTGAAAAGGTTAAAATACTTCAGTGTAATTTAATATAGATTCATGTTTAACAAGGGTACTTTAATATGCATTTTAGTGAAAAGTTCTGTTAATTCTGGAGATCGTTTTCCATATATTTCTCGAGCGACTTATATGACAACCTTTAAAACTGACTGGCTTGAAAGTATACATAATTATTCAATCAAAGGTAAAACCTGTGGTATTGTTCAAACTGAATTTCTCCGTGTACCCACACACCTTCACCCTGTTATTCCGATCATAAGTCTCCACAGATTTATTACTGTCAATTCTAGTATAGCTTTGAACTTCAATCTTGTAAATCCTCCTTATATTCATTGTACCAATCATAGTAGCGTTAACTTTAGAAAAGGTATTAACCATTTATTTTTTAGCTGTGGGTGGTTCAAACATAGACGTATGGATTCGCTTATTCTAGTGTTTTCCCTCCTTATTGTATCTTATCCTTGTTATTTTTGGATGTTCGTATTTTAATAGTATTTAAATTTATCAGTATTAATCATATTCTAATTAAACAGTTGGAATTTTCCTTTTCCCCTGTTTATATCTTTCATTTTTTTATGATTATTCTCTTTTGATATAATAATATTTTATAGTTTTTTTCTCTTCCTTTAGTTTAATCTAATTCATTCGTTATATTTATTTATGATTTTTTTTCTTTCTGTGGCCAAATGGTATGTACAGCCAGGCTATAAAAAAAATCACTTTTCTATAAAATACGTCACTGAAGAGGTTAAAAATCAGCACTCAGCTATTGTTGTATACTTCGACTTGTGTGAAGCTTTTGACGGTTGAGATCATGCAAAGGCGTACCCAGAAATTACCAATGAGGGGGCTACACCTGAAGCAACTAAAGGGGTAAATTTAATGAGACAAAATAATCAGTCAACGTAGGCGTACCTAAAAATTACCTATTTGGGGGGGATGTAAATCAACTGAACGGAGTAAATTTAATAAGACAAAATTAGTTAAAACACCTCACTTATAATTTTTAGCTCAAAATTCAACAAAATTTCATTTAAAAAAATATATGTAAACAACTTATACCTTCAAGTAACAAGGAACGATCTACTAACTATACTCTAAATTCTAAAATCTAATCTCTTTGGCCCATTTTTTATTAAAACATCGATCACTTCTTCTGGTTTGACTTCGATATGACGGAGAATGTACAATGAAGCTAAACCATTCAATCTTTCTGCACCATAGTGCTTCTTAAATAGCTTTTAATTCGTCTTAAACATGAAAACGATCGTTCAGGAGTACATGTTGTAACTGGAATCTTGCAAAATTTTTTTAGCAACGTACTAATATTTGGGTACATTGCCTCATCACATAAATTCAACGCTGATATCGCATCAACAGGAAAAGGCTGAGAATTTTCATTTTCTGAGTTAAATTTTTCGCACCAAATTTGATATTCTGCTTTTAAAATGGATTCTTTAAAAGCTTCTAAATCATCTTGATAAAAAGCACAAAGTTCAACAAACTGGTTTTCTTCTGATCTCGTTGGATGAGTTAAACATTGAAATTTTGTGAGTACGTTTTCATGTTTTTTGAATCGATTAACAAGTTGACTGATGAAAGAATCGATCCATGGAATAAAGATAATTCGTCGAAAATATTCTTCCGTGCTTGTTGAAGGAATATTCGCCCTGTTGGTCTGTATACATTTATTTTCTTAAAAATGTCGTTTTTGACGCAGTTTTGGTTATTATCAAAATCTAGAACTGCAATAAAGTGCATCACATTTTAAAATAATAATAAAATACCTTTATATATATAGCTGTAGGCTGATAATTTCCATGTTTTAATCTGCGTTCGCAGATTTAATCATTTTTCTTTTAACTACATCGCGATATTACGTAAACTTCATCTTTAACTTAATCAGTAGGATGTATTATATTTTGTTTTCCTGGATAAAAAATCCGTTTATTATTTATTTCCTAATGCGTTAATACTAGCTGTAAAAACGGAAATAAATAAAATGATTGTTTAAATGTGGTGATTAATGTACACATTACTTCTTTCCAAGCTTCATTTCATTTCATTTCATTTCATTTTTTTCGTTTACAAGATGTGAAATGATGCGAAAAAAAAAGGTAATATATAACTCTTTATATTTATGACATTAGCTGAAAAGAACATGATGCTTGTGACCATACTATTTATTCAATGGATTAAACCACTATATACATGTATCGCTTAAAACGAGATGTTAAATACAACATAAAATCGTGTTCATATGGAATTATTTTTTAAAAAAACTTATTCATGATGATCTAGTAATTTAAATAACGATAATTGGTTAATGTAGTTTCTGATTAAATATTATTTTATGATTTTTTAGTACATAAATTACGAGCGCTATATATAATTAATGGACTACGGATTCAGTAGTATATTATTACCAATCTCATTACTACTGGTCATCTCAAAACTTTATGAGTAATTGATATTAAAAGGCTACAACTCATAATAGAGAATAAGGGAATGATATCTGATCATCAATATGGTTTCAGAAACAGACATTCAACAATACAACAGGTATACCGGTGGTTGGGTTGTTAAAAAAATTGTGATGCGGTTTTCTTGGATACCCCGGGGTGCCAAAAGGACACTATCAGCAACGTTTACGGATGACAGCGATATTATACAATAACCATTGTCCTATTAAATGTAGAAAAGTAATTAATATTTAAAATTATAAAATATCAACAACTATGCAAATGTTGATTGCAGGTAGTCATTTTGTTTGTAGATAATGAATTACATGTAATAATATATATATATATAAATTTTCCATATAAATAATTGAAAATTTTTAGAAATAAACTATTTTTATTAGTTAAAAATTATGCATATATCTGAAGAAAACCCCAATTATATTTATTATCTACTTTTGAGCAGCTCATTATTGTACATTGAAATTCGGCGGCTTATAGAAAGGTCGACATCTATCGTAATATAATTTAAAGGAGCGATCTTTAACCACTTCCTCTACGCCTAATTCAGTTTGTAACAATCTAGCCTAAAAAAGTAAATAAAATAAAATATTAGTGCGTTGCTTTCGTTGAGGAACTCAATTATGTCATTTTTGTATGTATTTACTTAAATGTATGAAGAATGATTCATATGAATAATACTATATATATATATCAACTGTTTTGATAACTTTAAATAATTTGTTAAATTACATAGGTACCTTGATAAATCCCGTTGTTTTTTTTTTTTTACCTTTTATAGTTATCTAAGCATTAATATATTCACTACGTGAATTTTCAACGCGTGGTAATGTTTATTCGAAAATACGATATTTTCATTGTATTCATCTCACAATGTTTGAAAGCACACCTGTGGGTAATTGGGGAAAGTAATAATACAAAAATGCAATTATGTAAAATAGCGGACGAATTAAAGCCGTTATTACTTATCTTTAAGTATATGGATATTGGTCGAATTTCAGGTTCCTTCATTTTTTCTCGAGTAAACTCTTTTCTTAATTCATAGAATACTACACTTTATATTAAGTCTTTCGAAATAATAAAAAATCAGATATTATCAACATGGACCACGTTTCGTATTGGTACTAAATTCACGAGGTTTTAATTACAAAATTTCTCCATGATCTAAAATATTCAAAATATTTTTCATTATATAAAATTTTGGAGAAATTACATTTATTTAGGAATAACGAAATTCTTCATAAAACGAAAGTTTTATTATACGTACAACGGCGTGGTTTTTAGATAAAGAAATTAAGATAAGTAAGATTACAAATCGATTAAATATTTTATACAAATGTTAATTCAAGATAATCCCAATGAATAATAATATATTTGATATGATCTCGTGCGTGGTTTTCATTTTCTTTTAAATAATATATTAACAGTTTAATTTTTAAAGGCTGTGAGATTTTCACTTTCAAATTAATATACAAAAAGTTATATTGGAAAAAGATTTCTAATTACAAATAATACCATAAGTATTACGCATTACATCATCACCTTATTCTGCTCCTTCTTTAACGACTTCATAATTGCAGTATTATCTGGATTAGTGTTTTGTTCGGAACGAAGATTTTTAATCCTACTCGCGGTATATTTTATACAATTCTCTATCGCAGCTTGCCGATTATTATAATTACTCTGTAACTACATTATATAAGTATTGTATTAGTTTATTTGAAGTTTCCGAATACATATTAAAAAACAAATAGCTAACGATAGAAATAACCAAGTTAGTATATAATAAATATTTATATTGATGGTTATAAATAAAATTGTAGCAAATATATAAATTAACCTGGGAAAATAATTCTTCGCATTTTTTCGAAGCATCTATCTGATTACGAAATGTCTCTGTTGGCAGTGCCGAATTTAACATGTATATAAGTTTATCATCGGTGTCGCGCATCTGTTTCAATCCTTCCTGTGATTGCATAAATTATCTACATAATTCACTTTTAGCGAATATTTAACGATTTATTATATTACATAAATTTAACACAACAGAAATTCAGTTTTTCTAATAATTTACCTAGATGTTGTCATTATACACATTTTAAATTAACATTCGTGCTTACATGTTCGATATACACTACAGCATCGAATATAGTGTATACCAAAAATATACATGTTTAATATACGTTACACATTTTATTATTAATTTTAAATTGGAATAATCTTCGATTGAATATTACACGTTTTCTAAGGCTGAAACTGTTCGTAAATATTAAATATGAACCAATAATACTAATTTGAAGTGTGGAATGTAGTGATTTTTAGAAAATAACAAAAGAAGTTAAAATCACTAAATTTTTTTAGTGATTTTAACTAAGAAAATTTTAATGAATTTAATTCCTTTTTGTTGCTTATTTAATAATATTTGTTTAATGTTATATTAATTAATTAGTTTACATATCAATACAAGCTCATGATTGTAGTTCATAACATGTATTACCTGAAATTCTAAGAAATCTGTACATTCCATAACTGCATTATTTAAAAAACTAAGATTCTGAGATCAATAACATCCAACAAATATCACCGGCAAATATAGAGTTTAGTCAAAAAACGTTCAAAATACCGCTACATAGGTCAAACTTATTTTGTAATTTATGTTCGAATAAGAGTTTTAATATTTTAAAAATTAGAATTATGTAATCAACTTATTTAGATATTCCGAATTATTATTTTTGTATTTTTTTGTTAAATTATTATATCATATATACAATTTTTTTAGAAGCTGCCATAAATGTTATAAATTTTTATATTTCTACAAAATATTAAATTTTAAAATCTATTTACATTATAAATTATTTCATAGGAAAAAATGTTAATGAAATAGTTGACAATGTTGAGTGTACTTTTTCTAAGGATACCGGTGTATAAATAATTTTGATTACCTCGTGTGTATATATAAAAAAAGATAATCCTGTAATGTTTTTCTTTTGCGAATATAAAATTGCGGAATTCATAATTATATTACAGACAATTTATAATATAAAATATAATTACAATGGAGGAAACATTAAGGGAAGCTTGCTGTCTGGGAAATTTAACATTAGTAAAAAAATTGGTGCAGAACGGAGTTAACATAAATTCAACAAATAAAGTAAATGGATGGTAAGTAACAAACTAATAAATATTTTTATTTGAATTACTGAAAAGCGGGAACTTCTTATTGCTATTTTTTAATTAATTGTGTGTTGACATTTTAAATACAAATACAAATCGGAAACCTTGTAAGTGTTAAAATGTATAATGAAGTTTTGAAAAACAAATTATAATAAATTTTGTTCACGCTAACTAAAGAAACTTCTGTTCATTACATTTATATAAATATGTTCGTTATATTCGTACAAAAATTAAATATACTGTTCATAAATTCATAACCGCACGGAAAACTTTTATTGTACTGTTCTGTTTACTGCTGGTATAATTTTAAATATTTAAAAATATGTGTTTAAAATTTGTGTAATATTTATTATAGGACTGCTCTACACTGGGCCGCAAAACGCTCACACATTGGAATTGTAAATTATTTATTGAATATGGGCGCTGCTAAAAACATAAAAAATCTTGAAAATCAGTTGGCTTCCGATCTTGCATCAAATAAAGTTATAAGAGTACTTCTAGGTGATGAAGGTTCTTGTGATTTAGGCAAAAGCGATCAGTTGCCTTTTGTGCCGAATTACTTATTACATCCACCACTTGTGTTGGATTGTTTTAATGAATACTCTGCTGCCAACATAGAACTTCCTGTTCGTAAGGAAAATTTGGATGACCCCACATTTATAAAGAGTATGTATTCATTTTTAATTTTAATTATTGTGTACGGCCGTTTGTGTTTAAAACAGTAAACATTCATAAATCGTGTATTTAATGAATTATTATCAAATATAAATTTTGTATCCCATATTGATGTGTATATTTAACGACGAAAATTTGCTAGGAGAAATCAAATAATTTATATATATTTGATGAAAAGTTACGCTTGAAAAGTAGTGTTTACAGTTATGATGAAGTATTTGGTTTATTAAAGTTTATTTATAATTAAACCTGTCACAAATATATCAATCTAAAAATTATGTAGTGAAATAACGTGTAAAGTAATAGTGTTTTTATGGAAATTAAATTTGTTATACATAAATTGTATAGCTGAAATAATATGTAACTTTATAGGTATTTTTTATACAAATTTACTAGATAATTTCCATCGTTAAAAGAAATGTATTGCAACAAAAAAAAGGTAGAGTTGTCTTCATTACACCAATATGATTTTTCAAGTGAAAAATATGTATGAAGTGAATGGAGTAGAAACATACTAATACTATATATTTTTCATGTTGGTATGTGAAAAGATTTGGAATTGTAATTCTGACGAGCGTTGTTTTTATTGGTTTAATAAAATGGTGGTTGAATCCATTCAGTCATCGTCAAAACATCGTAGATGTTTCATTAAAAATAAAAACCAGCTTATCCGTAGTTTTTGTAAACCTAATCAAAAATTAAAACTGAAATCACTTGACTAAAATATATAATTTTTTATAGATTTTAAAACTAATTAAGTTATAATTCAGGATGTTGTAAATTTTGCGCTGCTGGTAAAATATTTGTTAAACAAAAGTGATATACAATTTAAAATACTAATATCCATTGAAATCAAATCATTCATTATAATCCAACAAATTATAATAGCATAAGGTATAAAGTATCATAACGTTTTTTTAAAAAGAATGTACCTCACATTTATAAAAAGAAAAACAAGATTTAATTTTTTCACGATGTATTTATAACGAATGTATTAAATCGTTAACTCGTTAACATAATATATAATCGATGACAGGGCTGTTAAATATGGCTTAAAGCGCCTGAACAAATATAGCAATAGCACAGAATTTCCTAAATAATTATGTCAAAGGTGCTATAGTTTTGTATCAAACTTTCATGTCCCGTAACATGTCGACGTGATTAAGGAGATCCGTCAGCCTGCTAGACAACGCTACACAGTTTAGTCTATGCATTTTAGGTACTCACGAAGGAGAGTCGCTCATATGACTAATAGCAAAATTTGGTAGATAAGGGAAAAATATCATATAAAGATAGAGTTGAAATCTTATGTTCCACTAAACGTCAACTACATTTTATCAATACTGGCATCGAATACATTTTTAATCTGTATGCATACTCAAATCAGATTTAGAATTTCTTCAGTGGAGGTAACTTCGTAGAGTAATATTTATGATTCGTTATTATTGTTAAACAATTACGGTTATAACTGGACGTGTGCTTTATCTTATTACTCATATAGCAACTGCAGTTATTATTTATTAGTACATGACAACTCCGTTATTGTAATACCGATAAAATCATCTTTATCTTCGACACGGCACCGCAGCAAACTTCTAATAAACTTAAAAACAGCAAATCGAAAATTATATATTATATTTATAAATAATGTTATATTGTTAGCTTATATGATACAATTATTACTGAAATTACAAGCACCACGATATAAACCTTACAAGTGACTATGTTGAAATAACATATCTGTATGCTGAAATTAAATTTACAGGACAATCATGAACCAACTTGGGCTTGTAACTATAAATAAGAACCACCGTCTACACGAAATATAAAGACAAAACAATACATTCTTGTGATCCGCGTTTTATATTCCACTTCATTTGTATTAAAAATGAAGTCACAATCTATGATTATATAGTTAGGAATAATGCTAATATACTGAAAATCTAACCCCATAATAATGAAGACTGTGATACAAAAAATAAACGGACTCATGTGCCGTTATTTGCTTTTTATGTTTAAATGGAAATAATATTTGAAACGATCTTGAAGTACCTACAAAAAATCAAGAGTAGTATTTCTAGGTCAGAAAATAAATTAGCTCAGTACGAGAAAAGTAAGCCTGAGAAAAAAACAACATCCAGAGAACTGTTAGTAATAGAAGACGCATTTGGAGTAAAAATTACTGTTTTGCAGTATTTCCTAATGTCACGCCATCAGACCCCTAAATATAAAGTACTTAAATTAAAGCTCTGCAAATGAGGGAAAAATACGTCAAATGTGTTAAGAATATATTCTAAATTTGAAAATTAGTGATTCAACTACCACACTATCATCTTACCCACCTGGATATATGCACCAAGTCATAGTTATAAACAGTTCAAAACAAGTCCCGGCTGGCTTTAATGAAATACATTATAATGTATGTTGATGAAGTCATCAATCAGGCACTCCATATTATCCAAACGGGGAAATATCTATTTTCTTGCACATTAATGAATATTTAAGACACGTTAAACATTTTAAATCGAAGTTTGTAAAATATTTACTAAGTGTTTCTATATAAATATTTTTATATATATGTTGATATGTGCATATGTATATACATGCAATGTGTATGTAAATGTATGTGCATAAGCTAACTTTTTATTATTGTGTGTTAATTGTTTGTATTATTATTTTTTTTTGTTACAATTATTTATATTTAATATTATTACTTGTTTCAGGTTCCAAATTTTTACTATTAAAAACTAGAATTGCAGGAAATTGTGATCCAGATTTTATAGAAATTGAAATATCAAGGGCTGAATTAACTTTTAACTCGTTGAAAGAAATTTGCTGCAAGGAGTTACAGATTTCTATTGATAACTTTTCTAAATTAAGAAAACTTCCTAATATTATTGTTAGAAACGACAATGATGTTAATAGATTAAAAGAATTTGATGAAATTGAGGTGATTCTTCAAAATTAGATTTAAATGTTTGAAAATTTTAAAGTATATTATGATTTTTAAGCGCATGAGCAAAGTACATAATTTTTTAAAATTAAATGAGTAACACGAATTTAATTATTCATAAGATTGTATACACTTTATTAAAGACATAATGAATTTAAACTAAAATAAATATTACTAATGTCTATATTATTTTGAGATGTATAAATTTAATATTACAAATATATTTGAAAAAATGTTTGTTTAATTGAAGTTATAGATACATTAAAATTCAATGAACTAACCAAAACATATTTTAGATATTGATTTTTATATTTTCTTTGAAAAATGCCAACCTATTCGACATTTTTTTTTTTACCATTTCAATAGGATGTTTTGGACCAATTACTGTAGAACTGATTTAGCAACTCTTATATCTTCAATCAGTATTTATATTTTTTTTTATGGAACGTAAAATTACAAATTGCAGATAAAGACAAGAATATTTATTTAATATGAACGGTGAGCTATTCTCGAATAAATTATTTATGAAATAAAAGAACGATTTGAATATTAGGAAAGAAAATATCTTTTAAATAACTATAAACTATCGAAGTAAATTAGTGTTTTTCTTGATACACTTATTATCAAAGAAAATAACGTTTGAAGTTGAACAGTGATTTAACATATTCACAAAATCCATCACTAACGTTGAACAATAAGTAACTGGGAATCGGAATGAATACTTGTGTTTTTATGCCATTTTGAGCGATTGTATTCTTAGATCATATCTTCTGCTTCTAATTAGATTTTCATTGATTAACTCTGTAGACAAAACTGTTGCTTAAAGCTACTCCTTTAATTATTAATGTTTCTTTATGTTTGTTTGTTTTTCCCTGAGTTAGCTAGAATAAGAAATATTGCTCAACTGAAAGCAGTCCTCTCTATTACAATTATTCCTGTTTTTTGGTTTCCATAGTTTTCCATTAATTTAGTATATTTATCCACTCTGACAGAAGTACAAATATTAAAATTTATAACGTGTTAGAGAATGATGATGATATCAACGTTGTTTTGGTATACATTTTTTAAAGTATATTTTTTAATATATTAATAAATCTAGATTTTCCTCTTTTGCTAACTGAAATCTAGTGTTAATTTTTTCATATAGACAAATGAATTTTACTGTTCTTGGGTTGTCGCTTCCTAATTGTATACTTTCTTTAAATTTCCTCACCCTTATTTGGGTTTCATTTTTACTTTTATCTAAATATTCAGTATGTGGATTCCAAAATATTTAAATGTATCGAATTGATTTACACTAAACCAAACAGATTGGGACATAATCCAATAGCTTTCATTCTATTTTTTATTCGGTTCATTTTCTTTTGCGGTTCTACATTATTATGATTTGTAAAGTTATTAAGAGAACTACAAAAATTGTATTCGCTATTCTTTAGTAGGACTCAGCTACTACTGTTCAAGTTTTGTCTCTCTGCTTAATCATCTTAGAGCATTGTTAACAAAAAAGTTTTTAATTAATCCTACTTGATCAGTTGCAAATTAATTTAAAAGAAATATCATTTCCTTTATTCTATATAAATGACTTAATTTTTTGACGCAGTTCTATATATAAGGTGCTGTTAAAAAAATAGAGCCCGTTTTCCTGCTTTCCAATCGAATTAAGGAATCGATTCTGGTTGCGTTGAAAAAAGCAGGAAGGTTCTTTTGATCTAGTAATGAATTAACACGTGTGACTGGACGGTTGATTATCGAGCATTTGTGGTATAGCATTGTTTTTTAAAAATCGGGATTTGTGCATTTTTATAATTCTCAATTTCTGTTTTTCGCCTAAAGTATCAATAATCACGAAAAAAAAAACGTGTTCATAAGGAAAAGCTTCATGTGTAGAAAAAGATACCGAGTCTTCTTAAGCTTGTTAAAATTTTAAATATAAAAAATGAACATCTGTGCAGTATGGATCGCTCCACATATATCCACAAAAACTTAAATTTATCAGACGTAAACTAATACTTCCAAGACGAGCTATCCATAACTACATGATGTACACTAGCTCCTAGTCACTAGCGTTTAGTGGGATGATACGGAAAAAAGTTAATTGTGAACTTTCGAATTTTATTTGAGCTTAGACTTTAATAAGCATAACCTCACTGATTGGTGGAACGAAAATTCTTATGTTATTCAAGAAAAAACCCACCACACCAAAGGTCACAATTTTCATTATGCATTTTTCTTCATCTTGAGCATAATTGTGAATCATGGACTATTCATAAAATAAAAGACAAAAGAATTCAAGCTTTCGAATTATGATGCTCGCGAAAGCTTTTGAGAATCTACTCAATGGACAGAGTTACTAGTCAACAAATCCTATGGTGGATAGGTAAGAAATACTGTTTGGTAGCGACGGTTCCATTATGTAAAGGACGTTATTACGAGAAAAAGCATAAGCTGGAAAAACTGATAGAATCTGATGCACCGCAGAAGGCATAAAAGTAGACTTCAACGAAGATGAGCCGATGAAGTGAGAGATCTGTTTTACGTCCAAAAATAAATATATTGTTATCTTGTAGCCGGCTTGCATTGAACAGTGGTCACTTAGGGGGGGATTATTCATGAAGTAGTTCATTAATCATGATCATGATGACCTCAAGGATTTCACAGCATCATATATATATATATACATATATATATATATATATATATATATATATATATAAAATTTCTGTAGCAAGTATAAAAATTAAAAATTTACCCTTGTTATTGTAGGTATGCAAGCATGTATTTTTATAAAAATATTCTCTCTTCTCAAAAAGTGACCACTCACCAATGCTCTTATTGAACATAGAATTTATTTGTTGTTAAATATAAAAAGTTTAAGAAGTTAATCTGTATGCTCGATTACAAGGTATCGTTAAAAAACGCATATCCACTTTCTTTAGACATATCATGCGACGGAACAATCCAAAAAAACGTATAATACGTATGGTTGAAGGTCGCAGGCGAAGAGGGAGACCACCAACGCGATATGTGGACAATGTCAAAATGATAACTGGCGCCAGTTCACTACAGCAAATGGTCAGATGCGCCCAGGACAGAGATAGATGGCGATCAATTGCACAGAAAAATTAAAGTGAATCATAATATCACGATGCTCGGACCGAGCCCAACGACTATGATGATGATGATGATGATGATAGTAAGTTTATGTTGACTTCTGAACGTGAATAATAAAATATATTGCATACATTCCATCTGAAAATGATATCTCAATTTCAGTTTTACTTTTAAAATGTGTTATGTTATGAAAATATGAAACATTTTACAAATTGAAACTACCTAAAGGAAGTATTTTTAATAATAAATTTGTATCTTTTGTATAGATGTTGAAAACAATGAGTATTTTGAATAAAAACGTGAATACGATTTAGGTTCAGAAGTCAGATGTTTCTATTTACACAGAGTTTGTATAAAAATGTATTATGTAAAAAGGATGAATGTTGAGCGCACACATAATTTTAATAGTGACGCACTTTTTAATTTACATTTAATACCGAATAGTTTAATGTTTCGTGTTTTTCCGCGCTCATTTACGTTGTAACGTATATATTTACATATATATATATATATATATATATATATATATATATCCTCCGTATTTCCGTCAAGAGCAGTATCGTAAGATGCTCCGCTCACCCCCCAAAACCTATGATAACTTACCCGACAAACCGGACGAAGATAATACCGGTAGTAAGTATACACACCACACAACAGGTAAGACTCACACAGCACACAAAAATTATTGAAACTCACCCCAACATCATTAACGCTTAACACCAACACACACAAAACCAACAAACCCGGACATCATGATAATATTATAAACACTGATATCGATACCGTTAAGAACGTAGATAATTCCGAATATAATAGCCAGTTTCCCGCAATAAATACAGTTACAATTACATCGGACATATCTACCTCGCATAAACAAAATAAATCGTTAATAAATACAACATCAAAAAATAGTGAAACATTTTCGAGTAAATTAAAATACACCACTCCCAAACCCAAAAAAATCACGCCGTTAACTGCATTTAATTATCCTACGGAAGAACAGGGATTAATTTTCCCTTATCTATCCGCACACACTATACGCGATTATTTTGTCGCGCTGAAGGATTTAGTTGAGGGCGCACTAAACATTATTGCTGCATCACGCATAAGTAAAGACCGAATAGTCATCTTCCTGAAAACAAAGCACGTAACAGACAAATTTTTTGCAAATGGTGGCGAAATAAAAATAGGCACACAAATAGTTAAGGCTCACCGCCTAAGAAGCCCAGCCAACAAACTAATACTATCAAACGTCTCAGCCACTATACCAAATGAAGTTATTACATTACACCTAACATCAATATTCTTCTTAAAAATGTTATCTCCCATGTCAATTTTGAGAGTAAACCCATCTGATAACGAATTCGGACATATAGTTAGTTGACGAAGACAAATTTATATTGAACAAACGAATTGCAGCAACATACCTGACTCTTTTTTATTGCACCGCAACGATACTGACCATCGAATATTCATACAAATCGAAGACCACATGTGCCAACATTGCAACGAAAAACAAAGACAAACACTAAGTAACCAAGCGATTCCTGCAACCGACTTACTGGAACAAGCAAATATTGAAAGTGAAAAGAGTGATAACAAAGATGAAAAACCGAACAAATTCAATGATCCAATAGCTCCAACCATAACAGCTATCAATGACAATACAGACACTGACACACAACCACCCAACCCCTCCACAAAACGACCCCACCCATCAACACCAGACTCACCACATGAGATATGCGAAATATCTTTTATAACACAATCAACTTCCAAAACAATTAACATGCCACCCTCACATGCAGATAGTAAAGTAAAGCACCAAAATAAAAAACAGCTTCTTTAATCCTAGGGTCCTACAACCACATCACCAAGTTCCTCCAATGCCAAATCTAACTCTTCCATAAAGATCGCACCTATTAAAGAAATAACCGATAAAATTAAAGCATTGTTTGAAAATAACCAACATAATTTCATTCTTGATTTCCCCCAATACCAATCATTTGTGAAAAACATAGCTTCTGACCCCGACTATCTAAGCTTTGCCAACGACTACACCAACGACAAAGAGGGTCTAATACATGTGATATCAGTGACTAAACCATTCCTAAATGGTATGAGTATAAAAAACAGGTGCTCTCGAATCATAAAACACCTTAGCAACATGACAATACAAAGTGACACTAGCGAGACAAATGCTCTCGACACAGACGAATAAATTTAAATCAATCAAATCAATAACAAATAGTCAACTATACACGAAGTCATAATAAACATAAATGACGCCTAAAAATATAATAATGCAGTGGAACTGCAGAGGTTTCTATAACACCAACTGCAAACTTAAGCAGCTAATATCATTAAACGATCCGGCAATCATATGCTTACAGGGGACACACCTCAAATCTTCAGATAACCCACAAATAAAGAACTATAACATCTTTAGGCATGACAATATCCATGGAATTAGGGCAAAAGGGGGAGTGGCAACCTTAATTCATAATGCAATTCCTTGCAATCAAATAAACATAAACACCTCACTACAGATAATAGCAGTCACAGTCCACTTACCATCTGTACCATATTCGAGTATCACCATTTGTAACTGCTATATACCCCAAACTCTCTCGATAGCGATAATAGAATTCAATCCATACTCACACAACTCAAAGCACCCATAATTATGCTTGGCGACTTTAATGCTCACTCTCCCCTCTGGGGAGCATCTTTCACCAACAAGCACGGTCACATAATCAATGATGTCATACTATCTCATAATTTCGCCACTCTACTCCCACCAAGCCACACACATTTTAACTTGTCATATAACACATTTTCCACCATAGATCTAGCACTGGTTTCACCAACACTATACCCTATCCTCAGTTCTTTAGTGTTTGATGACTTATGCTCTAGCGATCATTTCCTAATTATCATACAAATCATAACACCAAACACTACCACCCAAGTAACACAAACACCGCGTCTACTTTTTCACAAAGCAGATTGGAAATCTTACACAAATGCAGTCAAGGTACCCATCAAACCACACAGTTCTATTAAAGAAAACCTGAACATATTCCTTGAGGCAATCTTTAAAGCCGCTGACACAACTATACCCAAATCATCTTCAAAAATACGCCCAAGAAGGGTCCCATGGTGGTGCAATGAGATTGCAGTAGCAATCCAACTACGCAAACGTGCACTCAGGAAATATAAACACTCACAGTCAATCACCGACCTAATACATTTCAAAAAATCACGCACTATAGCTCGTAACCTCATCAAAACAAAAAAATGTGAATCCTGGCACAATTTTGTTTGTTCTATACCAGAGTCAGCATCAAGCCATTATATGTGGTCAAAAATTAAATCACTTAATGGCGTAAATTCCATACCCACTCCTACATTATTAAAGACAGGTAGAAAAATTATTCTCGATCCAAATGATGTAGCCAATTCCCTCGCCCAACACTTTGCAAGCCAATCTTCATCTCAGAGATACTCAACCGCTTTCCTTGATACAAAATCAGCGGCTGAGAAAGAGCAAATACATTTCCTACAAGACCATGATGCACCATACAACTCTGACTTTAACATCTCAGAACTAAACTTTCAGCTCAACCAACATACACCAAACACTGCACCCGGTCCAGACTTAGTACATCCTTATATGCTAAAATACCTCCCACCAAGCGCAAAACTATTCCTTTTAAATTTACACAATCAAATATGGAGATCCAGCATCATTCCCAATAGCTATAATTATTCCGATACTAAAACCCAACAAAAATCCTTTCTTCCCAGATAATTACAGACCAATATCCCTTCTGAGTGTTCTCTCAAAAACGCTGGAGAAGATGGTTAATAGGCGCCTCCTATTTTTCCTTGAAAATAACAATCTCCTTTCTTCCTTGCAAGCTGGTGGGCGTAAGACGAGATCGGCTATAGATCATCTGCTCACGTTACAGAGGCAGATATTAACCTCACAACATGATAAACAGCACTTATATGCTGTATTCTTCGATTCAGAAAAAGCGTTCGATCGCTTGTGGCGACATGGGCTATTAATAAAAATAAAGTCCGCCGGTATAACCGGAAATTTAGGCAATTACTTACGCAGTTTCCTAAACAACCGAACTTTTCAAGTTAAGAGCGGTTTGTCAAAATCAGCACCAGTTCAGACTGAAAACGGTGTTCCACAAGGCTCTGCACTAAGTGCAACCTTGTTCATGTTGTATATCAATGACATAGCAAATAATATCTCGCAGCCTGTTACCGCTCGGCTTTATATTGACGATCTTAATATATCCTTATCATCCAGTATTCCTTGTAATGCACAAAAAATTCTACAAAAAAACCATAGATCGTTTGCAGCAATGGTCTGAAACGAAAGGTTTATATTTTTCCACATACAAATCATCATACATTATTTTCCACAAGAGGCGTCTATCATCTCCCAGTTTTTCTTTAAGTATAAACAACTCTCCCCTAACAGCCAAAACAACAGTAAAATTCCTAGGCTTATTGTTCGACTCTAAATTAACCTGGCGTTACCATATAACTGAACTCAAGAGTAGGTGCCTAAAACTGTTCCCAATTATAAAATATTTATCAAACCCAAAATAAAATATAAAAACCCAAATCCTCTTAAATATCTATAAATCTATAATCTTATCACGAATCAACTATGGATGTCAGGTATATTCAACAGCCAGTAAATCTATATTAAGAAAATTAGATACAGTACACCATACTGGACTTCGATCCATTCTTGCAGAACATCCCTCATCACCATCAAAGAGTTTATGTGCATTAGCAGGATCTTTACCACTTACATACTACAGAAAATACCACACTTATCTCTACTTAAGCCGTCTGCTCAGCTACAATAAAACATTTGCATACACCAAAAGATGTACAACCCCAAACCCCCTTTTTCCAAATGACCCTATACCAAAGCTTCTGAAAATACTATCAACTTATCACATAAGCTCCATCCCAAAATCAACATTGAATTACAACATAACAATACCTCCTTGGGACCCTTCCGAGACAAAAACAGATTTATCTCTCACACAGTACAATAAATCCACACACCCTACAAATATAAAAGAAATAGTATCAAACACTCTTCAAAAATACAACGACTACACACACACATACACAGACGGAGCAAAATCCACAGCAGGTGGCGAGAATTCACCAGCAGCTTGCTCCTACCAAATTGATAATATACTACACTCTATCCGACTAAGCGATGGCTGCACTTCACTGGATGCAGAGTTATACGGAATTATGTACTGCATTGAGTACATCAGATCAGCTGTACTTCCACATCGCAAAACACTGGTCATAACAGACTCCCTCTCCTCTCTACAACTAATATGCCGTCAAGATAATAAAAACACCTTAATATTAGAAATTCAACACAATCTAAACACACTACATAAGGAAGGATGGGAAATCCGCTTTCTGTGGATCCTAAGTCACATTGGGATGCACGTTAGCGATAAAGTAGACCTCGAAGCTCGGTCTATGGTGCTTTCACCAGCACCAGAATACTCACCACCTCCACCATCATTAGCTCACATACTCATGAACAACAGCAAGCAGGAATGGACGACCGACTGGACCTCACAAACAACCTTCCTTAGGAACATAAAACCAACTATAGAACCTTGGTGGCCTCCAGATGGCACAAGTAGAAAAGAATATGGCACCCTAAACCGTCTAAGAGTGGGCCATACAGCCATATCACACAATTACCTTTACACCAAAAGCCCTCCACCAACAAACTGCTCCTTATGCGGACATCTAACAGAACCAACAGTCACACACTTAATATATAACTGCAAACACTCACACCACACAGGTTAAAACACAAAATACAGGGCCCAATACACAAAATACTTTCAAACAACCCTCAATCAATAGTTAGCATTCTGGCTTTTGTAAGAGAAAGTGGACTCCCAGCATACATATAAACTAAACACACGTCTCCTTATGCTGTAATAACCCTGGTAGTTACAAACAGCATATGGAGATTTACATAATAAATAAAAAAAAAATAAAAAGAAAAAAATACATTTAATAACATAAACTTTTACAGTTATAAGGGATATTTTTTTCTTGTACTCATATTTGTGTATATAAATATTCATTTTACTAGTTGAGTACATTTTTATATAACTGATTGTAACAAACTGTTTTAAATAACAATTATCGAATAAATATATTTCGTACAGCCATTTTTTTAAAACAAAGCATTAATCTTACTTTTTGCTATTAACGGTGGGTTTCAAAATTATTTCATTTTTTAATTTGTTTGGTTGTAGGTTGTACATAGCTTTATTTCTAGTGTTCCTGAGTCAACGCACATCTAATCAATTTATTGGGAAATATTTTAAATTTAGTGATTAAAAGTCGAAATTTTTAGTTTTACACAAGTTTATGGTACACGTTTCCATAGTTATTAAGTTTTTTAATTTGTGGCGCTATTAAAAACTAATTATATGTAGGTGAGTAACTTTATCTTAATCAAAAATAATGGACGTGGTATGTGAACAACGAAAGAATGCTTCTAAATATGTTTTCGAAATTTATACTTTATTAGCGAATTAAAGTTATTTTAATAATATCATTTACATTTTTATTTTATATACATGTACTTACAAAGTACATATATTGGTTTTAAGAATGAATTTTAGATCAAAATTGAAGATTAAATATAAATTATACAATGCTTGGATGAAGATCTCCGCGATATAAATTATCAAAAATATCTTTCCCTTCATAGCGATAATGAGTAAAATTAAATTTTAGTCAAATACAATGAACGTCTAAAAGAGAGATCTGTAATAATTAAGAAAATGATGATTTCAGAAATGATTGTCATGTGTTACAATAGCAATGAAACTTAGAAATTTGGGTTCAAACGTGTAGCTGAACAAAATAATTTTTAAACAGATTATTGTTCTTTTATAATTAACAAAATATATTTTGTTAAATAAATGGCTTGCATAAAAACAAATATATGTTAAAAATTTTATTTAAGCACATTGTTTTTAAATAGATTTGCTTTTCAAATGAAACTTAATAAAAATAAATGATCTAGTGACTTTATAATTCTGAAATAAAGTTTTTGATATGAAACGGAGTAAGTTTAAATATTTTAATTTTTAATAAATCCTAGTGGAAATATCCGTTTATATATGTTCCAGATTTTTTTTAGAATTTATTTTTACATATTTCACAGTTTTCCTTCATATTATCATGAGTTCTTTAAGAGGATAATATCTAAATAAGATGGAAGAAAGTGTATGATCTATTCGTTTTCATGTATTTAATAGCTCGATATAATTCGTTTTACTTTAATTCAGATTATAAATATACTTATTAGCCCGTTATACAGATGCTCAAAAATTATATCAAGTTATATATTAATTTTGCTAAAGTTCATGCAAAAATATCACGATGTAAGATTTTTCTTTCATGTTGATTTTTTAAAAACTATGGAATAATAAAAAAGTAATTGACGAATGTCGAATGAAATTTTAAATGACATTTGAATTTAGGAATGTTTCTGTATAAATTATTTTAATTAACTTGCTCTTAATTCTTTTAAATTACAATACATGTATTACATATTTATAAAATAGAAAATAAATAAATATGAATAAATTATTATTTTATGGTATCATTTGTATGCGTGACAATCATAAAAATGTTACATCTTCTAAACACTAATAAATCTGCATAAATATTTTAAAATAATAGTTATATTATTATATGGTTGTAATCACGGTTTTAGGTTTAGTTACGTTTTATGTCATTAAATTTAAACATTAAATTCATGGCATGCTGATGATTTACTTTCGGGATTGGTATCACAAGTTTACGTATAATTTATATATTGAACATCAAAGAAAACATTACAGCGACCTAGTTGTTGTCTTCTATGTGAAGTTCATGATACTTATCTGTTTTATTTTTCGTTATTTACGCGTACTTGTGCGAGCTAATCTGTTTTAATGAATCAGTCAATATTTATATTAGAAAATAATTTTTGTAAATTCAGATATATTGATTTATTTATACATTTCGTAGATGTTTTTTTCGAAGTTATGTAATTATTTTAAACTGTCATGATTGATATTCATACATTCATGATTATTTTTCGGTGTAAATCATGACTACAGATTGAGTTCTTGTACGCGTAACTTTATAAATATACGTACGCTTTCACAACCGCTCTCAGTTTGAAAAGGAAAACTGTAATTGTTTTCGAAACATTACATAATGAAAAAACTGACGATTTATACCAGTATAATGTATTTGATTAGAACATGCCATTTCGTTACATTACTTACGCGATGATCATTTTTTTTAGATAGTTGTATTTATATCACAATTAAAACTGTTTTTTTTTTACAACTAAGCAAATACAATAAATATTTTAAAAATATATTTTTCCTGTGTATTTTATGATCGAATTACTTTTTTTTTTTTCAAAATAATTTTATATTTTAGTTATTTATTTAGAACATATCGGCATAATAATTTTTTGGCCTATTTGTAGATGCTTTATCTAGGGAATATAAGGAATAAGAAAACTGAGGAAATAATTAAAATATAGAAATAAGAAGTTTTGTGTTAATATTTGTAAAGCTCAAGGTATATTTCGTTTTATTAAAAAAAATCAATTTATACAGTAATGATGGTTAATTTAAAATATATTCCAGACACCATCAAATACAGGTATTGCTTTAATGTGGACATCCGAAATGGGAAAACGTAATAATACACAGTTTTTCACAACTAACGACACTACTGCCACCACTGCGACTACATCTACAACGGGTGCTGCTGGAGGACTTACTGGTAATACAATTCTGTCGACAACCAGTTTATGTAAAAAAGTTCTTGAAGACTGGCAGGCTAGTAATTTAGCGACCTGCCTCGTTGATAATGTAATGAACCAGCTAAAATTTGAACTTGGAACCGATGGTATAAATGAGCAGTTGTTTAATATATCTTCGATCGATTCAACAATAGTGGATAATGGTGTTCTTTCAGCAATAGCCGAGCATGGTTTGCGCGTACCAGGAGAAACTTTAATTTTGCATCCGGCCCCAATTAATAATATGTTTCATAAGCAAATGGACACGGCTTACGGAAGAATTCATTATTCTAACGATTATTTGAATAAAACATTTGAAGAAACCGCCGTATCTGCGGCCATCGAACGAAAGGGTTTATTTTTACTGCCGAGAGAGGCAATTTAAATTTACTATCGCATATTTATTTAGTTGAAAGAACTACATCTTATTGATACGCATGTGTACATATTTATATGTGTTTACTTATCCTCCTGAGACCCATGTTTTTTTTTTTTAATTTTTTCAATAAAACAAATCAGTAACAAAAATGTATATACTCTAATATGCCTAAGATTAAAAAATATTTATATAAAAAAATGCAATCACGCCCCAACAGGGGTGATTTAAAATAGTATATATTCGAATATACCGTAGGAGTATCTGAATACAAAATCATATGAATAAAATAAAATAATTATATTTTTTATAACTTTTTAAATTAAACTAATATCACTGAGCATTAAATTTCTCTTTACCAGCAGAAAGTTCTTCACAACCTTTGCGAACTCATAATATGGACACAACAAATAATTTTTGAAAAGAAACATGAGTTTTAATTATTACATAAATAGCATAATGATTTAGAATAAAAAAAGATACAAATTTCAAACCTGGTTATATATAAAGTTTAAAATGTTTAGTCATGAATTATGTTGTTACACAACGTTTTAAAAATCAAAAGACAAAATATTGTAATTATTTCTGAGTTATAAATTTATTCCTTACATAAAGTCCAACACAAAAGTGTGCTAAAATATATTAAATTTTGAACTATATATGAATATAGAATAAGTTTAAAATAAAAATGAACTCATATTATTTAACTTTCTCTATGAAATTTGGCAAAACAATTTCTTTATGCTGTTATGATGCATAAAAATATCCCACATAAAAAAAAAAACATGTTTGTAATTTTCTTGCATATAGACATATCAGCAATATGTTCAGCTTTATGTTTGCGAAATTCTAGTGTAAGTAAAGTCTTATATGGATTGAAATCATATGATCCGTCACTTTCACTGCTGCTTTCTTCAGATAATCCTTAAAAGTTCTTGAGTTAACTGCACTCGGAAATCAAAAAGTGACAATATTTTTTTGTGGCATATTTAAATTTTGACAATCTTCTCGGTATAATAACCAAGAATTTGTGCAAACAATGTCAACAACAGTTCATTGATTTATCCAAGCAATGCGCCGATATAATGCAACTAATTTGTCAGCTAAATCTACACCTTCCATATATTTGTTATATTTTGAGATCACATCTGGTTGAAGTATTCTTATCTTCTTTTTGTCAATTTTGCTCCATTGCTTGCATTCCTCTTTTTTAACATTTCCACGTTCAGTTGATAACATGGTTATTATTTTATTATCTACCCATTGGACCGCACAAATGTTGCCGTCCGCTCTTATGAGTTGTTCACTTGAACCACGAGAACTTTTTAAAGAGGCCTTTTCTGACGTAAATAACCCTCGCGAGTTTTGAGATTTGACTCCGTTGGCAAGTTCCAGTTTGAAAATTTTTTCTTTTGCTTAAAATGGAAAATGTTCGCCTAGTTGTAAAGAATCGATCGAAATATACACTGGAACCTGATGGTACAGTTTCGGTTGGACGAACGATTACTGATTCTGAGACTTTCAGATTTGATAACATACAAAATGTAGTATTTTTCCTTGATAAATTTCGAAACCTAAGATTAATTCTTTCGAACTTGCAAGAACAAAATTTTGAATACCAACTGGATGAAGTTTTTCACGAATATATTGTTTCAATTTCGTTCGACCAGTGTATGGTATAATTTGTTCAAGTCTATTCCAAATGAAAGATGTACGCGCTATCATTAAGATCTAAATCTTCTATATCGCCGATATCAACTTCCGATGAGTTACCGTCATTAATCCAATGCAAAATATAATTACTAACGCAATTCATAATTAACTAAATTCGTAATTTATAGCAACATTCGAAGTTTTAGATAGAGATTTTTAATGTAAAAATAATACAAAAGCAAAAACAAATTAAAAAAAAAATCAAATTTGAAATTAATACAATGAACACGAAAAATCGTTTTCCAGATAAAATAGAATAATATAAAATCGATTTGTATCAATAAGGTCCCACAGTACATTTAAACAAACTATTTTCAATATCCCCATTCCTTAATAATAATCTGTGTAATAAAATTCGCTTAACTGATAACAGATATCCGGGACATAATAAAAAACCCGTAACATTAGGGTTATTAACGTTTATGTTTCATCCAGGATGTTGCACACAAACATATGAATGTCATCGCTTGCTCTTTTAATCTTTACCGGAGGAAAACTATAAACATTTGGGTATCTGGCCTATATATGTTATTCTTTATGTTTTTATATTTAATTTGTTATACATTACAAGCATTTTTAAAATCACGCAGAATACATACAAGCGCTTGAAAAACGCATCTTAAAATTACTCAAATACATTATTGGGTCTGAAGAGGATTTGTCGGAATATTACATTACATATTTATGATTAAAAGTGTAAACAGATAAATTAAAATTTATCTACAGACGATTTTAGTCGTGTTAGTGTTGTTACCCTGTGACTTTGTTATATAGCGTCACTGTTATCAATTAGTAGCTTAGTTTTCCTATATTTATTTTTAATTATATATAGTATTAATACTTTATTTTTTTTTGCCCGGTATATTAAAATTTTATTTTTAGTAAATAACAGATGATAAATATATGGTTCGAATTTTTTTTATGCATATTGAAATATGTTTTTTGTGCGCATTATTTTAGTCGTCAATATACATAAACTAATTGATGCAGTTTTATTTCGATAACTTATTTTTATGTGACAGATTGTTTTAAACGCGATTGCGCTTTAAAGCGTGTTTCTTTTTTCTCTTTAAAATGACAGTTGAAACTGTTATTTTCATATGATTTACGAAAATGTAACTTATATAACATTGTTTCGTGTAAACTGTCACCCAAACACTGAAAAGCAAACATGTTCAAACACATTTTTTCACTTAATACAAAATGTTTTTATCATATTTATAATTTTTTCATTAATAATTTGTTTTGTTTTTTTCTAGAATAATTGTTCCTACTGCAGATGTGAAACTTCATAAACTTGAAGTGATACTAATTTAAAAATTTTGAAACAAAAGATGTGGTGTGTTGAAATTATGAACTTAATACGTTTATATTTTTTGTATGCGTGAAACTAAATATGAATCCTAACGCCTTTAGATATTGTATGAAGAACGAAAATTATTGATAGTCGAACGAGACAATATAGTAAAATATATAAATTCAAAATCTACCGTCTAACATAGAACAAACACACTAGCTCGGATAAACTGGAAACGATCAACGTATATTTATCTGAAAGATATGATAGTGAAAAGTGTAAACGTGTACACACGATCATTTTAGAATTGTATACTAACAAGAAAGAACCATGGAAAAGCAAACAACCTGTAATGTAAATATGTTGTGAATAAATGATATAGTAAATTTCTATATAACTGACCTTTACATTACTATTATTTCAGCAAAACTTATGCAAGAGATATCTAATTTTAAGAGGTCGAATATATGATTCCGTTGAGGGAATAATTTTATGCTGGATGGAAATGTATTCAGAGGTATTTAATTTGTTATACACTGACTTTAAAAATGATTATTAATGTGTTATACAAAAAATCGTCATCAACGTATCACATGAAGGATACATCTTCAAGAAAATTTGGCTGATATGAAAATATCAAGACAAGGGAAATAAAGATAAAAATGGGTTCAACACATGCATTAAACAACACAAAAAAATCCTAAACTTTACTTCAGAGGGACGGCTCAAACTGACAAGGAATTTTAAGCTAATATTTTTAACTGTGTCAATCATTTTGACAGATTTATCATTATTACTTGTATAAAACAAAAACTTTCCAATCAAAATTAACAGCAGGAACTTATTATATTGGCGAACGTGAAAGTACTACTAATGAGCCCTTTTTTTTTTTTTAAAACCTCTAAAAGCGAGATATCAAATGCAATTTTTTTTTGTAATTGAAATTTTTGTGTGTAATGACACTATATTTCAGTACTCTTTAAAAGGAGATGAGATGTATAAGATTTATTTCGGTATAAAATTCGATATAAAAATAAACATTTTTAATGTATTTATGCATATGTCGAGTATCCTTAAAGTTACCTTAGTAGCTAAATACAGAATACACGACTTTACAAGAATAAAGAAAACGAAATTAAAATAATAATACGAAAAATTTTAAAAACTTGTATGTTAAAATTTAATTTGACATCTATCAAAATCGTATAATATATATTAAAAACTGGGACTAGTTGGCCTGTTGAGATATCTGACTTTATAATGAGTATTGACCACTAATTTTAACATATGTAGTACTTACTTCATTAGGTAGTTTGTAGTAATAAATTAGTTGTATTTTGAGAATATTGTTTTTACGACGAGTTGTAATATTACGCTGTAGTAAACATATGCTAGAGAAAACATTTTCACTTGTCCAACTTGAATTTTATTATGAATACTATTATAGATTGTTTTTTTTTATCAAGCATGGAAATGGCTTTAGACGTGTTGATGCGAATATAACGAAACTAAAATTGTTGTTATTCCCAAGTCGGGTAATGTGATATATCTGCTATTGAAAATATTAGCCTTATTAGTTTACTTTGCAATCTGAGTAAAATAACAGACAAAATTATACTCAAACGATTGTTGGAACATAAGAATGCTGAACAATATTTACCATAGGATTTCAGACCCTATCACACATCAATTTAACATTAATAAAGACACAGGTCTTACATTACTCGATATTGCCAATTTCTCCTATATCTATAGTAGCTTTAATTTCGTCCTTAACGGTTCTGCTAACGCAATCAAAACAACTATTGCCGACGTCCAAGTTATGAACATTTGTATGTGAACGGAAAAGAAAGTTGGATCCAAATTATTTTACGTATTTATAGGGTCAAAAAACTTACCGCGTGTATTCATTTTTTGTCAAATCATGAAATTTCTGTTGAATAAATTTATCATATGGATTAAAATAATAACTAACATGTTTTGGTAGTATACTAAGTTTGTACGGTAATTTAAATTACATTTTATCTTCCGTTTATTATAGAACAAAAAAGTCGATTAGTTAACATAATCTTCCGTTTAATATATTATTATTGAATAAATAAACAAGTAATTAATGAATTGCATTAATTTAATCACCCACTAGTATTAATAAGCAAAAATTGATGACCATAAAAAAAGTTATCTTTAAAACTGTTTATTAATCACACTTCTAATGTCGAATAGAAAAATCATACGTTGACTGTTAACTTCCGGCTAATGTCCACGATACTTATAATAAAAATTATAGGCGATTTTTTCTAGAAATTTCACATGTAATTCGATTAATACTTCTCTGCTAGAAAATATAGATAATTCTATACTTATCTGCTATTTAAAAAATACACTATCATCGCGCCCGACTTTCCTAAAATAACCCAGATTAATAAAACCATAGCAAACATTAAGTTGCAAATAGGGTTTTTTGCTGTTTTTCAAATTTGTTTTTTAATATCTCAAGAACGAAAATAAACAACTACACAAACCAGCACGAAGGAAGTACAAACGACAAATTTTCAGATCAAGCTTCGAAATGGGAGGCTAAGGGTCCAATTTTGACCCCTCATATTTTGGAAACGAAAGTGGTACAACCGAAAGTAATAACGACACAAACCACCACAAACGAAATATTTACGGCACAAACCATTTTGGAATCAAAATTCAGCATTTTTCCAGCCTATCGTAACAGGAATGGCACAAACGAAACTAACAACGGTACGAACCGGCACAAGTAACACAAATTTTGAGGTCAACATTCTAAATGAGAGGCTGGCGAAATGGGTTTTATATTTATGACTTTAAAAAAGCTGAACTTTTGACTCACCATTATTTTAGTGTTCATGATCATATATCTCACTTAACTACAAGTTATTTCAACAATAAAATCAAAAAAACACTGTTCGCAAGTATTTCCACAACATCCCAGCGGTTTCCTATTTAAAACTGACCACGCTTAAAAAACTTCATTGTTATATTAAATCTGTTAAACATTCCGTTACTTGTGCTAATATTCCTAATATAATAATTAAAAACTTACCTCGTGAAGTGTATGCCAAAATTATTACTTGGACGAACGTTATACTGAAGTATGTTTATTTTTCCTGATTTTGGAAAACTGGCAAAATTGTTGCTATTCCTAAATCGGGTAAAGATGCATATGCTATTGAAAATGTTCGCCTTATTAGTATACTTCGGACTCTGAATAAAATAATCGAAGAAATTATACACAAACGGTTGTTGGAATACACAAATGCTGGACAGTAGTTATCACAGGAGTAGTTTGGCTTTAGAGAACATCACTCTACTGTACATCAAATTTCCAGGATTTCTGACCATATCACACATAAGTTTAACGTTAATTAATACATAGGTCTTTTTGGATATTTTCAAAGACTTTGACACCGTTTGGTAAGAAAGTATAATCTACAAATTAATCCAATGGAAATTTCCCCCATACCTAGTATTCAAACATACTTAAGTCACTGATCATTCTATGTCCTTATTAACGATTCTGCCTCACCAATATCAGAACTATCAGAAGTCATTGCCGGCGTCCAACTTAGCGTCTTGGGCCCGTTCCTACCGTTCCTACCGTTCCTATTCACCTTCTTCTACTTCTTCAACAATCTACCCAAGTCGCCTTTTGCCGAAGCTGCTCTCTACACGGACGACACTGCATTATACTGTTCTTCATATAGATTATCTACTATCTGCAATCGTTTGCAGTGCCCTGTAAATCGTTTTATACGTTATTTCATCAGATGACGAACGTTATCAATCCTACAAATTGAAGTTGTTATTTTTACGATAGGAGAGCGATAGGTCTTGGTGAATTAATTATTTCTGGTTTTAGAATTTGGTGGTCTGACTAAATCCGATATTTTGGGTGTGATTCTTAATAAAAGGCTGAACTTCTCAGAGGATTTAAACTCCGCAACTGTTGAAACTAAGAAAGCAATATGCGCTATTTACTCACTGTTTAATCGGAAATCACATTTAAGTATTAAAAAAAAAAGTTGATCTTGTATAAAGTATTGATTTGTCCCGTTCATTATACTTTTAGCAAGTTTGGTGTTCTGTCATTAACTAAGTACAAACAGCTACAGCTAATCCAAAATAATTGTTTGAAGTGCATTTTAATTTTAAATGCCAGTCGGTTCACTGGAATAAAGCGCATGCTCAATAAGTTGGAGCTTCTTTATGTCAAAGATTAAATTTTCTCGCATTCCCAATTTTTTTTTTTATAATTTCTCTTCATGTGAAAATAATTTAATTATCGCTATCGGCAACTATGAACATAATAGATTTTTATAATATTTAAACTGTAAGTTTTCGTTTATTTTTTAATTTAACTCATTCTACTTTTAAGTTTTGTCTTATTTATTTTTACATTATAATTTTTTCAACAACATTGTTCTGTATGTGTATATATATTTTCCTTATTTTACTTTCAAAAATCACAGTCTTTTTTTATTTTTTCCAGGTAATTATCAATTATTATTTTTACATTTTTATTTATTTATGTTTATAATATATATCTTTTTTCTTTATATTCACAAACTATGAAGTTTTATGAAATATGTTTTATATTTTAAAAATAATATATTTTTTTAAACCTTTTTCTGATACACAATTCCTTCTAATGTATATTTATATATAGATTTAAATATAAAATACATAGCTGATGGTTTGTATGTATACGAAGCTTTAAATATCAATCAATTTTTGTTGTTTTCTCGCTTCTTCGATGTCTTATTTTGAAGAATGGAGTTGGCCGAACTATTTTAATAGAAATATTTAACATTATGTTTAAATTATGAAACTATAAACAATTCATGTGGAAATATAGAATTTTTTAAATCTTTTTACAATTCAATAAAATATGTGATTCATAGAATTTAAATAATATATTTTTCGCCTTAGTAGTTAATTATTGTAGTAGTTTCAGTTACAAAGTTAGATATGGATAGAGAAAAGGTTTTATCGTTAACACCAGATGAATTATTTGAAAAATTTTCAATAAAAGAGATTCTACAGATTAAAAAAGTTTTTATGGACGAAATAAAAAGTATTAAAGATACTTTACGATCAGTAATAAAGTATGTATATGTATTCATACTATTTAAGTGTTATTAATTGTTAGTTTTATGTAAAATGTTGGACATTTTCTATGTTGGAAAAATTGATATCAGCGGATAATTAAATAATATTAAAATTAAGGCGTTAGTTTTACATCAATGCGAAATACAAATTGAAAAACGTGAGTGCATGTACTTCATCGTACGCTATTCTTAATAGTAAAATAATTTCAAGTAATGGAGAACATAATTAGTTGTTATAAATAAAGAGAATTTTTATTATAATTTTTACAAATTACATGAAGGTACGCTGAACTGGATATAGAAAATACATGAGTATGTAATTTTGATGTTTGTTAATATTTGGAGGTAATTATGAAGATGGTACAATTAATTTTTGATGATAATTTTTGGTTACAAATCCCTACGTAGTTTATTGATATGCAATATTAAATGAAATCTTATTTGAACTTTGTTTGGAATTAAATAAACTTGTGTACATATATTTAGAGGTAGATTCTTTAAATGTTATTGAGTTTTCATTATTTATTGAAATTTTTGACGTGTCATATTTTTTGTTTTTTGATTGGTCGGTAAGATTTTTATATATTGCACTTTTCAATGTAAGATGAAATTTGAAAAGTTTTTACTATCTTTTTATTTTACTTTTTTTATTTACAACCTGCACATAGTGCAATAAGTAAATGTGATGAAGGAACAGAAAAAGAATCAGATACTATTGATGACCCATTTACCACGATTTAGTTCGTATCTAGGAGGAATGAGAAGATGTGGAGGAGGAGGATGAAGTTTTAAGATTGTCTCTTGGCCAGTTTCTCTTCAACCGACACAATGAAGCGAGTGTCATATCACGATTTGTCGGTTGTAGAATACATGGATTTGCGGCATTTCTTAGTCTGCTGAAAAAGAGATTGTATCTTTTTTTTGGCTACTTCCGAAATAGTTGATATCCGTAAGTCGGAACATATAGACTGATTTGACACGAACCAAGGAGCGTTTATAAGTTCAAATTAGTTTTAGGACTGAGTTGTACAATAATAGTTTTTTCTCGACCGATAGCTGAGACTGTTTTCTAAAAAGGCAATAGAGTAGACCATATCCTTCCGCACATTCTTATCTTAATTTTAATGTATCAAGACACAAACTAAGGTATTTAACATCGTTAACTTAGGTGGTAGATGTCTCCTCTATATGGACCGATGGTGTCAGTCCTTTACGCAGAGTAAAGGTAATGTGGCTGATTTTAGTTAGATTAATGTTTATTCTCCATCTTGTTAACCAAGGGTGAATCAGAGTTAAATGGTCCTGAAGTTTATTGGACACAATAAGGGGTCAGAATCGGATAACATTGCATTTTTATTAACCGGTATGTGTACAGTATAAACAGCACTCAAGGAAGGACTTATAATACTTCCTTGTGGAAGTACACTAAACGTGGAGCACGCGGTCTGCGTTTAGCAGTCTTACCAACTGCGCTATTCAAAAAACAAAGCCGGTCGTTTTCTCTAGGTCACCCTGTATAAGTGAGCAATAAAACTGGTTTGTTTGGTAATAGTTGTAGGATCTCTGATGTGATAAAGTCAAATTCTGGTGCTTTTTTTACGCCATTTCATTATTATTCTCTTTGTTTCTGCGGGTGAGATAAGGTGATTTAGATACAGGAACTAGACAATTTATATATTGAAGGACTCTATATCGTTGTGTACATGGAATCTTTCCCTTATTTTCTGAGACATTAACTCGGATATAAATTGGGATATAGTGTTCCTAATTTGATGTGCCTTTGTTTAATGAAGATGAATTCCAAACAGCTGGTTGTGTTTGCGGTGTAAGTCTGTTTACTGCTTTATAAAGGTGATTAGAAATTTAATGAGGAATTTTTAAGTATATTTTTTCATTTAACAGTTTTTGGAATTTATAGCTACTAATAGATGAAGTATGTAATCTATCTGGTAGTAAATATGAGGATTAGTATTGTTTAATATGAGAAATACAGGGCTATGATCTGATGAAAGGTCATGTAGTACTTGAGCTACAACCTGCTATAGCGAACGTTTAGAGGCAATAAATATATAAAGCATATAAGGGAGCTTCCGTTGGGAAGTCGGCTAATGTGTGGGTTCATTAGCAGAGATAATTTCATATTTATTGGTGGCGGAGGTTAATAATACACGTCCACGTGGATTGTTTGCCCTGCAACTACACTGAAAGTATTTATCGTTATAAAAAACAAAAACAAAAAATAGGACTAAAGAATTTAAAAAAAAGTGGTCAACATTTGATGTGTAATTTTCTGATTAGAAGGGCAGTACACTTAGAAAAGGTACGTGAGTATGTTTAAAAGTGTCATGAATGAGTACTCATGTGCAGTGCCATCTGGATGGTCGTTTCTATAGGTTAAATAGCTAGGAGCTATATGAAAACGTTTTTCATGGAGTAGAACATAAAGTTCATTATATCGTAAGTTTTAAGTGGTTTGAGTTCTTTTAGTTGATATGTATAAAATTTATATTCCGTCTCTATCAAGTATTTAACAATGTTATGGTAATCGTCAATAGTCTCAGATTTAATAGTTATATCATTAATATTCACTTTAAAAATAAGTTTTTCTTTAGCTAAGTATAATAATTTTTTTTAAATTTAATAAAATAAACACCATCAAAGGATTTGGGGGGTGGTTTGACAGAGTTAGATGCGGAACTATCTGATTCGGTATCAGTCAGGACTACCTCATGAGAATTGTTTTTACTATTTATTTTGTTAGAATTGTCAGCTAAAGGAGAAAACCTATTTTTCATCATGCTAACAGATTCTGCACGACCGTTAATAGTGTCCTTGTTTTTTATATTTAGTTAAATGTTTATGAGTGGGCGATTGCCATTCCTCATCATTTGGTGTACTGGAATTGCAAATTTTTTTATGGTTAGATTTTTTTTTTTAATGACAGGAAACTGTTGAGCACTTGTGGATAGCGTCTCCGTTTGGCAATAGCCTTGGGTTTCTTTTAAATGGGTTTTAATTTGCAAATTCTTAGTATTCCTTTATTGAATGACGCTTTTACTATTATTTTTCATAAACGGATGGAGTTTAGTTACAAAATTATTTGTATCAGGTCCCCTTGCTAAAATAACCAGTTTAATAATGTTGTTAGCGACAGAAGTCGAATTTCGAACATTTACAATTTCCGATATGTTATAATTACCATTATTTTCCGCACTGTTAATATTGTCGTCGGAAAATTGAAACGTGTCTTGATTGTTTGCCGGTGATTCCAGCGGAGAACGAAAAGTAGATATTATGTCGCTTGAAATGTATAAAATATGGTAGTTTTTATCTGATATCAGTATTTTTAGTATAATGAACATACGGAATAGCGAATGGAAAGGTGTAACGGTGAGAAATTCAGGAGCATGTTTTGAATATTTTATTTTTAAAAGTACTTGCTTATTTTTGAAAACTAGATCCGCAGTTCTCGCGAATGCTAGAACCAAATGCATTGTTTCATTATGAATTGTTCAGTTCCCTATTTCAAATACTTTAAACGTAATTTGATATTCGGTATTGTAATATAGCATCTCTTTCTCGAATATTAAATCTATAGATTATTCGTGTTCATCAGTTGTGTGAAATGTGAATGTTGAAATAAGAAAAATGTAAATGAAATTATAAAAATTATTTTTGTCGAATTGAGGAAAATGTAAATAAAATTATAAAAATCATTTTTCCTCATTGTTTTAGTGAAGCCTTTTCAAACGGATACATGTTTTTATTTATAAATCAAAATATTCTATAAATTAGTACATTTTCTTGAATGCAGCGTTCATTTAATACAATAAACTTTTATTTTATTATATATTTATTTTTAATGGCGTGCAACTTTGTCAGTAGATAATTTTGAGAAAATTATTACATGAACATTCTTTTTATATTATTATGACTATAAAATTTTCAGTCTTATGAATTAATGAAAGTCGTTTTGAAACGCACCAAATTAAAAGTACTAATTCAATGCATTTATAAAAATTTGTGAGAGAATATATAAACTTCGAAAATTACGGAATAAGTTGTAAAACGAGTTATCTTTACAGAGCAGTGTTGTATTTTTATATACAACGTTTACAAGCATAATAATTCTTTTTCACGAATGTTGCAATATAATGTTTTTTTTTTGACCAATTTTTTAAATGTTCAAATTAAATTAACGAAATCGCGAAGACAAACACTATAATATATAAATCAATTTTAAGTATTTGAATATCCGATATTAAATAGCATATGAAATTAAGTATCAATTGATGTTTTTTGTTTATTTGCTCAAGTATAAAGGTACTCGTTATAATTTCCGTCCTCATAAGAAAATATGTAATTTTATTTACAATCCTCGATTTTTGGAGATAAATTGAATTCTTAAAAGTATTTGAGTGCTGGATTTCCGATTTTTAAAAGATCTGAATTTTGTCTGTCGCTATAAGTAGATATATTTAAAAATAGTATTTCTTCAATGATCTTACGAAATCTATTATTGTTATTCTGCAATATGGTTATTTGCTTTTAAAAAGTACTTTATTGTATTCAATTATTTAATTGATCGAAAGTATACTTGAACAAATAATTTCATTTTTAAAATTTCTCCTCGCGTGTGTGCAATTATATCCGTAAGAGTGCAATTTTAAACTATTGTGATGAAATTTAGTCTATAATTTGATCATGTAAAACGAGTAATTACGGTCTTCTTGATGAATTTAAGTGATCGAACGCTGACATAAATTACGCAATGCGAGAACATTAAAGCCATATTATTGCCTTTTCATTTTTCTTAGGGTATGTGTCACATTAATAAATAATCCTAGTAAATGGTGGAGACTGTTTTTTTTTAAGGCAGTGTTTGATCGGTAAAAGTTACAGTGACGTTTTTTGAACTGTTTCTTTTTCTTCAATTTATGTGCAATACTAGTCTATTTTTAATTTAAAGAAATCGGTTAATTTTGACATCACAGCGAAAAAGATTATTTATCTTAAATTTGTTGGTTTGTGAGGGGAATAAACTGTATATTTAATAAAATTATATTTGACTCTGACCGTAGTTTCATTTAGACTTGGCGTGATTTTCAATTTTATAAAATCATTAAGAAATATTTTAGGCAGATTAAATGTTGTTAATAATACAGAGGCAGATTAGACTCTACTTATAATTGAAAAAAAACTTCGTTATCATGTGACCTAGTATAATGTAACAAAATGCGTGCTCAAGAATGGAAAAAACAAATGAAAAATTAATATTTGTAAAATTTAATTACGGATATAATATTTTAATTGTAGGATTAATATTTTTTGTAATCTTTATTTACTGGATAAGAATAATTTGATGAAAATAAGTTCATATTTCTTCTTAAATAAATGTACTTGAGAAGCTTTTGTTGTTTCTTATGCCTTTATTCGATTTACGTCAACGAATAAATTGATGTACATTTTATTTAAATCGATGAAATATACGCTTACTACGCTGTGATAAATAAATATAGTACGCTTATGCAACTTCAAAAATTGATGTTATTTTATATATCATACTAAGAGTGTATAACTGAAGATTAACGATTCATTACTATGTTAACTTGTTGTCTTATTTGCTGTTTTATTAGTGAAAAATACGAAGATTTTATAGAGGCTACTGGGAAAGTTGATGAGATGAAGACTAACGATATATCCGGACAAATAGATTATATTCACGAATTGTACGCAAATATTGCTGATAGTAAATGGTTCAATGACCGCATCGAATTAGTGGACGAGTAAATGTTTATTATTTACAGTTTTAATTTAAATAATTACGCGCTTTGTATATTGTGGACATTACGAGGGTAAAATTATTCTTTAGTTAATTTTTTTATTACAATAATTCCAATTTTCTATAAATTTGTCGTTCACATTGCTTAATTTTTTAATGAAAATGAACACCTAACGATATTTATTATTGTTTGTAAGCTACCTGTAGTTTCGAAATTGTTGACAAAATTGAAATGTTGCGACGATTATTGTGAGAATGACATTTCGCTTTCAGTTTTAAGTAATGTGATTATTATATTTTTAGTAAAGGTATATGCATTGAAATGGTTTTTAAAGCACAATTTAAATTATTAGAATGTTTATTGATTATTTTGATGTCAAAAGATGCAAGTCCAACGGAAGAAATCAAACGGAGAATGAAGATAGCAAAACTAGCGTTATCACAACTGAGAAAAATATGGAAGAGTCATGAAATAATAATGCGCACAAAAGTGTGCCTTATGCATTCACCGGTATTCTCTGTCTTCTTATATGCATCAGAATGTTGTACTCTAAGAAGAATGATATATAATGCCTTTGAAATGTACTGCTAATATTAAGAGTGCCGTGTACTGTGAAAAGAACTAACTCGTCCATATTCGATGGATTAGAGACTACAAATCGTAGTACAGAAACGCATAAAAACCTTCTCTCATACGACAAAATGGGATAGGAAAAATAATCATGAGTGGCATGGTTGAAGGTCGTCGTAAAAGAGGGACACCTTTATCGAGATATCTTCACAGAGTTAAAAAAAATTGCAAAAGTTGAATTTACGGGAAGTAATAGACCGGGCAATAGATCGGACCCAAATTTGTTCATAAAGATCTATAGTATCACGATGCTACGATGGTCAGAACGAGCCACGATAATGATGATGATCATCATTATTGATTATTAGAAACTGTGAATGATACATTCTTGTAAAAAAATAATTTTGTTCATTTATAAGTTATTATGATGGACGTTTTATTTTTTTAATATAGCTTGGCGTCCATTTCTTTTTTTTTTTGTATATTAAATATCTATTTTCATTGTCTTCAATTAGTTGTATTTCCTTGGGGGTAGTTTGATCTGGCATTTTCTAGCTCTCGCATTTTTTACTAAAGCTGCCATTTATTATTTTCTAAATTTTAATATATATATATTTTTTATTTTTTTTAATATGGGCTACAATTTTTGAATTATGATTTATGGACTTTTGTACATGCTACAGGAAAAATCGAGAATCAGTATACGTTGCTGCAGTTTTGATCAAATTATTAATCGATATTACAGAACAGGTATGGTGTGCTATTGATTGTTGTGATTATATTTCAGCTATATTACTTATACAGTTATGTGGACATATTAAAACAGGTAATTATGTACTATTAAATTGTTTTATAACTTAATATTGATTTTAATGTAATTTAAATTAGTTTATAATTTATTGTTCGAAGTACGGAAGCGATAATTCTAGTAAATAAATGAAATTGTTTATCTTCATATTAAAAACTTATACAATAAACAAATAAATTGTATTATTATATATTTTACGTACATATGACTATGTAATTTGTGCATCGATGTAGTTCAACAGGGGTTTGATATTTGACATTGTTTGGTTTTTAAATTGTTTGTTATTGCTGTTAAGATTATAATACGTGTAAGCAATAAGCAGCGTGTAGTAATGTTATGCGATTTTTAGAAATACGAGAAATTGATCTATGAAGATACGTTTTATGCATCAATTTTTGTGCTAGATTTAAACTAGTCATGAACAACTCAGGATTGTGGTTTAAGATTCGTTTTTCCTTCTATTATATTTCTTCTTTACTTAAATTGGAGGATGTTATTTTATTATTGTAAAAATGGAAATTGCTTATATATGCCTTCAAATTTTTCGCTGAAGTTTTTTCAGATTCTGTATTTACATACGCGCGCGCACATACATATATATAAAAATTATGATTTTTCCAGTATTATTTTTAAGTTGTACTTGTGAATGTTTGGAAATGAAAAAATTAGTTTAATGATTTAAAAAATTATAGCTGAAAATTTGTTTTCATAATTTATTATAAGATTATCATATTACTTTGTTAGAACAGTTTTAGAAATTGATGCGAATTTGAATTTAAGAAGTATGTTCCCAATCGTTTATGAGAAGCGGAATGTTATAATCCAGTTTCCGATTATATTGATTAATAGAATCGAAAACACTTTAATAAATACCAGTATAGAGCCCGAGGTATGTGACATGAATTTATAATGATGTTAATATACAATGAACAAATTATTATTAGTTATACGTTTATGTTGCGAAAATACGTTATGTATTTAGTAAAACGTTCGTATACTTTCATATTTCGAATTATAATTGTAATTGCTCGCTAAATCATATTTTTATCAATCGGTTTATCCGGTAATGTGACATTAATGATTTGACGAAGAATAGAATTAATATATATGAAATGGATTTTTTAAAAGATGTTTGCGAAAATAGTTTAAATCTATAAAAATTTTTGTGTGTTTAATTAGAAAAATCGTAATCTTTTAAATGAAAATATTACAAACTAAACAGATTATACTGTTTTAATATTTTATTAAAAAATTTACTTTTTCTCCTTTTAACGATAACATAAAACACGATACCGGTACATCGCGGCTGCATTGTTTAACATAGTTTTGGACACAATTATACGCGATAAATAAAACATGGTATTGTATTAATTGAGAGTTTAAAGTGCGTACTCCAAAATATTGTCCATGTAGGGTGTGACCGATTGGAAAAGTTCGGGCTTAAAGTAAACATAAAGAAAGCAGAGTATATATAACGTAAACGGCCGTATCGAATCCTGCGCAGAACAACTGCTTCGGATAAGTTACTTTAAATATTTTGAATATTGTGTACAGGCCGACAGTGTCACTTGCGAATAATCGTATAAGCACGATAGAAATGGAAAACTCTGATCGGAGTGATATGCGACAAACGAAGGCAATTCGGTTAAACTTGAAAATTTACTGAATTCAACCAGTTGCCTTGTATGGCGATGAATGCTGACCAATTACATAACGAGAAGATCGAGAGCTACATTCCAAGAAAATGTGCATGTTACAGTGATCAATGGCATCCGTTTATCCGATCAAAAAGAGCATGTTCGAACAGCAGTGGGAGTTACATTTATCCTAGGTAAACTTCGGGAGAGTCGCCAAGTTTGTATGGGTACGTATGTCGAGTACAGGAAGCTGAAAATGACTAGCTACTATCATTGGCGTATACACTTCAAGTGTTACGTAGAAGACCGGTACGTAGGCCAAGGCGAAGATGGCTTATTGTAATTACAGCGTATCAATTCTGGCCTCGCGTTCAACCGAAATAGTTGGAGACGTTCTATTTCCACGACAGACACCGCAGAAATTTTCAATGAAAAGAAAAGAAAGAAGAAGATAAAGCACCATAACCGTACGTCTGGAAAATCAAAATGGAATATTTAACAGTTGTATATTCCCATTCCTTTAATATTAAATATTGATTTATACACTAAAGAAAAAAACGTAATATATATTTTTGTATTTTTCTATTAAAAAATACTTCTGAGATACATTATTTGTTTTTGTTAAATTAAAATTATAATGTATATTTCGTTTTTGTCTGTTATGTATAAAATTATACAAATACGTTCGATATGTTGATTTCTGTAGGATTGTAATAAATGTTTGTGCGGCCTAATGATATTAGAAAATTTATCTACTACTAATTTACTGGATCGATTATTGGTGTTGCGATCGAACGCGTTAGAACATTGTTTTAAGAAAGGTCGAAATGTTAAACAAAACCAGAGCGTTAAAGCTAATATAGCCGATGGTTTGCAAATAGTTTTTACAACTTTGCAATTGATATATTGGTGTTTTCTCGGTAAGCTTCATTTAGTAAAGTACATTTTTTTAAAACTTTAAATTGTTAGACACACACACACACACATCATCATGTATATATATATATATATATATATATATATATATATATATATATATATATATATATATAATTGTATTTTAAAAGTAAATCCGATCCTAAATATAGTTTATATAAATTGAATTACTTCATATAAAAAATTGTGCGGAAATTTTCGTTTGATAATTGATTGCAATGAGTAATCTAATACAACTGAATCATCATCCGATAAACTAGAAGTCAGTCTTTCTTTTTATTTATTTGATAAAATATAAAGTCGACGTCATTTTACGCTCTACTTTTTTTCCTTTTTTAATTATGAGTTACTCAAGTTTTAAGTAAAAACAAAATGATCTCGATGATAATTTAAATTGGTAATCTATTGTATAATCACTATATAATTTATTAAAAATTATAATTTATTTTCCACATTGAACAATTATTTCATAAGTTTACTACAATCGTATATTTTTTTAGCGTCTATTTTTTAACGTCTATTTTTTTTGCAACGGTCTTAATTTATGCGTTTCAGTGTGTTAGATAGATTAGAAATTTTATTTACAAATGCATTTTCCGTATTAATTTAAATTTTATGTAACTAATTATATATTTAATTTTGTGCAGAGAATTCACCGGGCAAAGAGAAAAATTTATGGTTTTACATGCAAAAAATAGATAAATATACAAAATCAGTTTTTAGTTTAGTTTCTTTAGATTACACTTACACGTATGCTGAATCGTACATACCGACTATTGTAAAAGAATTTAAGTGAGTAAACTTTTTTTTTCAATTAAAAATATCTAATTATAGCTACGTTTAAAGTATTAAAAATAGAGACCATAAAAAATAAGCGTTGCGTATGTATTTTCATGTTTTGTATTTAAATTCAAGATGTTTATCTAGAATTAGAAACTATTAGCGAGTTTTTGTATACTTAAAAATACACCGCTGTTAATTTAAAATTAAACATTTTTAACTATATTCGATCAGCTGTTTTTCACGTATTAGTTATTATGTTTTTAATAACGTGACATCATCATTATGCCCTATATAAAATTCGAAGACATTTACATTTATTACGTACATATTTCGTTAATGTAACTGCAAATTGAAAAAAGAAAATTGTGAAAGCATAACTTTAAGAGTCAGGCATACGATGGCTATATATAAAAACATTCAGTAATAGTAGCGTAAGTAACGGAAGGACTATATTCAAGGAAAGATTAGTGAACATATCTAGAACTCATTCATCATGTATTATTCAAGATTTAAAGTAAAATTCATACGTAAACATTAAAAAGAACTCGTAAACAAATCGATATTTTCTTTATATTTATTTTCAATTTATTTATAAAATATTCGCTATTATAACTATATTTAATCGTACCGAGTATGTTTATGTAGTGAATTATTATTATTTCCGATAGAGTGACTTTAAGTCATAATTCCGTTCAGGCTGTAAATTTGGACAAAATTCAAGAATGCGTATCAAACTGGTTAAATTCGGTTAAGAATTATCTGTCGCATGAAGCTGTTACATTATTAAATGTCATTTCGTCTGTAAAATTGTTAAAATCTGTGAAAAATGGCTGTCAGGTCAGTACAGTTTTTTTTTTCGTAGAAATTTTTGAGTATTACCGGAATTTTAAGAAATTTTAAATTGTTACGTATACGTGCATGACATTCAATCGGTATAATCCGTTTCGACGATTGATTAAAGCGAAATAACACTGCGTATTTTATAAAAAAAAAAGATCCTGGCATTTTTATATATGAAATCATAATTATTATGTGTCTTCTTTCTAGACGTTTTCCTGTCACGGAGTCTGCTCGTTTTGTTTTATATATATATTTGTGACATGTCCATTTTTTTAGAATTTTTACACTTCTCATTATAGTGATAGAATATGTGAAAAAGAAAAATGCGATGGAATGCGTAAAAAATAATGATTTTCATTTCGTACGAATTTAACTAGGTTTACGTGTTATTCGTCATAATAATGTTTAATTGTTTTTTTACGACAGGCTGTTCCTGAAAATTGGCCTCTTATTGTTGACTCTTTAAAATTACCGTACAAATTTAATTTATGGCAAGAATTTTTTGAATCTTTAATGATTGATCGTGTTAAAGACATTTTGTCCGATAATTGGAACGCTAGTTTCTTGTTACTAAAGCAAGAAATTGACTCTCTGCTTTCTTGTGTAAAAGATAATAGGTAAGGATAATTCTGTAACGATATTATTTTTATATATATATATATATATATATATATATATATATATATATATATAAAATGGACCTAAATCTACATTCCAACAAGATAGGGTTAAAAACCTCCAAAAAAAAAAACAACAACAAAAAATGACTACACAGGAAAAACAATAAAAATAACAATAAATTCAGAGGAAATATAACAGGTAGATAACTATATATATTTAGGTAAAAAAAATAACAACAAATAAAGAAATTATGACAAAAACGGAAATAGCCAGAAGAATATCTTTGCCTTGGGTTGCGTTCGGGAAGTTAAACAGAATACTTCGAAACAAGCAAATGCCAATTAATCTGAAAAGGAGATTGTATAATCAATGTGTACTCCCAGTCCTTGTATATGCTGCAGAACGTGCCCATATACAAAAACAAACATATAGAAGATAAGAAAGACGCAAACTGCATATGAGAGAATGATGCTCGACATCAGATTATCGGATCGGTACAGAAACGCACAGATACGTGAACTAACGAAGTTAAATAACACAGTGGAACGAATTACTATAATAAAATGGAATTGGGCTGGCCAAGTAGCCCGAAGAGATGACAACAGATGGTCAAAGCGGGTTATACAATGGTGGTCGATAAACAAAATAAGAAACCAGGGTAGACAGAGGACACGATGGCACAATGATATATCGAAAGTAGCCGGGAAACAATGATCGCGAAAGGTACAGAACCGAAATTAGGAAAAAATTGGGGAAAGCCTTCATCCAGGAGTGGATGATATTGTAATATATATATGTGTGTATGTGTGTGTGCATGTGTTTTATTTTCTTAAAATTATTATATTTAGCAGATTTTGCAAACATGTTGAATGTTATTTATTTTTATACAGCACCAGTCTTTGTACCTGTTAATATGTGCAGAATTTTTACAGTAATTTAGCATGTTTTTTCAATATTTCTATTGCATTTTATGTATTTGTATTTCATATAAAATTGTTGATGTTTACTATTAGTATTATTTTTTAGAGGAACTGATGGAGACTTAAATCTTCACTCTTTAATTTGGCAAAGTGATCAAGATTACAATATAAGGAACATGAATGATAAAGTTAATAAGAGTAAGATGATTATTTTTCTCCTTTAAATAATAATGGTAACGCATTCTTTTTCAGTTTTTATTGTTATCATAGATGTTGAAGGTTAATGAAATAACTTTAATTTAAGAAGAATCTTCTCGAAAATATCAATATAACATTTTCGGTTTTAACTATATAATGTTCGGATTAATTTGGGTTAATTAAGTAATTCTAAAGATTTTAAAAATTTATATAAGATTTTGTGATTTATTTATTTCAAATATTGCCTATATTATGATGTATTTCTCAGAACAAATATTTTCAACGAAATAATATATTACAAATGATTAAAATTATCCCTGAAAAATTTATATTAAATATGTACCAAGTATATGTTGTATTGTATTTAACTCGGGTTTATACATATTTATCACTAGGAAAGACGATTTGCATGTAGAGTTAAAAACTTTCTTCTATTACTTAAATATTTATATTTGTTTTCTTTTCAGATTTATTGATGAAAATTGAAGCTATATTTCCGAAATCTGCTGATATGTGCGAGTCAGTGGAAAAGTATATTTCATCATTAATGCAAGATATAACTGATATATGCGAACAAGATAGTGCAGATGAAAAAATAGTTGCGTTAAAAAACTTTCAGCAACATTGCTGTTTTCATTTTGTAATTAGGTTGGTTCAGTGTAAAATTTTTTTACTTGTTTAGAAAAGAAATGGACTGTAAACTAAAGGTTAGGAAAATTAGTAAAGTCCATTTTTTAAAAATATGGTTAAACGAAATTTGCAACTATTTTTTTTTTGTTCTACTTCATAATGACACCTAACGCACACGATTCCATTTTGTAAAATTTTTATAAAATGTACTACTTTAAGAACAGTTGCGTTCTACTATTTTGTGGAACATCGCACAAGGGTTCGATAAAGTGCGGCACTCGAGATCATTTTATCATTTCAGATAATTCTTATACCTGGATTTATGTATATTGCTAACATACCTGACTGAAATTATTAGAATTCATGATTTTTTCCTACAAAACCTTAAACCTCTTTCTTCGGTGCCACAAGGTACTAAGTTTGTTATTATTCCAGTTTTGTATAAATGTACTTCTTCATCTGTCTAAAACGAGAAACGTTATTATTACTTGTGCAGGAAAAAATAAGCACTTAATTTAAGTATTAAAAGAAGCCTGTATTTAACGGTCGTTTAATTACTGGTTGCCTAAAACCAACGGCAATAAAAAAATCTTTCTGATAAGACGCCGTATAATAGCCGACAAGGAGAGGATGTTCAGATGAGAGACGTCTAATGTATTGTCAAACCGAGGTGGCGTATAGACTGAAGTCGAGAAACAGCTTCATAAAAAATACTAACAAACTGAAGTCTCAAATTGAAAAAAAAAAGATGAACCTGTGGAACGAAGAAACCTCTCCAATCCCATTGGGACTACCGAAAGAAATTCAAGAGAAATGATCAACATGACGAATAATCAACCGAATAAATTCCAGATAATGTTGCACATACTGGAGTGTAAAATGAACACGACGAGGTGCACAATGCATGATGTCACCGAGGAAAACGACGTGGCTAGATTCTGGCTGAATAAAATATAATTAAACGCAAAGAATCGCACACGAAAAGGAGAAGAACAGTCATTGTGCTGATTTTGAAGGTAGAATACAATTACACGGTTTTACATGCAAAACAATTTACTACCAACATAAAAACAACGGTCAAAAATACTAACTGCGATTAAGATCGTGTTAATGTATCTTTAGTAACTTGACATTTCACAATGATCTACTGATGCCATTTGCTCAAGTACAAGAAATTCTTTCAAATTAGTACAAATTCAAACATTACAGAATATATATGTTTATATTCTGTGGAAATTCAACACGCTGAAAAAAACCCAAATATTATGAAAACTTTTCAATTGTTTAAATATGGTGAACAACACATTATTTTCATGAAATTTATAGCGTGCTTTAGTCTTATCTCATTTTGTTTCATTCTGCCATTGCTGGTACGCTGTAATATATATATATATATTTAACTAGATTTAAACTGCTTTGCACGCTTATTTTTAAAGCGTGTATATTTTTTAAACCACACCTGAAGTAATCACCAAATAAAAAATGATTTTCAAAAGCATTATTGAATCGGGTTAGTTTCCGTTTTTTTTTTTTTTTGAGTTATTTCGAATAAAATTCAAATTGGACAAGTCAATTTTTCAGAAAATCTAGTTGGATACATTTTGATTAAACAAGATAAACAACTTCCGGATTAGTTTAGCTGTTAATAATTATAAAATTATTATAAATACATTTATTATCGTCGACAAAATAACCGGAAATGTGATTAATTTAGGCGCGATTAATTAGAAAATTTAATATTTTGGTAGTTTAAATTGGTTATGTGTGATTGATTTTATTTGAAAATTGTGCATTTATGATATTCAGCCAAAATTATTTTTATTTAATATTTCTGGGTTATATTGTGTATGAGTATGTGTTGAGAAAATAATCACACGATTAGAGTTAAATTGTTAATATCTTTTAATACAAAAAATTCAATTCATCGGTTATCCGGTTATATTAAACTGTAATGTAGTCTAAGAGAAATAGATACTATTAATTTTAAATATCGTAGAAATGATTTTTGCGTGCAATTATTTTTATAAATTTATCGTGTTTTTTTTTTTCTAAGAATAATACAATTTATTAATTTTCTTTTCAACTTTCTTAAAAATAATTTCAATATTTCGAATTCATTGATAGAATTTTAAATTATCATTTAGAACTAAATTGAGAACTTTAAAAAATATTCGTAATTATACATTTTACAGAATTATCGAGTACGTTTCTAGCTTTGCGTTATCCGAAAACAGTAATCAAACGGATTGTGTTTTAATGGCTAAATTTTTACATGGCATTCCCTTATTTTGTCCATCATTGAAAAATTGCCTTTTTCTTGTCGATAATAAGGTAAGGGACATAATCTATCGACGAGTGATAGTGATGGTTGAAAAAACGTTATTATTTAATTGTCGGCATTAAATATTTTTATACAAATCGAATATGTTTTAAAATATAATTATTAGAATAACCGCGACGAGTATGAAGAAATTAAAAATGAATTATTAAATTCCCATTTTAATAAATTTTGATTATTATTGTTTATTTCCAAATCGATGTTAATTTTAATTTTCATTTTTACTAAATCTTGAAATTTCGATTCTTTTCGTTCAATTTTAGGGTACAAAATGGATGGAAATGAAATCTTTATTGCAAGAAAATAGTGATCGTATTTGGAATAAATGGATTTTACTTCTGTTACCAGGAGTAGTCGGTACATTTCGATCTGAACTGAATATGTGTAATAACGCTGGATTGCACATTAAAATTATACCTGTACGTATATATTTATGTTTTTTATATTGACCGTGCACCAAACTTAAAGTATTGCACTTAAAGAAACTTGACGCATATTACCAAATAAAACAAAATAGTACGATCAATGTAGTTTTATGATATATTTATTTGTTACTGCAATTTGTTCGATAAACTGCTTATTTAAAATAATACATATTTTAAACGATGAAATTTGAATGTATTTTTCCCGGATTTTTGTTTCAGAAATGGGATGTGTTGACTGTGGATGAAAATAATGAAAATGGCGAAGTAGTTCAGTCAGTCGTTAAAGTACCTTGCAGTGTCACGTTTCCTTTGCAACATCTATTAAACGAACTCAACGTACACTGTAGCAAAATTTTACCACCAAAGTAAGAAAAAAAAATACTTTGCATTAATTTGATAGAAAAGTGAAACAGTATTTTCGGCGTGATTTGATCGTAATAGTGCAAAGGCGGTTTTGGAAAAAATTCAAAAATTCTTAGCGCATGCCTGTATCAACTAGCGAATACAATTTTGACACTAGTTCACATTTTCGTAACATAGCTACACAGATGGAAAACGCCCTGATAAAAAATGCTCGTATTCCCAAATGTTCGAACTCGGTCAGCTCTCATTATGAGTCCTAGACGCTCTGCTTATTTTAACGCGGCTTCTTTAAACCTACCGAATCTGTTCGCGGTATATTAGTGGAAGACTTGGGATTTCATCCTTGTAAATTTTTGATAACCCAGGAATTGAAAAATACCGACTATGCTCAATGAGAACAGCATGCTGAATCAATACTGAAAAAAATCAATGATGAAGAGATCGATTCAAACAATCTGTTAATAAGCGACGAAACTCACTTTGAATAAAAATGCTACACAGAGAGTAACCGCATAGCCGGCACGAGCGAAGTGGCGAATAGTCGGTCCAATATTGTCAATGGAGAATAACGTACTATATCGAAATGTTAAGCTCGTTTGTTCTTCCTTTATTTTGTCATTGTTGTCGTCTCGGTTGTACATGATTCCAAAAAGACGGGGAGAACTCTCGCAGTACTGTAAAAAAAGTTTGATAACCGCATGTTGAAGCGTGATACAAATTTCGCCTGGTCGTCGCGCTTGTCAGATTTAACCGCGTTCGAATTTTTTATACGGTTACCTCAAAAGCCGCGTTTATGACATTCCCTCGAAGGATTTAGGAGACGCGAAAAGTCGGATTTTTGAAGAAATTTTAAAAATTCGGCGACCTATGTTCGAAAAGATATTTGAAAATATAAAAAGATTGAAAATATGTATTGCTCAGAATGGTGATCACTATTGTATTCCGCAAATAATTGCAAACTAATTTCTCGCGTCTATTTTCTAAAATATAATTTTATTTAAACATTTTTAATCAATAGATGTCGAGTTATTTAAAAAACAAAACCGTTATCACTCTCTATATTGTGTACGGGATAGCTTTACTCGCATAATTGATTTTCTAAATGTGCTAGTGTTTATTTTTAATTATTTTCTTTTTTTTTAAACTAGAGTTGCACATTTTTTTTTTCATCTAAACACTCGAAATGTTTTCTTCGAAGTTACAAACCTTACAGTGTTGTGAATAATGTTTATTTAATTTCTATACAGTTAATTTTGATTTTTTTTTTTGCAATTTCAATTTATTGCTTCGGGATTTATTTTTTCTGCTATAATGTTATTTGATGGTACTATTCTCTACAATTACTGTTGTTAGCTTGTGTCACGAATTGACAACAGCTCTAATTACGAGTTAATGTATTTTTCGAACGCGTTAATAGATACTATTGAAGTATTTATAACATTTGTTGGAAATTGTGCGTTGTGCGTGTTGTTTGCTCTTAGTGTAGGTGGAATATGTTGAATACGTCGTATTATAAGAAACAATGGTGTGGTCAGATCCTGTCGATTGATATAATAACAGAAAAACTAAAAGCAAGATATAAATTAGACATTATTCGTAAGAGTTTTAATGATGATGTGAATTTGAATTCTTTAAATTTCATTATTGTCTTTAATAAATTGTACATTCATAATTTGTTCTATTTGCATTCGCTTCTTACTAAACGTGGAAGATTATTTTACAAAATGAACATTAATGTTATTTTTGTTTCATTTAAACAATCGCATGGTCAAAAACAAAATTACTATCACAATTGATGGATATAAAGAACATGACATAAAATATTTTTGGATTCACAACATGCCGAAGGCATATGGAAAACACGGTTCTCAAAGTGCGTTCAAGAGTAAACATAATCCATAAAGTACCGGGAACAACTTGAGAAACATCGGCATCAACGCTATGAACTTCTGCTTTTGGTCTTCCCGGCGATTGACAGCGTCCACGTACATAAAATTGATATGAAACTGAATTCTGTCACGAGAATTATGAGATCCATTTAAGCAATATTATGTCTCCAGAGCTGCGGTGAAAAGAAACAGCGATTAAAGAATAGTCAAAATATAAAGAAAATACAGATATGCAAATACATCGGGATACAGACTCGGGCGATCTTTTAAAGTCGAGGAAACCAATACATAAAATTATAATAAAATTAATCGGCGATAATTTTAATAAGATTCAAAAATGGAGAAAGAAAAAGAGTCAGAACAACCTATACAGAACAGGAATTATTCTTAGATCAGATGACAAACCGAGTTAAACCGCTTCCGAACAGAACATGGAAGATTCAGCAAAATGATGAAGACATATGTGATTGTGGGGAGACAGAACAGACAATGGAATCCTGATGAAGTATTAAGAGGGAGTTTTGGAAGGTGGTTGGGGAGAAATTATCAAATTGACGAACTAAGTGACTGCAAAAACGTAATATTCTAGTATAATTAGGTATAGAAAGAATAATAATTATATATTTGTAAATATACGATTAAATAAACTGTTCGTTGATATTATAATGTATATGACCCTACACGTGGAAATAATTATATAAATTTATTTTTTATGGTATTAACAGGTCCGTAATATACGAATTGGTGTTAGCTGCGGTTACAGAAATTTTAAACTATTATGAGGAATGTTGTCAGTACTCACTTCCTCAAGTGCATTATATGCAGTTCATGTTCGACTTAATGTATCTAATATCTTTATTAATTCCGGTGGAAAATAAAGTAATTGTTAAATATATTTATTTTTATTGTGCTTATTACAAACAACACGCACACACTTTGCTCTTCGATAACAGTACTTATTATTAATTTTCAAAAAACAGAATATTTGTTACCTGGTACTTCGTAGATCAAATATTCATAGTTGATGTGATACAACCGTTGTATTTTGCCTCAGTTGGTCATTATTATTATGTTTACTCGAAAACTTTATCTATTCGTAAGTAATCCTCAGATTTTAAACAATCTGAAGGTATCTGTAAAATTATAAAATTAACAAATCATAATAATTCAAAGATTGCCACAAGTTTATAAGTTTTGTCCAGCGCTGTTTACATTGTTAGTGAGTAATGTGTGATGATTCAGTTGATGCTAATAAATAGAAAATTGTGTTATCTTAATTTACATCATTATAATATTGTAGGTTTAATCAAATGTAATCTGACCATTTAATAGGTTCTTTATTTTACAGTTAATAACTGCTTAAGCAGATTTTTTTTTGTTTAAATTCATTTTTATATGTAACATTATTACGTTATTATTAATATCCTCGGTTGTTGATCATTATTGTATTGGCTATACAATGTTACTTTTATACTAGTCAATATGTTATTTTAATCTCACTTCAAAAAATTATCTACTCGTTCCTTCCATATATTTTTTTCATTATAATCGTAATTTAATTTATATACACCAGAGTTTAATATATCATATGTTTCGGTTTTATTCCGAACATACAGATTTTAATAATAATATTATCCTTATTTATAGCTATATCTTTGTTTTATACGTGTATTTGCAAAATAATTGATTGAATCCGTGTATTTTTAAAAATTATTCTTGTTCTCACTTTAATCTGTGTATTAAAATTTATTTTTTTATAACTATGTGTTTTATAATGTGTTGTTCAGTTTTTTTCTAGTTTTTGGAGATATTTGCTGCCCTATTACAGCGATATTTTAAGCTGGTTAATTTTTTGTGCTGTTTTGATATAAATCATACGGTATAATCAATATAATAATGCCTACTTTGCTTGATAGAAAAATATTTATTGGAAACTGTATAAGTATTCAATTTAAAACCTTAATTTCATTTACGTTCATTTGTGAAGTAAAATTTATATTAGTTTTTATCATAGTATCCCAGAAGTTGTTTAAAGTTTGCCGCTTTCGGTATCACCTCGATATATCATAATTTAACACAAATTGATTTTAGTCTTTTTGAAATTTTTAGTAAATATTTCTGTTATAATAGAGTAATGATAAACCTGTCATTAAGTTTTGTTCTTTTAATAGTATTTAAATTTAAGTTTTAAGCAATTTTCTGTTTTCATTGTTTTTAATCATTATTACGTATTGTACAGAATGCTTAAGAGATGTACATTATTTTTCATTAAACAATTCCAAATACTACTTAATCATTATTTGTATAGTTTTATCAAACGATGTATTAATTCAGTTAATGATTGTTTAAATATGTTTATTATACTCATATATATATATATATATATATATATATATATATATATATATATATATACTGCATCTCATTTTTTTGGCCCCTAATTTATTGTAGATTACTGTTTTTTTAAAATAAATTTATATTTTTAAGATATTTTCCTTTTAAATTAACTGTATTGTTTTTATCAGATCTTCAAATTATTAAATATACGTTTAACACTTTTCCTTTTTAGTTTTTCTGTTTTTCTCTTTCTAGCGTCTATTTTTATGAATTTAAATATTTATGTAAAATCCTTTTGTAGTGTTTCAAATATAGAATATTCTATTTATTTTCAAATATAATTTAATTTTTTGTTTCGAATACGTGAATTTTTATTAATTTTTTTTTTAAAAGTACGTCTTTAACATTAATCGTAAAACTTGTAATAAATTGTATACTTATCTATGTAATTTTTCTTAAACAACTTACATTTTTTTTTTTATTTTCATTGTTGTTATGTGTTGTTCATTAATACATTATTTTTTTTTACAAAAGTAATGTACGTATTTTTACATTATATTTACTAATAATATTCTTTACTTCAGATTTTGTATTAAGTTGTGATGTAGTTAATTTTTTTCATAACTGTACGTTTCCGTCTTTATTTTAAAATGTATCGAAGTGTTCTACAGTTTTAATATTGATCGCAACTTTTAAATAATTGGGAATTATGGTACGAAACATCTGTGATTGAATTTAATTTTCTGTTTTACCCACGCGTTAAATTTTAAATATCTAAAAATATACTAATTTCTACGTTTTAAGCTCAATCTTAATTAATTATAAACTTGGATGTTTTATATTGATTTAATGAGTTATGAATAATAACTGTTGGAATTAATATTAGAAGATGTATTCCTCATGTCTATTGATAAATCCTATATGTATTATTACTCGTGTGCTTATAAAAATGTAGATAAATCTAGACTAGTGATTTAACACCTCTTAACGGGTTATTTTTTTATACGTACGTTGTACCGACAAATGTATGTCATAACCTCTACTCCGGTAATTTAAATTGGAGGTGAAAGAAGAGAAACCAGGAGGAGAGTAGAGGGTAATAAACAAAAGTGTATATGCATCTAACATTTCTAGTGAGTTGACTTAGTTCGGGGATTAGATTGAAAAAGAACAACGATTCTATTACATTTGAGTTGAGTACTACGTATGACGCAGTTTAATTATTGCTTCAGGTGACTGGCAAGTTGGCGCGATCTGTCTCTCTTGAAACACCAAGGAGGTTTGTCCGGTATACTAAGCGTATGAATTCGATTCATGTTTGGATTTGAACTGAACTGTAGTTTATCGAAAAATTTCTGGTACTGTTGTACGTACACGTCGGTCGTTAACGTACAGTATTTTTAAATTGAAACGAAGCGTCAAGTTTGAGATGTATTTCGAAGTATATGTAATTTTTATATTTGACTGCTACGTGCTTCAGTGCGTCCGTATTATTTTATACTGTACTTCCAAATGGACCTAGTATTACGACGAATTAGAAAATTTTTAGTAATTTGTCGAAATATATAAATTTTGAAACTATCATCGACTGTATTGTCTAGCAGGTAAAAATAAAAATATTAGTTTCATTAACGACGGGTGTTTATAATATTCTTTAATAATTGGTAATTTTTTGAGCATTTTTTTATTTTATTGTATCGTAGCTGGTACGTGATATTTTTCAACCACTATTTACCATACATTGTTTTACGTTGTTAATTTCAGAATGCTTTATCCAAATGTCAAGACACCATCTCAAGATTGGAAACCAAAATTGATCCGTTTGATTTAGATGCTATTTCGCAGTATTTGATGAGCAATGTTAAGTTATATGTTAATAAAACTCAGGTAAAATATTGTATTCACGATAGAATATGATAACAAAGTAGTAAACATGTTTCCTTTTTTTAGGGCGTAGCAGTTTCTAAGAACCATTATTATTAATTACGAGTTATTTTATATTTCCATTATTTCCTCAATCATTATGCTCAACTATAAATAATTTATTTGTCTGGATTTAAAGATTCGTTTTTAATTTCTTTTTATTATATATATCTCAGAAAGAAACAATATTGCTATTTTAAAATATATATCGGACTACTGTGTATGTCCCAGTCTCTTAACGAAAATATCAAAATGAAATTCATAAAGGACAAAATCTTCTTAATCATGTTGTGGATTAATTTGTTGGTAATCTAAATATATTCGACTGAATCGAACAATGTCTCTGAATTTAATAAAGCGTTGTATACAGTTTTGTTTTAGTATCTAGCATGGGATGGAATATTACTCACAATATACTATGTGTAAAAAAATGTTTTTTCACATTTAGCAAAAGTATCACTTTTAATAACTGTCATCAATTTAAAAATAACGCAAAGAAATATCTTCTGGAATAATGACATTTGATATTGCAAGTTTAAGACCAGATAAGGAAATTATTTAATTTTTTCTTTTTGGATGTTACGGCATGGAACTCCGTATAACGACAGAAAAATGAACAATAAAAGGACAGCCAAAAACACGCTGGGATGGAATAATTAAAATCATTAATTACTTTGAGCCTTTGACCCATGTGGTAATTTTATAATATCAATACACCTCCTCGAGGCTCTAAGAAAATAAGAATGCACATATAAATATGAGATCATCAGTTTTTCAATAATTTCAACAGGTACATCCAGACGTTCATAAACATAATCATAAATTTACATGTTTCCTTTCACAAAAGTTATATTCAACCAAAACTACATAATAAACACAGACTGGGAATTGTTCAGAAAAAAGGTACTTTAGGAGTATCAATACAGAGTAAACTAGAGATAGAAAACGTACTACAGCATTTTATTAAAACTATTCAGGAAGCAGCTTGCGAGAATACATCGCAAATTAGTAACATTTCTCTAACTATTTTATTACCCAATACAAATGTTGAATGGTGTAAAATATAAGCAGAAGTTAAGAAAAAAGTCGACACCCCGAGATAAAAACAAACTGAATAAACAAATGAAAAAAGTTAAACAGTTATTGCAAAAACTAAAAATGATATTTTTAATCAATATGTCTCTTCCTTATCTCCCGCAGCAAATGATTATTCACTATGGAAAGCAACCCTAAAGAGGCCAAAAAATCCGGTCCACCCTATAAGGAAATGTGATGGTAGGCTCATAGCGACGGAGAAAAGGCAGAAGAACTCGCTAAATATTTTGCCAACATTTTTGCTCCAAATCCTGGTGATAATCTTTCACCATCAAATGAAAATAGCTTTAATGTTTATCCTCCTATTAAACCGGTATCACCAAGGGAGATTATTAAGAATGCAATCAAATTCATGAACCCTAAAAAAGCTCCTGGTTACGATTTAATAACCGCTAAAGTGTTAAAGGAACTACCGCGTAATGGGCTACTATTACTAACGTATACATTCAACGCTATGTTGAGATTAACTTATTATCTTGCACAGTTAAAATTTTCGCAGATTGTAGTCATACAGAAGCCTAATAAGGAACCTAAATGTTACCTCATATAGACACCTATTTTACTATTACCAGTGATATATAAATTATTCGAAATCCTGTTGTTAAAAAAAGTTTTCCCTTTGGTTGAAGAATACCAAATTATACAATTTCATTAATATGAATTTAGAGCTAAACATTCTACAGTTCAACAGCTACATAGGGTGGTACATAAAACTGAATCAGATTTAGAAGCGAAAAGGTTTTTGTGATGCCGTGTTCTTAGATATAAGTCAGGCTTTTGATAAAGTGTGGCATGATAGCTTGTTGTACAAGATTAAAAATATATTTACAAACTATTATTATGATTTGTTTTCGTCATATCTAGACGAAAGGTACTGCCAAATAAAATATGGTGATGAATTATCCAACATATATTCGATAAATCTAGGGGCCGTTATTGTATCTTATTTTTACAGCTAATGTACCTATTGATGATACACTGATGATACCGCACTCTTCAGTTCAGATGTAAGCCAAATCATAACTTGCAAAGAGCGGTGGATAAAATTATGTCATGGAGCAAGAAATATTGAATTAAAATAAATCAACGCATATAGTATTCTTAAATCGTCATATAGAGCCATTAAATATCAAAATGGATAATGAAATTGTACCCTTTAAAAAATATGTTAAATACCTAGGCTTGCACCTAGACCAAAAGTTAACATGGTGTAAGCATATTGATACAAAAAGGGCTGAACTCAGAATCAAAACCAAAAAGCTGTATTGATTAATAGGAATGCAATCCCAACTTACCTTAAAGAACAAACTACTACTATACAACCAAATACTCGCTCCAATATAGAGGTATGGATGCGAATTATGGGGCTGCAGTAAAAGCAGTAATATAATAAAAGTACAAAGATATCAGAATATTACTCTTAAGTTAATCGTCAGTGCTCCCTGGTATGTAAGGAACAAAACTATACATGATGACCTTGGCAGGAGTACATAACTGACGTAATTAAAAAGATGACGATCAAACATCAGGAGCGGTTGCATAATTATGATAACTGGTCTGCAATTAGCTTATTGAATAATTCACCGCAGATGCAAATTCGCAGGTTAAGAAGAATTAAGCCATTATACCTGGCATAGTAATGAAAATTATGTAAATTATTAAACATAAGATACTAATATAAGGACTAGTCATTGGACTATGTTCTCTTCACGTCGTGATCAATTGTTATAACATCTACTGATAGCCGATTGGCTAGGAATAGATTAAAAAAAAATAATAATACGAGGACTAGACTGAACATTGGCGCATAGAAACAAAGTATTAATACCGTTGATGCAGTAAATATACTATCTCTTCGGATTACCAATAACTGATGTAATAAACAATTTTGGCGAACTCGTTTAGCATGATTGTAACGAGAATTACTTCTCATGAATGTAACGGTAATGGTTAATAATTTTTTCAGGCGAAATTTATTACGTTAGAGAAAAATTTTTCATACCAACGATGTTAATTTTGATTTGTGAAAATACATGACGTACTACACTATAATATAATAGTTACATTTTATTTGTTACTTTAGGCCGTTTATGGTTTGATCGCGATGAATAAAACTAATACAAATGCAAATCTTGGATTTTCTGGCATGGATGATCCAAATATTTTGAACATTCCTTCTCAAAGTGTATCATGGTTTTCTTTATTACCGATTACTGCTCCAAACTAAATTGGTTAGATTTTTTTGTTATAAGTTTTTATGATCGCTACATTATATTAAAAATACTGCGATTCCGTATAGTGAATTAGCTAATGTTTTTGTGTAAATCAATATTTTGAAATATAGATTACGTTTTAAACTATGGATAACTTTTATCAAATTATATCGTTTTAAACAAAATTACGTTTATTATCCATCTGTTTTTCTTGCCATGTTTGCATTGTGTGTTTTTGCGATTTGTCAAATTTAGAAGTAATCAAATTAGATTGTAAGTATTTAAAAATTCGATATGTTGAGACATGCTTATGCGGATAAATGTTTATCGGCCATTATGTAAAGTGACTATTGAGTCAGTATTGATTTTTACGATGTAAAATGGACGATATTTTGTGGCGTTCAACTCATTTTTTTTATTTTTTTTTATAGTTGAGTTTATTATCCGAAAGCGAATTGATTTGACCTACCAAACAAAGGGTGTCTTAGTATTAATCACATATACGACATGTTACTTTACATAGTCACAATTTTCTATCTATATGACATAAATGTCTTTTCAATGTGTAGTTAGAATTAATACTTAATGAATCCTTAGAAAATAAAAAACTATAGAATAAAATATAGCAGGTGAAAAATTAAAACGAATATAGTTTTGTACGTAACTAGATGACTCGAAGCAATTTTTGATACACTTGGAAAGATGGTGCGACATCTAAATAAAGCATGAAGGGAAGAAAACCTCGTCTATTTTGCAAAAATTTTTGGAAATGGAGTTAAACAAATATTACGAAAGATCTGCACTATAAGATAAACAGTGCATATTCAGACAGGAGTCAATTCCGTTGAAGTACACAATGGATATTGAAGATTTACGTGTTGTCCATAGTTTTTTATAGCGTTGGAATTTGGATGTTAAATAAAAGGATTATCAAAAAGTTGTAAGCAATCGGGATGTGGACTCGAGGGTTATGGAGCGAATAAGTTTAACACAAAAATCCAAAATGAACAGATATTTTAGTAAATCGAAGAGAGAAAGTAATTTTTCCTCCGTTTTATGACGCTGTTACAAAAATTTAGAATAAGGTAGAATTACTTGGTAACAATTATTCTAAAGTGTATCCGCATAACGTACGTCTCTATAGACTACTTATCATTTTATGAAGAATAACCGAATTTTTATTTGGTGTTTATCATATAAAATTCAGGTAGGTTTATACTTATGTGAAATCTTTAAGGGAATAAAGCCTCAGTAGACGATAAGATTTCCTTTATTTTAATTAAAAGCTTTACTGTAATAGTTACGGTTGATATTATTCGATGATTAAATACTTGGAAAATTGGTTAAATTAAAGCGCTTCCTAAAGGTGGAAAAGATTATTCCGAAAACGTAGTCGTTTAAATAAATTCGACGAAAAGTTAATTTTAAAAAGACTAAATAAGTGTGCTATTTGTCATAATGTAGCTTCTAAAGAAAAATGTATACGTATTTTGTGTGTTCTATGTAGAAAATATTATAATTATTATTTTTAACAAAATACGAAATATAACAGTGAATGATTGTCCATTTCATTAGTTTACGTGCCACTTGTATCCTCATTCTTTTGTTTGTCTTAGATGTTACTTTTTTTGATTTAATTACACTGTTATGATCATCATAACCATAATTGTCTGTTCATATATTGAACTATAATTTTACGACACTGTACCCTGTCCATTGTAGAGCAGTTGTCGGACCCATTCTAATTCTTATTTGGTCGATATGCCCTTTTTGAAGCCTTCCATTTATTGTTCCCCGAATAATTAACTTTTCCATCCCATCAGATGTTATGATTTGACCGAAGAATTTCAGCATGTTCCCGTATATTATTTTGCTGTATAGTGTCATTTCAAAAGTATACGTTTTCCAGAGAAAAATGGCGGAAAAATCGTTTTAGCAATATATGCAGACGATGATTTATCGCAGCTACAGATCAAAACGATCTTGATGAATTTTTAGAACAATTCAAAGTAAGATTCGATACTGTAATGAGTGTATTGAGGAATTTTTCAAATCATTGAAATTTAGATCAGCAAAGAAGATTCGTATGTGTTTATTCCAGATAAAGATGACAATTTTTTTTTTGGAACATACGATATAATGACAGCTACAGATCATAAAATTCAAGATTATCTTAAGAGATGTATCATATTTATTATCATCCAGAAATCCTATGTCCACTCGAATGCTTCAATTTTATCGACTGCAAACTTTTTTTTCAAATCGATTAAACACGCTCCTATTTGCATTTAGCGTTCTTTGAATGATGACCTTTAATAAAGCGATCGCGTCTCAGATTCCTTTTTTTTCTTACGAAGCAATATTGTATTTCATTTAGGTTTTTATACAATTAACGCTCGATTTTGGCGTCAATAATGGCTAACAATAATTTAAGCGCATGACTCATTTGAACAGTCGACTTATACACACAGGTAGGCTTATTCTTATATATATATATATATACATACATACATATAGTGACGTAGTTCAGGGGGTTTGGTGGTTTGAACCCCCAATTGGAATCTTTTAAAAACTATGATTTATTCTGATAAGAAAATATACACTCTTTGTTAAATGCAATTTTGCATTTGTTAAACCTATTTTTTTTTTATTTATTTTATTTAAATTTCGTTGTTTTCGAAGTAAACAAATAGTTTCGTAATATATTAAAAGAAAAAAATTATTTACATTTTTTATATTATATGTGACCGTTTTCATATAGACAAATTAACTCGACTTTGCGGATGACAAATTAATAGAGCTAATGCAGAGGCAAGTGCCCAAATCACTACGTAAACGTATTATCGTATCAACGTTTTCATTTCATTTTTAGATACAGTTATAGCATAGAGAAGAATTCCATCACCCATAAAAATATTTTAAAAATGTTTTACATCTTGATAAGAAACGACTGCCCCGGGAGAATTAACAGAAATGTATAAGAATGACTTGGGAAGTTCTTTCGAAGTCCAAGCGAAAATTTAATTATAGCGAATACTACTAATCAATATGTATGCACCCGCGAACGCAAAAATAATAAAAGTAACAGAACCCTGTTTGTTGCCATTATATTTGTGGTAGTACGTAAGGTTTCAGTCTCTCAAGGATAAAATGCAACATTACTTTACAATTTTGACATATGTCTCGAGAACCTTTTTTTCAGTTTCTTGTTCATATGCCTGTGGTCCATATTTTTTGCATATTACATGTAAAATTTCTACCATTGAGTACCCAAGTATTTGAACATTTCTGTTACAATTTGATCCTCTTTTCCTGCCGTTTCTGTAATGCATTTCGAGTGTCATCCTTTATATATATATATATATATATATATATATATATATATATATATATATATATATATATATATATCCGTAAATATATATTTACACGATGTGTTACATATTCAGTGTTAAATACCAATGTTCCTTACTTCAGGAATTCTGAATTAATCTAAACTGCGGTATAATCAGGATACTTGACTTTCACGCGTAACAGTTATTTCATGTACTCTAAATTATTGAATCATATTTTCATCCACAAATTTGGGAGTTTTAAACATTGCTACGGGCTCTAATAATGATACGGACATTTTCTTGTACGCTGCGTAAATGATTTATCGTGTCCACTGACGGCTGTTTTCCTCTTTTATATGTGCAAGCTCGACAAGTTGCACACCATCGATTATTGATATCCCTTATTCTTAGGTTATTCGCTCCTTTTACTTCTGGAATCATAATCGAACATATGTTTTAAACTAATTTCAAAATAAATTAATATATAAATATAGTTGACGAATCTTATCAATACTAATCGTACTTTTCATTTTATATTTGTATATTTATTATGTTCAATACACACGTAAAAATTTTCGAGGATCGCTCATTTATCATAAAATTTTTAATATATGTAATATGTATATATTCATTTATATATATATATATATATAAGTACACAGATGTACATAAGTGTGTATGTAACATGTATAGTCACCGTGAACATAAGAATGTTAATGCAGGAACAGGCGATAATCATCATCAAGTACTGTTTCCGTATCGGAGGTAGATGACTAATTACATTTCTTGTAACTTATCAATGTTATCTGAGATTAGAACTGTATCGTGTGCATATCTCATGTTTGAAATATGACGGTTTTCGATATTGATACCATCGTCATCCCCGAGCACTTGCTTGAAAATTGCTTCTGAATATATATTAAAGAGTAACAGTGACAGTACGCAACCTTGTCGCACACCTTTCTTAATTGGTATTTCTCCTGATTCAATATTTTCGCTTCTGACTTTTGCAGTCTGATTCCAGTAAAGTTTCCCTATTAATCTTCTAATTTTCCAGTCTATTCCACCGCCAAAATTTCAATTAATTTGTCATGTTTCACGCAGACATCTGGTTCAGATTCCATTAAATGTTGATATATCGGTGAGTAGTGGTTTTATGAATTATAAACAGAACAAAATCATAACACGGTTAAATCACTATAAATGTTTTCTATTGCAAAGCTTTTCGATAGTTACGTCATTATCAAGCATACACAATAAATCTTACATATAAATTATCTGAAATATTAATATCACGACAACATTTTATATATTTTTATGTCTAACTTATGGTATTGAAAGGGTTATAACGCTTGAATAATAAACACTTAAGGGGCAAAGTCCTTAATTAAAACCGTTGAGGGGTGACTACCCCTGCACTATATTGTTACCAGCAAGCATATGGTGTTGTGCGCGGTGGTTTGTCATTGCCTTCCACGATAATATTAGAATTATTCATATTTTTATTTTCTGATGATAATTTTTGCGTCGTCGATCGTGTTCGAACTCGTTACCTTCCTTATAGAACTCTGTGTTCTAGCCACTAGGCTATCTCGACGAACAGTTATATAGGTAAATATAAAATATTATTTTGAATTTTTAAAATTAGTAGTAATACGAAGATTAAAATAAAAATTTAAATCATGAAGGTGTTTCTTCATTAAAAAATGTGTCTTCTAATGGCATATATTTTAACATCTTTTGGATCAATGAAATGCAACAAAGCGTCTATACTATCAAAAACTTAAATTATTGAATATGTTGACATACCCTGTTTTAAAACAGGAATAAAAAAAATTAAGTTACCATATCCTTATACTTCAAATTACAAAAATCTATTTGGCAGATTATATAAAACATACCGTGTCAAATTATTTGGTCTGGTTCGCGACGCAAATCTTGTACAGCACATTCTTTAACAGTTTCAGAAATCTGTAATTTGAATTTTCAAATTAATTTCATAATTTAAACCACTTAAAAAACGTGAAAAGGAATGAATGAATTTCGCCAAATTAATCTGAATTAATAAAAATAAAAGGAAATTTTATACGTTATAAAATTAACTTTGCGTTTATCGTTCAAAAATAACAAAGTCGTTTAATTTATTATTACCTAATAATATGATGATTTTTTATTTTAATAGTTAATACGATCTTAAGACTACGCTCAAATAAGTATTACAATTATTACGATGTGGTATATGCTTAAAACTAGTGTTAAACATAAAAACGGGTGCGAAGACACTTGCTCCAGCGAGCAAGACTTCTTACTAACTTACATATATCATACATAAATTGGTACTTAATGCTAAATCAAGTCATGCGCTTTCATTCGTTTTAAACGGCGAGTATCAAGTTAGATGTCAAGCAATTTTTTCGCTTCAAGGTTGGGGTGTTCATGCAGTCGTCGTTTATGCATCTTTGCAATATCTTCTATTACTTCGCGTACACTTTTTACTGCGAGGTCGCGGTGTATGCCATCGTTGCTGGAGAAACGATAGGCGTCTACGATTATTCGTAGGATTACATTTTGACGAGTTTGGACAAGCTGCTGATTTGTCTTCTTAGCGCAGCCCCATAGGGCTATTCCATACGTCCATATGGGCGTTGTAATTTGTAAGTATATCAGGCGTTTGCAGTAAATGCTGAGCGTTGAACGCCGTCCTATTAGTCAGTATAGTGTTGACATGGTTTTCTTGATTTGCCTGCACTTCATCTTTACATGCGGTTTCCACGAAAGACGAGAGTCCAAGTGCATGTCAAGATATTTTACCACGTTGGTTTGCGGAATAGGCTGATCTGCAATATGTGAATACGACGTGTTGCGATGTTGAACATGATTTTCCATCGTTGGGCCCAACTGATGACGCTATCTAGATGTCGTTGAAGGTTCTTTTTTGCTTCCTTCTGGCAACTACTCTGGGATAGAATGGTGGTGTCATCGGCGAACGTAGCCGTAATTGTTTTATCATCAGTAGGCAAATCGTTGGTATATAGGAGGTACAGGATAGGTCCAAGGACACTAACCTGCGGAACTCCAGCCTGTATTGGGTGATACGATGATTTAGCATTCGTGTGCTACCCTAAATTGTCTTTCTGACAAGTATGATGTTAGCAAACGACATAGATTCCCTGGCAGAAGGTTACACATTTTAACGATGAGACCTTCGTGCCAGACTTTATCGAAGGCCTGTGCTATGTCGAGGAAAACGGCCATGCAAAATTGTTTATCTTCGAATGTTCGCTCTATAACTGTCGTTATCCGATGCACCTGTTGAATTGTGGAATGTTGGTCCATAAATCCAAACTGGTGGTTTGGGACCTCCACAAATAATCTCATTCGTTTTAGTACTAGTTTTTCATATAATTTTGAAATTGATGATAAAAGCGATTTTGGGCGGTAAGACGTTACCTCTTCCGCTGGCTTTCCTGGCTTCTTGAGCATAATCACTTGCGCTACCTTGAAATAGGCTGGTACGTGCTCAAGTCTAAGACTTGCATTGAAACAGTACGCAAGTAGAGCAATAGCTTTACGCGATAACTCTTTCAATATTCGTGGTTATATATGATCAATGCCTGGAGTCTTCGTCGGGTTATATGATGAATTAAAATGAGAAAAATTATACCTATAATGGTAGTAAAACTTTTTTTTTTGTTACGGGAACTTATTAATAAATAAATTTTTAATTAAACAAGTGTAATTTACTTACCGGTGTCCACATAGTATTGTGTTCCTTAATAAAACAACATAAAAACGAAGTTAATCACTATAAAAGTTACTTTATTAACGCAAAGCTTTTCGACATTAACGTCATGTTCAAGCATTGTTAATGTTGAAAAGCTTTGCATTAATAAAGTAACTTTTATAGTGATTAACTTTGTTTTTATTTTGTTTTGTTAATTCATAAAATCACTACTCCAATACATGAACATTGTGTTCCTTGCTTATTTTCAGGTAGGAAGCAATAAACTAACGGAATATACAAAACGATTTTTATAGCCGTGAATAGTATACAGTTCGTGAAAAAATGTTAGCCTATATTTAAACATGCCGTCGGTGAAAATATGTACGATCAGATCCGAGAGAATTATCATATTTGAATATGAAATATCATGTTGGCAATTTTATGATTATCATCGAACTTCGAAGTACAAGAAACTATCACCCGAGAAAATAATCTGGTTAATTAATTACGGTTGCGCCGGTAATGGGTGAGTCAGTACTTTAGCATAAGACGACCCTGCGGAAAGATGCCTTGTCGGTGTAGGTGTGTGCACGGTGCAGCGCTTTAGTGTGTAAATACAGATTGTGTGTATGTACGGAAATCGACGGTTGTGTACTGATTATTGTGAGGGTTAATGACTGCTGCTGCGTTCACACCTTAGCAAATAAATATATACAGAATTTCCCATACATGTTTATTTGTATTGAATGTTCTGAAATAAATATACCGTTTAACAATGAGATTGGGAATAACCCCAATCTGTTAAGAAAAGAAATAGTTGATAACAAAAACTATCCCAGAGATACGTATAAAATATAAATTACCAATCGATAAAGTGGTCTGTATAAACGTGCATGCGGTAAGAATTATCGTTCGGTACTTGACGAAAAACAAATCATTCCGTTTGTGATTTGGAAAGACTGTTTTATCAGTTTCTGTCAACTTTTTTATCTAATCGTGTTTAATTTTATGTGTTGCGTTCTTATGAAATAACGTAGAATTATTATTTCGTCGGTGTAACTTTTTTCGTTTTAAATATTGTATATACGTAAATTATGTAAGTATCTTCGTATTAATACCATAATTTCTGCATGTTAAATTACGAATGTATATTTACATGATACAAAATATTGTAATTGAATGTCATTATATATATTTATAGTTGTTCGTTAATGGAGGTCTTTTCATTTATACATGGCATAAATTACATTCTTGAGAGCTTAATTTACTACGCCTTTGTCACCGGTTAACTTTTTCTGTTTTGCTGGATAAAATAAAATTAACCTGGAAATAATTTGTGCTTTTTAAACAAAGATTAAACCCTAACTTTTTATTTATTTGAAACATGAAGTATTTTCGAGAAGTGGTTTCATAGATTATTAGCGATATCACTGTTGTGTTTTTTGTACGTGTAACAAATTAGTAACATTTTTTATAGTTATAGCTGTTTGTTCAATATACATAAGTAATGATAGCGATATACTATGTTGTAAGTTGTGCTTTTTACTTATTGTATATAATGACATCGTATAAAGAAACAATAATATGCCGGTAAAAATAATTATCATCTACGTATAGAGAATTATGATAACTGTTTTTAACATCCCCCACATACACATATACTACACTCGATAGTCATTAAATCTTGCGGGTACTTTTGTAATAAAAAACTAAATGTTTAATGATAATTTGTGACATTATTAATATTTACGGGCTGAAGGGTGTTTTAATATTTTTAACTTTCCCATTTATTATTGTTATCAGTGTGGTTTTAAGAAAGCTATTTCCTTCAAATACTACATTTGATTAAGTTTAGGTGTTCACTTGGTCTATCTTCTTGAATTTAATGTGAAGATTTTATTAATATCATTATTTTATAATTTTTACCTTTAATGCAGTATTAAACAATAGGTTTGAGTTCAAAATTATTTAATCCCAACGTTATCAACGTTAATTAAAAGCCGCTCTGTATGAAATACTAACTTATTACACGAAAAATAAAGCAAAAACTTTAATGTACTCTATTGTTAAATGTTTTGGTAAAAACTGCGATTGTGCGATGTGAATATTAACTATTTAACGTAAAAAGAAAAAAATGTCGTTTGAGGTGGTAGGATCAGTAGAAAATTAATTATTTCATTTATATAAATTATGTGCGTAAAATGATTTTTTAAATAAAAAAAAAATAATAATTTTGGTATCGTAATAATAAATTATTTCTGAAGAAAATATATTTGTTTTAATCGTAAGGTCGTGATTATTTAGAGGGCACAGCTCTTAAAAATTGGCATTACTTTTACACACTGGTTATTACGACGATTATTATTTAAAAATGGTATATACTTCATAGGTCATACTTTGAAGGATGTTTTTTTGGAACGCCAGATTTTAATGATTTTTAACTGTTTAACTGCAATTCTAAAATGAGCTGATATTGCATAATTAGATCAATGTTATTTTCGTTATCTAAAAATTTAATTGTATGAATTAAAATATCAGTCTGTAACCGTTTGTCTGTAGGTACAATATGAAAAAGTTGGAAGCAATTAGTGGTTAAAATTTATATAAATTATCGTTTATTATTACTTTTGAATTATCTGTAAACACTTTTAAACGTTTTTAAAGTGGTTACTTTCGTATAGTTTTTGAAAAATACATATTGTATTTGGCACATTGTTACTACTTTCGAAAGTCCATTTTTACTTTAAAAAATTATTTTAGTTTATGAAAGGTAAACCTATGAAAATCAGGGATATCTGTTATGTCTTGTTTTAAAATTGTTGCTGTATTAGAAAGTATTTTTTTAAAATAGCAAAATATATTTTTTCCAGGAAGCAAAATAATTTAATTTCCTTCAAAATTAATGGCAGGGAATATAGCGGTGAGTTTGTTCTCCATTTATATAGTATATTTTCTTGTTTTATGATTAGATAAATTTGAGTAGGTGTATAGTGAATGTATTTCTTTTTTAAACTACAATTTGTTAAATATTTTATTTGTTGTTTACTTCTAACGACAGAGTTACTACTTCAGTCTCACAGATAAAATCTTAACTAAAGGGTATGAATTTGAATTATAAGTACTATGCTTTCATTATTTATTATTTTTGTTTTATTTTACAACTTACTGAAAATTATCGAATTTCATTGATTGATGAATGTTCATTTTAAATGAGCCCCACCTTTTTTTTTGTTAAATAAAATATCCTGCCTTTTCAACGCATTTTCATTTTGATATGATTTTTTTCTGTTTCTTAGTTGTAGATATTTTTATTTTATTTTTAATTCTATATAGATTTTTTATTTCTCATTAAAGAAATATTCAAAATTTATTCAATTTGAAATTACGTATGAATTTCTTCATATTATTTCTCCATATTTTGCGCATATTTTTATATAACGCTTTATTATTTAATGGGAAATATTAGCATTTATTTTAATCCATAATTATTATTATTATTTGAAATTTTATTTAGTGTTTCTATTTTATAAGCTATTTAGTATAACCGCTTGTAAAAATAAATATTACTGTTACTGAATTTTAAAATGGTGCCGTTGAGAAAAAAGAATTGAAGTAGGTAATTTATATGTGTGATACAACGCATGTAATTTATTACGTGACTGGAAAAACGATGGCGCGCGAACACATACGAACAAAGGCGTGTATATAAGTTATTGAAATCGTTGTTGATTATTTGTGCGTTTAATATTGAGATAAGTTTTCAGTGGTAAAAAAAAAACACGTAAAAAATACGTTATATGTAAATTTGAACATAGACATATTGCGTTTACTTTCTTTTTATTAACTCTTAACAAAAATGTAATTATTACTTTCAATTTTTTGTCATGTTTGAATTTTACGTTCCACGTATTAAAGAATGTAATCGTGAATGTAGTTTTTAACGTTGTCTCAATTCTATTAAATATAATTTATAATTGAAAATATAATTTCATTACTAAGTTTACTAGCATTAATTTTATATGGGAGTTAATCGATAACATAAGAATACGTTTAAAAATTATTGGCCATTATAAATCTTGCTTCAAAGTAATTTAAAAAATGTTTTAAATGTATATTTATGTTTTTCTTTTTTTCTTTTTTAAATTTTAGCTGGATCGTACACACCTCTGGGCGTTACATTAAACGAATATATTAGGAATTATGTTAATCTTAAAGGGACAAAATTTATGTGTCTCGAAGGTGGTTGCGGTGTTTGTGTCGTGTCTGTTACGAAAACTCATCCTGTTACATTGCGAGATGTAATTTTTTCTGTAAATTCGGTAAGGTTAATTATTTAAAAAATATATTTCAGTAGTAAATTTGATTAGGATTTAAAAAAAAAAAAAAACGAAAACAACGAAAAAAACAAAGATAGGAATTGTCAAGATTTTATGATCTGCAAATAGGAGTGTAACTATTTATACAAATATAATTTAAAGTACGATTATTATATATGTTTAAAGAAATATTTTAATAATCTTTTATTGTATTGTCGACGAAGAGGTTAATGCGAACAATATTATATGAGGATCACATTTTGTAAATCTTAATGAAAGTTTCACTAAAGTTGACGAGAAGGAGATATTAGGGACCACCAAACAGGTTAATTACGCGGTTTAGTAATATATTTTTAGTCCTCAGTGCATCGATAAATCAGATTTGAACTCGTATGTTAATTTCTTAAGAAGTACACTTTGTGTAAGGTCGTACGAAGGATTACTACTTTCAGAAATAATGGTGCAAACTACATAAAAATATGGTGAAAAGATGATGTTTAGCTGGAATTCTGAAACTATATCAGGCTTATAAAAAAAATCACTTTATACGTTTGGTTATTCAAAGAGTTATAAAAAAGGTATAATTATGCTAGTACCTTATTTAACACATGTATGCGTTGTCGACCCCATTTAGCTTTATAAGATCCCAAATTATAACGTTAAAAAATTGAAGTACACTAGAATTTTAAAATCGTATAGATCGATGTAATTATCACCACAGCATCGGAATACTAATTTATTCGTTTTCGGTTTATGTGTAAACATTCTACAATTGATCAAGTATATTTCTATTAATCAGTAACAAAGTACTTATGTCAAATAAACATTACCTAGTTACATTTTTAAATATTATACAAGTTTTCGACAAGGCTTGATAGGAACTTATTTATAAATAAAATCTATGTTGTATGTCTGTAAAATTTTTCATTATTAGGTAATTCGTCATTATCACTGAGGAGGTATTGGTGCTCAACTTCGTTGCATATAAATAATACCTTGTATGCTAATATCATTTGTGCATAAAGATAGCGTAATACGACGATGATGTCTGCTGGTAGAATATATATGGTAAAACGCAGTTCAGGGCGGTCTAAAAGTATCCCGCAAAGGTTTGTGATATAAACTGGAGTTCTTCTAAACAGTAGAGATATTTTGTAAATAAAATTTTTAGACTTTGAGCTAACAATAATTGCATATTCGGGTTGCTACGTATAATTTTCATATTGGACCACTTAAACTATGTTGTTAATTACATATCGACTTATAACATTACAAATTCTAGACGCCTGATGTAAGATTCCACCTTCCAATAAAAATTATTTTATAAAATATAATATTTATCACTAACTCCTATTCCGTTTAAACATGGTTAATGGAAATATATATTTTTTATACAGAACTAGTTGTTTTTATTATAGTTCTATATATTTTTTATAACTTTTGGTTCTTATGTTTTATGATATTTGATATATTTTCATCTATGATATTTCAATTTATCTTTGAAAGAATTATTTGTATTTTTGAAAAAACCCGATATATTTAATCTTTTCAGTGACGCATCAATTTTTGTTAAAAATTATAAATTGCTATGCACGTACTTAGTTAAAAGATTCTAAATAAAATAAAATGAACTTTATTTTTATAGATACTTTATGAGATGCAGGGTGTTTCCGTTCAATATCGCTTTTTAGTAGGCTAGATAATTTTTAACGTAATGTATAAGAATGTTTTTAATTTAGACATTCTATGTTATCCGAATGTATTTTATCTGTTAGCGTTAAAATTTTATGTACCGTATAGTGCACACTCTGAAAAGTTTGATAGGAGATTATGAAAATGATGCCGAGTAAAACGTGTATATGATGTTAAATTGTTGTGCTTTTTTTAGAAACATATTTTCCCCATAAATGAACTTATCTTGCACACTAATAAATTATTAGAAATAAGCGAACAATGTTTCTTATTTAAATTATATTTATTTCAAAGTTTTGGGCCTTATTAATACGCTCAAAAATTTTATTTGTTTTTCGCAGTGTTTGGTCCCAATATTTTCTTGCGATGGTTGGAATATAACGGTGATTGAAGGTATTGGAAATAAAAATGTGGGTTATCATAAAGTTCAAACCACTTTGGCAGGATTTAATGGTACTCAATGCGGATATTGTACTCCAGGCTGGATAATGAATATGTATAGGTAATTTGCAATACTTAAATCAAATAGACATTAAAAGATTATGCAGATTTACATGTTACAATCTCGTTCAGTGGTATTTGTTGCAAATGGGGCTTTGCCCCCCCCCCAGTAATCCGATATAAGAAAACGTAAATATGTTTTTTATAGACGTATACTGCTGTACTATATTTGTAATGGGTTCTGACCGAAACATTTATGATAAAGATATAAGAAAACGTAAATATGTTTTTTATAGACGTATACTGCTGTACTATATTTGTAATGGGTTCTGACCGAAACATTTATGATAAAGTCTTATTACTTACATTAGCTAGGTATTTATAAAGAAAGTCAATAACAATTCTCATTTACTAATGGTCGTATTTTAGTTAAGTTATTAAATAAAATTAGTTTTGAAAAATGTTATTTTGTACATTTTTATTGTTAAAATTTTAGTTTGTTAGAATCGAAAGGAAATGTTACGATGCAAGAAGTCGAAAATTCTTTTGGAGGAAATATCTGTCGATGCACAGGATATAGACCAATTCTGGATGCCTTTAAATCGTTAGCAGTTGATGCCCCATCCAATTTGAAGGAAAAATGTGCCGATATAGAGGTGTTTTTCTATTAATGAGATATTTTAATAATATGTTTGCAAAATAACATCTGCAGAGATTTTTAATAAAATATTTTTCTTTATTAATCTTTGGTTTTTAATGTATCTCTTTCAGATATAATTTTTACTAAGATGTTAGACTTCATTCCATTCGTTTATTAGCTCTATTCGTAAAGTTATCTATTTTTTCAGAGATTACCCTGTGTAAATAAACCTATTTGCTGCTTTTGAACCAATTTAATATTGATACAGTTGTTTTGTGAATGAATTAATTTAAAAATAAAATTCCACTTAAAATTAATGTAGCGATATATTTATTATTAAATTGTTTGTTTTAATTTTCAAAAGGTATTTTCAGGAGTGAAAAAAATTGTCTATGTTAAATTTTCGGTGTACTACGCAACGTTACCTTACTTTGTATTTATAAATAGTTACATTATTTTGTTATTTTAAATAATAGCTAAAAATTTAGATATATAAAGATATGTATTGAAATCCGTGAAATTTATTTAGTTCGTTATTTGTGGAGTTAGTTTCATTACGTTTATTTATCTGAGGAAATATTTTCATTTTACAGTGTATATATTCGTAGTTGTTTTTTGTGCATAAAACTGCCGAGATTTTATTTATTTGATTTCTGAAAAAATTCTTAAAATCGTTCTGGAAACGTAAATATTAATGACAGTATTGTAAAAAGTTTTTTGTAATTCAACAAATGATCTATTTTTCAAACAGAATATTTTGAATGTGTTTTTGTTCATTTCAAAATAGTTTCGTATAAATATGTATTCCGATCAATTATGAAAATAAACAGATCATCATAAAATCCATTTCACATTATTATAATCGAACAAAAAAAGAAGTCGCCTTGTTAAATTTCTTTTTTAATTTATTTTTTAAACAGAGTTTGAAATTTAATCTATGTTTAAGGAATTTCGCGCGGAGATCTTTTTATGAGTAATAGCGGATATAATTTAAACGTTTTTTTTCTTAGTTCCATTTTTCATGATATGTAAATTTAACTTTTTTATTTATTTTATTTTATGCAAGGGAATTTATCAAAATTATTACTCACCTGTCGTTTTACGTGCTATGTATTGTAACCAAGGCCAGAGGCACTTGTTTAGGAGAGGATCTAGAATTGTGGGAATAGGTTAGCTAGGAATGTTACGTTTTCTATGCTAATTTGATTGTTGCAGAGAATGTTATGATGTAACAGGAAGACCAAGGATATTTCTGTTGGAATTAAAACGTGTACAGGTTATGAGGATGTTTTGAATAGAGATGGATACATTACATGTTGAACATATTGGAATGGATTGAAGGTTGAGCAGATTGCTGTGACTAATTTTAGTGTAGTCCAGGCGCAGACGAGCAACTATGACTTCTTGTCGCCGATATTCGGATGTTGAAGTTTTTCAGATACGTGTTGAGATCGTAATTTATTTGGAATTTTTCACTGCTAACCACTGGTTGTTTTATGCCTTTTTTTTACCGATAATTTTATGAACGTTTTCAGGTCGTCTATCGGCTTTGGAAGATTATGGTAGGGCTGGATACAAGCACCTTCTTTAACTGCATTATCTGTAAGAGGATTTCTAATAATTTGAATATGGACCGGCATCCAAGCAAAAACAATATTGAAGTTGACTGACGATTGGACGCATGCTATTTTTTTAGTAAAAGACTATGAGTTAGGTGTTTACAGTTAAGAACGTTAATGGAATCCGTGCATAAGAGGTAAGGAGAAGTCATGTTATTATGCAATATATATGAAACTGCCCATTTAATAGCATAAAGTTCTGCCGAGAGTGTTGAAAAGTGAACGGAAGAGAAAAACGGAGGATGTTAGATTGTGAAGAGGAAATGTCGCATCCCGTTCCAATATTGTTTTTTTTTTATTCGTCTGTGAATATTTTAATACATGAGAAAGTACCGTGATAGCATTTTCGAATATTTATGGAATATTTGACGTGGGCTATTTTAATTTGTTATAAGGTGAAAATCAGTGGAAATGTCGGGTTTAGACCAAGAAAATACAGCTGCTGGAAATAGTGGAGAAGGTAGATGTAGGTTTATTTGCAAGGAAGAAAGAATGTTCTGTATTTGATGTGCATAAGAATGTAGTTGAAGTAAGCAAGAAAAAGTCGATCTGGTATTTTTATGAACTTTTTTTTTGATATGATCTAACTTGGCGGTGATCACTCTTAGATAAATTTTCATGATAAAAAACTCTAAACTTGGTGAGAAATTAGAAAATCTACGGTTTTTATATGAGAAGCTGGAAGCTACTTAAATGCTGGATTTCTTATTTCTAATGTTAATTTTAAAAGCTAAAAAGTTGCGAGATTTTAGGATCCACTTAGTGCGAAATAATTGACAGTTTTTATTCTAAGTACAAAACGTTCACAACGCTTTCATAACAATATTTACCTTAACTTAAATAATTTTTGATGTAAGATTTTTAGACACGAATAAAATTTTTTGTTTACATCAATATAATCTGTTTAAAATATTTATAACTTTTATAATCATTTCTCTCCTTAAAGTTTTACAAAGTGTATTTTTAAATAAATTTAATAAAAAATTATATTTCAAATAAATTATTTTTATTAAATATAATTTACGCATTGATTTATCTAGATTTTTATTTAATCTGATTTTGTTTTTAACTGAAAAATAATAATACATAAACATAAAGAAAACAGTTATTATCCGATAACCTTAAGGGGGCCTCATTGAGATTTTCGCGGGAGCAGAGGTTTGTTTTCAAGATTTTAGCTACGCCACTGGATACTTTTTAAAAAATAAAATTTCATTTATTTTTAGTATCGTAAATAAATTGCGGCATAATTGTATTATAAATGAAAAATATGCGTATCCTCTAATCTATTCTAACTTGCATGTTTGGCATAAATTTTCTTAATCACGATCAAATATTTTTTGCAATGAATATATTATATATAGTCAAAATTTTGGATCAGAAGCCACAATTCCCGCTAATGGTTTATCTTTAAAAATTATTTTTATAACACAGTATTTCATACATCCCGTCTGAGTGTTTAGGAATTATTTAATAAACCGAAAAGGGTTCATTTTGATAAACACTAATCAAATTTTTACGTCGTTTGCTTTAACGTAGGACCTAACGAAAGGAGTAATTTGTCAAAATACAGGTAAATACTGTCAATATTCCTGCAATGGTCAACATAATTCAACTTGCTCGATCACTCCAGCGCATTTAGTTTTTCATAATCGATCCGAATGGTATCAAGTTTCAACGTTAAAAGAAATTTTTCAGATATTTAATACGATATCAGATTCAGACACGTATATACTAGTGGGTGGCTATACATCTCACGGTTAGTATAATACATTTGTTTGTTAAATTTTTTATTTTTGTAAATAATTACGCTTATATTCTGTAGCCGCTTTAATTAATAGCAATATAGGGTACATTACAAAAACACTCGGAGCTGCATTTTGTCGTGACAACAAAGCGATTACAATAAATTTTGCAAGATGTGTGTGTTTATATGAGTTAACGTTATATTATAATTGCCTTGTACGCTACTTACACTGTACAACAAATTATATAGGTAAGTAGTCGCCTGATACGGAGAGGGCATTTAATGATGATAAGTTGGGGTTCGACGTTGGTTTTTTTTTTCAAATTAACTAAGTGTCGATTTCATTATGTATTGCTTTGTAACATCTACTAAACACGTAATATTTAATTTATCGCTATTTCTACGAGGTGACGCTTTATTAACTAGTAATACTTGATACGGTTAATTCCTTTTCACTTACAAAAATTCCTGTAATTCCTGTAATTTTTGTCTAGAGTGTTTACTTTTCTTTTTTATTAGAAATCGGTCGTTAAATTTGAAGTGGTATTTTCTTAAACTAGAAGTTTGAAGCCAGCTCGAAAAAAATAAATTGTCATTTCGTTAAATTCTTTATTTTTATATTAATTTGTTGAAATGTTTTATGTTTTATAAAGATGAATTTTAATATTAGTTTACTTAAATTAAATATTTCATTATGAATAATTTTAAGGTATCTAGACGAAAAGGCGATATGGACTTGTGATGAAATATAATTTTATTTCGTTAAATAATAATAAACGATAATAAGATATTTTATTTTTTACATTTTTCAGGCGTTAATTATTTATTCAATTTCCAAGTTGTAATGAAAAATAAATTACGAATCAAATATTTTTTACTGTAAATCGAGAATATAAGCAAATAGATATATCCGTGTGCCTTTGTGTACTCATTTGTTTACGTGTACACTGTTTTATTATTTCATTGTTCATTACGATATAAATAATAGTACGCGATAATTTAATATTATATTTCTTATGTTTTTTAATACCTATTCTAATATGAAATGTTCGGTTTATCCCATCGAATACCTAATTTTGTGTTTAATGTATCCGCCGCCTAATTTCAATTATATTAAATAATTTTTAAGTATTTCGCAATTGCTGCGAAAAAAAAACCCAAACATATATATCTGATTATTAATTAGCGCACGTAATATTATGACTATCAAACGATTTAATTTTTTAAAATGTTTCTGATTACGAATATAATACTGCGTACGAATGGGGGCTACTAAATATTTTAGCTGATGGTTTGTCCAAATTTTGAGCTTTTCAAAAAGAAAATATGAAAATCTGAAGAAATTTGATAATCGCGGAGATTTAAGGTAAATAAAATGTACCGAAAGCATAATAAAAAATGGTTATTTTTACGTTAAACGAAGGCTTTTAGACGAATATATTCAATAGCACTACTTAAGCTTATCATCTAAAGTGAAAATATTTCTAGTGATATTAGTATGTTTTATTTACATTAAATTTCACGGTAACAACGCTTCTTTTAATTACGTATAAAATTAATCGATCGAAGTTTTGTTACATTTAGACGTCAAATTACTTATTTTTAATAAATAAAGATGTTTTAATGAATCATTTTTAATAATTATTTATTTATTTAGTTTTTTTTTTTTTTAATTCGCTGGTATTCATATACAAATAAATCGTCAATAATTACTTTTTTTAGGCGTATATAGAATCGAATCGATTCGTTATTATATAAACATCGGCAATGTTGCGGAGTTACAAATTTGCACTGTGAAAGATGATACTGTAGTGCTGGGAGCAAATACAACTCTTTCAGATACTATAGAATTTTTTAAAATCACTGCTTCCAAATATGCCGATAAATTTGGGTACCTTGAAAAACTTGCTGAACATATAGAACTTATTGCTAATGTCCCTGTGCGAAATGTAAGAAAATCGACTTATTACATTTTTTAATATATTAATTTAACTCTTATTAATTATTATTATAATTACTCAATTCTTTTATCTAGATCGGAACATTAGCGGGAAATCTCTCTATAAAGCACGCTCACAATGAATTTCCCTCCGATTTATTTCTAATTTTGGAAGCCGTTTCAGCTCAGCTGACTATAGGTTTGTTGCAATTCTGTTTTTCTATTAATGTCGAATTCAATAATCGTATCAACACCGTGTACATCCAATAGCGCATGATTTTAATATTATCTAAAAAATTAACGCTTATTAGTGACTATCAAAGTTTTGATCCAACCGGCGGATCAGTGGAATTTTTTTTTTTATTTTCATTTTATTTGCGGGCTAGAAAATATTGTATTCACATTTTAAACAATAGAAAAAAATTAATAACGCGTGTTGATTAAATGTAAAGTTTTCAAGTGAAACTTCGAATATTTCCATCGACGCTAATATTTATATAAATTCTTAAATATGAATTTTCTCGAATATGAATTACTTCGACTATGCCCTATATAATTATATTGAATAACTTTTAATATGCTATTATTTTATTAATACTAATGAATTCTTATAACTAGTTTGAATCAGTTTAAATCATAAAAAATTAAATAATTATACGTGTAAACTTTAAATTATTGTACTATTTTATTTTATTAAATGCTACTTGACGATAATTATTGATTATAAATTATTGATGAGTAAGTTACAATGAACCATTTTTTTTTTATATAGATTTTTTGAAAATACGTAAACAGGTAAACAGGTTAATTTATAGAATATATTAATCAATTGTAAATTATTAAAGATTAAGTAAACTATAACAAGAATATTTACTCTTTTTTATACATTTTTGTCGTTTAAATTATTTTAAAACGCTTAAACTTCGTGCATGTTTCTTCACGTAATAAAACTTTTGGGAACGTACACCGGTTTTAGAACTTAAGAAATTTTATTTAGTTTATTTTTATTATGGTACGCTTGTTTTTTATAATTTTATTGTAAACCCCGGAATTATGTTACGATGAAGATAGTTATTACGTTATTTTAATGATGTACTCCACTTTAATTAAAACTAGTGCAACGAATTAAGTTAATTTCTTTGTAAAATTTTGAGAGTTGCATATATCGACCGACATAAATTCAGTTTTATCAATTATTAATCATACTAATTATATATATATATATATATATATATATATATATATATATATATATATATAAAGTATTATTTGCAGTTTAGCACGCAATACATCCTGGTTTATTTATACTTATTATTTGCTTTATCTTCAGGTGATGTAACTGGAATAATGAGTGTTTGTAAAATGCAGGACTATCTAACGATGAATATGCAGAAAAAGGTCATTATAAACATTTTATTGCCATCGTATGGTTCGGATGCTTATATATTTCAATCGTACAAGGTTAATATTCGACGTTTATTGAAAGTTTCAATATAATTATTTCTAAGTGTAATTAATTTTTTCACGTTTTATATTTATTCGTATTAAAATTAAGTCGTTATGTTCTTGTTGCATTCGTGATTTTTTCTTTTAAAAGAATGCTGAATTGATATTCGAGTTTAGTCACAATTCTTTACGTCGCTATATAACAATGTAAACATATCGCCTTTTCAGATATTTAACAGCAAGTCAAGCCTTACCTGATTAAATAAAAAATGACAATACACAACTGTTATTCTTCCAAGATTAACTTATGCTTATCCTGTATGGTCTTCTATCTGTAATAGTACGTATAAAAATCTTCATATAGTCCAAAAGTATTGTTTGTAGAATTATATTAAATGCTAACCGTAATACAAAAATTGCATATTTACACGAGCAAATAAAACTATCGTTTATTGATCAATTTATTAACAAAATTTCTAATTTTTTTTTTCGATAATTGTTCTAGCCATCGCAATAAATTAATATCAGTTACCGGTAACTATGATATGACATATTTCCGTGCACAATATACAAAGTACAAGCACTGTGTAGAATTAAGCGCAGATTTTTATAAAAATTATTTTCTTTTTTTGAGTGAAGTTACTATTATTTTATTATTTGATTTATTAATAAGTATCAATTGTAAATAGTAATAATCTGATTTATGGGTTAACTTAAGTATTTTTATTGGTTTCTCTCTCTCTCTCTCGTATGTATATTGTATCGAAAGTTTCCTGTCATAAACAATAAAAAGGAAAGATGAGAGAAGATTGGAATGAAAATATATATTAATCAGACAATTACAACGTTTAATTTGGGCGTTCAAGAAGAAAACTGTTCATTTATCTTTTATACTTTTTTCTGGCAGTACACAAGAATTTTCTGAGAAAAGCTAAGCCCACTCAAATAATGAGAATTGCATCGCGGCACTTCTTTTTCCTTTTTTTCAATCGTCTGCTCGATCTGACTGGAAAATTGATAGTGAACGTTCGATGTACTAGTGGATTTTGGTTGAACATAAGTTTCTCATAGAACCTTCGTTATTGTTCTATATAGACATCATTTACGTGCCCGCATTCAATGTGTCGTTCGATACATAATAAGGCGTAGATACGATTAGAATTATGGACTGCTATTGTTGTATTCGACGAAGGTTACTTCGGCTCGTTGTTCTATATAATTTTAACCCATATCTTCATACTGGAGCGATAATCGATAGACATTCCGCTTTACGGCTAGGTTTAGAAATGATTTTCGTCCTAACAACGGTCATAGCTGTCTAGCCCTAGCCATTATAAATATTCTTGTTCTCTCATCTTAACAGTTTTTTTTTGTTTTCCCCCTGTATTTCTTTTTGATCAGATTTATATTAAATATTAAAAATTTAATTTAAATTAAAATAATTATTTTCCAAGGTTAGAAATGGTAACTTGGCCAATAATTTTGTGAAAAGAGGTTAATTAATGAAATAAAGGCTTTTTCTTCTTCTTCTAGTACACATTAAGTCTGTTCTTCTTTCATTTGTTACATTAATCGTGCAAAAAGTAATTAATTCATAAGTATATACTGATAATATTATACTGTTTATAGATTATGCAAAGAGCTCAAAATACGCACGCTTATGTGAACGCAGCGTTTCTTTGTAAAGTAGACAAAAGTCAACAATTTAAAGTTTTAGAGAAACCATCGTTGGCGTTCGGTGGTATTAGTTTGTCTTTTGTGAGTGGTAAATTTTTTATCTATTTACTTATGAACTGTATAATTATTAAACGACAGAAAATGCAGATGTTTATTTCACGTTTTATACGTTTTTTTTTTAAAATCATTTTACTGATATTTGAATAGATTCACGCATCTAATACAGAAGACTTCTTATTCGGAAAATCTATTTTAAATCAGAACGTATTGAAAGAAACTTGTAACAGATTATTTATGGAAATTAATCCAGATGAACACCCTCCTGAATCGTCTGCTAGTTATAGGCGATTACTCTCGGTATCACTGTTTTATAAAGTAAGTTTTTTCATTACAGTAATTTCAGAAATATGATTTTGGTTGACAACTTTTAAATATACTCGGTTTATATTGAGTATAGTGATATATATTATATACATTATTTATAGTTCGAATAACTGAAACTCAAATAAATTAACATCTTAGCTGGGAGACTTAAATTTCCCTGAAAATTATTCTTTTTTTTTTTTAATATTTTTCCTTCAAAATTATAAGTTTATCATGACTATAAAGTGGAATTTTCATTTTAACTGAATATATTACTTCAATAACGACATGAAGAACGTATTTTCTCTACATTTTTAATAGTGCATAATTTTACTTTTTTTTTTTTAACCCTGTTGATCGTTGTGTGATAAATTTTTTCCAATTTAAATATGGTTCCAATTTTTCGATTGAATCATTAAGAGTAATTAATAATTTATTATAATACGTTTCTTATTCTTAATAAGTGGATTTCGTTAATCGTGCTGATTATGCGGATAGCTAATTTTTTTTGTAAAAGTCCAGTGTCCAACTATAGGTTAACGCATTTGGTCATAATTTTTTTATCAATTTTGCTAGTGGATTTAATATTGATTTGGTTGATATATACAGGAAATTATTTTGGACCTATTTTGAGAAATTAGTGATATATTTCAATTGTGATTGCAAAAAATAATAATTTTCCTGGTTAATGTTATAATAAAATAGTTTTATCTTTTTTCTTTTTTTTTTAACTTAGTTTGTATTATCATTATCGCCGGAACACGTAACTGGTAAATATAAAACGGGAGGAAGTTTACTAGAACGTCCATTATCGTCTGGGAAACAATATTTTGAAACGGACAAATCAAAATGGCCATTAACGAAACCAATGCCAAAATTGGAAGCTTTAATCCAGTGTGGTGGTATATTCTATTATATTTTTGTATTATTTTCAATAGTGTGTATTATGTTTTTATTATTAGCTGTTTTCTAAAAACAGTGACGTACTTTGAGTTGAATAAATTACAAGTCGAGAGATCTGAATATATATAGTGTGTGTATATCGTGAATACAATTTTCAAAAATTTTCTAAAGAGTATCGTTCGTTAGTATGATATCATATTATGCCGTATGTGCTAGTAGAGTAAATTCAATCTAATTTTTTTGTTTATTTAATTACGTATCCTAAAATAGAAGTTTTATGATGTCATTAATACGATGAAATTTTGCAATAAGTATTAATTTCTCAAATGTGTAACAGGATCATATATGTAAGAATAGAACGATATTTTGTGAAAACTAGATCGCTACTTCATTAGACATCACCCCCAATATACATATTCCGTTTTTAGAATACATACAGGCAGTGCCCGATATTGTATATTTATTTTAATAATATATATTACGATCGATTACATCAATTCGATTTAATTTTGCATGTTTTTAGAGTTTTAATACAACTATTCTTTCCGTTACCAAATTTGTTCTCCTCTTTTTTTTTTTTTTTTACATGTGTACGATCATTATTTTATTGATAAATGCGCAGTTCACTTTTGTGTTTAATTTTTTAAAACATGAAAACTCCTACTACTAAGTATCGGAGCATCGATTACACAAAAAACTTAAATGTATAGTTGTACGAGAAATTTATAATACATTAAAATTTGTTTTTGGTCAAATTTTCAACAGGTGAAGCTGAATATGTCGGTGATATTCCTGTTCGTGGCGGTGAGTTGTACGCATCATTTGTTATCTGCGATAGTGGACCTGGAAAAATTACTTCTATAGATGCTTCCGAAGCATTGGTTGGTGTACATGCTACCTACATATATGCACACACACACACACACACATATATATATATATATATATATATATATATACGTATATAATATTTTTTATTTGTTCGATTTAAAATAGTAATCTGCTCAGTCGGTATAAAAAGTTAAATGGTGTATATTTTAACACTCAAATCGAGATTTTAAAAAAGAATTCGATTTTCTCTTTAATTCTATTTTAACATAAACAGTTCTATGTCTATTGGGACGGCCGCACTGTATTTGAGATAAATTTGTTAAGAGGGTATTTAGATTTTTGGTCGCCAGTTCGTATCAAATTGCCAGTGTAATAATTTAAAAAAATCATCCAACCTCTTTTCTAACATACGTGTTTCATACTTGTTTATTAAATAATGTTTGGATTAATATAAATGTGGTATAACTTCTTTGTTGTTAATTTTGGGTCGTGTTTTTTTTTTTTTTTTAATTTTATTTGCAATCTGTCCCATGGGGACAATAGGCGAATTTTATTTGAGATTTCATCTTGATTGGAGATATTGCCCAGTGGATTTTGATAGGGTTAAATTAATATTCTGTTTATATATATATATATATATATATATATATATATATATATATATATATATATATGTGTGTTTGGCATGGGGATAAACGATAACATTACGTAAAAACAAAAGTTGTAAACTAATACAATTTTGTTTCATTTTTTAAAAATAGAGTATGCCTGGAGTACGAGCGTTTTTATCAGCTAAAGATATACCTGGTAAAAATTCATTTGTCGAGTATTTGAAAGTGGATGACGAGCAGGTTAGTATAATTCAGTTTTTTTCTTTTTTTTAATTTGCCGACGTGGATTGGTTGTTATTCTGTTTGTTTTGTATTTTGATTAAATTATTGCGGTCTGAACAATTGAATTAGCGTAGGAACTAAGACTACAACACTTAAATGTATTTTTAATATATATATATATATATGACTATGTAATAATGCCCGCGTTGTTTGGTAATATGTGGTATATTTTCACAGTTAACTGTTCTTTATAAAACAAGTGTCTATATACTTTAATGAACACAAACGTGGAAAAATCTGATTACATTCGATACTGTTAAATTTATTTTTATTTTTACCTTTCCTTTTCCTGTGCTAAAATTTTCTACACATCAAAAATCGAAATAAATCCGTCAAACATATTGTTTTTTTATAATTTGTATTTTGACATTCGTGCATTACATAGGCGTTTTATTTTATGTGTCTAAAGAACGGAAAATTTTTTTAAACATAGACTAAATATTATCCCTTCGACCGTATCGTAACGTAATTTTGTATTTATTTTTATATTTCGAATAAATTATCGGTTATACTAATTTTTGAGAATGAATAATAGTTTTATACGCGTTACTTATCGGAAGTTTTGAATATCGTAGTTATTTGCTGACGAAGAAGTGAAATGTGCAGGTCAAACTATCGGCGTCATAGTAGCGGAGTCACAAATGATGGCTAATAAAGCTGCCGAGAAGGTCAAAGTAGATATTCAATTAAATGATCGACTATATTTAAGCGTTAAAGAAATTGTAGATGAAAACGTACAATCGCGAATTAAGTTAGATTCCGAGAAAATGTCCAGGAAACGGAAATGTACGTATCGACTTTTTTATGATTTTCATTTCCCCCCCAAATATTAATGAATCTAATTTTATTTTAGTTTTTTTTTTTTTTTTTGTAAAATCTCCTTTTTCGAAAAGTATATTTACGTACGTATCAGATACGATTAAAAATCGTTACATACATAACTATAATTATTTTAATGGGTAGAATTTCGGTTCATAAATTTATGGAGTTATAATAAAAAATGTAAGTTTTGACAATATCCAACACTACCCGTAATGTTTCGTTGGAGATGAATTTTGGAATTTTTCGATCTGATTTTCACCCTTAAAATAATTCTACCGTTAGATTAAAAAATATTTCCGGAAGGTTCGATATCTTGAATTGAAACGGTACCCCAGGTATAAAATTTCAATTATAATTACCCGCACATATGAAGTAAAAAATAAATTTCTAAGTGTATAATATTCGGACGATTGATACGCTCGACTTGAAATTTTCAACGTATTATATTTATATAAAAAAAAAATAATGATAGAACCTACATTTCCAAAACATTTGAGGGTGTAAAATTTTAAAATTAGCAATTATTATACAAGCCATTATTATGTAATACATTACATTTATGTACAAAATTTCACACGAATCGTCAGAGCCGTTTAAGAGATAGCCGATATATATATATATCACAATTATATCGACCCACTTCTAGGTGTATGCATTCCTCAAACTTTTCCAACAATTCCTATCTTGTGCGGCTCGGATACAATTGATTCCCGCCCATTTAACAATATCATCTTGCCACCTAGCTGCAGGCTTTCCTCGCAAACGTCGGCTGCTAATTGGCCACTACTGTAATATTCGCTTAGTCCATCTTTCATCCGTTTGTCTTGCCAAATGTCCGGTCTATTTCCATTTTAGCCTGATGATCCGCTCCACCACGTCTATCAATTTCGTTTGTTCTCTAATTTATCTAACCACCTTGCTATCTTTGAGCTTAATTCCAAGGATAATTCTCTCATGAACCGTTTGGGGTTTCCTAATTCTTCCAGTTATCCCTTTAGTAAAGCTCCATGTTTCAGCTCCTATGTCAAGGCTGGTATTAAAAATTGATTATACTGCTTACTTATATATTTGTTCGTTTAATATGATAAAATTTAAGTCGGCTTTCGATTTTGACGTCCCGGCGAATTGAAATAGATTTAAAATAACGTTATTATTTTCATTGTTATAGATACAACTGGTTTTGATATAAATGGTTTCTTCCTTACCAGAGGTCAGTATCATTTCACAATGGAAACACAGACATGCTATTGTGTTCCTACTGAGGACGGTGGTATGGATGTTTATCCATCTTCACAAATGGTATCTGGTATACACATAAACGTTTCAGCCGTATTGTCCTTGCCGCAGAACAGGTGAGTAAAGGTACATGATGCGATTGAGATATGTATGGTATTTCAGAAATGTGTAGTGCGCTCTTCAATCAACTTTTGAGAAACGAAGTAATAAGTTCGAAATTTTATTTTTTGATTATTGACGTGAAATGTCTGAATTTTAAAAATATTTATATAAATATATTGAAAATTATCTACAATTCCCTTATCAAATAGTGTTGTATAATAAGAGTCTGTAAAAGTTCATAATTTTGCGTCAAAATTTTATAATGTACCAACTGAAGGGGTTAAATCAAATGTTTGTAATTGCTGGAATATATGACTATGATTTTCAACTCTTCCTCTGGTTTAGATGTTTGTTTTCGCATATTTTCGATTTGAAATATCACATACATACGCACACACAGCTCACAAATAAACGGTGATTTATTTAAGCATTCTGTATTTCTAAACGTTCTTCCTAAAGTAATCATCGTTTCAATATTTTCAATATATATAATGGAATGTAATTTAATTTTAAATGATTCAGTTTCTGGTCTCACAACGTGTTGCTTCTTGAAAATTTTCATTATGTTCTCGTTTTTACTATGGTCAGTTTGCATTATTTTCATATAAAGATTAACGCCATCAAAAAATCTGTAACATATAGTCGCTAAAAATTTAATTTTTACCTATATATTTTTTCGATTGCTGAAATTTCAAAGAATTAAAAGAAATTTTGAATTTTTTGGTAAAAAGGAAGTAATAATATATATAGTATACCCTTGTATGCCAGTTACTCTTGTATAGCAATGCTGATTTCCATGTAATGCAATTCATATTTACACACATATCAACAGCAACAATAATAACGATAATAATAATAATAATAATAATAAAAGAGAAAGAATTATTGAAAATACATTTTGAAGGAATTTCTGCATGATGATAAATGTAGGAAATGTAGCAAAAGCGTAATCTACTAATCATATAAGTGCATGCCTATAGTTGGTAGAGAATACACCAAACATCGTGATAATGCCGCACCAATAATTCATCAGAAGATGGTGATAGAAGTGGAATTAACTATATTATAAATATTAATTTGCACTAGTGTTAGAAAATGAAGATCATAAAATGTACTTGGGAATAAATAGATTCGAAAAGATATCAAGATGCCGGCTAATAAACTCGATATATTACTACATAATGAAAAACAAAAGATACTAATTGATGTAGCTGTCCCGAAAAATAATAACACACACAAAGTGTACGCGGAGAAAATCAATGGATACGCAATGTTCGCCACTGAAATGGAGTTGACATGGAAAGTAGAAAAGGTATATATATATATATATACGGCTAATCGTCATATCAACAACTGAAGTAGTACAAAGTTCATTCATAACACAGCTGAAGAGCTTGGACGTTATAGAAATGACGCCACAAACGCAGAATTCTGGATACTTACCATATCTTCCGCAAGTTTTACACCAGGTACAATAGAAAATAATGTATACAAACCGTAGCAATATTTTCATTAAATGCCTTCATATCGAAGAGAGAAAGAAAATAATAATAATAATACGAACACTTTTGTTATAATAAGTACACATGTACACTTTCTTATACAAAAGTTGATATTGTCATTCCGGTTTGTGCGTGCTTTTAGGTAGGAGGCTGTTCCAGATTAATGACGATATTATTATATTGTCAATTATTAAAATACAACTAATTAATAATTCGCTTATATTTTCTTTAAGTAAATACATGCCTGCAATGCACGTAAATATGACGAGACACTATCGGCTTTTATAGTAAATCTGTTTGTTTTTCCTTGTTTTTTCCACCCAGTATAAACATTATGGTTAGACGATTAGGTGGCGGGTACGGTTCCAAATTAGGTCGATCTGCTTTAGTGGCTACTGCTTGCGCTGTTGCTGCCTATAATTTAAAAGTTCCGGTTCGTATGGTAGTTCCCTTAGAGACCAATATGAAAGCTGTTGGGAAACGATTTCCGTTATACGCGAAATATCAGGTATGTTTTCTTTAACTGTGTTTAATAATCATTGTTATGTATTTTAGTATCATGTAGTAAAAACATAAATGACGATATTTTTTATTATTAACACTGAGTTTCTTTGTAACACTAATTTTTGTTTCCCTGCATATCTCTTTGATTGAATGTATATTTTGATTTGGTACATATATATCTATCAATTTTATTGAAAAATCGGTTGGTAAATTATATAATGGATTGTAACTAGGTTTATCAATAATGCTTTTTTTTTTAACATTACTGTTGTATAAATATATACACATGTAACGCAACGATTTCTAAAATAACGGAAATCACCTTTAATTTTAGCAGTTACGCTATCTTCAGATTATAAAATAATTTAATAATAGTGACAATAATAAAATAAAATTTTAAACATTTGTTTTCTTTTTATGAATGATGATTTTGTAAAATTATCCGACATTTCGCCCGTATTGCAGCGAGTATTCAGCTTTTTTCCGAAAATTTTCAGAATTTCAACTGGTATTTAATCCGGATTTCTGCTTTTCAATTTTTTGTCGTTTTATGGCTTATTGTGATTTTTCAATTATGATTAGCGGTTCCGTCATTTCTCGGTGGTTTTTGTAACTAGCTTCATGTCATGATATAGATTTTCAATGTATTGTTCCCATAATTAATTACTATCTTATCCTCTTTATTTATCTATCTATTTGATACATTATTGTATGGTCTAATTATTACTTTTATTTATTTTGTACATATTAAATGAATCATTGTTCCTATTTAACTTTTCGATTTCACAGCATTTATCTTGGTATCGGATTCTCGTATTTATCTGCCTCTGGTTACCAATATCCGGTATTTGAGTCTTACATTATTGCGATTATTTCATTTGCTTTTATTTTTTTCTTTTGTTTGTGTTACATGGAGATTCGTTGTTTAATGCGCGATATTTTAAATTTAATTCCACTGGGCTATATTATTTTGCATTACTTTATCGAATTTGTTTTCCATTTTTTTGTTTGTTTTGTTTTAAATAATGTGCAAATTATATGCAAGATATTGATCACTGCATTTCTAGTTAAATGTTTTTGATTTTAATTGTTTTAGTTCCACTTTTATAATTGCTATTAGTATACGTTTTTCACGTTTTGACTACACCTCTTATCTGTGATAAATGGGAATATAATCAATTTGATTTCTGATAATGGGATGGGGTCTATCTGTGGTGCTTTCAAATATATGACCACAGATGTGGTAATTTGAAGGAAGTATTCACTATGAATAATGTTCGTCGATGATGTCATTAAAGATTTTGTCAAGCAACACGAGAAGCTGCTGTTTCAACATGTCAATATGGAAGCCGTTAAATTTCTAGATACTAAATTAGATATTAGACACCTTAGTCTTATAATCAATAATTAGATTTAAGAAAGTTTTAACCATTGGGTTAATTTCTTCACACTCGTTCATATCACCTAACGTGCTACGTACTGTGTTAGGCGGTGATAAGCATTTTATTAATATTATTTATCATTAAGTTAAGATTGTAACGGAGGAAAAACAAAAAACTCTTAAGCAACTTCACCTCTTATTATTTGCATTGGGCTTGAACCACCCACTATGCTTCCACCTGTATATTTGTCACCAGCGTTTACATTTCCCATTACTATAGTTATATTTTTGTAATTCACAAATTGTATTATTTGTTTCTTCATAAAATTGTTTTATTTCTTCATCGGGACTATCTAAAAATTATATATATATATATATATATATATATATATATATATATATATATATATATATATATATATATACACTTGTATTATATTTATATTTAATTTTATTGATTTTGAATTTTACTGTGATTTTTTTAGATACAGACTAGCTCATGCGATATTACTTCTCTTTGATAACGTGTTTGCCACTAAATTTTTTCGATACTGACTATTTTCTTTTGGATAATAAACGATTCAATCATAGGCTACATACCTGTCCCTGACCAGCGAGTTTTAATTACTGAATACGGATATTTCTAATTTCTAATGTTTTCATATCGCTATTTGAATTTTTATCGGACTGATACAAACTTCTTAAGTTCTTCCGACTTTAACGTGATTACTCGATTTGTAACATGTGTGTTTCCTCTTGCCAATTTCTGTACCACTGGAGGTACAGCAGAACTCGGGTCAATATTTATTGCGGCGGCCGTCCTATTACCTGACACTGTTTTTTTTAGTGTTCTATAGGTGCAGCAATAATTTCCTTTCTTTCTCATGCCGTGTTTGCATGAAGCATTTAAAAATAAAATAGTGGTTTCCTCTTGCCTTTTGCGTTGTTTTCTGTTAATTTTAACTCTCTCACCTCAGAAGGATCCTGATTTAAGAAGACAGATACTCGTCTACTCGCTATAGATTGGTGTTCTCTAATTTGACTAAGATACTTTATCACGAGTGACTTGTGATAGTCTACAGTTGTTGACGTAATAAAAAGCTTAGTGGTATTTATGAGATAGCACACCTTCGGAATATGAACCCTCTTACGTTTTCCTATCAGCGTGTTATATTGTCAGTTCCAATTTAGGTTTTCTAATCGGTGCTAAACTCGCTGAGTAGAAATTTGCATAATACGTATTGTGAGGTTAGTGACAAAGTGTTTTTCGTGAAATTTTGAAATATTGTGTTTTAATTTCTAATTCTTGTAACTTTTGTTTTTATTAACTAAATATTTATGTTTTGATTAGATTAATGTAACCGAGGAAGGGGTTATTAATAAGTTAGATGTGAACGCTTACAGTGATGTGGGCTACTCTTTAAATGATAAACTTGAAGGTGCAATCATTGCGAATATGCAAACGATGTATGGAAGCTCGATGTGGAATTTAAAAGAATATGCCGTAATTACAGATTGCGCATCCAACACATACGCTAGAGCACCCGGTAAGTTTACCTTCCGTTTGTCATTTTATCTCAGATATTTTCGCAAGTATTAAACTAAGGGACGTCGGCTGGTTTGTTTAAAATTATAACATAACTGTTAGTAAATTAAAACACTTTATTAAATACGAAGGTAGTAGTGTAAACTTTAGTTTATTGTAGTAACTAATTGAAGAAATTGTAACAGCTCAAGTATATATTGCAATTAAAATTTAGAAACAATTATTAGTTTAGTATTACAATTAAATTATTTATAATATAAAATTATTTAACGTTAGATTCAATTTTAATGTTATTAATTTTTTTTATGTTATCTTCCTTGAAGGCTGATGTACTCGGATTATCATCGCTCAATAGTTTTCAAAATAATTACCTGTATAGCGCTCTATTTTTTTCCTATTCAGAATAGGATAATGTCTACCATGTAACATTATTTACCACTTGAAATAGTCAGTTCCCATTTCCATTTGATTACTGAAACAAAGAATCCCAAATATATTAAGATTTTGATCGATGGATCTAAGTTAGCGAAATGCTTGATTATTACTCAACGTGGAGGTAATTTTTATAGATACCTAGTCATTGTGGCATTTCCATGAAGAACAGATTGTGACATTTCCATGAACAACAGAGTTGATATATTAGCGAAAAGTGCTATTAATTCTGGAGATCGTGTACCATACATTCCCTCAAGCGACCTATATGACATAATTAGGAGGACTTTTAAAACCGACTGGCTTGAAAGTATACATAATTCTTCAGTCAAAGGTAAAACCTATAGTATTGTTCAAACTAAATTTCCTCATGTATACTGCCTCAACCAATCATCTCCCCTCTATTATTTCGATCACAACTCTTCTCAGACTTGTCACTGTCATATGTAGGCTTCGTTCTCGTCATTCTAGAGCTGCTTTGAACTTCAATATTGTAAATCCTCCTTATGTTCATTGTACCAATCATATTAGCGTTAATTTTAGAGAGATATTAATCATTTATTTTTAGTTTGTGGATGATTCGAACATAGACGTATGGATTTGCTTGATAAGTTATCCTCTCTTGGTGTTTTCCCTCCTTACTGTATTGTATCCTTGTTATCATTGGATGTTAGTCTTTTGATTTTGCTCTCTTGTTATATTAATATTTTATAGTTTTCTCCCCTACTTAGTTTAATTTAATTCTTCCGTTTACATTTATTTATGATTTATTTTTTTTGCCCTTTCTTTGGTCAATTAGTTTATACAGCTAGACAAATAAAAAAAAAACCACGCTAATGTTTTTATTTAGGTCATAATTATCGACCGCATATATATTTTTAAATATTTTTCGCGATCTTATCTGTGAAGTCGCCGACAACCGGCCACTGAATCATGTCCATAAACTACGATATATCGTGTTACTATATAATTAAAAACTTTGCAAGATCTTGGCAGCGTTGATTAGTCTAGATATGTTACCCTTTGCTTAACTTTTATGTTGAGACATTACCGCTCTCATCAACTAAATCACAGATTGTATTTTAATAATCACACTTTTCTCTCTATAGTTCAATTTATTATCTACAGCTCCTAATTTTCCTTCGATGTTTTATGTGAAAATATAATCTTCGACATTATGAATTTGATTAAACATCTTTGACGTATATTAAAGTTAATATTTACATGAGTATAAATTCCATTTATTTTGATGTCTATATACGTTTTGTCTGTAGCATTTATGATACATAAAGAAATTGCCAATATAGCCAAAGACTATCGTGCAATCAATGAACGCATCATCTTGATTAGACTAGGAACCAGACTAGTTGGAATTAATCTAATTCAAGTATATGCACCGACGTCGGATGGGCCAGATGAAGAGGCACAGTTATTTTATGACCAAGTGAGCGGTGTACTTGGATCACTTCCACGACGTGAAATCAACATTGTTATGGGAGACTTTAATGCTAAAATTGGCAAAATACATAATGATGAATATCAACATATACAGAAACATATAGGCCAGTACACAGCCGGTGAACGAAATGCAAGGGGAGATAAATTAATACAATTTGTTATTGATCAGCATATGTCAGTAATGAACATAATGTTTTTTTTTTTTATTTGGCCTGGCTGTACATACCATTTGGCCACCAAAAGAACAAAAATAGAACACAAATAAATATAACGAATAAATTAACTTAAATTAAAGGAAGAGAGATAATTATAAAATATGAATATAAGAACCAAAATAAATCATAATAAATATAACCAATGAATTAGATTAAACTAAAAGAAGAGAAATCACTATAAAATATGAATATAGCAAGAGAGGATAATCATAATAAAATGTATCATATAAAAAGAGGAAAGGAAAAATTACTCCCAAAAACAAAAACCAACACTTAAATTAGAATATGATTGATATTAATGAATTTAAATAAAACTATCAAAACATGAACATCCAAACATATCAAAGACAGGATACAGTAAGGAGGAAAAACACCAAGGGAGAATAACTTCTCAAGCAAACCCGTAAGTCTCTGTTCAAACCACCCACAGCTGAAAAATAAATGGTTGATATCTTCTCTAAAACTGACGCTACTATGATTGGTACAATGCATATAAGAAGGATTTACAAGATTGAAGTTCAACGCTACTCTAGAATGACCAGAACGTAGCCTACATATGATAGTGATAAATCTGCGGATAGTAGTGATCGGGATACCGGGAGGGAAGGTGTTTGAATCAGGGGACCTGGGGAAATTCAGTTTGAACCATACTGTAGGTTTTACCTTTGATTGAAGAATTAAGTATACTTTCAACCCAGTCAGTTTTAAAAGTTCTCCTAATCATATCATAAAGGTCGCTAGAGGGAATATATGGAAAACGAGCTCCAGAATTAATAAAACGAGAATTAATAACACTTTTCGCCAAAGTGTCAACTCTATCGTTCATGGAGATGTCACAATGACTAGGTATCCATAAAAACTTCAGGTTACCTCCACGTTGAGAGATAATCAAGCATTTTTCCTTAATTTCTAAAACGAAGGGGTGAGATTTATAATTAAAACTACTGTTTTGAATAGCCAAAAGGGCACTAAGGCTATCGGAACAAATAACAAAATTACAGGTACAAGAAAGAAATTTTATAATATATTCACAGGCCTTATCGATCGCTAAAAGCTCCACTGTAAATATGGAGGTCTCCGGAGGTAAAGAAAACTGGTGTATAAATAAATTTGGAATAAGAAACGCAGGACCCACATTCTCATTGCACCCTCGTAACTTGTATACATCGATAAAAATCTGTATATATTCGGGATACATTGTTTCGGTGATAAAAAGGAAATGAGCTTTGACTAATTCAAGAGGTAAATTAAGTTTAATTAATTTTTGACACGTGTGAATATCTATGTCTATATTAATTAGATTAACGTCGAAGGGAAGGTTAAAATATGTAGAGGAAAAAACAGGAATGAGTGCAGACTTATATGCAATATATCGGGAAACCCGTTTGGCAAGAAGAGGAATTTTGGAGTGAACAAACCTTCAGTTACTGAAAATATATAGGATATTATCTATGAGAGAATAATTTTGAAGATTGCAGTATTTGGATAAGAATTTATCTGTCAGGAAAATTCTTCTAAAATGTAATGGTGCAGTCAAAGTTTTGATTTGGAGACATACTACAGGGCAAGAACGAATGTTACCTGTAATAAGCCTCAAACCAATGTTCTGAAGACAATCCAGTTTTTTGAGAAGAGAGGGGGCAGCTGATCCATAGAATATTGAGCCATAATCTAGTCTAGATCTTATGAAGGACCTGAATAACAAACTTAAAATGACGGGATCACCTCCCCACCAATAATAGCTTTCAGAGGATTGTAGTTGATCATGAGTTAAGTCGATAGGTTATGTGAAACTTCCAGGATAATCTGGAATCCAGGTATAAACCCAAATATTTGACTTTTTTAACAAATGGAATCGGTTGATTATAGATATTGATTTGTAAGTTGGTACAACTAAATGGCCTAAGTGAAAAAACGCAAACACTTCATTTATCAGGAGATAAAAGGAGGTTAATATTTTGAAAGGTATTACAAAGCACAGAAATAGATGATTGAACATTATTAATAGCTTCGAGAAAATTCTGGTTGGACGAGTATAATACAAAATCATCTGCATAAGACAAAACTCGGGAAGAAGCCCAAGATAGGCACTTAAAAACTGCCAAAACATAAATATTAAAAAGGACAGGGCTCAAAGCTGATCCTTTGGCAAGTCCATTATAAGAAATACGTGTAACAGTGAGGTTGGAAAGTGGGTTTAGGAAGATTAAAGATCTATTAGAGAAAAGTTTACATAGAAATTTGGCCATATTAACAGGAATGCCAATTTTTAAAATTGCATTGGATAGAATGGGGAGGGAGACATTATCGAAAGCTCTTTTGATATCCAAAAAGGTGGCTATGAGAAATTCCTTCTTAATGAAGGAGGAGTAAACGTCGCATAGAAAAATGGGCTATACAGTCTAGAGTACCCCATCCGGGACGAAATCCAAACATACCCAAGGGAAGAATATTCTCATTCTCGATCCACCATATTAGTCTGTTTTTGAGAATCGTTTCGAATGATTTCCTAAAACAGGAGGCAAGAGAGATTGGCCTGTAGGAAGATGCGTATGAGGAGGATTTACCAGACTTTAAAACTGGAACGACTAAAAACCTAGACCAATCATTCGGAACTAATCCAGAATGGAGCAGGTTAGTAAAAATATCTACTAAAATAGTTTTAGCATAACAGACAAATTGTTTATTACCCAGTAGGTTATACCATCCAAACCGGGAGCAGATTCTTTTTTCTTATCAAGGGGAGAAAATAATTCATCAAGAGTAATAGGTCGAAGTAAGAAATGCGATATGGGAGAACAGGAAATATGTTTCATGTTATCGGCTTCTTCATAAGTTGGTACATAAGGGGGGAGTACATTATCTACAAATTCAGAAAAGCATGCATCATTTATAATACGAGAGATTGGGGAATGTTTATTTTTAAAACGTCCAATTAATGACCAAACATACCTTAAAGGAGTATTTCGATTGAACCCGAGACAAAAATGATACCAAGATTCCCTTTTCGAACGTTTAATCAGTTGACGAGTTTCGGCAGCTAATTTTTTATATGAAAGATAGGACTCAATGTTCAAGAACCACGTCCGTAGATTAATAACATGGATATCGCCGGGCGATAGAGTCCGCAATCAGATTGATTTTATACTAATCAATAGGCGTTGGTTTTCAGCGTGCAAAAACGCTAAAACATTACCAGGGGCGGAATGCGGCTCAGATCATAGATTATTAATGATGGGCATCAGGTTGAAATAAAATGTCGCCAGTAACAAACATGAAAATTTTAAATCCAAAAGAGTTTGAAGCAGCCATGACAACGAGACTTGGTAACTACACACAGGAGAACGTGAACATATCATCGGAACAAAGCTGGAACCACTTGAAAGAACACATTAAAAACGCTTATAAAGATTCACAACTACCCAATAAAATAAAGAAATGGAAACATTGGTTTTCGAATGAAACAATTGCGATTTGTAGAAGAACGAAGAAATCTAAGCCACGGCGTAGAAAATTACGTAGGAAAAAAGAAGTTGTTAAACAAACAGATTAAAAAGTTGTGCCGAAAAGATAAAAATAACTACATCTCCTCTATATGTGATGATATCCAAAAAAGTGCAGATAGAATGGACACAAGATCACTATATAAAAAAAAGTTCGACTTTTGGCAAGAGAATTCAAAATGAAAACAGGTAATTGAATATGAGAATGGTTCATATTGAAGTAGCCGAAACATGGCGTAAATATTGTGCCGCATTGTACTGCGCGGAAGGAGATCTTCAAGAAGCTGATAATAGTATCCAAATGGATGAGATGGAGCTCTATTCTGTTCTCAGAGGTTCAGAATGCTATAGCCTATTTAAAACGGAACAAAGCTCCAAGGCCGGATTACATTCCTGCATTAATTTTCAAAATAGCGGGTGAAAAGACAGTACATGCTATATATATGTTTTGCAATAACATTTGGAAATCCGGTTTTTGACCAAAGGATTGGTGCCGATCTACATATATTCCCTTACATAAGAAGGGCTCCTAAAAAAAAATTGACAATTACAGGATAATATCTTTAATTCCACACGCTGGCAAGGTGATGCTAAAGATAATATATGAACGATTATATAATATAATGCGCAGTGAAATTCCATGGGAACAAGCGGGCTTTATGAAAGGTAGAGGAACAATGGATCAGATTTTTAATATCGGACTGCTGATAGAAAAAGCACGGGAGTACAATGTCAAAATGGTACTGTGCTTTGTGGACTAAAGGCTTTCGACTGTATTCAATGGAGCAAACTTTGGCCAATTTTAGTTGAAATGGGAATACCAAGACATTTGGTACGTTTAATTATAAATTTATATAAACAAAGTACGGCTAAAGTCCGAATAAGCAAAGATACACACTCCGAAGATTTTCACCCATCATGCAGCGTACGGCAAGGTTGTATTCTGTCCCTACTGTTGTACTCGTGCGTGAGTTTTTACAGACTCATGATAGTGGGTTCTCTATTTGAGCAATTAATACATAAAATCTCAGGTACGCAGATGATACTACGCTGATAACTAATAGCTTAAGCAGTATGGCGCAAACTCTAAAGAATATGGATTAATAATTAATAAAGAAAATACGAAAATCATGATTATTGATAGACAACGATAATTATCCGGGATTACACGCTGTTAACGGCGTGGAAATTGTGAAACAATATGGATATGTAGGTTCGATAGTGGAAAATCGTGGGGCTCAGTAGAGTAAACATAACAAAAAATGTGATGGTACGTCTAAAACGTATATGGGCTGATCCCGCTGTATCAAAAAAAGTGAAAATAAAATTGGTCAATAGTTTGGTCTTCTCGGTGTTTCTGTACGGAGCGGAAACGTGGACACTACGGAAAGGTGATAGGCAAAAGATAAATGCGCTGGAAATGTAACAAGAAAACGAATTACTCGATATTACAAGAAGTTGGTGCAACAAACAGAAGATTGTCTTCGATAGTAATTAGAAGAATATTAACATACTTCGGTCATATAATGAGAGCAGATGGATTTCAGGCGAGAATTCTTGAGGGAGAGTAGAAGGAAAAAGAAGACGTGGTCGCGTTCCTACAAGATGGTCAGACATGGTACGGACGGTAACAGGAGGAAGTTTTACAGAATGCGTCCGAATGACTCGCAACAGGGAATCATGTCGATATCGCGTACAGCAGATGGATTTTTTATAATCACGGTATCTTCACGAGGGATTCGCGATTCACAGAGAGAGAGAGAGAGATACGTTTTTGTCAATAGTATATGTCGATATGTTACAAGGAGATCATTTTATGATGTGTTATTTACACATTTTCTTTTATACGTCGTTTTTAAATGATTATTAATATTTTTTAAATAACATTTTTCGAAATATATAAAGTAAATACGTCATGTATCCAGCAAAAAAAATTATTTAAACGTGCATTGTTCGAATATACTTAGATTACAAAACTTTTAGTTTTATTTAATTTTTCTGTACTGGTGAAAGTTACCTGATATTTTAATATAATATTACTTTGCATAAATTTGTCAATAGTGTTAAACGACGCGCTTCCCAGTCTAAAAATAAACATTGAATTGTAAACGTAAAATGCATATAATTTCGTGTCAAAAATTGTTAATTTTATCAATTATTTAAAATATTAAATGATCTTATATATTTCATTCTACATTATACAATTTAGGTTATTTTTTCTTACAAGAAATTTTGACTCGAATATTATTCTACATTTTGAACAACGTGTAGAGTATAGTGCTTTTAATAAACAAATGAACAACGAAGAAAAGTAGGTACAATCACTAAATTTTTATATGTAAAAAAGGTCACAAAGCTTTCTAGGCCATTATCAATAAAATAAAATGTAAGAAAATATTTAATATTGCGCATCTGAATTAAGTATTTTCTTACATTTAATTTAATTTTTTATAAATTGTACACATTTTAGTAATTTATTATTTTACGCCCGTTTGATAATAGCTTAATAACCGAAAACCTTTATGGTCTTTTTATATATAAAAAACATCTGGAGCGCAGGGAAGAAGTGAAACTTAAACATGTTTTAACTAAATTCGATACAAATTTTTTTTTAATTTTTATACGGGTGTTATATATGAATTAGCCTACGTATGTGCAAAAGTTGATGTGCCTAACATTACAAATGAAACACGGGTATTGGTAGTGCGGTACATGCGAGCGGTATATATACACATCCATATCCGCCCGTTAATTCGGCTCTCTTGTTCGCTCGTTAAGTCCCCATATATAACGCGAAAATAGAAGTTTCACTTAAAAATTTAGTGATTTTAACTACTTTTTTGTAATTTTTCAACATGGAACTTGACTGTTTTTTTTTTTTTTTTTTTTTTTTTTGTGAAACACGATTCTTACATTATAGAATCTATATACGAAATATTGTTAAAATGATATCTTTAAATTACGTTATTTGTGTGATTTTTGGTAGGAAGTACCGAGGGTATTGCAGCGATTGAATATATAATGGAACATATAGCAGCTGTGACAGGACGAGACCCGATAAGTGTCCGATTAGTTAATTTGAAATCAAAAGAGAATGTTATTCAAGGATTGATAGATGATTTGAAGCAATCGTGTGATTTTGAAAAGCGTAAACAAGCTGTTAAACTTTATAACCAGGTGTATAACAAAAAATTATTATATATATATGTATACGTACATACGTACATACGTACATACATACATATTTCTACCATTAATGATGTCGCATCAATATTCTCTATTATATCAGTCGAAACATCAGATATTGATAAATAATAAAATATTTTCTTATGTTATTATATTTGCAAAAAATGAAATTCATATCCTAGTTGCTAATTTAGCGTAGTAAAGAAGTAGGAATAGTAAGATGCTGTTTCGATGTTTTTGTGTTTACTTTAATAAAATGTCTCTTTAATTTCGTTAATTATAATTAATCATCGTGTCTACAATGTTTTTTTATTTATAAATTTTGCTTTTGAAGTTTTGGTGTGTGTATAACAACGTGTATTATCGTCCTTTTACTGTAAATATTGGAAAGGCAAATTATAATTATCATACTATTTGTAGTTTTGGACGATGTTTTTCGTGATTTTTATTTTTGTGTCGAATAACGTGTATATATATAATATTTGATCAGGAAAATCGATGGAAGAAAAAGGGAATGACCATAGTACCAATGAATTATCCGTTTGGTTACTCCGGCAACTTTCATATTATTCTGTCGGTATTTACTCCAGATGCTACTGTTGCTGTTACTCACGGCGGTATAGAAATGGGTCAGGGTATAAATACGAAGGTGATATACATCTAATTTTTTATATAATGTGGAATGTAGTGATTTTTTACAAAAAATCAATTAAAAATTAGTTAAATCACTAATATTTATTTTCTTATAGAAAACACAAAGCTTTTCGGCATTTACGCCATTATCAAGTGAAACATTTTTTAAAAATCATAATTTTAAAAATATAAATTAAATATAATTACTTAAAAATATTTGACGGTGATTGTGAAAATATACTCCAAAAATGCTGTTCCGCTTCTGTTCTGTCTATTTTCTTGATTTGTTGAAATTTAACATCGATATATTTGTTTATTAATTTTGTTTTTTTATATTAATTTTTTCTTCAATATTATTTTCACGGATTCTGTAAAAGTTGTATACTGGTGGAATTTAAAATTTTTCATTTACTGTTGCGATGTACGATGTCCAAAAGTAAAATATAAAGTATAAAAATATACGAACACGAAATTTTTCAAAAAAACACAATTTTACAATTAAAATGAAAATAAATATTAAAAAATCTGATAATCTTATCTATACTAATATATAAAACTGTAGTGTGTCTGTGATTTGCGAATATTTTCATTATAATCACTGCATTGGACTATTTTTATTACACATAAATAGAAAATCATTTTTTTCACTTAAATTTTTTGTTTGTCTGTCTGTTCCGATTTAACTCAAAAACTAATAAAGAAATAATGATGAAATTCGCACAGCTTATAACCTATATTATCGGATTCGTTCTAAGCTTCGCTTTACATAGATATCGCAGACAAGATAGAAATTACAATAATTTAAAGTTTTAAAAAGTGGAAGATAACGATATCTCTGCCAAATCGTTTAATAACACGTTTTCCGGTTCGAATGTTACCAACACACGCAATACAAACCACGTTTTGTTGCGTCTCTTACTATATTTTTCTTTAGGAACGCCTTAAACGAATGAAACGTACATTTTTATTTATTTACGATGTTTTGTACACGATATTTCCGCGTCGAATCTATTAGACTTGTATTAATTATTACAAAAATATTTAAAATTTTGCGCAACTATCCCGATAGTTCGAGTTATTTTCAGTATTGTCGAGTGGACGTCGTAATATTTTATTTTGTGCACAACGAACTGTTTTATAAGTATTCTTTCTCCATTACAGTTAGCTCAAGTTTGCGCATATACGTTGGGTATCGACATGAGTTATATAAAAATAAAGCCGACGAACGTATTAACAGCGCCCAATGATGCCGAATCCGGAGGTAGTTTAGCTAGCGACGGAGTTTGTTACGTAAGTGTTAAATATCGAACAGGTGTTAAAATGTAATTCGTTAGTTATCAAAAAGTATTACCAAATTCAATTGTTTCGTTTTATAGGCCGCTGTTCAATGTTGTAATATGTTACTTGATCGATTGAAGCCCATTAAAAGACGCTCTAAAAATTTAAACTGGAAAGAATTAATAAATTCAGCGTACGCGCAGGACGTAGATCTTTGTTGCGAATACATGTGCGTTAATTTGTTGCTACTTTGATTTAAAAAAAAAAGTAGATATTATTATTATTTAAAAAAAAAAAAAAATCTAACCGATCTGTATTCGATTAATTATGCGTAGATGGAAATGAATACTCGGGGATGAATATATTAAACATTTTTTAAATACCAAAGTCTCCTTTCATCGTTATAATCGAAAAATATTTTCGATTTCGTCTTCTTAATTCCTCAATCTATTAAAATAGATTTGTGGACACAACCACGATTAAAAGTTTTTGGATAGAACTATTTTCTTCATACTTCCATAGTTCTCTGCTTTTACACCTCCTTGTATTTGTTTTATGTGTTTCTGGCTTCCTCTTGTTTTTTTCCCCTTCTATGATTTCTTCTATCGTTTGTACTAGGTATTCATTGTTTTAATATATATGTCTAATTCATTTAAGTCTCCTTGTTTTTATTAGACTTCTTTTTTCGTCGTTTTTTTTTGTCTATTTTTTCATCTCTTATCATTTCCCTATATGACAATTCTCCTCCTGCACCAGATTTCGAATGTTTCCAGTGGCTTGATCATTTCATTGTTCAAATTCCACATTTCTGACCCATATATCAGTGCGCTCTTCTTCCGTTTCCATTTGAATATTATTCATAAAAATCGTTATTTGACTTATATAATTGTTTTTATTTCGAATCCATTAGCTCAGAGAAGTATACCTTCTTACGTATTCGATACTTCGTATATTGGAAAATGTTTCTTTTAAAATATTTTTTTCCTTATCGTATGTATTACGTATCTATTATTGAAATATAATAATAATAATTATTGTTTTTTTTAATAGAAATCAAAAACTTCGTTTTTCATCTATTTGTGTCGTTTATATAAATTTACTTAAATATCCTGCACAAGTGACATTTGCACATTAGAGGTTCGAAAGTTTCCTGAAAAATGTGACATCGTAATTTTGAGTCGTAACTCAGAGATATTGATTTATGTGAATATGTTTTAAAGTATCCACGCTTTTAATTTTATTTTGAAGTAGTTTAGTAATTCTATTACATAGTGATTGCAGTATTAAAAATTGTTCGTATTATAATTTTAATTGTAGTTTACGTATTTATCAGTCGCGTTATTCGTATAAATTAAACGAATTTCGCGACTGCGTTATGTTTGGAAGAGAACGGTTGTATATTGCGAAACGTACAATGTAGGGCTTGAATTTTTACTCGCGTCTTTAACGTTAACTGTCGAAAAATATAATAATGACTTAAAAGTATTCGACTTTTTCACAGTACGTTAATACGTGTATTTTATTTTAGGTTTGCAGCATCTAAAGCTTCGGATTTAAAATCGTTTGCTATTTACGGTGTTACCGCAGCTGAGGTTGAAATTGATGTTCTTACCGGACAGTTACAGGTACTATATTTTATATATAAATTTCCATAGACCTTAACTAAGCTGTAGTGAACGAGAGAACTATTTAAAAAAATAGCTATTCATGATATCGCTCCGCTCTCTAGATGGTAATAGAAATCGATATAAGCGATGAGAAATTATTTTAATGTTTAATTTAAATGGTTTATTCTACACTGTTTTTCTTTTGTCCGATTTAAAATATTGATTATAAACAATGATGAAACATCATGGTGACTGGAAAAATGATTGTTTGAAATGTGAATTATTTGAAACAAATATTTAAGTAATTCTGTTATATTTTAAATTTGATTAGCTATAATTTTTTATATTAATATAACCAGGGAGAAAAATAAAAAAAAAAGGAAAGATATAAAAAGAGGAAAAGGAAAATTACTCTCAAAACAAATGTTAAATAAGAATACGATTAATATCAACGAATTTAAATACCGCTATTAAAACACGAATATCCAAAGATAATAAGGATCGGATACAGTAAGGAGGGGAAACATCAAGAGAGGATAGCTTATCAAGCAAATCTATATGTGTTCGAACCACCACCAGCTAAAAAATAAATGATTAATATCTTCTCTAAAATTAACGCTACTATGATTGGTATAATGAATATAATGAGGATTTACAATATTGAAGTTCAAAGCAACTGTAGAGTGACCGGAAATGACAGTGACAAATCTGCGGAGAATTGTGATCTGAATAACCGGCGGAAGAGAGATTTCTTTCTAGGACAGTGTTTTTATTCGAAGCAGAGAAATTGTATAAATTATTCCTCATATTATTATAAAGTTTAGATTGTGGAATGTAGTGATTTTTTATACTTGATTACAAAAAACAGTTAAAATCACTAAACTTTATTTATTAAGCAAAGCTTTTCGGCAACTACGCCATTATCAAGCTATATATAAATAAAATTAAATATATAAAAACATAAAATATTAATTTAAATCTAAGTTCGCAATTTATACATAATAAATGAATTATAAATACTTAAAACTATCTGACAGTGACTGTGGTGAACAACACAATCAAATATCAGTAATATAAAATTTACAGAACAGTAGCTAGAGAATAATTATTTTATAAAAATATGTATTTGAACAATGAAAAATATGTATTTTGTAATAATCAAAAATCAATAGCCAGAAAATAATACAATTTTTTACAATTTTAAAATTAATTCTTCCTCAAAATTTACCATTGAATTTAATAAATTATTTTTATCCCTTTCTTTTATTATTTCCATTTTTTCAAGTAGTTTTCTTTTTTTAAAATGTTTTTCTGTATGTAAAATTTTATAATTATGATTAATATTTATTTTGTGTTTTAATTCTATACAATGTTTTCCAAATAATGATTTTTCATCATTATTTGTATATGAGTTTAAATGTTCTTTAAATCTTGTTACGAATTGTCTGCCTGTTTCTCCTATGTATTCTTTTTCACATTAATTACAATTTAATTTATAGACTTCTGAATTTTCTAATATATTTCTATCTTCTATTTTGTTATTACTGATTGATTTTAATAATGTATTATTATTTCTTATTGCTAAATCGATGTTATATTTGTTAAATATTTCAATTATTTTATATGTATGACTTTCTACATAATTTATAGCTTGATAATGGCGTAGTTGCTGAAAAGCTTTGCTTAATAAATAAAGTTTAGTGATTTTAACTGTTTTTTGTAATCGTATTATTATGTTTATATAATATACTTTGTCGTAATTACAACTAAAATAATTTTGACAATTAAATTTCTTACTTGTATTATTTCAATGTACGTTCTGGGATTAATTTTTTTGTATTTTCGTGTTTTTTTTTTTTTTTAAATACAGGAGAACGTGCGATACTATATTGTCCTTACAATATCATGTTTTATACTTTTTAGATTGTAAGGGTCGATATATTAGAGGATGTTGGTCAAAGTATGAGCCCTGACGTCGATATTGGTCAAATTGAAGGCGCTTTTGTAATGGGATTAGGTTATTGGTTGACCGAAAAATTAGTATTTGATGAAAATACTGGTAGATTACTTACCGATCGAACATGGGTAGGTGTTATTGATAAACATGTTTCGGGCCTAAAAGAGTATTTCGGAGCACGTGTGATTCAAAATTTTTGGCAGCATGTATGTCGTATAAAGGATAAAATCATGAAATGTGGCGATGAGAGGAATACGCGGAATTTTAAAAATACATGTTCATAGACGTGTGTTTTATGGCATTTATACATATTGATAAATTTTCATACAATGGTTGAAAGTCCACAGTGTAAATTATTTAAAATTATTTACAGAATTATACTCCGCCTGGTGCTAAAGACATACCAATTGATTTTCGAGTTCATTTTAGGAAAAATGCACCTAACCCTTTTGGTGTACTACGTTCCAAAGGTAAAATACTGTTATATATATATATATATATATATATATATATATATATATATATATATATAACCAAAAGTTTAAGTTTACATAAAAAAATATAAAGCTCTCATTCATTTTGAATTGTATAGGTACTTGTGATTTTTTAAAAACAATTTTATTTAAAAAGCAAGTATCTGTAAGGCACAATAATTTATTCGATTATCAATGATACATGTGAACCAGAGAAAACGAAAATTTGGGAATTCGAATGTTATATAAAAGGTGTAAAGAATTGCAGTTAAAATCAGTTAATCTATTTAAAATTCTGAACGAGATAACACTATAGTTTCGTGTAAAAATATTGAATATTCACATTATTGTACGAGTTCAATATGAGCTATTAAAGAGTAAAAAATTAAATTTCTAGTGCTATAAATAAATGGGGTATGTATTGCAATTCAATCGTGATTATTCACATATATGTGGATAATCATGTACAAAAACCAATATTTCAAATTATTATTGTAAATATTCTTTTACGTTTAAACACACAGATGTTTTTTTTTATTATTTATTATTAAATGGGCATTAGTAATTACACCCTGGGCTGTAATAAGCGGATGATATGTCTTATTAAATATTTATATTACAGGCTGGTATGTAATCAAATATGATCATGTATAAGCTATTGTTCTGTGAGCTGAGTATCTGAGATTAGTTAGGAAAAGGATTCCTTACTTACAATACGTGACAGGAATTTTTATTGACACATCCTATAATAACTGCAGCTGAAAAATAGGTGGTTCTCATCAGCGAACTGATCTCCATCGCAAGGATGGTACAGAATGGCAAAGGAGCTAATTCGTGTGTAAATAGAACGTATGGAATGTTGTTGACATTAAGACTTAGGCGACATATGATACGAATAAACGAAATTCTGTTTTCTATGTTGGTAGGAAGATTGAAGAACCAAGAAATTACTGGAATTGAAGGTTGAATATTCCTAAATTGTTTGGCTGAATAACAATACTTCCAAGCCCTGTTCCAAAATTCCTTGCGCGAAAACTTAATCTCAGATAAAATGTCCCTAACCGGTGTATTGAAGTAGAATGAGCCATTCTCGTTGGCGCTTTTAGCAAATTTGTCTACGGTATCATTCCAGTGTATACTTGAGTGGCTGGGAATCCAGATAAATTTTACACTAACGCGTTTCAGAGAAAGATCGTAAATATTTTTTAGAATATCGTAGATTGATGGAAAACAGCGACTACTATTAAATGAAGAACTTGAAATAGCTTTGAGAGCGCCACGTTAATCCGTGAAAATTACTCTATTTTGACTTCTATTTGCAGAAGCGTAAAAGCGAAGCGTCCTGAGAATAGCAAGGCACTTAGCTGTAAATATTGAAGAAAATTTAAGTAGTTTAAAGGTTTTTGTAACGTTCAAGGAAAGAAAAATAAATGTGGAAGCAACTTCATCGGGAGATTTAAAACCATCAGTATAAATATGTGTATAATATTGTCAATGGATTTGAAAAAGCTTATCAAAATGATCGTTCTTTTACGTTTAAACATAAATATCTTTCTTTTACGTTTAAACATAAATATCGTTCTTTTACGTTTAATCAAATATATCTGCCGGGCCGTATGCTATGTTTGTATTTTTAAATTTTTTCTTATTGGACACGTAAATTCAAAAGTATAATTTTAATGATTTACTTCTTTATGCGTAATTTTTATACCGTTCTCCACAACCTTTTACTTCTCGTTAAGCAAAAGATACTTATATGTAAATAATTAGAATAATTTTATGCGCCTAATTCATGTATTTACCTTGTTAGTTTATGAATTGAAAAATTTCTTATGATAAAAATAAATGAAATGTGCGTTGGTTCTTACCTGCTTCTCCATTTTTTGGTATCTATAAAACAAAATTTTGATTTAAAAATGTTTGACGTTTTGACATTAAAATTAAATGCAGTTTTGGGTCAGTGTGCCAAGGGTTTCAAAGGGTTAAATAATTCTCGAAACATAATCCATTTAATCAGTATTTAAATTTTATCTAAGAATATGAATGAAAGAAAATTCTTTTGCTTTTAAAATGTTCTTAGCTACTGGTGAACCTCCACTTTGTATGAGTATCAGTGTTGTATTTGCTATCAGGAATGCTATACAATCTGCACGTGAAGATGCCGGTTGTAAAGATAGCTGGTTTGATATAAGTAAGTTATTTGAATTATTTATCATTTTATGGTTTAATAATGAATATTATTCAAACAAAACATTTCATTATGAACTTTGTCTTGTCAATCGGTGCTGACGTTCAATAAATAATATAGGGTGACTCGTAGAAGACGGACGGTTTTGTTGATTTTTGAATAACTCAAAAACTACTCGATCAAACTTTTTAAATGAAATTTTATTTGAAAATACGAAAACGAGAGATTAGCTTACAATCATTTTTGGCACACAATATCGTTCAGATGACCGCCATTTGCAATTCAATCGGTACGAACTTTTCGAAGACTTTTTCGAGCATGGGTCGCTGAATTTTTGAAATGTCTTCAGAAATTCGAGTTTTCAGGTATTCTAGATCTCGTGGACATATTTCGTAAACGCGGCTCTTAAGATATCCCACACACAAAAAATCAATCGCGTTTGTACTATTTTCGAAACTGTCTTTGCACTGTCGTGATCGATTCACGTCGAAAATTACGTTTCACGTAAAACGTGCACTCCTCGTTATAGGATGCCATGATAACTGAATCTGGACGGAAACAAATCTGTGGGGTGTATACTAAAGGTGGAGTATGCAGTTTGCGTTGTAGCGGTGTTACCAACTGTGCTATTCAAAAAACAAAACCGTCCGTCTGGTCTGGGTCAACCTATACAAGCGAGAAAGTTAAAGAGTTAAAGGTCGACTGACAATGTGGATAGATACAGTACAAAAGATTAATGGTTATTTTTCGGCTACTGTGATATGCAAAGAACAGGGAGAAGTAGTAGAGATTGATGATAGAATAGTTCGCGTCATGGTGGCATGTCAATGGGATTATGAACATAGAAGAATCAGAATATTAGTTAGTCTGTTTTAATAATTAGATTGCAATAAATCTGTAATTCATATTGTCGTGTTTTTATTATAAGGTGTAAGCAAATGCTGAGAAATCCGCACTATAATTATATTTGTATATATATATATATATAACAGGTGACGAATTTTTGAAGAATATACAACATTCTTTCATATTATGAATTGCTGAGATGTTAAAAAAAAAGAAGATAAATAACTATAATACCCTTAAATGAAGATTACTCCAGAAAAATTATCTTTAACACGTTTGTTGAACTTATTCAACCCCGTTTTGATTAATTTCATAATTAGTTTACAATACCTGAAAATATTCACACTTCGTGTTACGTTTAATATATTATTTCTTGGGCTCGGTTTACACATAAGTTCACAGTCAATAATTTATTACCTTTGATATATATATATATATATATATATATATATATATATATATATATATATATATATCATCATCAGTAGTCGTCACCCTCATTAGGGTATCGTGATTAATCTTAGTCCGTCGCTGAAGCAATAAGTGTATGCCAATTACACCGATCTGCCGAGAGTCGTACACATTCCACAATTGAAAGTCTTGTCCTTTGTCGAACAACATCTGTCCATCGTTTCGGTACACGTCCCGGTGGTCGTTTACCATTAACCATCCCCATGGTCATCAGCTTCTGTAATCCTTCTACAGACTCATTTGTCCGTTTTGCTTTCCACGGTATCCTGAGAAGCCGCCTCCAACACCACAATTTGAAGGAGTCAATTCTCTTTTTATCAGACTTTTTCATTGTCCATGTTTCTGCTGCGTATATTAGAATTGAAAATATGAGCGTTTGGACTAATTTAATTTTTACGTGTTTTGTAATCGAATTATCTTTCCAAATGCGGTTTAGTTTTGTCATAGAATTTCTAGCTATTTCTATTCTTCGTCGTATTTCTCCTTCTGAGCCGCCCTTTGCTTAAAGAAGTGATCCTACGTATAGAAAACTCGGCACGTTTTCATAGCCGGTAGATGTTCTTTCGTCTTGTGGTATTACATTCTTTCTGTGTATAATCATAATTTTTGTCTTGCTTTTATTTACATTAAGACCGTACTGTTTGCTGACCATCTTCCACGCGTTCCAGTAGTTTATTCATTTCTTCCATATTAGCCGCTATTAAGGTTGTGTCATCTGCATGTTTGTTATCTTCCGTCCTCCTATCAGTATACCACCTTTCCATCCGTCTAAGACTAGTCTAATTATGTATTACGGCGTATAAGTTAAAGATCAAGGGTGATAGAACACAGCCTTGTCTAACTCCTTTATGCGTATAGAAACATCTTGATGTTGTATAATCTCTGTACAAGATATACAATGTGCTTTGGTGCACCCATTTCAAGTAACATAGACCACAATTTATCCCAACGAACATCAAACGCTTTTTGGTAATCTACAAAGCATAGTATTATAGATATGTTATATTCACGTCTTTTTTCGATTAGTACTTTCATATTAAGAATTTGTTCTCGGGTGTCTCTTCCTTTCACAAAGCCAGCTTGTTCTTCGGGTATTTTTTTAGACATCCGTGCATAGAGTCGATTATTAAGTACCCGCAGTAAAATCTCACATGCAAGGGTTATTGTCCGATAGTTCTCGCATTTCGTTTTCTGCCCTTTCTTTTGATATATATATATATATATATATATACACACACAAATGTTGTATGCATCTGTGTGCGCGGGCATGGATTGGTACACATAATTTTTGAACCTAAAGTCATTACTAAGTTTGGTCAAAAATTTATCGTAATATTTTGTTTTAACTGTTACAGGTTTACCGTATACCCCTGAAAATATACTATTAAGTAGTATGACTGCTGTAGATCAATTCAGTTTATAAACTGAAATATCGTTTATTTTTTAATATATATATATATATATCCCCCTCTATATTAGTAGTGTCATGTAATTTTTATTATTCAACTAGGATATAAAGTGAAGGAATCATTCAAACAGATAAGATGATTCTTATTTAAAAGTTGTAAAAGGTAAATTATTCCTCTTTGTGTCTTATTTACGAGATAAATGTGCTAATTTTACGTGTAATCTTATTATGTTTTCGAAATTTTTATAGAAATATTAAATCGTGTTGCACATTTAAATTAATATAATTAAAAACAAAATTTCAGAAATAATTATAAAGTCCTTTCGAAATATATTACAAAATTACATTGTTTAATTCAAAGCAATTCAGCTCGTGAAATTCTTGGTAATATTTAGCGACTTGCCGACATATATCTCGTTGCCGAGTAAAATTTATACTTTACCCTAAAGAGGCACGGTTAATTTTTTTTTAGTACATAATATCTTTTTATGTTCAGTACAAATTAGGCCAAGTATAAGTTTTGCATTGGAATATTTATATGCTTACAATAAATGTATAAAATATAACGTACAATGCTATTTGTATATATATATGTGTGTGTGTGTGTGTGATTACAAAAACTTGAACGTGAAAATAATGCTTTAAATTTAAACAGAAAGAATTGAAATAGCGGGAACAGAACGATAAATTTTTGAATTATAACTTGATGAAATGCACAAAAATTTCGTTATATGAAAGACGAATACTTCTATGTATAATGTACATAAATAAAAAAAAATAATGAAAAATAAACGATCGCTTCCGAGAGACTGGCTGAACAACTTAAAAATGATAATCGTACAGGACTGAGATTGCGCAATAATTAATAATTCTCTATTATTGGCGAATGAAATGATCGACTAATCAGAGAAGCCGCTGCAAAAAATTTATGTGATCAGAGAATGTAGTGGCCGACCTTTGAACAACATTACCGTATACAGGGTCGCACATAGTTGCGTTGTATTTTTTAAACAACATATATACATATATATAGAAGAAAAACAAAATGCCTTTATTTCATTAATTAACCTACTTTTCACAAAATTATTAATCAAGTACCATTTCTCATCTTGGCAAATAGTTATTTTAACTTAATAATAAATTACAATATATATAATATAAATCTGATCAAAAATAAATACAGGAAAAACCGGCAAAATTAAAGGAAAACTGCTAAGATGATAGAAAAAAACAACAAAATAAAAATACCCATAAATCAGATAATTACTATTTGCAATCGATACTTATTAATAAATCACATAATAAAATAATAGTAAATAAGAATATAATTCTTATAATAATTAATGCTTAATTCTATATATACTTTGTATATCGTGTATGGTGATGTGTCACATCATAGTTTACTGATAACCAGTAATCCTTCATGTTGCCAAATCGGATAAGGAAAACATGATTAACTTGAGGTCATGTAAAGTGTGAGGAAATAGAACCCGTGGAACACCGAGAAACACATTTATATTGACACCGCAGTGGTGAATCTTACATGTTGCCAGTGTTTCCAGTGGGAAAATTTGAGTATGAAGTAGTGTTAAAAAAAAATCATAACGAATCGAGGACAATAATTTTTTATACCGAATAATGGCGCAATCTTTTGGCGAGGATTTTCTCCCATTATTACGGATTATGGAAGTTAGCGCTGTTATGCTTCGTTGTGAAAGATTGGTAACTGTGAATCGGCTTTGGTTAGTTTTGTACCTGTTTCAATTTCGGAAACAATCCCTATTGTATGTGTTCGAGTAGAATTATATATATACTGCTATCATGTTCACTACACGTGGAAACTCGTTCCTGTTCGTGTAATGGTGGATCGTAAACAGATACAGCAGGTCGCCCAGTCTAGCCTTAGAGCAATTCAGTTCAATAGTAGGCGAGCGCTTTTTACCGTGTAGTGTTGTTATTGTTATTATTGTATCTTGCGTTTGTGTAATTGTCGGTTTGTGTTTCTTTTTTCAATATTCATAATATTCTATATATCCGTACCACTTTTTTTTTTTTCGAAATATATTTTTATATATATACACTTACTGTCACAAATGGTTGAATTTCATAATGTCAAATTATGAATGTAACTGGGTAATGGAGGATATTGTTAAACGATTTTGAAAGATGTCTACTGCATAGTTCAAAAGAAAAATCTGAATTTTATGATTTCATCATATATTTATTTTTAGAGAAAAATCGTCGAATTGAAATATGATACAAATAAATGGAAAAAATGTATTTTGTTATTACTATTTTAAATTATTTCATAGACAATTTTTGTATATTATTTTTTAAATGTAATTGACATATAATATTGACAATTTTATTTGTTACACCAGGGCTCGTTACCCCATTATAACAGGCGTATACGAATTTTGTTTTTGATTTGATATAATATTTGTGTTAATTTTGTAAATTTGTGTGCGTATAATGGAAATGGCTACTAGAAACAAATTGTAATGAACCACGCTTGGTCACTGCCGATAACTGATATTAATTTATTGCGATGGATAGAACAATTATCAAAGACATTTTTTTAAAAAATAAATTGATCAATAAACGGTAGCTTTGTTTGAGCTTGCAAATATGAAATGGTAACATTTAATATAATTCTACAACGATAATTTTGGGTTATCTGAAGTTTTTTATTAGTACTATTAGAGATAGCAGACCATACAGAACTAGCATAAGTTAATCTTGGACGAATAACAGTTGTGTACAATAATTTTTTTATTTAATCTGGTAAGGCCTGATTTTCTGTTAGATATAAAAAAATATTTACAAATAAGTACGTGCGCGTTTGCAGTGTTATGAATTAAAAAACATATTTAAATGCTTTGATTTATTTTCTTTAAATAAACAGATGGATGACCAAATATATTTAGATAATTAAATTTTAGTTCGTACAAATATATCAGTATTTTCATTATTTATGGTCCAGACATCTACTTGTAGGGTTCTTCAAACTTCACGCCTAACATTTAAATTTCCTCGTGGTAAAACTGTAGCGCGCTACAAATTTAAATTGTAAATATAGCCGAGATTCAATTATAAATAATAATAAGCCATTACAATCGTTCTAGTTTTCAACTAAAATACAAACCATATAAGCGTAAAAGGATAAGGTACATGATGTTTCGCCAGCGTTTTGAGGGCTTTAATAAATTATAAGTTGCCTTAATATATTTTAATTGTAAGTCATTGTTACAAGCGGCCCGTATATTAAAAGAATTCAGGTTTTTGCTGTTTTTTCCTCCTTGATATTTTTCTTAGTCTTAAATTACATGGCTTGAGGTTTTGTATGTGCGTGGTGTGAAATAAATAATTTTTGATACACGTAGCAATTAAAATCAATGTATATTTTGTATATTATTATTATTATATTAAATACAATTTTACTTACTTCATTCGAATCGGAAAACAGGAAAATTTATAATTAAAAAGAATAAAAACAGCTATTGATTACTGAGACAGTATTTTATGTGTTGTGACATGGTTGGTAAATTATTAAACAGTTACTGAGTTACGTTTAATTAATATATTTACAAACAAAAAAATTCGATTGTCCTTGTTCAGGAATTACAATAAACATACCAGTATCACATTACACCTTTTGGTGGAAGCAAAAAGGTTTGCATGAAATCGTCTGTAATAATGTTGCGCAACAAAAAAGTTTATTATTATGACACATTAAACTTTGTTGGACCAATATTCTGCTGGTTAAATCGTTGCAGTTTGCGTTCATTATACCATCGAAGTTACACTAAGTGCTGGATAATCTGAATTTCATCAGATGTTCTGTCGGCTCTGTTTCACCGCACTCAGCTGGTATCTAACGACAGACCCCGTTTTACCGAGTTTTTCTGAATTCGATTCAGTGTTCTCTTTTATCCACACCCGCTGCTGGGTTTTCCTATCTTCTATCGTTGCCGTCGATATTTGTTTCTTTCATTTTTCAACCCGCACACGTTGCGTAGAAATGTAGCATGAAAACTTTATTTTGTTCTTAAAGTGGCTTCAGTTGCACTATACATAGAATATCATCTATCCCGCATTTGCTTTATTTTTCAGACATCAGCCGTTTCCTCTTTATGTCGGTAGATACCACTAATAAGGTGTTAATTATGTAATTCAGTTACAATACCACGAATAAGGTATAAATTATCTAACTTTACGATTTAAGACATCCAGTTACGTGTGCCATATCATTTACAACAACATAAATTTTTTTGGCATGAGAAGGTTGCTCAGGTAAGATGGACATATTTTGCTGCGGAAATGCATAAAATCGACGCTAGGGAATCATAGGTCTTCTGTCCCATGATCCGATCAGTTTTCAGATGTCGGTTGTAATTGAAACTTTTCTCTTAGTGTTTTTACAATGTTTGCGGTATGTTAGGCTCCTGTCCAATGTTACACTTATACTAAAGTTTCACATTTTTACTGAGCATTTAATTTACTCTTGTCTCGGTTGTATTTTAAATGAAGGCCACGCGCTTGTGCCTTAACCTAGATTTGCAATTAATAAGTTTTCTGTATAGTATTTAAATTTTCCATCGTCTTATCGTAAGCTCTTTATTGTCGAACGTTGTAGCTTGATAATAGCGAGATCATTAGTATACATAAAATGGCGCGTCTTCTTGACGTTTCTATAGATGTTCAAAACAATGGTTCTAAAACAAACCCTAGAGGAAGGCGTTTATTTTGTATCACAGCTTTGTTTCTTGTTCAGGCCAACATAAAATATTCTATTAGCATAATTTCAATCATGTTCAGGACTGGAATTTTTAGAAACTTTTTGATGACATTATAAATCTTCCACAATAACAACAAACGTATATTTACAAAGTAAAACATAATAAACTAAGAAAATAAATAATTGGAGTATCTACTACCGTACTAATATGTGTTATACACATACCAATAATACTATATTATTAAGAAGAATATTAAAAAGTAATGGGATTACAGTAAAAAATCTGAAAAAAAAAAACCCTGCGAATTAAAAAATAAGTAATCGTAAGTTATGTATAAATTTTTAATTAAAGATGTTATAAAATGATCATTAAAGAAATGAGAATGATGTAATCCATTAAAATATAAAAAAATAAAATTAAATATGCAGAATGAATCTCAACAAATAATGTTTTAGTCTGCGATGCTTGTATTTAGTGTATTCTGGAGTTGCCTGAAATCGTATCGACCAATGACATTAACCGGTTTGTTTGGATCTAGGGAACGATAAATAACAACCTTTCGATCAAGAAAAAGAATATAATTCTTGAGAAACGGCAATCGTAATTCGTTGTGCATATTAGTAGTGTCTATGTAAGGAGAAACGTTAAGAATAATCTTATTTACATAAGTTATTAAAATTAATATTGAAAAAATGGCATCAAAATAAGAATATGTAATAATTGGTCAAGTTTTTATAAAGGATTAATTCGTTTTCCAGATTCAGTAATGATTTCCTGCAAAAAATTGCACTAATTGCTGTATTGACCGTAACATTAATGTAGTTGGCGTGATCAGCAAATGCCAATCGATTATTTAGTAGATAGCGAATGTTCTTGGACCAAGCAATGTCCTTAGATTTGGTGGCAGTATTGGTTGCCTGCGCGTAAAAAATACCGCGCGGTTTGGACGGATTGATAGTAATTTTCCATTTCTTAAAGTATCGCAATAAGAATATTTGTAGCGATTATGTATGGTGGATGGTCTAAATGAGCTGCAGAATAATGCAGTATCTTCACGAGAAAAATCACTATGAAAAACATGAACCGATAACTACGGAGAAAAAATTTAAAAAATCTACGATTCTTGAATTTAAAAACTGCATGACTCGCGTGACATTTCGCTATAATCACTCGCGATGTTTAAAAAAAAACCACTTTTAATAAAATTTTATTTGGCATGTATAGTTTTTTCGCTGACTTTTACATTTTTCTTTCATATTAATCCGCTTATAGAAAAACATTATTTTAAATCTCTATAGAATTCAACACAATTTTATACATAACTGTCCGCTGCGAGTTCATAAAAGTTATTTTTTTTTATCAGCTCTTATCGTAGTTACCGATCGATTGTATTTATTTCTAATTAAAATATAAATTACTCGGAAATTTCATTATTGCACACGATACATACTACGATAATCACGATTACCGATAATAATAATAATAATTTTATTATTATTGTTACATCATATGCTGAAGTATTCCCTTATTTCTGAAGGAACATCTCAAATGGTTAATGTATGACAAATTATAGGGCATAAATCTAAAATTCTTTTTCAGTATCAATAAAAGTCAACCGCAATGCACGAGCACAGTCGATGTCGTATATACTCGTAAAAAAATTAGATCATCTTTTTTTTTTTTTTTTTTAAACTGGGCTTCCACAGCGGTTTACAAAAAATAATAGCCTTAATATGTAACTATACAGGTATTCTACAGTCTATAATAAACTTATATAAGTAAATGTAAATGTCCAAGTTGCGGATGGAGAGAAGGAAAGGAATATTGACTGGGAAAGGAACGTGTACTGAGATGAGTTGATTGTATAAAGTAGAACGAGAAGAGAGGTAGTGAGAACATTCTAGAAAAATGTGATTTGCAAGTGAATGTCTGCAGGATGAGAACAGAAAGGAGATGAGATAAGGTGTATACGAAACAGTGAAGCGGGTAACCGATTTTTTCCGAATCGCAGCCTACACATGGTAATAATAAAATTGCGAAGTAGACTAACATGTAATGGGACATTGTAAAACCAGGGAAAACGAGGGAGATCCGGTTGGAGTAGTTTGAACTGTGATGTGGTATATGGGTTATTCCAAAGAGTTTTCCAGTATTCTTTATGAGCTGTTTTAATAAGTGAGAGATCGATACAGGGAGTATAAGCAATAAGTAAACTAAGAGGGGAGAAGAATTTGGCGTAGTAATCAGCAAGAAGGTTCCCTGTGATACCAGCATGACCAGGAACCCATGTAAATTTAACAGTGATTCCGACGCCCTGTAATAGAGTGATATGATTAAGAATTTTGAGTATTATGGGAGAGCAATGTGGATTAAAAAGAGAAAACTGCAAGGTAGAGAGAACAACTTCTAGTAAATATTACGACTTTTTCAGATAATTGATTGAGTTGTATAAAGCGGAGAGATTGAAGAATAGCTACCGACTCAGCTGTAAAAATAGAAGAAATTTTTAAAAGTGTAAATTTTTTAACAATACCTAAGGAAGGAATAACAAAAGCAGCTCCTACGTAATTGTTAGATTTAGAACCATCTGTATACATAGGGAGAAAATCAGAACAATTTTCAGAAATATAGGATGAGAAAAAGGCGTTGGCAACAGAGGATGGAACTAAAGCTTTGAAGGTTTTGAAAGAATCTAAATCTATATCAAAGACTGTATCATTATTAGCGAAAGGATAATTAAAAAAACTTGTTAATGACCTTCTAAGATTTAGTCCCACATGTCAATCTGTTTATTACTTAATTCCGTCATTCGGATAATCTGTATAAAATTGAAAAACACGAATAATCGCAATACTGTTTACTAACACGCTACAGGAGTGGAACCGATTTTTATCATACGTCATCTTCGCTGGACTATTACGTAGAGCTTTTTTTGTTGACTAACGCGTTTTATAATTTTATTAATACCGATATATATATATATATATATATATATATATCGAAATACGATATAAACTTTTTTTGTGAGGAATCCGGCAGAAACCAACATGTAGATTCCCTGGTAAAGATGCGAGCATTCGAGCGATTTTTTTTTTTTATCGGCCGGTGTCTGCCTTGTCGATCCGAAACAGAAGAAGAAAGAAGATATACGGAAAAAACGACCTTGATTACTCGTTAATAACAATGTTGATCAATATAGGAGGATTATCGACCACTGACAGAGCTTCTTTTATCCGTCGCTTTCTCTGTTATTCGTCACTCTAGTGGCGGCTACGTTAATGACCTCAAAATGCTTCGTCTGTCATTCTTTACAGCAGTCAGTCGGCTTAACAGATTGGTTAGAGTGTAATAAACAGGATGAAGGTTTTGAAATTTTGACCGATGAAGATATCTAATAATGATGAAATTGACGGCAATCATGAAGAATCAGAGCCATTCGGATGTTGAAACAATGTTACTAAAGTGCATCAATCTGTTTGGAAGATAAGCGGAGGCAAACTTTACACAGATCTTACTTCTAAAAAGAAAAAGTACGGAATAGCTGCAAAGGGAAGAAAATAATCTTTTTTTTTTAAGACGTAAACAATTATGACGGTAGAGACAGTTTTCGTAGGTAAGCGTACAATATTGCATTACGTTATATTAAATTTCTAAATAAAAATACGGTACTCTAAATCAGTGGCGCAGTCAAGGGGGTTTGGAGTCTGACCTCCCTCCTTGGAATCAATCTGATAATAAGAAAATATATACTGGTTGTTAAATGCAGTTTCGCATTTGTTAAAACTATTTTGTTTTTTTTTATTATTTTCATTTATTTTATTTAAATTAAGTTTTTAAGTAAATAAATAGTTTCGTAATATATTACGAGTAATAATTTCTATATTATATGTAATTATCTATTGATTTCGTTTTCTTTATATTGATAGCAAAAAACAGTCCTGGCTGTAGCTGTTTTAGTTTATCTCGCGTCTAATAAGTGTAAAAATAACTCTGGTGAGTCGGATATTAGGGCTTGTGGTTTAACCTACTTGAGTTTTGGTTATTTCCTTAAAGTTCAATTTAACTTGAGTTTACTGTTATAATTTAGTTTTGTTTGAACCCTCTCCTTCGACCAAGTCTGGCTACGCTACTGCTCTAAATGTTGTCCAATTAAATATAGATTTTTCTAAAATTTCTTTGATAAATGATTTACAATCCGTCATAGTACTTTGTAATGGAATTTCTGACGTAGTTATCCGTCGCAGGCCCATCTCGAGGGTGTCGGATAGAAGAAGTTCTACTGTACTTTTAGTGTTACTGTGCAAAAATATCGGCTGTGACGCTCTCCCCAGTATGCTGGAAAACGATAATTTTATTGGCGACTGTCGCGCTACATGAAAAATATGGAATGGTAATATTTATTAAAGGCGATGTGTTTTGTACTTGTTTATTGTATCGAATGTTTATTACCATTTATTTCGTATTAAACGCGTTAATTGACGAATCATTTTTATCATTAGGAAATATGCTTACTATTTCTGATAAGCGTACATTATTTCACACCGTTCTTAAATTCCGTATTATCGGCACGATTTTAAGGTGTTGTAATATTTTTTTATCGTAAACAATGTAAACTAAAAGGAATTACTGACATTTCTGAAAGCTACGAAACGGGTGTATAATCGCATTTTTTCGTCGATGATAAGGCTAATTAAATGGTAATTAGAAAAATATGTAAACGGTGCTCGAGAGAAAAATGTATATTTTTTCATTTATTCATTAAAGGGAAAAACCTCCCGAATTTGTCATTCGGAGGGTAAATTAGTTTATAAATTTTGTACGTGTCTAGAAAAGTATATCCTGTTTATAGGTTGATATATTTCGTGCTCTTTAATTTATCGATTCGGCGTTTGTAAATTCGTTAAAAGAATTCATATAGCCATGTAAGTATTCATTTTCCCGATTTCTTATAATTATCGATGTCACACCTACATAATGGACGCGTTTTATCATTTCACATATTATAAAGAGTCGCCACACTAAATATATCGGGATTAACAATTTTTTTTTTTTTTTTAAAATGGGTATGCCCTTACAGCCTACCCAATGTGATACTCTACGTACTAACTGAAATTTCTATAAACTCGGACAACTTATCAAGAAATATAGATGTAAATTCTGAAGATGAAGAAGAGACAATAATACGGAGGATCGTTGAAGGCGCGCAGGAATTTAAGGTACAGTTCAGAGCGTATAACGTTATTGAACAGGCGTTCAGGATTGCAAATTACACGTTGAGCATCTAGAGGGCAGTAAAGAGTTTCTCTAAGCTGCATAAGGAATCCGGCAACGAGTAATGCCCGAACCGTAATCCGCTGATAAGTATAATTACTCTCCGCTAATTAAAAAAGTAGAACCGTGGAAATCTGACGGTTGCAATTGATAGTACCTAGTAACAGACGGTGTACACTCCACATGTGTCTGTTCCCAGAGTTTGTTATGTTATGACTGTATAAAATTTATGATATTACGTGTAGAAACTAAGGAGAATACCGCGCCACTAGAAGACCAACTTTTGTCTACAATTTTATTGTCGGGGATTCTTCGATGACTCGGTAACTCACAAGAAAATATGCTTTTGTATTTTTTTGTTTATTAGAAAATATTTATAATATATTTATCCGATAAGTTAGTTTTAATTTAATTAATTTCATTGTTTACGCGGAAGGTAATGAAATTAGCAATTATTTAGCCGCCTATTTGCAAGTGAGAAGACGTGCTCACACAACGACTTGGTCGCGTTAAATATTTATTCAATTACAATATAAATAAAAGTAATCAGTTAAATTAGACTGAATAGCCTCTAATCACTCATTATTAACTTTTTGCACAAATTATACATTTCGGTTTACGAAATAATTTTTAAAAATAACTCCAGAATGTGGGAATATAAAGTAATATTACGGTTTTTTAAGCCGTCCTAAATCTTCAAAGTTGCGCAGGATGACTTCAACATTAATGTGCTTTTCCAGTCTTTTTGCGCGTTTGCAAGAAAACTTGGTAATTTCATCGATGACTATTGGAATTATGTAGTCTCGGTGTATTTCATTACTGCGTTCAAATCGATATGCGCGGGTGATCGTACCAAATGCAACGTTTCGGCGTCATTGTATGGAATTGATGTTGGAAATACCCCTACAATTGTATTTCGTAAATCCAAATAGGTTTAACAATGTATACGAAAGTCGTTTATTTTTAATAGATAGTGTTGAGTTCTTTCTTATTAGGTGATAAATATTTCTCGTTTCTTTTTAAATAATTAGATATTTTCTGACGTGTTATAAAAATAGTTCAATAAAAGTAATTAAGTACGTAGTTTGTTAATTTAATTCGTTGTAAATAGTTTACAATTTTATTTCATACTTTATTGCCTGTGCTAAGTGGATTCTATTATGTTAAAAATAATAATCTTGCTTCATTTTTTTTTTTTTTAGGGCTATAGAAGATAGTGTTGTTCGTTTTCAAATTCACGATAAAAAGTATTCAGGTAAGATGTGTTTTGAAAATTTGTATGTTCTTGGCTTGGAAAAGAATAATTGTGAATTGAAACATACGATGGCAATAAATTAGTTGTTAATTTTTGACAGTAAAGGATAACATTAAATAAGTAATTGCCTAAATTACTGGTTATATCTGCGGACATTAGCTTCTTTAACAATCTATACCACTATATACGATCAAAAGCTTTTTCAAGATTGAAGAAAATTGCGTATAAATGTTTATTTTCACGGCTTGTCAATATTTTTCTTTGAAGTCTTAGTAAATGATTATGTACATATCATGACTTTGGCTGAGGAAAGGATGTTATTTTTCTCTAAAATGAAAAAAGAAAGGTTCTGTTTTGCATTTTTTCTAGAATTTTAGATTGTGAGATTTTTGTTAGGTTTTTGAATAGGAATTATTATGGCTAACTTCCAAAAGTTAGATTTACATCTTGCCTATATAAAGTTAATCACTATAAAATTTATTTTATTTTAGCAAAGCTTTTCGACTTTCACGTCATTTTCAAGCCATACAAAAACTTTGAATTTATTTGTAAAGTTTTTGTATTGTAAAGTTTTTGTATGGCTTGAATTTTTTAAAATAAAGCTTATAGATGCGTGCGATCTGTTCGGTTGAACAATAGGCAGCACTGATCTCTTTAAAAGCTATAACGGGACGCTTCCCAACGGTCGCTATCCCTTTATTTATCTTAGTATTATTATACAATATACAATATAATATAATATAATAATATAATATTGATATAATATAATATAATAATATAATATTGATATAATATAATATAATATAATAATATAATATAATATAATAATATAATATAATATAATAATATAATATAATAAATAATATAATAATATAATATAATATAATAATATAATATAATAAATAATATAATAATATAATATAATATAATAATATAATATAATAAATAATATAATAATATAATATAATATAATAAATAATATAATAATATAATATAATATAATAATATAATATAATATAAACTAGCTGATCGCTACGGTCGCTTTCCCAATTCGATCTGACTGCGTCTCTTCAGTCGTTGGAATTGCACGCCATTACATAGGACATTGACTGCTCGTGGATTGATGTGGGTTTGAAGTCGATGCAAGTATCTTTCAGCACAGCTTTTGACTACTTCTTTAACAGACGATATATGGAGATCCTTGTGTATGTCGTAATTGCGAACATACCATGGCGTTGACACGACATTCCACAATACTTTAGATTGAAATTGTTGTACTACGCCTAAGTTAGAGTTGCTCGTTGTACCCCAAATCTGGATACAATATGACCAGATTGGCTTCAAGACTGTTTTATAAAGTAATACTTTATTTTCATGCGACAGTGTTGAATATTTGGCCATCAGCCAATACTTTCGGTATGTAATGTTGAGTTGTTTACGTTTGGCAGTAACATGATTTTTCCAGGTAAGCCGTCTATCAAGGTGTAATCCAAGATATTTTACGTTCCACGATTCGGAAATTGTTTGCCCATTTAGCTTAATCGGTAAATTTTTGCTTTTATTTAAAGTAAATAAAACTTTCTTGCATTTTGATTCGTTAATATTAAATTTCTACAGTCTAAACCAGTTTTCTACGTGTAGTAGATGGTTTTGAAGTTGTTCGGCCGCTAAATTATTATCACAAAATGACGTGAAAGTCGAAAAGCTTTGCTAAAATGAAATAAATTTTATAGTGATTAACATTGTTTTGTATTTTCTGTTGTTAATTCATAAAATCCCTACTCTCCAATACATCAACATTAATATATATATATTTCTGTTACAGATTTTTAATATATGATCACATATACACGCGTATTAATGCGTGTAAGTAAATTGCGCTCTTTTCCTTTTTAATTTGTACAATGTTACTGGCTGTTGGTTTTTTGTTTATTTATACATTTTATGTTGTTCAACTATTTTTTAATTATTTTTTAATTATTTTTTACTGCTATAAATTTTATATTGGGCTACCGTTTTTCAATTATTTTCAATTTTTCCGGCTATTGTTATGTAAAAAATTTTACATTACTGATAGTTGATTGTGTTGTTTACCACATTCACTGTCAGATTGTTTTATTCATTATTAATACTGTTCTTCAGTTTACCGATTTTTGGTAAATTGTAATCTTAATTTTATAATTTTTCCATTATATATTTTTTAACTATTTTTTTATCTTTTTTTTAAATATTTACTCGATAACGGCCTAACCGCCGAAAAGCTTTGTTTAAGAAAAAACTTTTAGTGATTTTAATTTCTTTTTTTTGTTGTATATTTTCCTTTTTAGTTTATTTTCATTAATAATATTACTCCTCTCCGTTATAGATAGGTCTTTTTCGGTCTTTCCCGACATTATCTATTATTAAGATTAAAATACATTTTAATTATCTTATCCTTTCAGTCATGCGTTTTAAAACTTCGACACAAAATTATAAATTTTGTACGTTTATTATAAAATACCGCTTTTTAGGCGACCTGTAGACAATTTTCAACGTATTTATATAAATATTTTAAAAATTCAGACATTTCACGTCAACCAGAAAATAAAAAACTTTCTCAACATTAAAATTTTACGTACCATATAGCGGACATCGTGACTGAAATAAACTTTGTTTTTTTAGATCAGGTCTCCCGTGTCACTACCAATTATTATTATTATTACTTTAAGTTTGCGAATAGTTTTATTTTCATAAATAAATTTCTTTCTTTCCTTCTTAAAGTTAGCGATTATCGTATACTCGATATTTCCAGCACAACACGATTACGTAAATCGATAGTTTTCGACTCGAATTAAATAAGTTTTTCCGAAATAATTCATCGATATAAAAAGTCAAATATTTAACTCGATTTAACCGTCGGTCAATCTGGTCGAAAAAAATTCTATAAAGTCTTAATGGAAGCGAGTGTTAATTATATTTTTTCCGTTCCAGTTGGAAATGAAGTATCACCGGAAACAACGCTTAATGATTACATACGCGATTATTCCGAACATAAAGGTACCAAATATATGTGCGTCGAAGGCGGTTGTGGATCATGCGTCGTTACAGTCGAACGTTTTGATCCAGTTACTGAGGAAAACATAATCTTTTCAGTCAACTCGGTAATACATATATATATATATATATAATGTATATACCTACATATATATATATATATATATATATATATATATATATATATATATATATATATATATATATCATCATCTTTAGTCGTAATCCCCCTGAGGGATGTCGTGACCATTTTCATGCTACAGCCTCTTCAATTTTTCTTCTCCATTGTATCCGGTTTGCAGCTTCCCGTTTACAATCAGCCATTGACTTTGCAAGCGCTTTTGTGATCGCGTCTGTACATTTGATGCGTAATCTACCAGGAGGACGCGTTCCTTGTATTTTCCCTTCAATTACTAATCGTTGCATGGAGTCATCGCTTCGCATGATATGTCCGAAAAATCGTAATATTCTGAAAAGAACATCGCTGGACAATCTACGCTTAATGTTGAGTAATATAGAAACGTTAGTTTGCTTTGCTGTCCAGGGTATTCGTAACATACGCCTCCAAATCCACATTTCGAAATTATCGATACGTTGCCTATCTTTAGCGTTCAGCGTCCATGTTTCCACCGCATATGTGAATACAGAAAACACCAAACACTGCACTAATTTATTTTTTACCGCATTTGTAATTGATGCGTCGCGCCATATTCTGTTTAATTTGCTCATGGAACTTCGAGCCAACTGGATCCGTCTTTTTATTTCATCCGTTGAAGCGCCTTTATCATCAATAAGGGATCCCAAATATGTATACTTGTGTAATGTTTCGTAACCGTCGATTTGTGTTTCAGCCTCCGGTATTAAGTTTCCCCGATCAACCACCATTAGTTTTGTTTTATCTTTATTTATATTTAATCCATATTTGGCACTTATCTTATTTAGTCGGTCGAGTAATATTCTCATGTCATCAATTGAGCTGGTTATAAGCGTTGTATCATCTGCAAAGCGTAGGTTATTAATGATTCTTCCACCAATGGAAACACCAACGCTGCAACCGTTCAAAACCTGTCTCATAATATATTCACCGTATAGATTGAAAAGTACCGGTGATAAGACGCATCCTTCTCTTACACCTTTTTTCGTCTTAAATTTTTTTGATTCTGTATGGCCTTCAATACCTACCGTGTTTATATTATGTTCGTATAGTTGATTTATTAAATACACTAGATGCCTTGGTATTCCCATTTCAATAAGTGCAGGCCACAATTTTTCCCAACGAACATTGTCGAATGCCTTTCAATAATCAACAAAGCATAACACTAACGGAATATTATGTTCTCTGGTTTTTTCAATCAACAGTCTTATGTTTAAAATTTGTTCTCAAGTTCCGTTTCCCTTTACAAATCCTGCTTGCTCATCTGGAATGCTAATCGATCTGCACGCGTACATGTATTTGTGTGGAATTTATGCATATATTGTTTAAGTTCTGTATATGTATATGTATGTATGTGTCATTATGGATAATTCGTACATTTATGCATCTAGTATACCTAAGTTATAATTTTAATTATTAACTAGTATAAGAAGTTATAAGGGAATACATGTATACTATTATGACTGTGAGTGAAACTGGCGCATAGCCTTCATAAATGTGAGTGTAAAAGTGGTTACTATATTATTGTTAACTATAGAGTATTGTAAAGGGGAGCAATACACTGATTAAGCCTAAGCGGTGGTGCAGTGTATTGCTCCTCTGTAAATGCAACAAGTTGTACATTATTAATTTGCATAATAAAGTATTAATAAAAAAAAAAACAAAAAAAAACTTAGAATTTGGAGCATTATTTTACTGGTATGCGGTATTAATGAAATAGTTCTGTAATTTTGGCAATTTCTAACTTGTCCTTTCTTAAATAGAGGTATGTATACCGTCTTACACTATTCTTGTGGCCAATTTCCGGTTCGCCAAATTTCTTCACATATTTCGTGTATTTTCTTAATTCCTGTAGTACCCATTTGTTTAATTATTTCCGCCGGTATTCCATCGCAACCTGTAGCTTTATTCAACTTTTTAAATATTTTATGGCCTCTTTTACTTCTGATTTAAGTATATTCGGTTCAAGCTCGAATAAGGGATTTGGTATTATTGGTTTCTCCGTATATGTATTATCGTATAGTTCCAGTTCCTGACAATATTGCCTCCAGACTTCTGCTATATCCAGTTTTTCTGTTTTAATACATCCCTGTTTGTTTTGGACTGCCCAACATCTCATCTTAAATTCTCTTGTAATCAAGCCAATCTTTTAATATAAATCCCTCGGTTCATTTTTTTTCTGTATGTTTCTGAATATCTTGAAAAATAGCTGTATAGTAATTATTTTTATCTTTGCGGAAAAATTTACGTACTTCTGACGATAAACGAGTTAATTCTTGTTCATTTGCGTGAGTACTGTTTCTGAGTTTTCTCCTTTTAACAATTAATTGGATTGTCTCGGGCGATATCCACGGTTTACGTTTCATTTCTTCTTCATGTGGTTGTTCTCGTACTGCCAAAATAGTTTTATTTTTAAAATTACGCCATAGGAGGTCAACTTTCCGAATTTGCCTGTCTGTATTGTCGTCTGGTCCATATTCTTCAAATTTTTGCTTAAAATTTTGCGGATGTGTAATTTTCATCCTGGATCTTGATAATGCTGGCAATTTGCTTTTCAATCTCAACCGAATTGTCATAACTAATGGTCTCTATGATCCGATCCACATTCTGCTCCAGGATAGGCTATGACATTATGACAAGATGCTTTTCATCTTTATTGTATCAAGATGTAATCAATCTGGTTTCTACATCGATCACCAGGAGCTTTCCATGTACATAACCGTCGTATATGATGTTTAAACATTGCGTTCATTATGCTGAGATTATTTTCAACCGCGAATTGAAGTAGCCTTTCACCTCGTTCGTTTCTGTTGCCTATTCCAAATTTTCCGACTGTTCTTCGTAACTGTACGTCAAATGAACTACCAATTTTAGCATTCATATCCCCCATTACGACTGTGATTTCTCTATTTGATATATCATTCATATGTTCTTCTACTTCTTTGTAAAATAATTCAATATTTTTAATTTTAATTACAGTGGAAATATAATATTTAAATACCTAATTTTAAAAGAGATTTCGACAGTATACGATTACATTTACATAAATCTAATTTCCGACGAAAGCAATCGTGCTCGAACTGTTACATTGTATAAAACTGCAGTATCTGTCTGTGATTTGCGAATATTTTTATTATAATCACTGCATTGGGATCTTTTTATCACACGTAAATTGAAATTTTTATGTCTGTTCCGATTTAACTCAAAAACTATTAAAACAATAACGATAACATTTGTACAGCTTATAGCCTATATTATCGAATTCGTTCTAAGTTTTATTTCACAGTGATATCACAAATAGGTCAGAAATTACACCAATTGAAAAGTTTTAAAAAGTAGAAGCGCTCTGTCAAATCGTTTAAAATTTAACACAGTCACCTAAAATTGGGAAACAGTGCTGTTAGCCGGTAGACTGACTATAAAAACACAACCGTCCGTTCTGGATTTTTTGCTTTCGCGTAGTGAAAAAAGAGACACAGATATCTCTGTCAAAGACCATCAGTAAAATATCTCGTCATCGACTCGTGTAATAAAAGAAACAGACAGTCATATTGTATTAAAAAACTTCGAATATATATATATAATGTATAATTTTACGTTTAATTTACTTACACGGCTACTTCCTTTTGATTTTACTGTAATTTCGTTGACTTTAATTTTTTTTTTTTTATAATGGTCGGTAGAATTTAATTTAATTCCGTATCGTTATTATTTCACGTTGTTAATGAAATAGGCGAATATATTATTGAAATTTTCGTAACGCGAATAATAATGCTTATTTCTTGATTTCCAATTTAATGAGTCCACGTTTAGTGTTTGGTTCCAGTTTTCGCTTGTCACGGTTGGAATATTACTACAGTAGAGGGGCTCGGTAATAAAAACGAAGGATATCACAGATTACAAACCACATTGGCTTCGTTTAATGGATCTCAGTGTGGCTTTTGTACTCCGGGAATGATAATGAGCATGTACAGGTATATGTACAGATATATTTTTTAAATAATGTTGACGTATTTTTAAGAAAATTTTTGAATCTTACATCAACTTCGTATACACTTATCTAGGTGGTTTACACAGAGATGTTTTTTTTTTTATATATAATTATCTCGTCTAATCACCATTTAGAAGATTGATAAATTAAATTTGACAGGGAAAACCCATCAAAGGAATAATCGGGAATTCAGATACCGAGAGAAGAATGGAAAAATAAATTTACGACTGGGCATTGAATACTGGTTAGAGAAGTGAGGAATGCACGGACTGCTAGCTGTGCAAATGTGGGAACATCATTCTTTAATAATTGCGAAAAAAATCCTTGAAAATACAGTAAAACTAGTTTGTTAGAAAATCACGTTATCGATTTAAAGTTGTGTAATACAAACAGGGAATTTAATAAACAATTCTTCATGTTAAACAAAATGAAGCAGCATCATGTGTCGAAAGAAATTCGAAAACATTATGCAAATAAAAAAGATTAAAGATATAGTAAATAATTTATATGAGTATTGTCTGTAGTGCGGTACTGTATTTAGTTTTTTAAAATCATATGTAATTTGCATAGAAAATTAGTATGTAGTATACATTTTGTAGTAAATTTAAACAGAGTAATTAACATTTTTAATTTTCATACTTCTTATTTATTACCGAATTCGAAACCTTAAATGATTACGCATTTCACTTTGAGATTTATTTAAATTGAGTACACGATGTTCGTAAGAGCTATAATTACACTTGATTTTAGCAATGTACTATAATTTAGATGTGGTCCGCATTAGATCGAATTAGTTGTATTTTAACTGGGATAATAAATTGCATAATTTTGGTTTCTAGAACGCCGTTTAAATTTTAAAAATTGACTTCGCAGGCATTAGTTGTAAACTTTTGAACACATTTGATATTTACTTTTTCTAATAAATGTTTCGCAACGTATTCTACATCGGTGAATGATTCGTAGCACTTCAGTAGCCAAGAACGAAAAATTTACGATGTTGGACGTAGAGAACGCGATCAACGGTAATATTTGTCGGTGTACCGGATACAGATCTATATTAAATGCTTTTGAATCGATGGCTACTGATGCCCCTAAATATTTGAAACAAAAATTGGATGACATAGAAGTAAGTCTTTCTAAATATTTTTGGTTACAAAAAAAAATTAATATAAAACTGGACTGAATATGGAATTTTGTTAAATGCAAATATAACGTAATTTATATATGTTCTTTTTTTTTGGGGGGGGGAACAGTTCGTATACACGATCGGTTAAGTGTATTTAGTAAATTAAATATAGTAGAAATAACTGATTGTCCAGAACCAATCCAATTAAGTTTATGGAACTCTGAACAAATTGTTTTACAATATTATAATATTAAATTAATTTGCATACATACACTTAGATTATGTGCACATTTATTCTACGATGATTTATTTAATTTAATTACAAAAATTAGTTAAATACATTAAACGTTTATTTTCTTGAAAAATCGCAAAGTTTTTCGGAAATTACACCATTATCGAATGATATTTAAATTAAAAATAAAGATTTACAAAATAAAAAAACAAAAATATAAATTTAAGATTACAAATTTACAAGTATAAAATGAAGAATAGATACTTAAAACAATCTGACAGTGACTGTGGAAAATAACACAATCAACTATCAGTAATATAAAATACATTTACAAATATACTTTTTAAAATTAATTCTTCCTCAAAATTTATCATTGAATTTAATAAATTATTTTTATCCCTTTCTTTTATTATTTCCATTTTTCGAGTAGTTTTTTTAAAAAAGTGTTTTTCTGTATGCAAAATTTTATAATTTGATTATTATTTATTTTGTGTTCTAATTATATACAATGTTTTCCAAGTAATGATTTTTCATCATTATTTGCATATGATTTTAAATATTCTTTAAATCTTGTTACGAATTGTCTGTCTGTTTCTCCCATGTATTCTTTTTCACATTGATTACAATTCAATTTATAGACTCCTGAATTTTTTAATATATTTCTATCTTCTATTTTGTTATTACTAATTGATTTTAATAATGTATTATTATTTCTTATTGGCTAAATCAAATAAAAATCACTATATTCCGCAATCTAAAAAAAAAAATATGATTTATTTGCTGTAATGGTGAAAGTAAAAGTAAAGTTATATTATGTTACACAGAACGCGTATAAATAAATAATCTTTAATTAAGCTGTGATCTGTAATAAATTGTATGTTAAAAAATTAGGTGTAAACGATGTATTTCCGAATCGTTTTTCAATGTTTGAAAACATTTTTTAACTGTACCAAATTTCTTTCGATGTTTCGGAATTTTTTTAGCTATACCATTATATTCATTTCATTCTGATTGAAATTTATTTGTATAATGCTTTTCTAATATACGTACAAACTGTTTAAATGTTAAAAGTTTTAGTTCGTGAACAAAACAAGATTGTCGATACTTTTACATGACTGAATTCGTGATCTAATTTATATTTTTATTTCTTACGAGAAATATGATGTAATCAATTTTATTGCTGTAGTTCTTTGAAAACTTCTTAATATGTTCTGAAATCTCTTTATTTTTAGCGTATGTTTATATATGACACTGCCATAATGAATGTTGGGTAACACTACATGTTATTCCCTTTTTGTAATTTAAACGGCTATTATAGAATTTGTTAAATATAATTAAAAATTTATTTATTTTGCTAGTAGTGTATTGGAAGTGTGAAGAAAATTTTAAGTTGTTATCTATTATTACACCTGATTATTTAATTTGACTAATCTCTTATTTAATCCGTGTTGCGCTAAGTTTAATTCCTTATCCTTTAATATTTTGTTAAATAACATATAATTTGATTTGAAACCGTTTATATTTAAATTATATTGTTTTAACCAATTTGCATAAACTTGGAAAATTTTGTTTTTTTTAGACATTTTCACACTTGTCAACAATTACTACTGTGTTATTATCTGCAAATGTAGAAACATTTACATTATTTGGAAATTTAATATTACGCATTTGTAAGAAAACTATATTCCAAAAGTATGGTCCTAAAACAAACCTTTCACCCCCCCATAGCGGTTTCTAATTTTTTGAGTAATTTCCGATTTGTAAGATAGTATAACGTTTTTTAAAAATATTTATTGTTTAACATTCCGTTATGTAATCCTAAATCCTTTAGTAAAACAAGTAAACTATTTAAATATAAGCTGTCCGAGGCCTTTTCTACGTCAAGAGTAAGTATGCATGTACAGTAATTATTATTTTTATACATTTTTAATGTTTGTATTATATCGCCATTTCAGACGATCTGCCTGGTAATGCTCCATATTAATTGACAGGAATTATTCATTTAAGTTTTCGTCTTTTGTCGGAAGTATAACTTTGGTATGTGGATTTTTTACTATTCTACTCCATGCTTCTTAACATTATCTGCAAATGGAAATTATATGTTCTGCAATGTTCACGTCACGCTTCGTTTTATGAAATCATATTATTGCTCTTTGCAACACATTTCTTTCCTAAAATGTTATTTTGTATACAATCCATATTCATTACTTTTTGATTTGTTAATTCGTACAATTTAAAACTCACTTATTTTGTTTAATCACCCTAAAATAATTAGTAATTTTAACTATTTTATTACGTCATCAATTTTTGTGATGTTCTAGATCTTTCTGGTGGTTGTACAACAACCATACAACCCTTATTTACCAGCTGCCACTGGCCGGTAGAAAATAAAAAGAGAGGAATCTCTCTTTTTCTTGTGAACTTATTAGGACTTTTGTTATATCTAACTGTGTAGAACATAGTTAAATCGCGTGCGTCATAGTGGTAATTATTTAAGATGTAAGTTTCTGCTGGAATTTATGGGTTGCCTTTTTATATTTTGAAATTTGGAATTACGGCAACTAAATATTTTTACTACTGTACGGGTTACGTCATTTGTAGAAATTCCAGAGTTGTATAGAATTCGAAATATCTCATATATAGAGCGATGTAAGTTCGCTTTTAGATTTATGTCGAATAAAAGAATGTTAGAAAAAAATCATTAAACGTTGGTTTGCATTTTAATTTATATATTACTATTTAATTTTATATTATTATTATTACTACTACTTTTAAATGTTTCATTTAGGACTTAAACAAGAATTTATGCCAGAAAACTGGACAGTATTGCGTTAAAAGCTGCGGCAAAAAATGCGAAAAATCCAGTATAGTCGACAAAGTACGTTTCGAACAACCGCTGTCTTTGAAATTCAAAAACGGAAATCTCTGGTTTAGAGTGACTAAGATAGAAGAAATTTACGGAATTTTTTTCACACTGCATCATAAAACAACCTATACACTGGTTGCCGGAAATACCGCTCACGGTATAATTTATTCGTTTTATACGCACTATAACTGACGTATTTGACTTCTTATTGAAAAATCGCTGCACATAAACTTCACTTTGCTGAAAACAGAAAATATTCCAATGACACGGAATCAGCAGATAATCCCACAAAAAGAGTCAGTCAATTACCTAGGGATGCACATCGATTCGCGTCTAAATTAGAACCGCAATTTACGGCAGAAATGTTTGAAAATAAAAGCAAAAATGAGAAGTATATAAGAACTCAACGTTATCCGTTGATAATAAACGACTTTTGTATATGGCCATTGTTAAACCGATTTGGATTTATGGAATACAATTGTGGGATTGTACTAGTATTTCCAATAAGGATTCCATACAGAGACGAAACGTCGCATGAACGCAATAATGCCATACACAAAGACTTAAAAATTCCAATGGTCATCGATGAAATGACTAGGTTTGCTTGCAAACATGCAAAAAAATTGGAAAATAACACCAATGCTGAAGTCATACAGATCCTGGACAACTCTGAAGATTTAAGACGACTTAAATCTCGAAATCCATATGATTCAGCGAAGTAATGACAAGTCTGAGTCACTTCATTGGACGTGTACCTTTTCACACGTGCTTTCAATTGCATCAAAGGTTATATAGTCGTAATGAAAAAAAAATATTTCACTTTATTTAACACTCTGTCCATGGAGTTCTCAGCATGCGTCTATATGCCCATATTTCAGCGGCATTAATTCTTCTTTCGCAGCCAGCATTTAACTGCCCAGATTTCCGCGGAATAAACTAACATGGACCGAACGTAGCAATGCAGTATTTATTTTCTTGGTTCTAAGTTAATCTTTCTGTTTTTCAGAACTTTTCTAGATTTCCAATGTGGCCATTGTTATTCTGCAACGTTATTTCTTTGTTATTACGCCCTAAACGTTTATATATCGTTTCACATGTTCTAATTTTCAATTTTGTCTCACTAGTTTAATATCTGTTAAATTTCATAATTTCTGTTTGTATATATCTTATTTTCAGGCGCACGTTATTAATTTCTGATACAAAATTATAAACTTTGGAGTAGTTAAAGATTCCAACGTAAAATAGAATCCTATTTAAATAGGTACTAACGTTTTTCAAATGTTATGTGTTTTACACACACGTCGCGCAAAATGACTGCAGAAAGTGAAATATTAATGTTTTGCGTACAATATCGCTTTTTTTAGAATACTCCAGATAATTTTTTAATGCTCTATATAAATACTTCACAATTGCTAGACTGCTCGACTGTCAACTCGACGGCCGAGGATTCGAAACCTACTCGCGATATAACAATTTTACGAAATTTTTCATCATTACGTAACTGTTAATTATCACGGAGAAAGCAGTGACTATCAGTATAACATCATATGTGCAGAGTATCTGCGTTGCATGTAGTGTCTTGAATATTAGTTAAATGTACAATAGCTTTAGTCGCGACGTTCGGCAACGAACAATGCGACGGCGATGATAATAAATATTTTAACTTGTTCAATCACACATGACTAACTTTTCGCATAAAATTATAAATTTCATACGGGGGTGCTTATTATAGAATACGGCTTATTAAATGACTAGACAATTTTCAATGTGTTTAAATAAATATTTTTAAAATCGGGATATTTCACGTCAACCAGAAAATGTATAATTTTGTTAGTTAAAGCTTTTGTGTAGATAACTTCAATGTGCTTACTCCAGTTGAGAGTCTTCGATGTAATGCAAAGCCTAAATATTTATGAAACATAGAATAAGGAAAGGTTCCTCCACTATATATGCGTCGGACATATTTAGCTGACAAATTTTTGATAAACTCCCATCTTGCACTCTTTCATTATTACTATCTTTTCTCAATATTTTCCAAAAATGGAGATTTACTCATAGTTCCAATCCATTGACTCTCCGCGCATAATCCTTCCAATTATTGCAATCTTACCATACCACCCTCTCCTTCCAGTTATTTTCTTTTTTCTTTTACTAATAACGAAGTATCCTTACATATAGACATATTATTTTAATACATTTAAATCTTCTGTTTCTCCTTCTATTACTAACGCGTTTTTTCTTTCTCATATCCATAACCACTTTTTTGAATTTATACTTATCTATACAGACGGCTCTAAATCAATCGCACACGTTGGTGCAGCTTTTGTCCTTCCTTCTAAATTGTTATAAAGTTTACTCTCTTGCGAATTTCATTTATTTTTACTGCAGAGGCCGTAGATATCCTTCATTCTCTCCATTTCATCCTTTATAACCAATTAAAAAAAATTGTAATGTTTTCAAACTCCAAAAGGTGTTTCTCTGCCTTAAAATTTTCACACTACAACCTTTATTCTTCTCCTATAATACTGAAAATTCGCAATCATGTCGCTCTTCTTCAGCATTTTGGTGTCTCCATTAAGTTTATATATAGATTCCTGGCTACTCTGGAATCATCAGTAATTTTCTCGATGTCTACTATACCCACTCTCCCTCCGTTTTTGGACCGTTTATCGATTATTTACCATACGTTGATCTCTCTATTGTTAAAACTACCCACAAAGAATACTGGAAAGCTGGAGTAACCCTTATAATGTCTCGCATTATAAATTGTTTCAGACTGATCTTCCATATTTACTCTGGTTTTACAATATACAGATGTCAGTTAATCAAATTCGTCCATTCATAATCGCCACATGCATATCTCGCATCCCTTCTTCACTATTCGAATGAACCTTAATTTTTATATTTGTCTACATAAGTTCATTTATGAATGTAACTTGGCGATGTAATTGCTATAATGGAAGCCCATAATAATTATAAAAAAAATTATATTACGTTGTAGTTGTATCGACGAGCGCAGTTTTCGTATTATGGTCTGGAGTTGTTTTCGTTTGTCGGTTTAACTTGAATTTAAATATTATAGGCGTATATCGATCGGAAGACAAAGGTGACGTTCGTATTGACATCAACGGTGTTAAAATGTTGCGCGAATATACGAAATCTCGCGACTATCTCGTTTTAGGAGCTAATATAACTTTGGCCAAGGCTATAGAAATATTTAGAAAAGAATCTACGGAGGATTCCATTCAATTCGCATATTTAAGCGATGTCGCTAATCATTTGGCGTTAGTCGCAAATACCCCAGTTAGGAACGTACGTATAATAATAATAATTATAATTATTTCTCGAATATATTTGTTGCAGCATAGTCAATAATGAACGAATTGTTTTGGATGCATTAACGTATAATGATGTTTAGATTTATAAAATATATTAGTAAAATACCGCAATTATTTTTATATATATATATATATATATTGGTTTTCATATGATGTAATACCAGGAAAAGATTAATGACGGCGGTATTCCGTTGCCTTTCGCTATATCACTATTTCGGTGACACCCTAGCGTTTGGATAGGGGTTCTACCTAAGCCAGGGAGTTCTGCTTTATGGTCTCAAGATTAATGACGGCGGTATTCCGTTGCCTTTCGCTATATCACTATTTCGGTGACACCCTAGCGTTTGGATAGGGGTTCTACCTAAGCCAGGGAGTTCTGCTTTATGGTCTCCGAAAGTGGGAATCTCTAAAGTTTGTATAACTACTGAACAGCAAATGCGACTAATACGATGATAATTGTATATATATATATATAAAAATATAAAATTAACATTCACATTTTATTTAAAAGTGTTACCACAGTTAATGATATTTTCAGATTGCGACTTTAGCCGGTAATTTGTCGATCAAACACGCCCATAACGACTTTCCGTCGGATGTTTTTTTGACACTAGAAGCGGCTGGTGCGAGTTTGTTGATAGGTTCGTAAGTTTATAATTTGAAATTCGTATACAAATATTCGAAGCGAAATATCAATTATACGACGCGCGCAATAAATGTTAGAACTTAATTTAGGAGGTATAGACGGAAACGAATTTTACATATTGCCATTATTGACCTAGAAAAGTCCTTTGACAGATGCAATAGGAATGTACTAAAAAATATTCGAAAAAAAAAAAAATACGCTATAGATGGAAACGAATTTTATATATTGGCTTTATTGATCTAGAAAAGTTCTTCGACAGATGAAATTGGAGTGAATAAAAAAATATTCTAGAAAAATAAATAAATATCGATTAAAGAGATACAACACTTATAGATGCGTTGTATGAAATAATGAAATTAAAGATAAAGGATAAGGAAAAGGAGCGAAGATAAAAAAGAGATAATATATACTTAGTGGAACAAGTGAGAAAACGATTATTTATTTATTTAAATTTAATTTATTATACGACCCCGATGCTAATTTGGGTTAGACACGGTGTTGGTGGAGTACAACTTTAAATATAGATTATATTATATTAAATTTCAATACGTTTTCTCAACGCGCGATTAACATAGTTAACGAACCACCTACAGTTAGATAAGTTTAAACCGTTTCTGTCATTAAAAATTAATATGCTCTAACTATTTTACTTATATTTTAAACGCGCAACAATAGTATAAGGGCATCCAAATAATCTAGTGCGCGTAATTCGTAAATATTTGAGAGGATGTAATTTTCAAACGCTCCAGATACGTACCGAAGCTACCGTAATCAGTTAATCAAAATTTAACTTTAATAATTTCTTTAATTTAGTTCTTTCCCTTTAGTAATTTATACGTTAATCTGTCATTACTCCGACATCCACCTTGCCACATATATATTTAACATTATGGTTGCAATTAAACTTTTAAAATTCGTAATATTAACAGCATTATTGTGGTGTAAATTTACGTTAAATTTATCTAAAATATAATAGAGCGCGAGTTATAAAAACGATAATCTGAATATTTTAAATTCTGCTTATACCGTAGCTGATACGTGCTTAAATCAGCCGATAATATTCCAGTAACAACTAGAGCTTATCGACACGGTTCTATATAGAGAACCAACAACATTCGGTGTCAGTTTTTTCCGAACTTTTAAAACTTTATTCATAGCAGAAACGCTTATATACTTAATATATATATATATATATATATAATCTTCTTCTGAACTCCCTCGACTCCGAGTATGAGTACTGTCCTCATTGATATCTATGCCGATTATGCGAAATTAAGCCGATATGATGGCTGCTGCTGAAATCGCAATGCTGGTATTTGAATTGATGTTGCTTGTCATCTGCTGTTCCAAAGCTTGGAATCAACGTTTTCTTTTCCATCTTGCACTTCCCCGTTTTCAAATTTTCGACTGCGTCTTGTACGATTGCTATCCACTCCTTTTGGTTTCCAGCGTTTCTTTCCCAGTTTGGTTGTTTTTGGTTTATCCCTGCTATATATATATATATATATAAATATATATATATATATATATAAATATATATATATATAAATATATATGTATAAATATATATAAATATATATATATATATATATATGATAGAACAGTAATTGAAAATAACTCGTATAATACCGTTATAAACTATAACTCTGTTTAAATTGTAATTAACACCACCTACGTTCGGTTGAATCCGTAATAACGTATAAAATAATTTATTTACGTAATCTATATGCTTATTAAATCTGAGTTTATAATCCACGATTATACGTGATAAAACAATAGAAAGAATGTAATACGGGAATTACGATAGGCAGTATGAAACAGCTTCGTGTTTGCAGATTGTTATGCTAGTAGAAAATGAACAATTGATCTAGAACTGGGGCCCTATCAAACTTTAAGAATCTATAGCACAATGATAAACAAAAAGAAGACATCGGTTAAGAAGAAGTAAATAAGAAAATAAACGTAACGATAAATAACCATTTTAGTTTCGCATGAAATTTCAACGGAAAATTATAAACCTTACGCAGGCTGTTTATTATATAACGTTGCTTTTTATGATTCGGTTTTTACATAAATATAACAAAGATATTTAATGATAAACGACGGGAAGAGTATAAAAGACCAGTATAGGATTGGCGAAATTCGTATTTATGAAAAAGAAAATATTATAAATTGAGAATAAATTGATCGAAAAATATTCGTACGGAGCTTTAGTTTACGGTTCGGAGAAGTTAGGATGATGGATTTTTTTTAAAAAAAAACGATGCCAATTGAATGTGTTCGCAAAATTTAGTATCGAAGAAGAATTGATAGAGTAGCGTGAACTGAGAAATGTAGTAACAATGTAGTTTTTAGACGAATGAAAAAGGAAAATTAAAAATTTAAACGGATAGGTCATATTTTCAGGAATAATGGACAATTAACACAAATAATCGAAGGCACTATACAAGGAAAAAGATCAAGCGGAATGGAATACCAACAATATGAAATATATGTGTAACAAATACAGCGCAAGATGTACACAAGCGACGTAGTAACGTGAAAAAAAAAAGACGGCGCTGTTATCTAGAAAATTTTAACATTTCAAATTATCCGTTCACCGATCTTAACAAGATACGAGAGTGATTATAATGACCCGACGATACCTTTTTTCACCTAAGATTGTATGCAATTTTTTTAATTTACTCGAGTACAAACCCGAATAAAGTTTTTCAAGATCGTTCAGGATTCGAACTGTTTAAGAGTAACATTTATCGGTACTTAATCCGAGGAAAGAGACGATATTCCGGATAAGTAGTTCGGTTATAAGATAATCGATGAATTTAGTTGAAAAATTGAAAATTATTTAACCCTTTCAGTCATACGTTATAAAATTTTCATACAGAATTATAAATTTTATACAAGTTTTTTATTAATATTACTTTTTTTTTTTTTTGGTGCATAATTTTTTATGTATTTATATGAATATTTTGAAAATTGAGACATTTCGCGTTAACCAGATAATAAAAAATTCATATAATGTACCATATAACGGACATCGTTGTTTCGTCTCTTCGAATACATTCAAATTTTCTTTTATTAATAACGATTTTAGTTTTTTATAACATTTATTATTATTATTATTATTATTATTTACAACAGATTGTCATTGACACGTTATCATGTCCGTAATATGAAATAATCGACTAATTAAGTAAATAAGTGTCCATTATCAATTGAAGCCTTGCCAGTTATTTTCCCTTATACAACAGTTTGAAGCGTTTCATCTTATCTTTCAAGAATTTCTTTTCCACTTCGATATTATTAACAACAGGTTCTTTTTTCGTAGTACAGTCCGTGCGAGTACTTCGTCGTTGGCACTTTTTTCTACGCATTTGATGTAGACGAACGATAGTAGCACCGCATTTCGAAAGCGTGTATTTTCTTTTTGACGGATTCTTTCATTATCCACGTCTCCGAAGCATAGCGCACTAATGCGCGTAATATTTTAGTAATTTCAACAGTGCACTTATGTTTTATAATAATACATTTCTTTAAAAAAGAAGAAATCTATTAGATTTAATTTTTTTTGCCCAGCTTGCGTTAATTTGGCCAGTTTGAACATTTCTAGTTCATGTATTGTAAATCTCAATGCCACTACGCTTAATACATTTGTATCAACTGATCGAGGTCAGAAACAATTCAATACTCATAGGTAATGTGTCATTTTTGTAGAATATTAGAGAACAGCTCATCTGTATGCTTTAGAAATTTCGGACAAATCCAAATTTGATGCTTAATAAAGTCATCAATATGGCACGTGTCGTATATGTTCCATCAGAAATTATGCCTAATTTAGCATGATGTGAGGGGGAGAGATATTACACCCAGTATGTAGTCGAAATAAAGTTGATGTATAATCCCTCGAAACGTTCTGGTATAATTTTAAAAGCACGGCTTACTGGAAACCGTATGTAAAGTATTTTTTTCCTTCATTCTGACTTCCGGCGGTGTAATACTGTTGAAAATCTATTAGTAAAAATTGTATGATAACATATCGGTCCAATTCCATTTAAGGCGCGGTGCACACTGGCGCGATACGATAGCCTATACGATAAGCAACCGAACAGTTTTTTCATCAGTAGTCGTCATGAGCTCCTCAGAAGATGATGTTATTTTTGCTTACTGATACTTGCAACAGAGGAAACGGAAATCTAAAAAAATACTGGGTACACCCATATAATGTTCACAATATTAGACACAGTTCGGCAGTGGTTTCCCGTGAACTCTCTCAACATGAACAGAAATTTAGAGAGTTTTATAGAATGGACCGAGATAGTTACCATGTTTTATTTAGACTGGTCTCAGGGAAACTGGAGAAGGAAAATACAAACTTTAGACGTGATGTTTCACCGGCTGTCTTCTTCTTCATCGTAGGCTCGATCCGAGCATCGTGATACTATAAAACCTTGATTTTATGTAACTGCGTCCGCCATATGTTTCGGTCCTCTGCATATCGAACCGTTTGCTGGAATGATGTAACGTTTAGCAATTCTTTGATTCCATCCGTATATCGTGTAGGCGTTCTTCCTTGTTTTCGCCGACATTCGACCATACCCTCCAAAATTAACTTTCCCAAACTATTTTGACGTATGATACGACCGGAGTAAGTTACTATTCGCTGCCTTACTACATCTCGCAGTCGTATTTTTGGACAGATTTCCTTTAACACCGACAGGTTTGTTCTCTTTTCGGTCCAGCGAATCCGCAGCATCCTTCTCCAACAGAACATTTCAAAAGCATCAATTCGCCGGACATCCATTTTTTTTAAAGTCCAACATTCCGATGCATACAGAAAAACCGAAAAGACTAAGGTGTCCATGAGGCGAATTTTTGTATTCTTCGTTATGTTGTGGCTCTTCCATACTCTTGCCAGTTGAGCCAATGTATTTTTTGCAGTTCCTATTCTTCTTTTAATTTCATCGGTCGATCCTCCCCATCTTTGGTAATTACTGAACCAAAGTATACGAATTTATCAACTACCTGGAAGTCAGAGACTACTAATCGCACTAAGGTAAGTTCAGACTTTTATAAATAAATTCCTTAAATTAACCCTTAAATGCGTGGTAAAATTTTTATTTACTTTTTACAATTTCCTTTTTGAAACTCTAGAAACAAATTTTTATTGATACACCGATACAAGCTAAATAATATTGTTATAATACAAACATTGTTATAATATAGTATACTTTTAATTTGAACTTAAGTAATTTGCTGTAGAGATGTCATCAAGTTGTTGTTGTGAAGACGAACCAGGGTGTACACTGTGCAGAGGTCGAAACATGAGGTAAGAACTCTCTGACGAAGCCCATGAATATGGAGTGTTTGATGCTTCTGACTCAGCATGATCCAGTTCCTCGTTGAGAAGTGTAGCAAATTTAATTTTAAGCCCCCTCTTTTACGTCTGTCGTCAAGTTTCATCTAGAAGTAATGAGCGAAAGAAGAGCCAGTTGCCATCTTCTTGTTCCTGTTCGCTGGGTATCTGGTTTCTTTTTTTTTACTGTCGAGCCACTCGATTAACACTTTGTCCACATTACTCGGATAGACTCGGTAATTATTTTCTAAAACCAGAAGGATAAATTCCTATACAATGGAAATATGTAGGCTTGCCATAAAAAGCCATCTGTAACAGTTCACCAATTTGCTGGGAAACTATTCGCATCCGACCATATACACTATATGTGTATATGTATATATACAAATACAAAATCCTTTATTTCCATTATTTATAACATACCCATGTATAATATTCTATATATCATAACCTTAATACTTATATAATAAATATTATGTAGTACACTATATTTAAAACAGGAAATTTGAGCCCGTTGTCTAGCATTGGCCTCCTCCAATCAAGCATCCACATATTTCTTCCCCAATTGATTCCATTCCAGACGATTTTGAGTTTTACGCATCCAATATTTTCCTGCGTGATTGACGACATCTTTGCTCCATCTTGTTTTTGGTCTTTTCCGCGGCCTTCTCTTGTTTAATGATAACCATTCCGTGCTTCTCCTGGCCCATCTGTTCGGTTTCAACCGCATGACATGTCCAGCACAATTCCACTTCATTTCACGTATTATTTGTAGAGCGTACTCCATCTTCGATCTGGATCTTAATATTTTGTTACTTATCTTATCCAACCTAGTTACCCCAACCATTTTTCTTTCCATTGCTCTTTGAGCTATTTGTATTTTTTTACACAATTTACTCGGCAATGACCATGTTTAAGCGCCATAAGTAATGGTAGGGAGGACACATGTGTTAAAGATTTGTGCTTTTTTTGTACGATCTAACTTAAGTCCAAATATTTCTTTTAATGACCAAAATTTTTTCCAACCTACCGCTATTCTTCGGTTTACCTGTTTTTCCGTTCTATCTGTGAAGAAAACTAATTTAGACATATAACAACGTCTGCCCATTGTAACGCCTTTCCGTTAATTTTAATTTCTATTTTATCTCCGTTTGTAATTAAACTCGTTTTTTCAAAGTTTATTTCGAGACGTTTTATTTTTGAATTAGCTTCTAGTTCCGTTAACATGCTTTTTAATTGGTTTACAGAAGCTGAGATTAAAGTTACATCATCTGCAAATCGTAGATTCGATATAAAGGTTCCGTTAATTTTTATACCCTTTTTTCCCAACTCAAATTTCTGAATATCTCCTCTAGCACAGCATTAAATAGAATGGGTGTCATCTCCTTGACGTACACCTCTTCTTAAGGGAAAATTTTCATCTTCTTTATCCAGAATAAAATATAAAATATATATAATATAATATATATATATATATATATATATATATATATATATATATATATATATATATATATATATGTACCAATATAAATATGGCTATTACTAATAATAATAAGTGTACGTTTATTTAAATGTGTGTGTGTCTATTTTTCTGTAATTTTTTGTGCAGTCACTTTTCTTTTCTTTCTTCGCACGTCTAACCTTATTTGCTCGATTAATTTAATTCGTTAAAACATGACGATCTGTCTCTTCTCGATTTTTACTGGGTTAGCTCTTAATTATATTTTTTACAAAATAAATTGGTTCATTAAGTACGTATATACATACATATATATATATATATATATATATATAATGATACATCGGAGAATAGTGATTTCATGAATTCGTTCATAATAAAATAATATTTTATTAATTATATATATAAATAATAATATAGTGAAATGACCGTAAATGAGAATAATATTTCGAGAACTATAAACGACAAATTCCTTAATTTTTGTAAGATTTTAAAATTTGTCTATTTTCAAACAGCTGTCTCGATTTTCTACTTTTTTTCGATGTTCTTTTACACGCATACGTTTATTAAATATTCTTCATAGGCCTTATCAAAAATGTACATATGTACGCGTACGTATGAAATAAAAAGTTTGAAAATACATAAATAAAAATGAATGTAGTTTTTTGTTACCTTCAGCTTTTCGGCTATTTTCTTCCATGCAACACCAGTCAAATCCATCCTGGAATAATTTTTTTTAACGTATAATTCCATGAGCACGGATTTTGCTCAACCAATTTTACAAAAGAAATAGTAAATGCTATGTTCCCTCGCTGACCCGACATCATTACTATCGGACGTGTAGCGGGAGCTGCCTACGCGATTGACAGTAACTTGCAACAATCGTTAGTGTAAAGAGATACAGAGGCTGTTAATAAATCGCTGATTATAATAATAAATTAGTTCACATAACCGATACCGAGGAATATTTTAGGCGGAATTCGCTCATGGTCTATGGGGCACCTTAGTCTGAACGGGAAGATAAGGATAAGGCAGTGACAAATATTATGAATGAAAAGCTTGCTATAAATATACCATCAGATGCGATTTGCAGGTCACCGCGGGTTGGAATGCATAAAGATAATACACCGATACCGATAATAGTCAAATTTATCCGGTACGGTTATAAACGTATAATTTATAATAATAAAAGGAAGTTAAAGGGGAACGAAAATTATAATTAGGGAACATTTAAGGCGGGAAGGATTAAATATCGTATGCGAGTTAATTAGGAAGTTCGGGAAGGAAGAAAAACGTTTGCACTGTTGACGGTCGTTTACATTATCGGATAATCGTAGTCGGATGATATCATCGTTTTACCAATCGGATCAGGTGTAATCGTTGCCTTATCTAAATCTGTCACCGATAGATCCATTTACTCGGATAGGTAAGAGCTCTCTCCAGTTGTTATATTTATTTTCATTTTAATATTTAATTAAATTATTCTGGTATTACCCAAATGTTGAACTTTCGCTACAGACGTTATTGTTATTTATAATGACAATATTTCAGTGTGTTTTTATGAGTATGTATGAGTGTGTTTGGTACGTTATGTATTGTTGGGCATGTACTTTATTATCGTAATTTTTAAGCGTATTTTTGTATTGTATGTCAGTGTATTTAAGGTATGTACTTTCTGCCGTTTATTTAGTAGATTTATTAATGCTGATACTAGTTTCATCTCTTTCTGTGCTATACGCAATTCTGCTGGAAATATCCTTAAGAGAATTATTAGGTGGATTTTTATTTTTTCGTCGATATATATTCGAATGTTTGTTACGTTTACGAATTAGCATATTTCGGTGGTGTTTTAATTTCATTGACTGTTTTACTTCTTTTCCGTTTTTCACAATGCAATAAGTTAGAGCTTTCAAGTTCCTTATTTAAACTCGTCTATTCTTATTTATTTAACTTTATTCATAGGAAGATTGCTGAAACCATCATCGAACAAAATATTTCAAACCGGTTGATACATATATACAAATCCACTACATACATACGATGCAAATAGTAAACGAATGTAATATATGAATGATACATACATACATACATACATACATTATTATATGTTTAGGGAAGAGGAGTACATTCGAAATTTAAAATGAAAAAGTTAAATAACCATAATTAATAAAGAATAGTAAATTAAAATGTGCTTATTATATTAAAAAATATTCTCTCGTTTCATCTTTTTCACTCACTACTTGCGTAAGTTCACGCGCTGTTATGGTGTATACACTTTAGTCGTTGATTTAAAAAAAATCAGAGTAATTAGAATAATAAAAATAAATAAATAATTAATAGGATGATATGAACTCTTTACTATAACATAAATACGACAAAAAATTAATGTATTTCCGTATATAATGTAAATAAAGACAACAATTCTCTAACCTTATTTAATTTATTTACGTTTCGATAATACAATATATCAGTATTACACATATTAACATGGATGTGAAATGGACGAAAAGTTTCCTACATTTCGGCTCCTCTTTTGATGATTATCAGGTTGCACACCACTTGAAGGTATGTAGCATTGCAACCCGGGCCTACTGGAGTATCACAGAAAAATGCGACTAAAATCAAGAGTGAAAATGTGCTATTAAGGGGATAGGCAAAATTTATTCAGTTTGGCATGAATTGAAGTGTAATTAGCACATATAGGAAGTACATAAGAACACATAGAAAATTATAACTGATTGGTTCAGTTGCTTAAAGAAAGAGAATAGAATAGATGCCAACTGACTTTTTTTTAAAAAAATTGAGTAAATATTAAAAAAATAATAATATTACATAGATGAACCTTAATAATAACAATAATAATAAGTGACCCACTTACGCTTGGTTCAATGGAAAATCGTTTACAATGATGAGAATACCATTTAATATTCTATAAATATCCATGAACAATGTGTCAATACGCAGTTTGCATAGAAGTCACCTTTTAAATATCAACTGATGTTATTTAAATAATCATTAATAATTGTAAACAACTCATAAATAATGAGTTATGAATTGTTTATAATTGTTACCAATTATTTAAATTTTTAAAATAGATTGGTTACATGAACCGGGTGGAATAATTCAACGAAGCATTTAGCAAGATGCATAGATAAAATAACTGGATAATTTTAAGAAAAAATAGGTCCTATTTATGGACAAAAGTTTATAAAATGGACTTTGAAATGTTGGAAGAGCTTCATGAAATGGACATGATTGCGTTTTGCAAGTAACATAAAAAGAAAGAAGATTTAAATATCGACCGAAATTTAAATGATCTCTAATAATGGAGCTCACACACAATGAGTGTATGAATTGATTATCACTATTAATGACCGTTTAAGTTTCGGCCATGAAATCTTTGCCCCATAATCTCTATGTACTGCAAATGATTTATTTCACCTGTCTGCAATCGTTGGTATTGATTAAGATAAAATTCTTGTCTTTTCATTTCGGACTTTCTTTGTGGAAGCGGTTGATAACCTGGGTCCGCCTCCATTTTTCGGAAGTCCCTAATTTTTACCTCAGATTCGGACTGTATCTCCTTTAATACCTGCAAGATAGCAGTAAGGGGAGGATATACATGGTGAAATTGTCTATTGTAGTCGGAATGGAAATATTCGGGTCCATTTGTAGTTTTTGGGCTCGTCGATGGTACAGATGCCCACATATTGGGAGGAAAAGGTGCAGTGTGGGCTACATAGTTTACAAATATATAATTCATAAACTCAGCAGCTGAAGAATTTGGTGGATTTCTCGCAATCTGCCAGAAATTATAGTAAACTACATTTGATGGCAGAAACGCTAGATCAAAAATCGCCTCAACCACCGCCCAACATCTGAATTAGTTGAATAATCATTTCTCAGAAACCTGAGATCATTAATTTTTCTGTACCACGACTGCCCCAAATGAAATCTACATCCGAATATTTCACAGTCCGGAAACTGCAGTAATAGCATTTTGCGCTGCCTTTTCGAAATCTAATCTAATTCCCCTTATATATAGATTGATATTCATTGACAACGCAATTTGGGACAAGAATGTCCACATTTTTGTGTACGTTCTCTGACTTCTACCAGGTAAAAAACAATAAACTAAAGGGATATATAAATAATTTCTATAGGCGTGAATGGTGTAAAGCTGCTCGAAAAATGTTGGGCAATATTTAAAAGTGCCGTCACCAAAAATGTCTACAGACGGATCTGACATGATTGTCAAATTCGACCGACATGTGATGACGGCAATTTCACGACTTTCATGAACATACAAAAATTTTTCATTTTTATACGTTTTGAATTGTCCCTGCAAACTGCGTAGTTGAACTATTGCCCGGTTTTAATCTGGCGCGACGAACAGCACGTCTTAAATCATTGATGTCGCGCATTGTCAATTCATTTGCCTCCCGTATTTCTGGAAATTTAGTTTATTAAAATAAATTATAGAATTAATTATTTGGTAATTATTTAATTTCTAGACATCTAGGAATTAAGAATTTTGGAATTTGAGTAATACTTAAATAAAGTAAATTGTATAGTTATTTCAAATTAATTTGTAAACAAAAATGTTAAATTTAAATGTATAGAATGACGTGACTGCCACTCATAGAATAGAATTTAAAATTTTATTACTAATTTAATAAAACAAAATCATTATTAATTAATTCCACAAATATACCTTGACGGATTATTTGATTGGGCTTTGTTCGAATATCATCTATTGCACGGCGTTTTACAGCTTCAAGAATCTATAATAGAATATTACAATAGTTTTCATATTTATGTAATGTGGAAACTACTAAAATATGTAAAAGTTAAATTTAAATAACAAGGGCTTATTTTTTTTAGATTGTTTTATTTTTATTTATAGATGCTTATTTACCGGAATCTTTGCGTCTAACGTTATGCATAATATTAATGTCTATAAGAAACTTTTCGATTTTCTATAATGTTGTATTGCGTTATTTTATAATGTTTAAGTAACTCGTATTTGTTTGTTTTTGTAATTTTAATTTACTTATCGGTGCAACAAAAAAAATTGTTAATAACACGCATATTTGTTATTTTTATATTAAAACATATTCTCTCGTTTATAATTCGGATGATATTTACTAACATCCATGTAGATTTATAATATTCATTGTATTTTTGTATTTATTCATGGGAAGTATATTAATTAATATGATATTTAAATGTTTCTTAATTTTTTTATAGCCTAAAAACGGAATTAATAATTTCGTATATTCAGTTCCTATGCATTGTAAAATTCAAAAACATGTTTACTTCAAAATTAACTAATATATCTCCTCGATCGATTTTGTGGGATTTGAGTCATAGGAATTTACCTCAAAATTAGCTCCCGAAATGGGAAACTATGAAAATGGCGCTATTCAAAATTAATATTCATATCTCTGTAAATATTAGTTCTACATTTCACAGTGATTAAATACAAACATACATAAAATTTGGTAAAATAGAATATATTGGAGAATAGTGATTTTATAAATTATAAACCAAACAAAATATAACACAGTTTGATCACTAGTAAGTTTTTTATTGCGCAAAGCTTTTCGACAATTATGTTATTTTCTTCAAGCGTACACAATAAACATTACATATGAATTACCAAAAATATTTATAAACGACAACTTAAAGTTTGATATACATATTTCACTAGCCAGACGTAATTTCATTTTTAGATTTATTTACAATAAATTTTATTTATAAAACAGATTTTAAAAAATAATTCTTCATCAAATAAAATTTATTGTAAATAAATCTAAAAATGAAATTACGTCTAGCTAGTGAAATATGTATATCAAATTTTAAGTTGTCGCTTATACATATTTTTGGTAATTCATATGTAATGTTTATTGTGTACGCTTGAAAATGACGTAATTGTCGAAACGCTTTGCGTAATAAAAAACTTACTAGTGATTAAACTGTGTTATATTTTGTTTGGTTTATAAAATATATATGTATAGTTTTATATATTTTTGAAAATATTTAAATTTGTCTCTTAATAGTATAACATTAGATTTCTAAAACTCTAATCCTTTAGGCGTCCGCATGCTCTCCCACATACATATTATATTGTTATCTCTCGTCTTTTTTCAAAAGTAAATCGTTTTCTTTTTGTACTCGGTTATTCTGAAATTATTGTATCTAATTATTAATATCGACCATGAAAATAGTGAAAAAATTAACCTGGCTTGTGATCTGCAGTAATTTACGTGGTATACATTGCTAAATTAACTTATGTAACGTTTGTATCGAGCGATCTTTCTGAGATGTTTTTTCAGGCGAGCAAGAAATACGACGAAGGCGATTGCGCACGCGCGCGAGAAATCAAAAGAATATTTTAATTTATGTGATTATCTAAATTGATTAATTTTTTATTTCGTGGTGAGCATAGGACAGACGGTCGTCGTAATATATATATATATATATATATATATGTGTGTGTGTTACACCTGCATGTAATATATACTCTTTTTATTGAATATTTTTGGATTTAAATAAAAAATACATATCTATACGTATATATAAAATAAGCACCGTTACGTTTTCAAATATCGCGTCACAAAAATCACACGTTTGTAGGGTAGTAGCAGTATAAGTTGTTACGAATGATTGAGAGAGAAGTTTCAATTAAGAAGGAAGATTGAAAGAACAGCCAGCATTCTCTACAACATTTGTTAATACTTAGTTTTTGTACCCACACGTGTGCACACTCAAATATTAGGGATGAATGAGAGAGATATAAAGTAAGAAAAAGAAAGAAGTTTCTGACGACGTTCGATCAGATAGAGGGTGGTCTAGATTGTTTATGGTTTTGGGATAAACTTGTAAATTATTCTTCGATCGAAAAGGGTCTTGGCCTGGCCCAGGCTGCCCGCGTAAAGGAATGTGTGTATATGTATGTAAATATAAATATGTATATATTTATTTATGTACGTATATGCGTATACATATTATAACGACCCGTAGGACATACATATACACATATATAGAGTCCCCACCAGGGATGCCAATTTATATGCGACGCCACTCAACACTATTATCGGCATATATATATACACAGACGGGCGACGTCGCATACAATTGTTTATTATAATTTTGATTTGTTTTTGTTTTTATTTTTATTTTTATTTATTTTTCATTATCTATTTTTATTGTTATTATTATTATTATTATATTGTTATTATTACTATGATTACTATTGTAGGAATATGTGTGAATACTTAGATAATGTACGTTACCGACATTTCTTGCTGGTACTCGGCGAACTCCTTTGTCCAACGGGATGCCACATGGGAGAGGCCCATGACCGTTTATTAAAAAAATCGAAAACGGAAGAAAATAATACGCGTTTTTTTTCCGATAAACAATTTATTTTAATTTTATTTTGTTTTTCACGTAGAAATTAACTATACATACATATAGTTATATACATATATATAAACATACTATTAACTTAATTACTTTATTCGCGTATTCTAAATTTTAATCACTTATTTCTTATGACTACGGAACTTTTCCTTAATACTTAGACGAATCGACGGAGCGCGACTCTCACTCCGCGGTCGATCTTAATGAAGATCCATCGTCCTCCCGATCTTAACTACAATCAACCAACTCTTCGACTCAACTTAGATTCGACTGACTAAAAACTGACTAAAATGACTAAACTCACTAAACTGATAAACTGACGAACTAAACTTCGACGAAACTCGTCTTTCTTTTAACTCTCCAGGGCTCCGGTGGCGACACAGGTATTTTATCATTATTATCATTATTATTGCCTTTACTTTTTGGCGAAATGCCGGTTTCTTTTCAGTTATATTGTTTGTAGATCTTTTTTTCTCATCCTTAATGGATTTTGTCTGCTTTCGACAAAAATAGTTGAACTCCATTGTCCCTTATATTTTAAGGTTATATATTTATTCATATATACACATACATAGTGTTATACATAATTATCATTAGTACGGCGGCCAGCGTCAGGTAACATATATATATATATACTCAACATACCTGCTGTTCTAGGAATTCTATAGATACTAGAAATTTCCTAAATTTGTTGTTTTCGGCGGAACCCTCCGATTTCTCTTTTGGGATAGCCAATCAGAAAATTCGGAGCTGTTTCTTTTAGTCTTCGACCAAAATACCGACTGAGCCTATTTTATGAGGTATATTCACCTCCTTTTGTCTGCTCTTGCTATGTCAATTTTTAATATATTATATATTTCCTCTCGGTATTATTTCTATACTAACTTTAACGAATCTCTTAAAACTCTAATCTTACTGGCGCCAGTGTGCTTTCCCCAATACGTATATACCTATACTTATATCACTCTAGCTTCATTCTATTTCCTTTTTATTATATTTCCTTTGGGAAAGTCACGTTCGTGACGCCGACCGGATGTACATACACATATACATATATATGTACACCTTTTTCTCATCATCTATTATTTAATTCACCTTCACGTACATATTATTGAATTTAAGATTCCAAATATAAATTTTAATTCTAATTTCAATTTATCAATTTTAACCGCTCACTAATACAAGTAATGTAACAAGCATGGTTGTTACAATATATAAATGAATGTATGCATGAATATGTGTAAATCTATATATCTACCTAGATATGTATATATATATAGATGTTGATACTTCTCTTTACGCGAATGACACTGCTTTATTTACATCTTCTTATCGAATCGATACAATAACAAACAGACTCACCAATAGTTACTATAAAATATATAAATACTAGACAAAATGGAAAATTAAAATTAACACCGAAAAAACGGAAGCTATCCTATTTACTAGACGTAGACCACAAATAACTCATCACATTGAAATAAATAATACACACCTATCTTGGAAATCCCGATTAACATATCTTGGTCTCACCATGGACAAACGATTGTCGTTTTATGATCACATCAAACATATCACGGACAAAGCGCACTCCCGATTATACAAAATTTTCCCTATATTTAACAAACGCTCTAAAGTCAGTGTTAAAAACAAGCTAATAATATACAAAGCGTACATATTACCTATATTATTATATTCCTGCCCAATTTGGTCTGGTGTTAGTAAGTCCACCATTAATAAATTGCAAACTGTTCAAAATAAATGCCTGCGTATCATACTCAATGCTCCATACTACACTAAGATAACAGACATGCATATAGCTTTAAACCAGCCTTCTATCTTCGACCTTGTACAGGAAAAAGCTAACAGATTCTATAGCAAATGCCTGACTAGCCAGTACCATATCGTACAACATATTGGAAATTATACACATGACTCACTGACCCGGAAATATAAAAAATATAAACACAAAAGGATTAAACATTCGCTGCTTTAGCACCAGGTTGTCTAACTATCCAGGTCGTTATAAATTAGTCTCGTTTTTAAATTAATGTATCATTATTTCTCTCTCTTTATTTCCTTATTTATTTAGTTATATTAATACACTCTATTAATATCTAAACCATAATTAATTTCTTTATCTTTCGGCTATGCAGGGTTTTTTTTAGTGGTATTTTTCCCTGTAAAATATAGCATAATTTATAAACTAATGTATGACCTCGTTGTACACTAACTTTAAGACGCGTAGTAAGAGCGTTAACGCTGCTCGGTATGCGCATTTTATTTACTCGTCTTTTCTGTAACTGTACAAATTATCATAAATATACTTATTTGTATTTGTATATATATATATATATATATATATATATATATATATATATATATATATATATATATATATATATATAATAAGATGCAAAGTAACAATACTCTACAATTAGCTTCACCAGTTGAAGTTTCTGTAAATAATGAAATTTAGATTCGCCAGGATCCTACACGTCGTAAGAAAAGAAAAATAGTAATGTGGACAAAGCATTCATCGAATCACTCGAAAGTAAAAAAAAAAAAAACAGACACCCGGCGAACAGGAACAAGAAGATAGCGACTGGCTATTCTTTCGCTTATTACTTCCAGATTTCAAGAAACTTGACGACAGACGTAAAATAGGGCTCTAGGGCCAGCTGAGTCAGAAGCATCAATCACTCCATATTCATGGGCTTCATCACGGGGTTCTTACCCCATGTTTCCACCTTTTGCACAATGTACACCCTTGTTCGTCTTCACAACAACAACTTGATGTCATCTCTACTGCAAATTACTTAAGTTTCAAATGAAAAGTATACTATATTATAACAATGTTTGTATTATAACAATATTATTTAGCTTGTATCGGTGTATCAATAAAAATTTGTTTCTAGAGTTTCAAAAAGGAAATTGTAAAAAGTAAATAAAAATTTTACCACGCATTTAAGGGTTAATTTAAGGAATTTATTTATAAAAGTATGAACTTACCTTAGTGCGATCTCAGCCGGTGAAACAGCGAGTCTAAAGTTTGTATTTTCCTTCTCCAGTTTCCCTGAGACCAGTCTAAATAAAACATGGTAACTATCTCGGTCCATTCTATAAAACTCTCTAAATTTCTGTTCATGTTGAGAGAGTTCACGGGAAACCACTGCCGAACTGTATCTAATATTGTGAACATTATATGTGTGTATCCAGTATTTTTTAGATTTCCGTTTCCTCTGTTGCAAGTATCAGTAAGCGAAAATAACATCATCTTCTGAGGAGCTCATGACGACTACTGATGAAAAAACTGTTCGGTTGCTTATCGTATAGGCTATCGTATCGCTCCAGTGTGTACTGGAGTGTTGCGCAGATAAAAGTCGTATCGTGCGATAAAAAATCGCTCATGTCGTATCGTTTATCGTATCGTGCGATAAAAAATCGCTCATGTCGTATCGTTTATCGTATCGCGCCAGTGTGCACCGCGCCTAACAGGAACACTCGATAAATTATAACGCGTCAATTCATCGGCCACATCGTTTCCAGTAATACCGCAATGAGAAGGGACACACTTAAACTTACATCCACGATTATAAAGCTAAATAACACGGTGTCTCACATCAAATTCTAACTTGGATATTTTCAGTTCTGGGAGCTTAGATAATTGTAACAGGACCGGAATCAGAGATGGTTAGAATATTATTTTTCCTCGCATCGTTAATTAGATGCAAATAAATGATTCTACTGCAAATTACTTTCGATATGCCTTTTTTCGGGTAATATAAGCTGACGTATAATTTCCACGTATTTTATCGATAGACCATTTGTAAACATAATTTCATAGTCATTTTTCATTAATTCCTTGCATAAGTGCAGATTTAATTAGTCAGGTACGTGACCGGCACACGAATACGTCGATGTATTAAACATGTATTTTTCGCGAAATGTATTTCAATCGTTATAGCAGAATAGATTTGTTTTATTTAACGCCTCATTTTCTCAAAGACACGTTGGCTCGAATTAATTTTAATTTCGCATTACTGAAATGTTTCAAAGCATATTTTTAATAGATCATTTCAGATATATATATTCTTAATATAACGATAAATAATTTGAAAATTAAAAACCGAGAAAAAAAATTATTTATTATTTAATTTCGATTTAAGAATTTTCGTTATTTTTTGTTTTGTTTTAATTAAATTAGTTTTTCGTTATCTTCAAAAATAATGTAAACATTTCTCGTTTCCTTTTCAGACAATAAGTTCGGATTGACGCATAAATACGACCTGCAAGAATATCTTCGGTTAAATATGAACCAACGGGTTATTCGCAGTATTGTGATACCAGCGTGTAAGTCTACAGATTATGTCTATCGTTCGTTTAAAGTAAGTTTTCATTTTGAGGATTTTACGTTATTCATTAATTTACTGAATATTACAGCGTTAGTAAAACGCGCAATGTACGGCATTTACCGAATAATTCTATATGATATATATATATATATATATATATATATATATATATATATATATATATATATATAAAAGTACGAAAAAAGTAAAACTATACCGCCTTCGCACTAGACGCCAATTAACGTAAATCGTAGTAAAAAAATTGATAAAAAAATTAATCTCATAAAAAAAAATATAATATTTTCAAAGAGATATATACAGGCGCATAACGCGACAAAAATAGAAATATCAATCACACACTAATATATTTTGTTGTGCAGTGTAAGCAGCGTACAAGGCAATCATAATATAGCGTTAGCGCAGATATATACGCGCATCCGGGAGAACTGATTGTAATCGTTTTGTTTGTCACAACACAATGTAGTTCTGATGACCGCCAATTGCGACAATATATTCATTCAGTCTTTACAAAATTTTCAAAGACTTTTTCGAGCATAGGTCGCTGAAATTTTGCGACAGATCTTCCAGATCTCGGGGACGTGTTTCGTAAACGTGACTGTTAAGATATCTCTACAAAAAAATTTCGTAAATTTGAATTCTTTTCGAAACTCTCTTTTTGCATTGACGCGATAAATAACGTTCCACCCAAAACGAGCGCATCTTCTTGTTATAGGATGCCGTGATAACTGTGGACAAAAACGGATACCTCGTGTGTACACTAAACGTGGAGTCTTGCCAACTATTAAAACTGTCCGTCTTCTCTGGGTCACCCTATTCTATACATACCGACTTCTGTTTATCTCTTAGTCTCGTATGCTACAGGTTGTATACACGGTGATTCCCAAGCGAGGAATTTATCCCTAACTAAACATTGACTAAGCTGTAGTTGAAATATTCTATCTATATACTATTAGCCCTGGGGTGAACAACGACGTATTCAGTCGATATTAGCGAACTTTTATTTACTATACGTTGTAATTTCTTTTTTATAATTCTCGGAACTTTATATTATTTAATTCATAAAGTAATTCGATTATTTTTATTTTCTGTAATAATATTTTATTATTTCTCATCATCCGAATGTTGTTTATGAAGACTTGCAATTATCTCGCGGAAGGAATCGTTTGCACTTTTTTTTTTGTTCACTTTAATCTCTAACATATGCGTTATTATTACATCGGTCTTGTTTTTTAAAAAAGACACACATTACATACGTATAAGAAACGGGCGTTAAATGTGTCGATCTTCATTATTATTTTTCGTTTACAGATAATGAAACGGTCGCAAAATACGCCGGCCTATGTAAATGCAGCTTTTCGTATTAGGGTGGATAGACAGAAAAATTACAAACTACTCGAAAAACCTTTCTTAGTATTTGGTGGAATTTCGCCGTCTTTTGTTAGTATCGCGAATTATAATTATATTTACAATATTTATCGCGTAAGAATAATTTGTCTATTTAATTTATTCATACACAATACACACACTATGTAAGCACGCGGAATATATTCGTATATGATGCCTATACGTTTATACATCCGTATATCGTCATCGTTATTAGTACAATAGACTGGTCCATCGACATGATTTTTCCCGAAGCTTGTCACAATGGTGAAGTGTGGTTCACTATGTTTCCAGTAGAATTTTCCCTTATATACACACATACATGTATAAAATTAACGCAAATATTATATTAAATTGAAAACAAATAATTTACATTCTCATATATTCGTCTATTATTATCGGACTGACACGCTCAATTGTTAATATGATGTGTCGATTAAATTAAAGAAATTATATACAAAAATTGTCTAAGAAATAATTTAAAATAGTAATAATAAAATACATTTTTAACATTTTTTCTCTGAAAATAAATCTATGATAAAAGCATAAAATGTAGATTTTCCTTGTAAACTCTGTAGTGTACATCTTTCAAAATATCCTCTATAATATGGTTACATTCATAATTTGACATTATGAAATTCAACCTTTTCTATATATATATATATATATATATATATAAAAAAAAAAAGAAACGGTCAACGTACATATACAATACGCTGATTATTGAATAAACGAACACGATTCGCCAAACTGAAATAATAAATCCAAATAACACTACACTACACGGAAAAAATCATTCGTCTCCTACTACTGAGTTGCTGGACTGGTCGAGCTCTTTGTGTAGTTACATGGGTAGTTTGAAAGCGCTGTATCTGTTTAGGATACACCAACAGGAAACAATCCATCCTAATAGCCGGCGTAGATTTTCATATGTAGTGAACACTATATCTGTATGTTAACAATACGTCTACTCAAACGTATACAACAGGGATTGTTTCCGAAATTAAAACTGGTACAAAACTTGATCCACAGTTACCAATCTTTCACAACAAAGCGTAACAGCGCTATCTTCCATAATCCGTAATAATTTGAAAAAAAAATCCTCGCCAAAAGATTGCGCCATTATGTGGTATAGAAAAATTATTATCCTTGATTCGTTTTATGATTTTTTTTTTTTTAAACAACTACTTCATACTCCACTTTTCCCGTGTTAACACTGGAAACATGGAGGATTCGCTACTGCAGTGTCAATATAAATGCATTTCTCGGTCTTCCACATGTTCTTTTTCCTCAGATTTTACATGACCCGTCCAAGTTAATCCTTTTTTTCTTATCCGATTTAATAACGACCTTTTCTCTTCAGTTTGTTTCAGTACCTGTTCATTTTGGATTTTTTCTATATCCAGCTTATCCATTCAATATTCCTCCCTACCCACATCTCGAACGCTTATAACATATTCATACTTTATTAATGGCCGTACATCTTCAATATTCTTCTTGGGAACTTCAACGATATTGACTTTTTTCTTAATATGTCTTATAATTAATTTCGGCATCGTAATAGAGATCTTCTGTTGTAATCTGGTCAAGATATTAAACCTCTGAAAACTATTTTTCCATCGATTTTTATACAGAATGAGCGCAGTTCTCTTCCAATTATTATTGATTTGTTTTTGTTTTCATATTTATTGCCATATTTAGTGCCTTCTCTACTTTATTGAAACGTTGTATCACCTTTCGAAGCATATTCGCATTTCCAGCAACCTGGACATCCACGAATTTTATAGTGTTTAATTTTTCTCCTCTGATGTTTATTTCATATTTAGTACTTTCAGATGTGTGTTTACCCATTAGCTCAAGATAAATATTAAAAAAGATATGGCGATAACTAACATCCCTGTCTTGCTCCTGTCGTTATATTTGCAGGTTCTGACAAGTCGTCATTAATTACGTAAACGTACAAACATACATACTAATCAGTATCACAACTGTAATTATAGTTACAACATTCAAAACTATACTCTACTTAAAATATATGAATGCCTGCTTTAGTGATATAAATACACTTAACAAACATTATCGCTGTTTATCGTGGAATATTGTCTATTTTCTAACAGTATTATTCCGATTAAAAAATATCCTTCATTTTCGTTTTTCGGCAAGTTGTTATCGCGCGTGTTTAGTTATTGTAATTTGTATCAATTCCAAATCGAGTCGTGCGATCTTTCTTTTCTCTAACGTGTATCTTATCCTCTTTTCTTATCGCCGTATAAGTTTTGTGTTTATTAACTAGGCCGCGATGTATCGTAGATAATTCATCATTTACGACAACGTCAAACTCACTCACTACTACTGAAGGATTTTCCATCATCATATTAACCGACAACACAATGACTATGTCGTTGTCAAAGATATTTCGCTATATATCAGGTATCAATTCTTCTATTTCTAACAAATGTACAATTATATATATATATTCTTATACTCGTCATTCCATCCAAAATGATCATATCCCGTCAGTATCTATTCACCCTATAAACGAATCCTACGTAGATAAAATTAAACAGTAGAATAAAATTACTCCACTCACAGAATTTTAGTATCTCCAGGATGATCAAGGTTTAATATTTCCCCTATCTTGAAGTTAGCTTATTAAATACTCATTTCCGTGCTCTACTACCAATGATAGGCGATCCTAAAAACATCATCGCTGGTTCTCGCATAAGCGCTAACAGAGTCTTGATTTTATTGAAAATATCCGGCATTACAACCAGTTTTCTTAAAAACGGCGGAACTAACCAAATTAATAATCAAATCTTGAAAGCTCTCTGCCTATTTTCGCCAATAAAGAAAATAATATTATCGAACGTTTTTGCTATACTACCAAATATAATTATACAGCAATATCTACACAAGTCCTCGGTTTAAAACTAATATCTTTCATTTCAATTCTTCGTGTTGACCTCCCCTCAGATTTTGAATTTGATCACATTATAAGCTGGAAAGGATAGTTCTGCATAACCAACTTTGAAGAAGTTACTCTACTTCCCTGTTTGAATATAACAAACCGAAAACACGATTATAGAATCTTTATATCTACTGATGATCCGCTTTGCTCTATTTGCAGAGAAAAAAATCATAAAGCAGCAGACTACCGAAATTTCATGAACTATACAGCTGCTGCCCAGAACCTCAACCTATGACTCTGTCTTTCAAATAAAAACTGACAATCACCCCTCTCATATCGATGTTTTAAATACATATTGCATATTCAGCTCAATGAAATGATAAAACATTTAGAGCAGGACATCTGTTGAAAACATTCATACAACCGTTCCTTTCCTAGTAATTACATTTTTAAATATTTTAAAATTTTACACGGAATTATTTATTTTTTCTATTATTTAAATTATTTTTTCATAGATACACGCTACGGATACAGAGGCGTATTTAGCGAATAAGAACATATTAGATCCCGAAACATTAAAAACTGCGTTCAAGAAATTGTCCGATGAAATTCAACCGAATGATGCACCTCCACAAGCTTCTCCGGAGTACAGGAAGAATTTAGCCTTGTCGTTGTTTTACAAGGTATGGTTTGATGCGAAAATCAGGAAAACGCGAACAGCTCGCAAAATTATAATACTAAACGTCAGATTAAAATACATAAAAAACATTATTTTGATCAGGGAGCGGACGAAATTGACTGATGCAGGGGAGTGAATAGCGAAATTAAAATGGGCGTGAGCTGGACACGTTACGCTTAGAGACGATGACAGGTGAGCAAAACATATCCTAAAATGGTGCCAATTGAATTCGAAAAGAGAAAGAGGTAGACCATAATATGGTAGCGAGATGACATTGTGAAAAGTGTGGATCAGATTTGTACAAAACACGAATCATTGGGAACGTCTGGGACATGCCTACATCTAGCAGTGGGTTGTTATAGACATAACTTGATATATATATATATTATAATTGAAAATTACATCGTATTAAACGTACTTTAAAATACTTTTGAATTGAGCTGTCTGACAGTTCATTTGAAATTGAAACTTACTTTTGCGGAATAGTATTAGTAATATTTCCACAATTTGAAATACGAATAAATTTTATTTACGTTTTCTCGAATATCTGGTTTTTAAATTTTGTCAATTACAGAGTTTCGTTAATATTTTTATGAAAAACCAAATTTAGTTCTTATTTTATAAAATAGTGTAAATGTTGTTGAGAATATTTAATAGGTACGTATGCAGAACGTTCTATGTCTAGATTGAGTTCGATGTGAATAAAACGTATATATATTATTTAAATAAAAGTGGTAGCGAGAAACGGAATATTTGTTTCATCTTTGTTGAAATAATAACAAGAAAAGCGCAATTTTTCAGTTTATACATATACAAATATATATTTCTTGAAACATTTGTTCGCTGTAAACCACGTCCATTTTATGCTTTGTGACGTTACGAAAAACGCTCGTACCTTTCATTTCCAAACTGAAAACGTAATTTTTTTTTGTTCAAAAGATCACTAAGTAAAATAATCGGAAATGATTTTACACGTTGACAAAAATTTTGACCGTACGGTAATAAGTAAATTATGTAATTATTATTAGGATTTCGATTGAAGAAGTATAAGAACAAGTTTCACATAATATTATGCTTTATAATAATCATAAAAAATAATAATAATTTTTAAATAAATTTGTTTTCCTTAATTTATTTTTTACAAAATCGTGAATAAGGTTTTTAAAATCAATAAATTTTACACCCATTTTTGACATATTTTTAAATATACAATAAATAAATTACTCAAGATAATTAATTAATAATATTTCCGTACTTAGCAAAAAAAGCTAAAATTAAATCATTTTTTAATCAGGCAACCATTTCGTGAGTTGGGCTCTATGCATATTTTTGAGTTTACAGTTTCCGCTCAACAGCGAGTTGGGATACGTGGGTTTAACGTATTGGTGTTTGCGATTTTTGAGTTTATGGTTTTTGGGTTAACGAGGAGTGAGGTTATGTGGGTTCAATGATTTTGGGATTATTACGAGTTGGTTCATGTAGGTTTAATGTTTTTGGGGTATATAGCTTTTGGATTTTTTCGATTTTGTTTAAATTGTTTAAATTTCGCGGTTATGTAAGGAAAAAGTTTCTCAACTGGGTCTGGCCTCCGTACTGTAGCCACCTTTTATCTTCTCGATTTAGTTTTATTTGATTTTAATCATTATTATTAAGCACGAGACTTATTGGTTCGTATCAATACTAAGAGAACACTTTAATTCATACAAAAATGAAAATGATGACAAGTCACTTTATGGTAAGCACTGTAGAGAAGAAAAAAATTTTATAGAAAACATTACAGATAATAAAAAAATTTTACACATAGAATATAAATTTAAAAAAAGAAAATTATTAGAAAAACTACAAATTATAAAACATAGAAGTAGTAATAATTTATTAAATAATATGATTAATTTTGATGAAGAATTAATTTTAAAATCTGTTTTATAACTACATGTTATTGTAAAAATTTTTTTTATATCTGGCTATTCAATGTATCGATATTTATAAAAGTTTTTTAGTAATATCTTTGGTTTATTTGTAATATTTTTAACAATAGCTTGATAATGACTTAACAGTCGAAAAGCTTCGTTCGTGTTTGTGTAATCAAAAATTTTTTAGTGATTAACTTCAATTTTATTTTGTTTTGCTAAATATATATATATATATATATATATATATATATATATATATATATATATATATATAATATATATATATATATAAAATTAACGGAAAGTATTCATTTGCTTTAGTTTGTTCTGGGATTATCTTCCGAACTTATAACTAATAGAAATAAAAGTGGATCTACGTTATTATCGAGGCCTATATCTTTCGGTTCAGAAGAAACCACCACTGATAAATCCGAGTGGCCTTTGACGCAACCGATTCCTAAACTCGAAGCTCTTATTCAGTGTTCCGGTAAAAACGGTTTTTTATTTATATTTTTATTAAAAATAATGAAAAATAATTCTTCTGTTTGTAATGTTTAACGACAGTCTCCTTAAATTTGTTCAAAATTATATCATTTACAAAAACACGGATCCAGAAATAAATTGGACGATTCATTAAAATTCGTTAAAAAAAATTTCGCGCGTAATCGATAAATTAACGAGAATTGATTTCGACAAAGAGATAATTAATCTGAAAGAGGTAGATTGTAAAGAAAATATTCTACGAAAGTCCCGAATATTAACGAACACTGCGATCGTTCCATAATTGGATTAAACCTAAAAACGATTTACAACTTATTTTGTGCACGTCATTGGAAGAATGCCAAAGCAAAATGCAAACTGGAGCTTAATTAGTGTGGGCAAAATCTACTGTATCATAAATATCCAACATACCTGGGAGTTGTCCTCGATGGTTCTCTAGCTTTCAGTAACCATTGTGATAAGTTGAAAGCGAAGATTGAAACACGCAACAACCTATTACGTAAACGTTTGTCATCAAAATTGGGAGCCCAACCAGATGTATTGCAAACTTCAGCACTAATTTTCTGATTTTCTGCTTGAAAATATGCCTGTACATCATTGGGTCGCTCGGCACATACAGGGAAAATAGATACAGCTCTGAATAAAACATGTCGGTTGGTTACTTGGTATCTCAGACCAACAAACGTTCATAAACTATAACTATCATGTGGCATTGCACTTCCAGAAATATGTAGAAGTGTGGCAGTTAACCTGGAAAGGGATTGAATATCTTCCTTTAAAACTTAAGGATTCTTGAAACAACTGCAGATGCTTCACGATTAGCTAGATGGACTGAATATATAGAGAGGGTAAATTCAGAACTTACGCTGATAGAGCAGCTACAGATAAAAGATATAATAAGCTGGCAACAATGCAGGACCTTAAACAGATTGCGTACATAATGTGGAAAGGTGAGACACAACCTAGTTAATTGTTGACTCGCAGACAGTGTGCTCTCATAAGTATCTGTTACAATGCCCGTTGATACCGACAACTATCAAATAAGATGATTTGTGGACCAATAGCATCAATGATGAAACCTCTGAAGCTGATACATTATAAGAGTAATTTTATATAATGATATCAATCTTATGGTCGAGGAGTTTTAGCAAGCAGTCTTTCTGGCGGCTAAGGGGTGTATACCCTTAAAGAATCCGGTTCTATTACTCCGCAGACAACCCTGGTGGACACAAGCTGTTGCACAGTCTCTGAAGGCAAGCTACGTCGACTAGCTCAGAGGACTCGGCAGACGGCAGACCAAGCGGGCATTGGATTATGAGATCCGGAGGGCAAAGCACCGATCTTGAAAAACGGTATCCATTCGGCGCCGTAAGTAGGCTTTTGCGCGGCAAAAATATTGGCCGCAAAGTTCTAAGTGCTCTATTGGACGACAGTGGGTCAGAAATAATGGCGATTGAGGAGAATCTCACTCGTTTGCTGCATTCGCTTGTTCCAGACTGTTCGCTTATACTCTTGGGTTCAGTTTCTGGCGAGCACGATGTAGCTCTTAGTCATTCTTTGGCGTCACTCATCTTGGCAGTAAGCTGGACTCCACTGAATAACTGTGGAAGAAGTCTCCTATTGTCCTTTCCAAGGTGAAAAATAGGAAGGTTTGTGGAAATGATGGAATTCCTGTAAAGATCACTGCGCCCTATGTTGTTCTTCCAAAACCTTATTAGTCCTGATTTATGTCTTTTGAAAACTCTCCTTGTCACAGTGCCGTTATATGGTTTATGTAGATATTTTTTATAGAAACTTTCCCAAGGTCTCTCTTCTACACCCTGATAGGATTGTCGCTTTGGTTCACGGCTGTGTGACACAGTTAACGTCCATATCTGCCTTGGAATAATCAATAAAGCATAACACTAACGGAATATTATGTTCTCTGGTTTTTTCAATGAACAGTCTTATGTTTAAAATTTGTTCCCGAGTTCCTTTTTCCTTTACAAATCCTGCTTGCTCATCAGGAATCTGCCTGGATGAGAATCCTGTTAATCGCTTATTTAGAATTCGGAGCATTATTTTACTGGTGTCCGGTATTAATAAAATAATTCTTTAATTTTGGCAATTTGTAACTTGTCCTTTTTAAATAAAGGTATGTAGACCGTCTTACACCATTCTTGTGGCCAGTTTCCGGTTCGCCAAATTTCTTCACATACTTCGTGTATTTTCTTAATTCCTATAATACTCATTTGTTTAATTATTTCCGCCGGTATTCCACCGCAACCTGTAGCTTTATTCAACTTTTTAAATATTTTATGGCCTCTTTTACTTCTGATTTAAGTATATTCGGTTCAAGCTCGAATAAGGGATTTGGTATTATTGGTTTCTCCGTATATGTATTATCGTATAGTTCCTGACAATATTGCCTCCAGACTTCTGCTATATCCAGTTTTTCTGTTTTAATACATCCCTGTTTGTTTTGGACTGCCCAACATCTCATCTTAAATTCTCTTGTAATCAAGCCAATCTTTTAATATAAATCCCTCGGTTCATTTTTTTTCTGTATGTTTCTGAATATCTTGAAAAATAGCTGTATAGTAATTATTTTTATCTTTGCGGAAAAATTTACGTACTTCTGACGATAAACGAGTTAATTCTTGTTCATTTGCGTGAGTACTGTTTCTGAGTTTTCTCCTTTTAACAATTAATTGGATTGTCTCGGGCGATATCCACGGTTTACGTTTCATTTCTTCTTCATGTGGTTGTTCTCGTACTGCCAAAATAGTTTTATTTTTAAAATTACGCCATAGGAGGTCAACTTTCCGAATTTGCCTGTCTGTATTGTCGTCTGGTCCATATTCTTCAAATTTTTGCTTGAAATTTTGCGGATGTGTAATTTTCATCCTGGATCTTGATAATGCTGGCAATTTGCTTTTCAAACTCAATCGAATAGTCAAAACTAATGGTCTGTGATCCGATTCACATTCTGCTCCAGGATAGGCTATGACATTATCACAAGATGTTTTCCATCTTTATTGTATCAAGATGTAATCAATCTGGTTTCTACATCGATCACCAGGAGCTTTCCATGTACCTAACCGTCGTATATGATGTTTAAACATTATGTTCATTATGCTGAGATTATTTTCAACCGCGAATTGAAGTAGCCTTTCACCTCGTTCGTTCGTGTTGCCTATTCCAAATTTTCTGATTGTTCTTCGTAACTGTATGTCAAATGAACTGCCAATTTTAGCATTCATATCCCCCATTACGACTGTGATTTCTCTATTTGATATATCATTCATAAGTTCTTCTACTTCTTTGTAAAATAATTCAATTGTTTCATTGTCCAGTGCACAAGTAGGTGCGTATACTTGAATAATGTTAATTGGAACCGGTCTCGCCTCTAGCCTTATAGCTATGGCTCTGTCGTTCTTTGTTTTATAACCAGTGACCATCTTATTGAATTTTTTTGATACCCATATAGCAACACTACTAAAACTTGTTGTGTCTGTACTCGAACAATAAAGTGTTCCATTTTCTGTAAGAAAATGACTAGATTGTCTGTAATGAGTTTCTGCTAACCCGCATATTTTAATTCCCAACCTTTCTACCTCCATTTCCACAATACGAAGCTTGCCAGTGTGTAAAAGTCCTTCAACATTCCAAGTAGCTATTTTAGTTTGTACTTTCGCGAAATTCCCAGTCATATTTTTTCCATGAAGTGGCTGGTTTGCCCCACTCACAAGGCCGGTCGCATACTTCTCATTCCGACCCCGGAAATCGGAACGGCGGGTGCTAGCCGGATCGCATGGCAAAACATTATTGAGAACTGTAGATTTCATAATGGTGTTCTTTGGAAAATACTGCAGTGGTTTCCCGTTGTCTTCTGCAGGATTTTCTGTTAGAGTTTACTCCCTAAGCCTTTGGATAAATATCCTTACCTCAAGGCAGCCGTCTGCTACTGAGGAGGTAGCAATTTAAGGTTTTCCCCGCCGAGAGAGAGACAGTCATAGGATTTTTGCAGAGTTTTAATGGACAGTTCCTCAAGCTGTCCATTTGCATCCTCGTGTCTCCTTGCCCTGTCACTACTAGAATCGTCTGCTAGAGACTTTGGTTCGCGACTGTTTATTCGACTGCCGTCTTGCTCCGGTCCCCGGAAGGTACAAAGTATCCCTATATACATATATATATATATATTATCATCATCATATAATCTCACTCGATATCGAGTATTAGTTTTTCCACACATTCTTATCAGTGCTTGTGCTGCATATGAGAAACCAATCCTATTCTATGTGTAATAGTAAAGCTACATAGCTGGCAGGCTACATTTTGATCTGCGCCGAGGCTTTTCTTGATGTTATTTTTCTTTATCCGCAATGTTTTGATGTTCTCTAATTTTTTACAGTATCGATCCATACTTTGCGATTTTGGGCGTTGTTTTCCCAAGTGTTCTTTTTCGGCTGGATACCGACATTTTTTAAATCATCCGCAATGACGTCTTTAAAACGTATTCGTGGTCTGCCGAGTGGTCGTTTACCATTAACCAATCATCCTTTTCGGAATCCGACCGTTATCCATTCTGAGCACGTGTTCCGTCTATTTCATGCGTTTTGCTGGCACCATTTGATTTATTGCGCGACAATCTGCTCTAGCTAGTACTTCTTCATTTAACACATGGTCAACATACCTTAATCGAAGAATTCTCCGCAGAAACCGTTGATAACACGTATCTAGCTTCTTCACTTGTTTCTTCATTATCGGGCATGTTTCACCTCCATAAAGAAGAACCGGTATGACCATTGTTCTGTGTACGGCTATTTTAGTTCCAACCGATAAAGCTCTGTTGTTAAGTACACGCTGTTGTAGTTTCCCATAGGCGCTATTAGCTTTTTTCAACCCTGATGCTATTTCGTCATCGAGTGTCGCATTTCTGATTACCTAGGCAGTTGAACGCTTCCACCAAGTGTATTTTATTTTCACTTATTTCTATGACTGCCCTATTATCGTTGATTTGTATAATTTCCGTTTTATCAAAATTAATGCTGAGTCCAAAATATCTATATGTTTTTTCCAAGCACTCCAGCGCTTCTTGCAATTCATCTGCACTATTGGTAACCAGTACGCAGTTGTCAGCGTAATGTAAAGTTGTTAATGTAAAAATTTCGGTTTATTTCTGTGAGTTAAATTTGGCGAGGTTATATAGTCCGCCATCAAATCGAAACTTGATTTTGACACCTGTTTCGGATGCTCGTTGTGTAAAAGCTTGATGCACCATACTCATATAGAAATTAAATAACGTAGGTGCCAGTATGCTTCCTTGTTTGACTCCCGTATTTATGTCAATTAGTCTGCTTAATCCAGCATCACAAATAATGGCTGCTCTGGTTTGATTATGTAGCTGTTTTAAAAGCATTTTCGATGGGCAACCTACAGCTTTGAGGCATTCCCACTGTGCTTCTATGTTGATCGAATCGAATGCCTTTCTAACATCAATGAATGTCATGTATAAAGTAGTAGCCTGTTCTCTGTTTTTTTAATTAGTTGTCTCTGCGAAAATATCATATTAACTACTCTTCGATTTTGTCGAAATCCACACTGATTTTCTGGCAGTAGTGAGTTGATTAACTTCAATCCTTTCAGTAAAATTTTGCTAAATACTTTGCCCGCAGTGCACAAAAGAGCTATGCCTCTGTAGTTTGAATAATCGGCCTTGTCGCCTTTATTTTTGTATATAGGTATTATAGCTGCGTCTTTGAAGTCCTGCGGACATTTTTCTTCATCCCATATTTTATGATAAAGGATGTCCATTCCTCCAATTTTAAAAATGTCCGCAGGTATGCCGTCAAGTCCCGGAGATTGTTGTTTTTCAAGCTTTTAATTGCGTGGTGGCTCGTCTAATTTTTTGTTTTCCTCTTCTACTAGCGTCCTTTGCAATAGGTTCAGGCTAACTTTAGAATCGTTATTTAGCAACTGTTGGAAGTACTGTTCCCATCTGTTCATTACATCCTGCCTCTTAAGAATGAGGTTGCCCAATGTGTCTTTGATTGCTGTTTTCCGCTTATATTTTGGTCCATATAAAGCTTTTATCGCACTATAAAATTCGCGTGCGTCATTGTCATCAGCTAGCGTCTGGATTTCGCTTGGTTTGTTTTTCCACCATTCATCTTGGAGTTTTCTTGTCTCTCTTTGCGCTCGAGACTTTGCCTTTTTAAAGGCATCATGGTTAATTTTGCTCGTTTTATAAGACTGCCATTTGATGAATTCCTGTTTCTTATTGTCCAATAATATTTTGATTTCCCCTGCTTTATCGGCAAACCAGTCTTGATGTTTCGTCTTCTTATATCCTAAAACACCTATACAGATATTATTCACTTTCCCCTTAATTATATCCCAATACTCGGTAGCTGACATATCTTGGTGTATTTCTTTCGTTGCCTTCTTGAGCTCTGTACCAAGCTGTTGCACTATCTGTTCATTTTGTAAACCACTTAAGTTGTAGCTTTTTATTTTGTTGGCATTTGGTTGACTCATGCGGTAGAATAAACATTTCTTGAAACGGAATTGCGATCGCAGCATGAAGTGATCTGTATCACCATCTGCACCTCTCATAGCCCGCGTTGTTAGACATTCGTTTCTTCGTTCTTTATTTGTTATAACATAATCAATCATATGAGCTATTTTTGATCTAGGATGTATCCATGTTCCCTTATGGATATCCTTTAGTTTATAATTCGTATTTGTAATAAATAATCCATTCCTAGCGCAGAACTGTAATAGACGTTCTCCGTTTTCGTTTTCCTTACCAATTCCGTCTTGCCCTATTACGTTTTTCAAAAGGTTTGTGTTATGGCCTACACTGGCATTAAAATCGTCCAAGATAATAATATTGTCTTTGGGCCTGTTTTTGCTCAACACATTTTGAAGTTCTCCATAGAATTGTTCTTTTTCGCAATTTGGGCTATTTAACGTTGGCGCATATACGCTAATGATGGCTTTGTGGAAGACGAATCTTCATATACATAATGCGATTACGGGTTCTTCTGTAATGTAGGTTGTTATCTGCGTACTAACAGCAATTCCTACGCCCCGTTCATGTTTTTTGCCTTTTGCAACTCCTCAATACAGAGTGTATTCTGCCCCATCTTCAATTAGTTTACCCTCCTCCGCTAGCCGGGTTTCGCTTAATGCTGTAATATCTATTTTGTACTTTCTTAATTCTTGCAATATAACCGCAGTTCTTCTGATTGGTAAATCCTTATAACAGAAGCGTTCTTACGTTCCAGGCGGCGAAAATCCATTTTTTCCCAGTCACCTTCGATAAACGTGCCTTATAATCAAATCACAAATGTGTCCTTTCCTGGAGAGCGCCATGTCCAATAGGCATGTGAGGACACAAGTCATTCTGTGTTGCCACAATAGACCGCCCACTGCCTGACAAGCTGGTTAAAGCTTGCCCTGTGGATCCAGCATTTTTTTTCGTTTGCTGTATTTTCATAATTGTTAAATAAATCATCATTTTTTTTTTAGAATTGAGTGGAAAGATAGCAGCGCATGAGGGAACACAGTAGCTGGAGCGCAAACAGCAATCATGTTGCCATATCCGTTCTGATATAGATTATCCAGTGGCAATGCAGGCCAAGACGACTGGTATGTCAAGAACGGCACGATTTCTCGTAGGCTGTTTAAGAAGAAAGCAGGAACGGGATTATAAAAAAGGAATAAGAATGGAAAGGAGGAGGAAGATTATAGGAAAGGTATGAGAATTGAAAGGAGAAGGAATGATTACCACTAACACCCTAGCCTTTGGATTTAACGAAATCCTAACCGCAAGGCAGCGGGTTGCTACTGAGGAGGTAGCACTGTAAAACTTTTACGGCGGCTAAACTTCACCGAGGGAGAGACAGTCACAGGATTTATGCAGAATTTTAGTGGACAGATCCTCACGCTGCCCATCTGCATCCTCTTGTCTCTTAACCACCTGTGGTTTTCCACTAGTAGCTGCCCTTGGTCCGCGACTGCTTATTTGAATAATGTCTAATTCGCAGCTAACCTATATATATCTGTAGGCCGTTCTACTATCCGCCACCTGTGGACGCGCCCCATACCGGTTAGAGTTCCGGTCCCAGAAGGTACAAAATATATATATACATCCACGCGTAAAAATTAAACAAAAACTCTGTAGCGAAGTTAGTTAAAACATCTTTAAGTTCTTCCCTGCGCTTCGAGGCACCACGGATGTTTTTTACGGGAAAACCGAACTAATTTTAATAATGCGGATGACTATAAGAATTTTGTTAATCATCGGCACACTGAGATTCCTAATTATTTAAGTATTCGCGGTATAAACAAGTTTATTTACAGGCGAAGCGCAATACATCGACGATATGCCACAATACCCGAAAGAATTGTACGCGGCTATTGTTATCTCTGATCGAGGTCCCGGTGCTTTGGTTTCTGTAGATCCATCGGAGGCATTGGTAAGATTATCGTTATTATTTTTTTATTTCCCCATGAGGTTAATTTGTTTTTAATTTGAAATTAATTGTACGTTTGGTTCGTGTTATTCCTTATTAATTTTTACTCCATTTATTTCACGAAATTTAAATTTCTTAATAATTAGGCGTGTCTATGTTGTATCAAGGCCAAAGAACATACAACATAATAAAAATCAATAATTACCTTAAACAGTAACGCTCGATTTGCGTGGCAATTTCGACCTTACCCCTCAACTCTCGTGAGAAATCATTCAAAAGATGGGGATGTGTAGGATTATCGGAGGTGAGAAAGAATGTTATCAGTATGATAGTGATAATAGAAAGTGACAGTGATCAAGGACAAAAAGAGTTGTAGGTTTTATTACGAAGAAAGATTAGAAGGTTAGGGTCTAACTATTATATAAGTCGATGCACATTTAGCAATCTCAAAAGGAAAACTATGCGACGAATTTTATTATAACAAAATTGCAAATATCATATATAACTGTAAAATTAATCTTAGACGTCGTTAGATAATTACGCGAATAATAGTCAGGCCATATCGAAAGAAGTAAACACATATTAGACCTGTGTAACTACGGTATAAGATATGAAGAAGGATGGAAACTCGTTAACTTTAGTTCGGAACACCAATTAAAAATAGTAAATACCTTTTTCAAGAAGAGAATGGTTAGAAGATGGGCGTGAAATTCACCGAACCAAAATCATAAAGTCCAAATTGATTAGCGGTAAATGAGAACAAGATGATAAAAGATTTTGATGCGATGCAAAATTGTAGGTTTTCTTCTGATCACAAAACAATTGGTTGTAAAATCGTTCTTAGAAATTGGCGGTTCCCTGTAACGAGAAAGAAGAAAAATATATAAATAAGGTTAGTGGCAAGTATTACTAGTTAAAATTAAATGATTTATTAGGGGACAGCAACGATCAGAAGGTAATCTGTACGGTAGTATTATATAGCGAAATGTTAACTAGCGACAAGAAAATGACGGAATGTTGAGTCATAAAACAATTAATAATTATTAAGAAAATGGAAATCTAGGGCAACTAAAGAAAAAGTTGAATTAGGCGTTTCATGCTAGTTAGTAAGAAGTAGACTAAGAATATTAAATGAAACGAAGGGAAACATCGAATTCGATCAAGACTGTAAAAGTACAAAATCAATAAGGAAAAATTTGGTTGAATAAACTTGCGATTTCCACGTCGATAAACGAGAGGATAAAGTATACGACGAGGAGATTGTTGACTTACTCGAGTTGTAAGAACCTTGTATATAAGAATCTGAAGTAAGGGGTGTGGTGTGGAAGAAAATGTAACTTCAGGTTTTGACAAAATAAGGAACGAAAAAATAAAATTTGGTGGTTCAAAGATGACAAGAAGCTAGGCTAAACTATTTAATATGATTTTGAAAGGACGAAGAATTCCCCACAAATGGAAAAAATCGAACGTAATCCTACTTCGCAGGTAATAAAAATAAGAAATAAATTAGTAAGAGCGAGTCCTATAATTTCAAAAAATTTCCGATCTGGGTGAAAAAATCATGTGCCCATTATAAAAAAAAAATAATAAAAAAATTTCGCAAATATAATAGCGATAAGAATTCAAAATGATTTAATTGAACAGTTATCAAACGAATAGGAGAATTTTGGGAGAGGTATCTCTACTACGGATCACTTAATCATAGAGAATGCAAGGGAATGCCAGACAGCAGCATGGCCATCATTTGTTGACTATCCTAAGGCGTTCGATGTATAAATTTATCTTAAATGCACTTTGAAAGCGAATGGTTCCGGTTGTACATCATAAGATAATAGCAGACATGTACGCAAAAGTAGAAGCGCGAATACACGCGGAAAAAATAGGGGGAATACTTTTATATCGGAAAAGTAATAAAGTAAGTGGAAATGAAAATAATCTACGTTTTGAGAATTATGTAGTATTGATAGGGAAAAATTTACTCGAACTCAAAGAAATGTTAGTGGAGCTAAATACAGCAGTTAGGGAAGCCGGTGTCTACGTACGAATATGCATAAAAAAAAAAAATCGTTACGAACATAAACGAGAAAATAAAAATTGAAATAGTCAAAAATTTGAATAGGAGGATGAAATAGTTTGTTCAGGTCAAAAAATAGAACTGCGAAATATTACTAAAGAAAATGTACGCAGAAGAATAACGTATCTTCAAAAAATATATTTAAAGATTCGTTCGTGATTAGAGTGAAAAGTGAACTATTCAATAGTACCGTTGTTCCAACATGTGGCTCTCAAACGTGGTTCACAACTAAAATAGAAGGGAAAAATTGAAAACTAGTCATAATGTGAGGTCTGCGTTAAGTGTTCGATGAAAGATTGGAATCGGCGACACATTTATAAGGGAAAAATTTAAAAATACAGTCTCAACTTTGTTAACGGAATGTAAGTGAAAAAAGTGCGATTAGGCTGGTGAACATAAAGGGTAACAAGCTGGTATATTAGGAATAAAAAAGAAGGGATATTTTTAAGATAGGAAGACGGGACAAGTAAATTTATATATAATAAATAATAAGAGAGGATCCGTCATGACCGCGGGGAATAGGCAAGGTGGGGTCCATGATTCGGAATATTGGGTTTTGAGTCCTTGTTAGTAGGGGATATTATTTTTTTTTGTATATTAAAAGATAGATACTAATATTATTATTATTATTATTATTTCCGTAAATGAATAATTAAAAAAAAAATTACAGAATTAAAAAATGCGTAACGATTATTAAGAAAAATTACAATTAATAAAAATCTTTAGAAGCATTTATCGCATTATTATTATAAATACGCGCAATTTAAGGTTAGCTGAATGTACAGTTTTGCCGTAATGTTTTGAAAATATTAAATTCAATGTATTCGGTAAGATTCGTAATAAATTTTTTAAAAATGGTTTTATTATAATTTAATTATTTAAACTTTGTAGGTCAAGTTTCCAAAAAATGTTAAAACTATGTATTCAGTCTCAGTGGTTCGCGTTTTGAATTTTTCTGTCTGATAACTAAAACATTTAATCATGTAATATTTAACGCGTAGAAAGTATGAAAGTAAAACGGATACCTAAATGACTAGTTTTGTTAAAATGTAAAATTTTCAAAAAATTAACTATACTTTTTTCAGAAAATTCCGGGAGTCGTAGCGTATTACGGAGCGAAGGATATTCCGGGACAAAATTTGATAGCTACTTTACCTGGAATAGATAACGAAGAGGTATTAATAATTTCTCAACCGGTTTAATAAATTATCCTGATATTTTTTTTAGATCTTAATATATGTGATTTCATAAAATTTTTCATTAATCAATTTTTTCGTTTACATTTAAATTGATATATGCTGTTTCGTAATAAACATTTAATTTAAATTTGGAATGTAAGGGGAAATTTTATTACCGTTAATTCAAGAGTCTTCGAACATACTGTCTGGAATATCGAACAAAAAGTCGTCTTATTTAATGAAAAGACATACTTTACTTCGTATTGTCGTCAGTTTTGATTGTTTTGTAGAATTCCAGAGGTTTTTATAATAAACTGTACACGTCAATTTTTTGTGTGCGGCGCAATATACGTGTTATGTGTGTGTATGCCAGGTCTTAGCCTCGCTTTTTTTCTCGAAATTCAGTCCTTTATTTTATTAAATTGAAATATAATACCTTGAATTTATAACAAATTATTTTTTATACGTGAATTTTAATAAGAGTTGTCTTCGTTTGTTGAGATTATTAAGTTACGTTAGTTAACCGCTGCAGTGCAACATACTAAAAATGTACGATAATTAATACCAAACATTTCCTTGGAGGTTAGCAGATTTAAACAACGAAAAAGTAGTTAAAATCATTAAAGTTTTTCTTTTTTTTTAAATGAAAAATGACAAAATATCAAGTAAAAATAAAATATAGAAATATATTAAAAAAATATAATGTAAAAATTAACAGCGGAAAAGCTTCGTCGTGGTTTTTCATTAAAAAAACAAGTTTAGCTATTTAAACTCCTTTTTTGTTGTTTATTTTTTAAAAATCACTATATTCCGAACTTTTTAAGTTAACAGATGTGTTGATTTGAACTGTTAATAAAGACGACGGTTTTCAGTTAAACACTGCGTTGTGATCTGTGATTGGTCACGAATATATTTATTGCGAGCTGACCAACGAGATCATTTAGCAGTATTTAGGAGAGGAGCACATAACAAGAAATAGTAACCGCTGGTACACACCCGGTAACCACGACTTTAGACTAGGTCCAGGGGTTTACTGCGTATTAAGCATATCGTCGGCCGTGTTAACAGCCTCGATGTAAGTGTATTTGGATGTTTTTCTAGCCTTACAGCGTGGTTCTGTGCATATTGCTTAATGATCTCGCACACATAAGGAACGTTCAAATCATGGTGAATGATCTGGTTTGCTACATACCGAGGCGCATTTGTTATCAGCCGAAGGATTTTATTCTGGGAAGTCTGTATAATTCTTATGTTTGTCGGCTTTGCGCAACCCCACAGCTGCACTCCCTATGTCCAGGCAGGCCTTAAAATCTAAGTATAAGACGTTTGTTGTCAATAGATAGCACGCTATTTCTGCCTATTAACCGGAATATTTTTTTTAATACGTGCTTCTAGTTCTTTCTACTTCATTCGAATATGATTTCGATAAGTCGGCTATTCAAGTGTTAGGCCAGATATTAGTTCTGAATGGTATTTCTGCGTTGTTGAATTTAACAGGAGGAGATACAGCTTTTTTGTTAGTAAATTGTATATTTACAGATTATGTTCCATTTGTTAAACTAGTTTTCAATTCTAGTGAGTATTGTTTGAAAATGACCGCTCGCGTTATTTGGCTCGATATCAGAAGATAGAAGTGGCGTGTCATCGGCAAATTACCCGAACATTATCGCATAATGTAAATCTCAACGTACTTTATTTCAACAACAATATGATGTCGAAATGTTAAAATATATTACGACGGATTACTAGATCTTTTTATAATAACGATAACGTATGGAATAATTATTTAAAAGGATTCTACGTATACATAAGTAACAAATTTCACGATAATTCAACGCGTACACGTTAAACAAAAATTTGCATTAAATTTATAAATAAGCGTACATATGCGTAAATAATATTTTGACTCTTTCGATTAAAGCAGTGTATTGCAATATTTAATTAGTTTAAACATTTTGTCGTTGCACGTTCGAAAACCGAATTACTTTTAATAATAATAAATTAAAGAAATTATCGTCGTAAGCTTATTTGGATAATTCGCGGGAACGTATTTAATATTTTATTCTTGTTTTGAAAAAGTGATGAATTTATTTATAAAACTAAATTTATGAGAATTTTTATTATAAAAAAAAATTATTTCGAAATAATTTTCGTAATTCTATATGATATTTTCCTGGTTATATTTTCAGCTTTTTGCATCCGATCAAGTGAAGTACGCCGGTATGAGAATAGGTGTAGTAGTCGCTGAATCTCCGTTCTTAGCTACCGAGGCAGCGTCAAAAGTGAAAGTCGAAGTTAAAATGTCGCGTAAACCGATTATCGATGTAAAAAAGTTAGTAAAATCGGGCGATAAAACACGTTTAAATTTACAGGAACAGTTAAAATCCAAAACTAGGAAAAGTAAGTAGACTGATTGGTATAAAAATATAAAATTACGCAGTTTTATTTATTCGTAATAAACGAATTGTCCGAAAGCTAAATTATCTGTTTTAAAATTTGTTCACCTAGTAAATTATTCTGCAGCGATATCTAGTCTTACACATCTTACATTTATTTTTTTTTTTAGATTGTGGAATGATTTTTTATCAATTTAATTACAAAAATTAGTTAAAAATTTTCTTGAAAAAATCACAAAGCTTTTCGGAAATTACGCCATTATCGAGTGATATTTAAATAAAAATAAAGATTTAAAAAATAAAATCATAAAAACATAAATTTAAGACCACAAATTTACAAGTATAAAATGAAGAATAGATACTTAAAACAATCTGACAGTGGCTGTGTTTTAAGTATCTATTTTTCATTTTATACTTGTAAATTTTGTGATCTTAAATTTATATTTTTGTGATTTTATTTTTTAAATTTTTATTTTTATTCAAATATCACTTGATAATGGCGTAATTTCCGAAAAGCTTTGTGATTTTTCCAAGAAAATAAACGTTTAGTGATTTTAACTAATTTATGTAATTAAATCTTACATTTCGTTTCTACTTTATATTCAGATTTTATAATAGTTCAGTACTTTCATTTTAGCATATCTCAAAATATCACGTTCGTACTATGTTATACTTCTGTCTGTGTCCAATTTCGTGCTTAGCGATTTTGATTTGTAATTCTATCCGTCTTGTTACTGATCGTTCTTTAGTCTGAATTTATTCATTTTTTGAAAGGTGTTCCGCGGTCGGTTCAATTCTGTCTATTTATTTCGATGAGTTTCGAGAAATATCGGAAGTTTCGGTTCTTATTGACAATGACTCTGTTTAGAATATCTAGGTATAGAATAAAACGGGATAAAGAGCTTCATTATCGTGATTGCGCCCGTTATTTTTTCGTGCATTTGCCAGCTGCGCTAATATAAATTACCTTTGATATTTCGATTATCTCGTTCCATTCACTTCAATTGTATTTCCACAAAATAAGCGAAGATATTAAACTATATCTTTTCAATATTCTATTTACATTTGCCGGATGATATTTTTCATATAGAATTTTTATAGATAATTTTAAAGCGTGTCTCATTAAAGATTCTGGCAATGTTTCGCATTCTTTTTTTTTTAAATTACTCAGTCACCAGCTATATTAGCCTGTTTATCCTTTCCTACTTTAGGATTAAAGTAGATCGTTGTTACGATAAAGCAGTTCGAATTGACGGACGACGTATTTTGATTCGGCAATAAAACTATTCAGTTTGTACCCCTTACTTATGATGGATATTGGAGTATATACTTGTACGAGATTCAGTATTGAGTTGTAAAAACACGACTTCTCCCGAAAGGAAGTGAACGAGTCAGCTCTCGACTATAGCAATGAGGAACGGTATTACTGATCCTCATAAAATTAGCCTGCCGTGATAAATATGATATATCGGAATTTAAATAACGTCGGAAGCGGTAATATGTTTACAGGAAACCAAATTAAATAGTAAAAAGAATACAGCATACATAAAAAAGACTGCCTATTAGCGGGAAACACAAAAGACGGTGTATTGATCGCTGTGTATAATACTATCAAAGGTGAAGCATTACGAACCAAACAACTACTAAAACCATACATAATAACCGGATATTCCAATAACCACAATACAATCTAGGGATCTAAAACGATAGACAAAAGAGGTCAGACGATAGAAAAACTTTGAAACGATCCGAATATAAGCTTACTTTAGCAAGCTACACGGGAGAGGAACCAGACTGAACCATTCATAATGGTTAAACATCGGCTATCGATTTAACTCTGTGAAGCTTTACAATTAATCACAGGTACGGCGGCAAACTACGGAAGTGTGATCATTTCCCTCAAATTATAAACTTCCTAATACACTGTTCAATACAAAGTGAAAGGTATGGATAATCCACAATGCTGATTGGGACAATTTTAATAATTCCATCGACCTAACAGAACAAGAAAACAGTACCAATACAAATGAAATAAATACCATCATAACAAATAAAATTTTTTCCTCGTCTGATTCGTATATACCTAAAACTCACTCCAAAACAAAAACCAAACGTGTCCCATGGTGGAACGGAAACTTGAAACAAAAATAAATTTCTAAACCGATTTTAACGATGTATCACGTACGAAAACTTCTTAAAAAAAGCGAGGGTTTCAGTTAGACGAACTGTAACACAAAGTTGGAAAAAAATCCTGCCCTAATTTTATCTCTGGTATAAATTCAATCACCCCGATGACTAAACTGTGAAATCAGATTAGGAAAATGTCAAATATGGGAAAACTAGTTACATAAAAAATCCGTCCAGTAAACTACTACATGGGAAAAAAAATGCGGAAATCACGGCAGAGTACTACCATCCGGAGAATAACGTTCAATAAAATTACCATAACACAAAAAATACCTTCAACTTTGAATCAAATAACAATGAAAATTAAAACTCGGAAATTACACACGAGAAAGTATTTAGTTCAATAAAACGGTCAAGATCATCAGCAATCGAACCTGATCGGATACATCCTGAGATGACAAAACACCTACAATACTATCATATTAATTCAATTTGCTACCTATTAAACTAAATCTGGAAATCTAGCGTAATTCCGGACAAATAGAAGTAAGCCAATACCGTATTAATCCTCAAAGCAAAATAAAATCAGTATGACCCATCCAGTTATGGACCGATATCTCTGACCTATGTAAAGTAATGGAAAGACTAGTCAGTAACAGATTATTGTGAATCGTTCAAAGAGATGGCTTAATATACAACTAGCAAGGTGGCTTCAGAAAAGGACCGGTACCCTGTTGACAATATAATGAGAAATACAGGACGCATTTTCATTAGATTAACATGTTATTTGCTTTTTTCCGATATAGATAAGGCCTTCGATCACATATGTAAAACGATCCAAAAATGCCAAGAAAACCGAGTTGTTCAAAGATCCGTGCTAAGCCCTGTACTATTTATACTCACGCTATCCGATTTACAAGGGTGCATTAGGGAAACTGCAAAATATTACATTTATGCTGACGACCTGGTTACATGTATCACAGCAAACAATATTGCTGCCCTAGAAAACAAACTACAGAAGAATGGCCTTCCACAAAAAAATATTCGTTTCTTCTCGTAAAAGATATGTGTGGTCGGAAAACGTTACTAAAATTAAACAATACAACCGACCAAACTAAATTTCTGCGATTAATCGTGGATAAAAAATTAAACTGCGCATGTGGATTACAAGCTCGATATAGAAAGGCTCTTAATTTATTGAATACTCTAAAAGAATGCTATTGTGTGTCTTATACGGCACCCACGTTAGATCATTACTAGACTACAGTACAATGGTATATGGTACAGCAACGCTAAAAGTGAGACATAAATTAGATGTAATTCAAATCAGGCACTTCGCATTTGCAGCGAGGGCTTCTGCACTAGACCAGTTTCAAGCTTTCGTGCCGAAACTAATATAACAACACTTAAAGATCGAAGAATCCTGTTAGCATTGAAACATTATTTCGAATTGAGTATGTAGAAAACCTATTCGAACTATTACAAAACCTTTCGTTTCAACCTAGAAAATAAATACAGTAAAAATAACGAAGCATTTATGGACTACGTTGTAAACATTTCACACTACCCCTTGTATCCCCTACAGCAAAAGATAATGTCAGTGACTGAAAATACCCGTTCACGGATAAGCGCGATAAATCTTGTTCGACAAGAACAGTAAACTACGTCGTATCGATCGAACAGACAAAAAGAGCTAATGTTAGCCCGATTACGAATCGTCCATACGAGATTAACACACGGGCCCCTAATCGAGGGAATGCGCCGTCGGTATCGTACAAGTTTTATCAATGTACCGCATTTACTGTAGACCATACCATTACAGGATGCCCGAAATTCTAAAATCAGTCGCCAATCGCTGGACTAGATATAAATGAAACACTAGAAGACGTAATATAGAGAGTGGCATATTTTCTGGAAATGGATTTGATAAAATTATTACGAACTAACCAAATAGTTTCGTAATGTGCTGTATCTAATTTCCGTGAACGCAAATGATCTCCATAGTCGAGCCTGCTAAAATGAACACTTATAAAAAATAAATATTTTTCAAACAAGTTAGTAGTAGCTTTATAAGGAAACATTTAAACATTTCATTGGTTGCCTCTGTTTGTTCTTCCCGGCCCTCTTCTGTTCCATGCTCGATGTTTTGCGTTGCTCGACAGTTCTTAGAAAACTATGCCCGGACTTTGCTAATTCACCATATTCATGTAACGGGTGGCGGCTATCATTTTCAACTTTCGATCTTTCTTTTCTTGTAATCACATCTCGTCTTGTGTCTGGGACAGCGATATCGCTAAGCGCGTATAATTTCCTCTATGCAACCTTGTACATCCACCTTTTTTCCATGTGCTGAACGACTTCAAACAGGGCACGCATATTCTCCAACAGAATAACAAAGTGCTAATGAAGATGTCCATAACATGTGTGCATTAGAACCCCACCTACTGATAAACTAACTTTCATATTATTTGTCCTAGCTACAATCTTCATCTTCGTTATTTCGTGGTGTTTCCTGTAAGTCAAGGATCTATCCAGGGTACTTCCTAGATATTTAGAATGATCAGTGTGCTGTAATTCTATTTCTGTCCATTAATTTTTAGCGTGGTGGTTATGAAGATGAAACGTACATGTTTTCGTTTTGGCTGGATTGAGCTTCGTGTAACGTTCTTCATAGTATGTATCAAGCTTGTTTTGTGCCATATAGTTTAGAGATAAGGTTTTACGTTGCGTTATTAACGCAAAATCGACAACACGTAGAAAGTGTTGTGTTGTACTTCCTACTGGTTGACATGTATATTAAATAAAATTAGACGTTGCTTTGTGGTAGGCCATTTTTTGTCGCCTCCAAGAACTATGCCTACAATTTAGTGAAATATAAAAACGTGTGTCTCTTAATAACGTTGATATTATTTCTGTTAATTTGTCATCTTTAGTTAATTCATAAATTTTTTATCCGAGTGCACAATGACAGATTGTATCCTTCTATGTGCTGAGTTAATCGCAAGACTTGGCCAGTGCATAATTTTTCAGGACTGAAACCCGCTTGTTGATTTATAAGCTTCGCATCAAGTTTCTCAACTATATTATTTTCTCAAAATTATGTATGGATGACAATGTAGAGAAAATGGCGGATCAGCAGGATCTTTACCAGGTTTTTATAGTGCTCTTACATGTGCTCTCCTTCGTAATCTTTGAATATTTGTTTTACTAATACAATTATTGAACATCTCTTGTAACCAGGTTGTTGCTTTCTCAGCAAGGTGTTTTAGCTGTTCAGCGTATAATCCATCGGCGCCAGCCGCTTTCCCATTAAAAATTAAATTTTAAAAGGTTACTAATTTACGTGTATAAAGTATAAATAAGTCTTACTGATTTTCTTAATTAACGTTAATTTTCTCAAATTAGACGACGTGAAATATAAAATAAACGGATCTTATAAAACAGAGGGTCAGTTTCATTTTCACATGGAGCTGCATATATGTTTATGTGTTCCGAGTGACATCGGTTTGGATGTATATTCATCTACTCAATGGCCGTCGTTAATACAAATAACTGCTACGACAGTTTTGGGTATTTCGCAAAATTCGTAAGCTAAAATTTGTAATAATTTAGTTTATTTTATAATTTGCGATGTCGTTTTATGTTTTCGAAAATTATTATAAAACTATTTTAAATCGCATTTCTGTGCATATCGGATTGGTTATTTTGTTTCACCTAAGTGGTGGTACAGAAGTACTTGAAAAGTGTTTAAATTGCTTACTATTTATTATAGTTTATTTGTTTGAATCAATTCATTTATTCTACGGATCCTTATTTTGACGCCGCGTCTCTATTATATCACATTAATCATAATATTCTCTATTTTTTTTTTTACTTTTTTTTATTATTATTTTTTTTTTGAGTGGGGGGAGTGATTTCTCCAGTTTGACTCCTATTAATATATTGGCATAATGTATAAATTAGTTTTTCATCTTTTTAATCATATTAAAATATAGCTGTCGACCGAAGTGAAATTTACACGCATATTTTTATTTTTTTGGTTGCAGAAACGTTCGGTATTAGTAAAAGATTCCCCGAAAAATAATATTTCGTTTACTTCTTCGAATAAAATTGATAACTGATATTTTTTAAGCATGGTTACAGATAGATTAATCGTGGACTATTAAAGAATGGTTCTAGATAAAATGTCAACTATTTAATTCCCCACGGTTTGTCATAGTCATTATTGATGACATACATCCCCTTAAATAAGAAAAACTTTAAAAATTTTATTAAAATACGATCAGATAGTAGAATTCTGGAAGTTACGTATATATTCCAGTTTTCGTAAAAAAACTAATCTATATAAAGTTGCTTAAAATAGAAAATTTATTTTTTTATTCCCGTACGACTGACAGAATCTAAAACGTTTCGGGTTTTAAGAAGTGATAATTTTCTCGCACGTTTACAGTCAGTGAAAATAAAAATGAGGACCTTTGAATTGACGTTACCGACTGAATTTACTAGAACGACGGTATTTCACTTTTTTCAAAACTTTCGTTCTCGCAAACGATTTAACGATCTCGCTTATTAAAAAATTTTAGTTTAAATTATTGCTGTTTTTTGTAAATCCTCCTCTAAAGGGTGTGATGATGTTACGAAGTTGATGTCTTGAGTATAGTTTTCTAGGCTATTCTATTTTGGACACCTCTTCATGTAGGTTCAATCCAGTCAGTGTATTTAACTGACCGATCAATCGTATTCATGGTGTGTTTTTTTCGCAAACCGTTTATTTCCTCCACTATTCTTCGGAGTTCTAGTGAATTTACGTCACGAACTAATGACAAAAAAATGCTTAGAAACCTTTCTCGTGTTATCTTTGATAATCGTATTTTTATTTCCAGCGTATTAGTTTTACAAATGAAAGTTTCTTTACTATGAAAAAACGAGAACTATATATAATATGTACACTTGTGTGTGTGCGCTTGTAGCTAAATAGTTAAAAACTTATTTTTAAATCTGATTCATTAAAAATACTTCTTAATATATACGTGCCTGTGTATATGTGTGCGTGGGTAGTAGCCAGTTTATTATCAAATTTGATTAAGCGTATATACGCACATTATACATGTGATCCTAGTATATACACCAACGTCGACATCAACACAAGAAGAAATTGACAACTTTCAGCACAAACTAATAGATGCAGTAAGAAAAATTCCAAATCGAGAGTCACTAGGCGTCGTCATAGGAGATTTCAACACAAAAGTTGGAGCACGGAAAAATGACGATCATCTAGAACAGATTGTCGGAAAATATACCCGGACAGGGTGACAAAATCCTTAAAGTCAATAACGAAAGAAGAAATCCAGAACTTATCAGCAGAATAATTACGAAATAATAAGAAATCAAAAATAAAGAAAGCGATAGCAGCCTACAAATCAGAAAATAGAAGGATAAAGAAAACGTGGATATCGCAGTAAACGTGGAAATTAGTACAAGAGCGACAAGACGTATAAATAAAATGACTGAACAACACTCAAAATGATGAAAAGTGGAAAATATTAATAAAATAAATTAAAAACGACTTAAAGAAAGATAAAAAAGAGATAGAAGATCTTAAAAAGCAAAATAATCCGAAAGATTTATTTCGTAAGATGAAACAGTTAACTGAAAGGTTTAAACTACGTTACGGTCCAATTAAGGGCGAAACAGAAAATCTTATTACTGAAACAAACAAAATACTTATTAGATGGAACTACACTGTGAGCAACTCATAAATAGTGAGGATGATGGAAATTTTCAAGAGTACGAATATTATTATTATTATTATTAAATTAAATGAACGTTCCATGTACAACACCCAAGGCTAGTGACATAATTTTAACCAAACTAGCCATCGATTTTAATAGATTATAACAGCTACGAGGAAACTCGCTAACAACAAGTCGGGACGAACTGACGGCGTAACAGCGGATATGATAGAAGCTGCAGGAGACCCATGAGTTGATATACTACATGAAATCTGCGAGAAAATATGGAATATACAAACGTGGCCATCCGGATGGAAAGAATCAATATACATATATTCTTTTATAGAAAAAAAAAAATAACAAACGTATGTGTACAAACTACACAAACAGTTCACTAATAAGCCATGGCAGTAAAGTAGCGTTGTATATAATACAGGAGCGGCTGAAGTGTCATATATATACTACCATTGTACCAGGTCGAGGAACAAGAAATCAAATATTAAATATAAGACAAGTAATAGAAAAATGTTATAACATACTCGCAGTTATATGTTCGCTTTCGCGGTAGGCGGAAAATCGAGATGCCTGGAGACGTATTGTATATAACATCAGATGATAGATCACGACGCTCGCAACCCGGTGATAGCGATGGATGCGATCGGATATGTATATAAAACAAAAATTATGTAGGAAAGTATTTGAAAATTCATATATCGTCATATCAAGGATGGCGAAGGTCAATAAATTTTAGCAAATAGACAAATAAAATCTTTGGATTTTAACGATATTTTTTACTGCAGAGGCGTCACACTTTCCCATGCTTTAGGCAATTCTACTTAAATTCGAAACGTTTTTTAATGTCTGAAAACAACGAGATATGAAATGCGTACAAAACAGTATTTTAGCCACGTGTTAGTGGAAAATGATCAGATTTTCGAGAACTATTGTTTATTTTACTCGTCGTGAAACTCGAAAAAAACCGCAGAGATAGCCCCTACTTATTTCATTTATACGCCAAAAAATCGACGTAGATCGCGCATCGTAAAAATATTCAACGCTCGTAGTAATTTCGAAATGTAAAGAATTCGGAAGAAATTCTACGAAATAATCTACTATCGTCCGGTTTAGCATTTATATAATTTTGACACAAAATTAACTCTCTAGATAATTTTGAATGTATTTATACAAATACTTTTGAAATTGATATATTTCACGTCAACCGGAAATTAAAAAATTTCGTTAGCATTAAAATTTCATGTACTATATATAGCGAGTGACTGAAAGGGTTTAAGAAATTTTTATTCCGTTTTAATATTCAAATTCATTTTTGTTCATTTTTTCTTTTGGGGACGCGGAAACTCGTTCAGGGTTAATCTGCAGGTGAAAAGAGTCGGTGGAGGATTTGGCGGAAAATTCAGTAACGCTAATAAAGTGGCCGGTGCTTGCATGTTGGCGGCGTATAAATTAAATCGTCCGGTTCGACTTGTCGTTTCCATGGAAACTTGCGCGGAATCTTTAGGAAAAAGAGCTCCGATGTATGGGGAATACGAAGTATGAGAAATAAATAATCGATTAAAATATAAGCTTTATTTTATTATGTATATAATTTTTTTCTCATTTAAATCGACCCCAGACTACCGCAACGAATGAGAAATCATACTAAACTGTTGAAGAGGATACGGAGTTAAACTTACCGTCGTCAGTATGAAAATGATTTTTCTACGGCATTTTTATAAACAATTCTTCTACGAAAAATTATAAATTAGAAAAACTATTAAGGATTCTTATTTCGAGCATAGGTCGCTGAATTTTTGAAATTTTTTCATAAATTCGAGTTTTCGGGGTTTTCAGATCTCGTCGACGTGTTTCGTAAACGCGGCTCTTAAGGTATCCTCACAAAAAAAAAATATAAGGCCCCACTATTCCCCACTTCGGATGGTTACTCGCTCACTGTGTGACGGCTTTTGCTCGATTGAATTCGGAAGCGGCAGTTCTGTTTACGAATCCGGATAGCTGAAAATGAGCTTCAATCAAAAGATTGTTTAAATCGATCTTTTCGTTGTGCGTGGTCGGTACTTTTTTAATTCCTAAGTTATTACCAGTTTGTAAGGATGAAATTTCAATACATGGCGAACAGATTCTCTCGACAGGTTTAAAGAAGCAGCGTGACGACGAACAGATCGACCATCGTTGTCCGAACTTGATCGATGGTTGCGAGTTTACGAACCGTTTTTTTTTTTATCCGTTGCGGAAGCTGTCTCTCGAAAGTTTTCAACCCATCTTAAAATTGAATTACGAGTGGTGCAGGTTTACATTGCATGCATTTTTTTCGAAACTTTTTTTGCACTGTCATGATCGATCAACGTTCCACGCAAAACGCGCGTTCCTTCTTGTTATAGAATGCCGAGTTAACTGAAACTGAACAAAAAAACGAATCTCTTGTGTGTATATTAAATGTGGAGCACACGGTAAAAACAAAAGCGTCCGTTTCCTCTGGGGGTCGTCATCCTATAAAATACTTTTCATGTACGATTTAAAATATAAAAACTGATATATTGCGTACGATAGTGATTTTTGAAAGAGACTAGTTATTTTGTAACGCGTTTTATATATATATATATATATATATATATATATATATATATATATATATATATAAAGAATTTAGTCGTTTTATGTCTAGCAAATGTCCCTTTTCTTCTTCTTGATCGATTACCTGAAAGAGGTATGATCCAAACAAACCTCTCAAGTGTTCACGATTACAGTTGTAAATTTAATCCTGTTAGCTCTTAATATCTAATGGCCGTCTTGAGTTTTGTACCTTACGCTTACATTCTATTTAATTTTTTTGTTTTTAGTAGAACGTATTCGAAATATTCCATTCTAAGAATAGGCGACATCTGTGACACAGTCTTTGATGTTTAATTTGTTTAAATATTTTGGCGGTATTCTAAAGGTCATTCTCGTACACAATATGTAGGCTGAAATGGAATTAACGTACTATAACTTATTTTAGTTTATTTATTTATGGATCCATCTTACTATAGTATATACCTTCTTTAATTTAAACACCGTTATTATTATTATTATTATTAAAAATAGACGACAAAGAATCAATGACAATTGTGTATTTCTTAGTGAAGTATCTACACTTGTTAAAGTTCCTTTCACTTAATTCTATAGAGATTTATCGCGTTATCACCCATATTTTCTTGCGTATCTTTCATTATTGAAATAAAGATTCTTTCTTGTTGTTGTTCAATTATTAACAAAAACCGACAACAAAAAATCAGGGGGTTCTTAAAGTTAAGTTATACCTTAATACATAGTTAACTACTAAATCTAGAAAATTAATGAAACAAATGTTAGGCCTATAGGAAAAAACAAACAAAAACCTGCAAGAAAATAAATAAAATACGGTAAAAAGAAAAACAAAAATATACATATGCACACATATATACATAATGCACACACATATATTAACTAAACAAAAAATAAATAATTGACACAGGCACAGAGTTAAATGAGCAAATTATATGCTTAATTCTACAGTATAATGGCGAGGTTTAGCGTATCGTAAATACCTACGAAGTTATAAACAACAAAATAGCAGTTGAAATACCACCTAATTTTTTTTGTTTTTTTATGAAAAATCACAAAGATTTTCGTTCGTTCGGTCGTTATCGAGTGAATATAAAAAATATAAATTATAAAAATATTCACAAATTTATTATAAAATGTAAAAAATTACTTACATACGCAATTTACCATAATTGAAATACCGTCACTGATAATATAAATTCTGTATCTAAGTAATTTTTTACACTTTATATTTTTATAAATTTGCGATGAATATTTTTATATTTTTTATATTCACTCGATAGTGGTAGTCGAAAAGCTATTTGTGATTTTTCATAATGAAAAAAAAAAATTAGCGATTTTAAGACCTTCTTTTTTTTCTGTTTATTTTTGAAAAAATCACTACATTCCAAACTTTTCAAAAATCTATGAAATAAATCTATTTCGATGTATTCTACACCTATCGTAATTTCGATAATTTACTAATATAAGAAGGTAAGAGGTGTATATATTGATTTTAATTTAAACTATCGGTATTTTTTCAAATATTCCGAAACAGTTTAATAATACAAGAAGGTAGAACTGTATGTTAATTTTAGTTTAAACTATCGATTTCAAATATACCGAAACAGTTTGCCTTTATTTCGATTTAGTTGTAATTTAGTACTACGCGAATATTCTACACTACGTTATATATATTGTCTTCTGCAGGCGACTTAAAAAAAATTTCTATAATAAAATCGTTTCATTTGGTACATTATTGTAGCGGTAACAACGTTGTAAAAGTTTTTCTAATTTTCGAAATATAAGTAAAACATTTTTTTTTTGTTTTTAAGTTTTTTGGCCTAGGTCAAATCTTTGTGGCCATTAGATTCTAATTTAAGGATTACGTACTAAATTATAATTTTAAATAATAATTTTGCACCTTGAAATAAAAATAAAAATTAGAAATAATACCTTTAAGTCACAGCTTACTAGATAATGTATGGAATATATGGAGGGAAGACATCGAAAGATATTAGTTTACTGAAACATACTCGTCTATTATAATTAAATTGTGGACAATTAAGGAGATGATTTATATCTTCCAGGAAATTTGTGGAAATATGACTAGATTTCCGTATGGATGTCATCGACCGTTTATTAAAACGTTAAAGCGTTTGCGATACTGTTTAATTAATAGAGTGAATTTGAAAATTAAATAGGTCGGTGTCGACGAGGAAGGTGTGATTCAGTATCTGGACGCTAATATGCATTCGGACGTCGGTATTGCTCGGAATGAACCGTTCATACACTATATGTTCGAAACGATGCAAAATAATTACAACGTTGATACGTGGAACGTGAATATTTACGCCGCTTACACGGATTTAGCCTCAAACGTAGTTATGCGCGCTCCTGGTAATTTGTTTATGAATATGTATATGGATATTTCAATTCGACTTAATCACACACTAGTTAACACTTTCAGACATATATTATAAAAAAAATTACTCAAAATTATAAATTTTATACAGCCGCATTCGTTTTTTAGGTGAACTGTAGATAATGTTCAATGTATATGAATATGTTTAAAATTGAGACATTCCACCTCAACCAGAAAATGGAAAAATTTTGTTAGCATTAAAATTACGTGATAGTGAATATCGTGAGTGAAAGAGTTAATATTGTATGTCCGCCGATGTCAAGTATTTTGACCACGATAATCGCTTATGTCGTGATACAATTTTGATTCATTATTAACGTTAAGAATGCTACAGGAAAAATGTCCCGAACAAAACGAAGATCTCTATATATCGCGTTCATTGATATGAGCAAAGCTTTAGATACAGTTCGTAGGAAATTATTATTGAAATGCACAGAGAAAGTCGGATGACCACCAAGATTTATTCGATCGCCTTCCCTACAACATGAAAATAACGCAAGCGCTGTGTTGTTACAAGATCGAAAAGTAGAGCCGTTTGAAATAAGTACAGGAGTCAAACAAGGTTGTGCGTTAGTTACACTTTTCTCAATATATATATATATATATATATATATATATATATATATATATATATATATATATATATATATATATATATATATATATATATATATATATATATATATATATATATATATATATATAATTACATACGTATTTTTCTATGTATATTGTATATATATAAATGTGTATGTATGTAGACAAGTTAATATGTATTATATATATATATATATCCATCAATCCATTTTATATTTAGTCAATTCTGACCATTATGACCTACGAGTGCTGTCCATAGATTTCGGTTCTGAGCTGTAGTGACTGCTGCTGCTGCTACCCTACTAAACTGATTATACAAACAATTAGTCTAGCAAGTGCGGATTCTACTTCTTTCTCTTGCACCAGGTGCTTTTCCAAACAGTAATATTTTTTCTGGATTTTCCCCTCATACAGTTGGTGGGTCCGTCTTTCGCACAATCTGTGTAATTCTATCGGTTCGTCTACTTCTGCCAGTATTGATAATATTTATCCATTCGTTTGTAGATCACGTAAGCAACAAAATAATGGGGGAAAGTTTTCTGCACTTTGCGTCTAGTGACAAAAGTATGTAAATAAGGTTGTATATTATTAAAATTCGTGTTTTCCTATAATCATCGAAAACTTAGAATACGAGATTTTCTAGTGAAACAGTTCGTTCTTTACTAAATGTTCACTTGTCAATGGATGACACCTTTTAAAATACTCAGTTGAATTTATCTGCGTTTGTCGATTGGCATCGATTTAAATTTTGATATTATCGTTTGTCTGTAGTTTAAAAGAATTGATCGTCTTCGAAATTTACGTAATTAATGATGTTCGATAAATTTCGTCGAACTTTAAACTTTTATAAATCACCTTCGAACGGTATCAACATATTTATTTCGTCGTTTGATTTAATTTTTAATTTTAATTAATCGCCTAGGTGCTACTGAAGCGGTAGCTTTTCAAGAAACTATAATGGAACATATTGCAACGGTTGTAAATAGAAACCCTATCGACGTACGAATTGCCAATTTAAAATCGTCCGATTACGACGCGGTGACGTCTATGATAAACGATTTAAAACAGAGTTCGGATTTCGAAAAACGTAAGGATGAAGTTGATAAATTTAATAAGGTACGTATTTACATTTTTTTTTTTTTAATACTTAAAATTCTGCGTACGAGCGCGCATAATATTTGTTGCACAGCGCGAAAAAGATACGGTACGGAATACTCTAGAACACACCCGGTAATATATTTCTCGTTACGGGACTAAATTAAAATTGCTACATTTCGGTTTAATTTCATTTTACCGAGAACCTTCTAATAACGTTTCGACAGATCAAAAAAACTTCAGCAGACTAGGGATGCACCTTGATTCGTATCCGTATCAGGTGCGATGAGAATGTTCGGAAATGAAAGCGAAAATGCGAAGCTGTCTCTATTTATTGAAAATGAACGACTTTTATCGTTATATACCTATACGGATTTATCGAATACAATTATAGGGTAGTTTCGACGGTTATCAAATAAATTGCGTACAAAGGCGTCGAAAAATTATCGCTGCTGTATTCCGATGTGAATGTAACAATGACATATGCCGAGATTCGAAAATCCAAACAGTTATTTTTCAAAATCATTAGGTTTGTCTATAAATACCATAAACGGCTAGAGGAGCATACTAATGTCGAAAATGGGATATGTTGGAAAATAAATTATTATCAAAAAGGAAAAATTTTATTAATTTTTTCAAATTATAGGAAAACCGTTGGAAGAAAAAAGGCATAGCGTTTTCTTTCATGACTTTTCTTTACGAGTATGACGGACCGTATCATATTGTTTTATCCGTATTTTACGGGGACGGTTCGATTGCGATAACTCACGGCGGTATAGAAATTGGACAAGGAATTAATACCAAGGTAAATAGAATAGAAAATCTTCCATTGCAAATTCAGCGTTTCGTTGATTTAATAAAACTTGTCGTTAATTTTCGTCGAATTTATTTAATTTAGTAATCATTAAAATATTAAATAATCAACTTTCGGTAATTACAACGGACAGAGCATCATCGATTATCGGAATTTTTACATCAGAATCTGACTATTGGTATGTCAATCTCATTAAATCATTTCAAATTTGAGATATATTTGTTACATTAACTTTCAAATAGAGATCCGTTTAAAAATAAAATTGCCGATAAAATTTTGAATATGCGTGTAACAGTGATCGTTAACAGCTTCCCCCCTCATTTTAACGAATAAATTAGAACAGACTTTAAAATAATTTACTATAAATGTTAATTTTTCTTAGACATTTATACTAAGCTCCGTGAATATTATATCGTCTTAATTTGTATTTTATTTCTTAAAATTTAATAACAGACGAATTGTACACTGTATTAATGTTGTTAACCCTTTAGCACGTGTCGAATCTGATATCTATCAATCTATTTGCGAGTCCTAAATCTCTCTTTAAGATATCGTGATTATAAAAAATCCATCTGCTGTTCAAGATGCCGCCACGAATCCCTATTGTGAGCCATCCGGATGCATTCTGCGGAATACCATGTCTGAACACCTTGTAGGAACGCGACCGCGTCTTCTTTTTCTTTCTATTATTCCTTCGAGAATTCTCGCTTGAAGTCCGTCCGCTTTTATTATATGGCAGAAGCATGTTAATATTCTTCTGATTACTATCGAGGATAATCTTCTGTTTGTTGCGTTAACTTCTTTTTATCCGTTCACGGAATTCTTAACATCCGCTTCCAACAATACATTTCCATCGCATTTATCTTTTGTCGATCACATATCCGTAGTGTCCACGTTTTTGCGTCGTAGAGAGAAACACCGAGAAGACGAGACTATTGACTTAGTTTTATTTTCTCTTAGATACTGCGGCATCAGCATATATACGTTTTAAACGCACCATAGCGTACTCTATGTCCAATTTCTGTTTCAGAGCCTCCTCGATCCTCGATTTTCCACTATCGAACCTAGATATCCATATGGAATCTGCTACGTACCCATAATGACAAAAAAAGGAATATAATTTAACCATCATACCGTAATAGTTCGGAACTTTATTTTTTTTTTACGCATTTCATTTTTTTTTCTTCAACACTTTACGATATGTTTTTATTTATTTATTTATTTTTTAAATGTATTAAAATTTTATAGAAAATTAGCACGTACAAGTATTGTATATCGGATTAAATGATCATAGTTTAATGTATAAAAGTTTACAATGGAAAATTTCGTTGTTTAAATGTATGTAATAAGTCTCTATTTAAAGTTTTGTCGACATGCGCGTTAATGTTTAATTTGTAGGTTGCGCAAGTATGCGCTCATTTGTTGGGTATCGATATTAATTTAATCCAGATTAAACCGTTCAACGTGATTACTTCTCCAAACGATCAATTTGCCGGGGCCGACGCTGTAACCCTTGGTGTTTGTTATGTAAGTATTTTTCGATTCATAAATATATGTATGTATGTATTTATTTTATGATTTGAGCATTGCGAGCACCGATTAAAATGATAAAATACTAACATTGCATAAAAATATACAAAATCAGCAAAACACGGATATCATTCGGAGAAATTAATGAAACAGTAGAGAAAGATGAATGGTGTCAGATGAAAATTAAGAACTCACAGACTTGTTAATTTTTTTTTTTACATTTACAAAATTAAACTCTTGACGTATAAAAAGATTCCTAATTTTTATTAATATACTTCTATTTTAATATGTATCACAGGTTTGGAAATACGATTCTCTTCGATTATGCTTGCTAAATACTTGATACGTGCGACTTGTTCAATTGTTTTCATCTCTTATTTTGACTGCGCATGTAATCGACTTATTTGAAAATACGATTACTTTTGTTTTCGACGTATTCAGAATACATATTCAGAACTTTTGTTCCACAATTTTGTCTAAGATTCGTTGAAGCTTTTTCTCATCATCCGCTACAATCATACGGTGTATATATCGTGCGGTCCAGCAGTTAAATTAAGTGTATAAAATTTGTAATTTGTAAATTGTGTCATTATTCATTCGTTGACGTATAACGGTAAGGATCCGAATGTTCGACTGATTTAGATTTTTCTGGTTAGGTAGTGTACGTGGTTATCAAAAGATTATTATGCATATTGCTGAATGATCGTATATATATATATATATATAAAGTAATATGCACGTGTGTGTTGTGCACAATACTTAAATGTTGTTTTTTTGTACGTATATGCTCGCAGGCCGCGCAACAGTGTTGTAATATTTTGTTAGAGCGATTGAAACCGTATAGAACATCTGCCAACATGTCGTGGCAGGAGGTCATAATGGCGGCGTATATGGCGCACGTTGATCTTTTTGTGGAGTACATGTAAGTCTATATATTCGTAATTTCGCCGTTACCTATTCGCGAAATTTCGTTAGCTTGGACTGTTTTATAATATGAACGATGTGGAATGTAGTGATGTTTTGTTTAGACTGTTTTACTTGAGAATATTAATTTCGTGCGATATTTATAGCGAAATAAATAATTACTGATAATTAATCTGTATTTTTTCTGCTAAATCGGTTACGTTATAAATGTCGAATGAAAAATAAAGACTCTATTATATATTTAGAAAAATTTTAAATTTGAATTTGATGCGGAATGTAGCGATTAAAAAAAAAAAAAAAACGATAAAAAAGTAGTTAAAATCACCGAGTTCTATACTAAAAGAAGCAAAGTTTTTCGGAAATAATAAAAATATAATAATAATAATCATTAAAAACGCGTCAAAAATAAAAATAAAATGTAAGAAAATACTTAATGCAGATGTACAATATTAGAAAGAACCGTATTGTGAAATAACATATTTGATTATACACAACTTGATGGTGTTTGGCAAAACAAGAGGATGAAAGATGGACTAAACGGATATTGCAGTGGTGGCTAATTGGCACCCAACGTCCGTTAGGGAGGCCTATGACTAGGTGGCGAGATGATAAAATTGGCAGGAATCAATTGGATCCGAGCCGCACAAGATAGTCTTTGTTGGACAAGTTTGAGGGGACTGGCTACACCCAGCAGTAGGTTGATATATGATGGTGAATGTGGTAAACAACACAATCAATCAATCATACATAATAATCTATAGATAACCACATTAACTAGCCAGAAACATCCAAACTCTATGTCTAATATCAAAAATGATTATATTTATAATATGAAACTAATTTTATTCGTTAAAATTTGTCATTGAATTTAATAATTTTTATCTCTTTCTTTTATTATGCTCATATTTCTAGTACTTTAAAAGAATATTTTTTTCGATTATTTCAACTTTTCTAATCGTTTTTTAAGGGAAAAAACCATCTATTAAATTCGATAATTTTGATGAAATACTTTAAAGTAGTATATTATAAATTTAATTATTTTGTTTTATAAAAAATTATGTATTAAATTCGATAATTATGATGAAATACTTTTAAGAAGTATATTATAAATTTAATTATTTTGTTTTATATTAGACGTAGAGTTCGGTTTTTTCTGGCTAGTTTTGTGTATGCGATTATACTGTAGATTATCCGACTGGTTGATTGTGTTCTTTAACACATATCGGGTTAGTTTACAATCAAATATGTTATTTCAATATACATCTAGATTATTATTATTTTTTTTTTTTACATTTTATTTTCCGTTTTCGCTTTTTTTTTAATTTTTATTATTATTATTTTTTATATGTTTTTATTTATGTCCGTTTGAAACTAGTTCAATAGACGAAGAAAAGGTTTGTGTCTTTTAATATTGATTGTTCAATTTATCGATATATGTTTTCGCGATACGTGTCTGTTTGTCTAACTGTTACGTTTTAAAACAAAATCAAATGAACGATATTTTATACGAATATGTTTTTATTTTGTATCGTTTTTCGGATGAAATAATTGAATACGTAAATATTTTTTTATTACTGACCGGCGTAATAGGTATTCTCAAACGAATATTCCGGGTTTAAGTAATTACCCTATATACGGAGTAACCGTTACCGAGGTTGAAATAGACATCCTAACTGGACAAATTCAGGTTAATTGTTTTTTGTTTTTTTTTTATTATTCGCGAAATATTATTATTTACTTGATTTTTTTATAAAGGACTACACGAGAAGTTCTTAGAAATAAAGATTTATAAATTGTAAAACGTTTATAAAGCGATAATATTATCGACAATATTATATAGTTTCGAGAGACGTGTAAAATGGTTTGGTTATATTATAAGAACAACGGTTGCATATCGAAGCGATCGTCGTAGGTGAAAGATATCGCGGTAGTCAAATATTACGATTTAAGTATTTTTGTTTTTTAAATACTATCAAAGAGGCACGGGTATTTACCCGAGGGCGAGTAAGTTCTGAAAGAAATGTGCGTGAATCGAAATGAATGCGGAAAGTTCATTGAACGAAGTTGCGAATCTTGTAAATGTTTACATTGGTGGAAATCGTACAACAGGAAAAAGAAAGACACGCAATAAAGCGATATCAGTACATTGCAGCTAAACAGAATACGAATATCTATGCAGTGGAAATACTCGGCAACGAGTTTGAAAGAAGATATATTGTGTACAATTTATAGATTATTCTATTCTTACTAAGCAGATACATAATTGGTCCCGACATTATTAACGCTTTAAGCACCAAATCTACATATATATAGAGACGGTTGTCTGTTACGGAAAATCACATTTTATGAAAGTGGCAAAATGATAATTTATAAAATTTTGAACAAAACACACGTACGGCATATTACAGCCGATCACGCTTCCGTTAAAAAATGACTTTAATCGCGTCACCGTGAAAAGAGACGCAACTGTCGATATATCGAATGAAAATTAATATAAAGATATTAATTAATACATACAGTGGCGCACCTAAGATTTGTATCTGGGGTGGTGGGCTCAAACATCTACCCTTCCAAAAAATTAAAAAATTCGTAATAAAATTGAATAAAATATACACAGCCGAAATGTGTAACAACATTCGACAGGCAAACCAAACTATAATCACGAACAACAACGAAACAAGTAATAAGAACAATAAAAAAAGGAATTGGTCATTTAGATTCGAATGTCGAACGGCCTAACAAAGGGCCATTTTTTTTTTCTTTGTGTTCCACAGTCAGCTGGATTTTCAATGTCATTAGCAGACAGAATGTAATGAATATTTTCTAACGGTACTTTTTGGCAATCTAGGCTGTTTTGTGCACGCTCTTCAAGATGAGGTTTTATTAGTGATAACGCGAGTTCTTTCAAATATTCTCTTCTGTTCCAACTATCATAGCTGAGAAAATGGAGCTTACAAGTTACGCTCTGGATGTGTATGCTATACTTTTCTGAACCCTCTAAGGAGGCTTAAGCTCGGTAGCCCCCGTGTGCGCGCCACTGAATACATATATGCAATCGTTATTTATACAAATTAGGATATAATATTATATACCTTCTCTGAAAGGTCTTTAATTTCTGCTGAAACCATTTTATGTTAAGCATATCAAACTATATTATGCTGCCATATATTATGTTAGGCAAAATTACGCTTTTATATAGAATGGTTGCGATTAAATTAATTAAATCATATAGAACGGTTAGTTATATGTCGAGTATTGCGATTGCCGGCATTAAACCATTGATATTTGAAATCAAAAAACGCATAAATATTTTTTTAACAAAGAATAACGTAAATATACTTCGTGAATTTAATAATACTCAGTACAAACATCCTTATTATTTACATGATGGAAAAATATTAACGTCAAAACAGTTTAAAACTGTATTAGATAATCACTTTAATGAAAAATACCAAATGCTTTGGGAAGAATACATCGGTTTAACAAAACAATATTTTCCCAGTATAGATGACCGATTAAAAAACGTTGTATTTATACCGAACTATTTTAATGCACAATTTATTACCGGACATGGTATCTTTAAAGAATATCTATACAAGTACAAAATTTCATACTCAAATAAATGTCAAATGTGCAACCTACCCGATAATACTAAGCACATACTTTTAGCATGTAATCACAATAGTACTAATTTTAATGTTACCCAACTAGTTAATGAGAAATTTACAAATTTTAATAATTTTGCTGTTGCCGAAATAAACTATAGAAAAATACATGTAAAATTATACTAATTAATTAACAACATAATTAACTTTATTGTAAAATAACTTAAATGGATGAGCTCTTTTTCAGTTTATTATTTATAATGTTCTTGTATTAAATTTTACAAATACATTTACCCCATCGTGTATTACGAACTGGGGCAAAAAAAAAAAAAAAAATATTATATACCTTAACGCTAAAAGTAAACTTAGTTATATCAATTTGAATTATTTACGAATCATTTCTTCAAAATTACTATTTGTTTCATCGTCTAATTGTAATAATAAATTACTAATATCGATTTCAGTTAGATTACGGGATATTTTTTCCTATTTAAATATATAATAGGCGAAATATAGGAAAAAAATTAAGAAAAATGATTTGAAAAATATACGTACGATAAAAGTACTATAACACGATAAAAGAAAAATAGACAAACTTTTTACGCTATAATAATAATAATAATAGTAATAATTGATAATTGATAATAGTCGGTATATATCCTATATTAATAACAGATTAGCCTTTATAGATAATAAAAACCTTCAACATGGACTTATTCAAAATATAATTGCACTTACATTTATTAATTACCCGCTTATAGGCTGTTATCTTTCCCCAAACCAGGATAGACAGCTTTATCGGCAAAAATTAGGGATTGTAATTAAACACGATCGCCATTTAAATATAATCTCAAATTGGCGACTTTAACATTCGAATCCCTTCGTTAGATAATTTTTTTTTTTTTTTTTATTTATTTTACATAATTACAACTAGTCCATTTGGACTATCCAGTAATTCTGATATAGGAAAGCAAATTAACGTGAAGAGGTTATCCGTCCAGTGACAGGAGCCTCAGATTCGTTAGATAATAAAATCGTAATATAAACTAAATTATAATATTCTTAACGTTTAACATAGATCAACGTTATATAGTTTCACGCGGCATATTATTATTATCTTTTTTCCTCGCATTTATAGATTTTAAGAGCTGATATTTTGGAAGACGCCGGTATAAGTCTAAATCCCTATTTGGACATCGGACAGGTTCAAGGTGCGTTTGTAATGGGTCTAGGATATTGGCTGACGGAACAGTTGATTTACGACAAAGATACCGGTAAATTATTGACGAATCGAACGTGGGTAAGTATGGATTTGTTGAGTAATGGTTACGTTATTTAATCGTTATTATTTTAAATTAGATTTAACGTGCCGTGTTGTACAGCTACTAATGGTTACAGACACGAGAGGAATACTAGATTGAATGTGTTTTATGTAGGACAAGAATTAGGTCGGAGAAAACGTTGATATTGTCAGCGAGAAGAAGTGGAAAGGAAGTCGGTAAGTTCAATAAGGATATCTGTGGAAGGAATATTGGGGGGGGGACAAATAACCAGGACACGATTAAACGAGGCACACTGAAACGGATCATTCCGCTACAGGAGAGGTGAACGTAATCTTTGTATGACCCGATAGAAGTCGGACGATGGTTGTCTTTTCGCGACACTTTACGTTTAAACGATCGTTTATCGATATTTATCGTTTGAAGGGACAGAACGCTATTTTTGTTCTCATACATGCAAAATAATAGCTTTTCGATGTGTCGCGCAAAATCTGACGGAGAAACTGTGTTTGGCACAGGCAGAACAATCGCTGCATCTTTGGCTGCTCTATGAGCCCGTTCATTGTCACTGAGTTCAATATGAGCTGTAGAGAAATGTGGCAGTTTGTCGTGAATTTTTCCTTAATCGATTTTAGTTCTAATAGCGGTGCCAGCAGATAATGACTAGGTGCATCGCATGGATCGCTTGTATATTTAATTTATTTTCTCATCGATTTAAGGTGATCGTTAGTTCGGCGTAAAAATCGAACTACGCTTTAATTTTATTAAAAGCGACGTATTTAATTATTTCAGAATTACACTCCTCCGACAAATAGGGATATACCGATCGATTTTCGAATTCAGTTGAGGAAAAATGCGCCTAATCCTTTAGGAGTACTTCGCGCTAAATGTAAGTTCTCATACGTTAAATACGTTTCCGGGTACATTTTTCAGAATTTGAAGTTAAAAGTTTTTTAAAATGGGCGAATACGATAACGATAAATGAAAAAAAAACACACACAAAGACGTAGCGAATTATGACGGAAAAATATGATTTCCGAACTTAATACGTTTACATTTACAAGTAAAGTCATCATAAAAATCTTATAATTACTAACGGAAGAAGTTAAACAAAATCCGATACATAAGCTTATTTTAAGTTATAATAAACTTAGCGTTTAAATGCACGATGAAATGATATTTTCAGCGCTTTAAGAATTTATCGACGGGATTTTTCGGAGAGAGAGACAGAGAAAAATTCAATAGTATGAAATAATCGATATCTCGTTATTTATACTTTTTGTATCAATCATGTACACTTACCTGCGTTGTTAAAATAATCGTAACATCAAACATAGAACGATCGAAGAATTTATTTAAACGTTCTTTTACGATATCGTCGATGAATAGAAAATAAAGCGCGCATCGTTGTTTTAACGCGACGTTGTAGTGCGACTTATTTAAGATGACCCTAAAGCGATGGTTCTAGAAGTCAGTTACAGTTAAACGAAGTATATATGTAGGTGAAATATTGAGAAAAATACGTAATTACGATTAATAATATATATTAAGAAAAAAAAATCGTAATAAAAGACTAAAAAAAAAAAAAGGTTTTCGATCAGTTAGGATTAAAAGAATATATAACGTAATAAATAATGATATTTTCGGTCGTTCAGTCGGCATCGATAGTTATCGCATCATTTTGGAGGAAATTACGATTTTTTTTTTAACAATTAGATCGTTACAGGAAGTCAATGACCCTTCTTATAATAGTCGCTAAAATAATCCTTAGTCGAGAAATTTGATCTACGTAAAACTTAAAAAATCGCATGAACCGTCTAAAATAACATTTTTCGACTAGTAACAGAAAAAGAACCCCGTCTTGTTACGCGTCGCAAACTAAATTATTCGCGAAGATTCGAACATTTCATACGTGTTGTCGGCGTAGTTGGCTAGTCGACTGTCAACTCGACGCTCGATGGTTCGAAACTAACCGGCGACATAAAAAGTTTCTAAAATTTTTCATCATTACCGGGTTCTTAATTATCACGGAGAAGGCAGTGTCATCCTACTGCGTATAGCGTCATATGCGCATCTACGTTACATATAATTAGTTTCTCGAATGTTAACCTATTAATGGCTAGTCACGGCAACGAACTATACGATGATGATGATGATGATGATGATGTGTACGAGATCGTTAAACATTACAGTAATCCGAATAGGTTGGAAAATCATCCGAAAATACTTTAGTAGCTTATTGGACACGACTGTTCGTGAAGATGTTTAAGACGAAGTAAACTCCCCGGACCTATTCTAAGGTCACGATTTTCGCGTAATGTCCCACTCGTGTTATGTATCGAATTTACCCGAGTAAAATAACCTCGATTACAATATTATATATATTAGAAGTTGTACACCGCTTCGCCTATTTATTTGAATATCGTTGTCTGCTACTTTTTAAAACGTTGTAATTTCTGTCTTGTTTATGATATCAACGGGGGGAAACAAACCTTAGAACGAATCCGATAATATAGGCTATAAGTTGTGCGAATTTCATCATTATTGCGTTAATAGTTTTTGAGTTAAATCGGATCATACCGACAGATAGGTAAAAATTTGAAAACATTGATTTTTTGTTTATGCTAAAAATAGCACAGTGCAGTGATTATAATGAAAATATTCGCAAATCACAGACACCATATATTAGTATATACGCAAATACGGTTGACATATTTCGCGGAGTTAACGAATGTATATAGCGTTTAATGTATAATGTACATTAATATTATTTGTGTAATATTCATCATCATGTGTCGTCTTCGTATCGGAGGTATAGGCGACTACTTACCTATACATATTTAACAGTGTAAGTAGCGTTCAAGGCGAACGTAATAAGATAGGCACAAACATCCAGTATAGAACTGATTGTAATTGTTTCGTTGTCACGACGCAGTGCAGCCCTGTTTTTATAATGTACTACATGTTGTGCGTGCTGATTTGCTATTGCCTTCCACGCGATAGTATTAGGATTATTTGTATTTTTAAGTCCGTGCTCTAGCCACTAGGCTTTCCCGACGAGACCATAAGTGTTATTATTCATATTTAATTAATAGTTTTAAGATTATTATTATTATACTTGGTTAAATTTCCACGTTTCGGGCAAGCAATTTGCGATGGCTGATCGTTTTGTTTTTTGTACTTACGTATAAAATTTACACTAAACCGGCATTTCTCGGATTTACGAAACCCGCGATATTGATGTATTATTATTTAACCAAATTTGTTAGAATATATTAATATCGTCTGGAAAATTACGGATATTTATTTATTTTAGCGATTTCGTAAATAATGAATTTTATTATTTTTTTCCCGATGTGTTTCAGCGATTGGGGAACCGCCGATATGTTGCGCTGTTTGTGTAACGTTTGCTATAAAAAATGCTGTTCTATCTGCGCGTCATGATGCGGGTAACAAGGATAATTGGTTTGACTTCGGTTAGTTTATTCTATTAACGGGGTTCGAGTATTATTAACGAGACTGGTATTTAACGAAATATTCGTTAGACGTCGTAGGAATATGTTTTCGGTAGATTCCTAGTAATTTTTTCCCAGAAACGTCAAAATGACTATTTTTGACTAGTTATGAAGTTAGAAATCCGCGAAAACCATTTTTGAAGGTTTTATTATATGACCAGAATAAAGGAAAAATAACGAAATTACTTAAAAATTGGGAAGAAAAATGTCGAAAAAGAAGTTAATAATAATCAACAGTTAATAAAAATGATGCCACTTTTTCCTTTTTTCCTCGAATTCTACTTCTAACTAGCCGAACTAAACCTCCGATTCTAACCTAACCTAGCTGTGGGCATTTTGCTATTCTGGTTTTTTCCTTTAATCACACTCAGCCTACACGAGTTTATTATTATTTTAACAATAACTATAATAACTCAATCGACACTAATGCTATAACGGAGAAAATACATAAATAAAAATGTGAAAGTACAACCTTCGGATTTCGTTATTTATTATTTGATATTATCCACTATTCGTTAGTAGATTTCGATACGCTACTTTTTTTCTCGCAATTTTATTACATTTTGTGAGCTGATAATTGTTTTGCTCGACTGGTAAATTCCATTAAAGCGTCGTTAGGTACGGGTAAACTATCGTGCATGATTCCAGAACGCTTGCCCGAGTAACGCGGCATTTATCGAGCACTTGTCACTGTTATATAAGTTCTTATTTTATTTCTCCAGAAAATTAATAATGTTTTTTTTTACGTTTAACATTTTTATCTTATTTCCATCATTCTCGCGTTTATTATTTTTAATTAATATCTCGCTAATATGTTAGAGATGTAACTTTTGGCTTATTTGCTACCGAAGATATTTACCACGTATACTATTAATCTGTACAAAAAAATGTTAATGTTTTGTACACGATATACTTTTTCTTTTCAAATTAGTCGTGAAATAACATTGTAAATATTATATCACGAAAATAGTTTTAGGTATTATATGTCGATTGTAAAAATTTCCCGTCAATTTGTTCCATCAGCATGCCTATCTATAGATATCCCTTTGTAGCTTTCTTGTCCGTTCTGTGTCTTCGTTGTACCGGAATTAATGAATCACCGAGAATTCCAAAAATTTTCATTGCGCGAGGTTTCTCTTTGAACCAAACCCCCGATGGACTAACGAGTTTCCCATCCTGTGCAATCCATAAAATGCTGCGATAATTAATTCTATATAATTTACTTTCGGAAATCGAATGCCAGAATTTGAGTATTTAGAAGTTCTGCCTATCTCTACGATATTTTCTCGTTCACTACCGTCATTCTGTTCAAACGCGTAGGGTCCTATTACACTTTTTTTTTTTTTTTTTTTTAATTTTACGAACATTTACGTTGTAAAATTCTTTATCCCCATTAATCTTCCGACCCTGTTTTTCTCTTTTAATAAGCATGTGTCGTAGAACATTTTTGACTTCTGATTTCACCTTAATTATAAATCCATAACGATATTTAGCGTAATGATCCCTAAATAGCTTTTCTCTCGGAAGGATTTATCAAACGGTTTTGAAATTAACTCACCTGGTTTTGTTTATCTTTTTCTAGATCGAAATGATAAACGATGTGACTTATCAGAAATTCTTCGCTCACAGATATTACCATTAAGCTTTACGTTAATGTGAGAATTCTAGTGTTTAGATTAGTTATTAAAATCAGGAATCGTAAAAGTTATCCACCAATCCACGAAATACACATACAACATGCCCGCACGCACACAGACATATATATATATATATATATATATATATATATATATATATATATATATATAACGTATATATAAAATGTGATTTATAATATTTTACTTATTTCATATTTACAGAAATGCCATACACACCGGAATATATACAGTTAAAAGGATTGACTTCGATAGATCAGTTCACTTTATGAGAATATGAACTCCTGCTACAGTGAACACATATATTTTTATTCGGGGTTATTTTATTGTTAATCAAGGTATATATCAATACATGCATTATTATTGTTTGCAAATCATCGATATTATTTGCCTGTTTTAACTTTAAAATTATATTACCTCGGGCGAAATTAATACGGTGGATGGTTTTTAAGCGTTTGACGTAGTTTATGTGTTGTTAAATATGGATGACACATAGACACGTCGATTGAGATGTGAAATAGACGTGAACTATAGTCGCGTGAAACGTCGGTTAGACCGACTTTTATATACATTTTACATTATATTGATCAGTTTGGATTGTTTTTTTTTTGAAAAAGAACAAAAACATCTATGCCTCGGAACGCAGGAAAGAAGTGAAACTTAAAGACATTTTAACTAAATTCGATACAGTTTTTTTAATATTTACGCGTATGTGCACGCACGCGCACACATTCACATGTGTACACACACATACACACACACACACACACATATATATATATATATATATATATATATAAATAAGTCTACCTATGTGTATAAATCGACGCGTCTAACGATCAAAAAGTGGTTTAAAGACGAGGTGTTTGTAGCACGGTACACGCGAACCAGATTATATATATATATATATATATATATATATATATATATATATATATATATATATATATATATGTCCGTCCTTTGCATCGTTGACACACCTAACACAAGAAAACGTGGTTTGATAAGCAGGTGTTGATATATATATATATATATATATATATATATATATATATATATATATATATATATACGTATGTATATGTATATAGGCAGTGGCGTACCCACAGGGTGGGCTACCGGGCTTAAGCCCCCAGAGGGCTTAAAAAGTATTACATATTAGGAAGGTGCTTAACTTGTAACCTACAAACAATTTTGCAGCTAAAATGATAGCTGAAATAGAGGAGAATATTTGAAAGAGCTCGTGTTATCACTAATAAAATCTCATCTTGAAGAGTGTACAAAATAGCCTAAATTGCAAAATGTACTATCGGAAATTTTGGTTACATACTGTCTGCTAATGACATTAAAAATCCAGCTGTCTGTGGAACATAAAGAAAAAAAATGACCGTTGGTTGGGACGTTCGCATTCAAATCTGACCCTCGTCGTAACCAGTGCGTTTTTTTGTTGTTATTACTTGTTTCATTGTTGGTGATCGTTTATAGTTTGTTTTGCCTGTCAAATTTTGTTACACATTCGGTTGTGTATATTTTATTCATTTTTATTATGAATTTTTTATTGATCCCACCACACATACAAATCACGTGCGCTTTGTGTTATTTCCTCTTGCTCGCTGGCTCGTTTTGCGTGTTAATTCCCCATATACAACGAGCCAATAGAAGTTTCATTTAAAAAATCTATTATTGTATTCGAGTTTATTCCTCGATATTGCCTTTGTCCGGCAATTTGTAATATTTGACATACTGATAGATACTTTTTACAGCTTGTTGCTATGTAAGTTATTGTTAAGTAGGTTTCGTTGCATATTACTTATATAGGTTATTGTCTTTTATCTGATCTAAAATCGTGAGTTAATCTGGAGTAGAACGTTCTCGAAGAGTAAGGTATGAATGTGAACATTATGTTTAAATTGCCGCGCATTGTCTGCTGTATTTCCGTTTTTTTCTTCACGGCTCGAAGTCGTATAAGTGTTTCCGCAGATATATATTTTTTAATGAAATGTAATTCCGAAAATTGTTGCGTTAATCGTAAAGGGAAACCACTTCCTTTTATCTAAATATAGCTCTGAAGGGAAAAGACAATAAAATTTCAAGGTATTGACAGTGTATTTATGTAATAAATGCAAATTTATGTCGTAAAAATTTAGGTGGTAATCCGATGAAGTTTATTACCACTATGAACTCCATTTACAATGTTTTAATCATTTAATGATGTTAAACTTATTATATCTCAATAAAGTTAACATGATCTTCGTAATCTAATTATGTTATATTACAATTTAAACTCTCCGTTCGCTTATTATTTATACGTCGCTCACGTACACACCTTCACTGGCACGTACGCATGCCGCTGTTAATCATTTTACACGCATTCGCTTGCATCGTCATCGTCGTTTGCCACACCGTCATCCTTTATGCAAATCACAATGCTAAGGTAAGATCACGTTGCTGCCGCTTCAGTCCCATACGCGCTGCAGTTTATTCCTTTCAGCAAGAGTGGAGGTGGTACTAATACGACGTATGCTATACAAGGCGCGTCGCAACCTTTTTCTCAATCATTTTGTCGATAGATCCAATTAACGTTACGACGCCATCATTTTAATCTTAAATAAATTCAGAGAATCAACAACTGGGTTTCCCTGGTGATCAGGAGATAGAAAGTGTCTATTTTGAGAGTGATAGTGACATAGATATAAAGGATTGGAAAATACTAAAAACATAAAAATGGCTAAAACATGTACGCTATAACCTAAATACAGGAGGTCATGAAAAAGAAATCTTTCCAGCCCTCTAGTGAATATGAATAATGACAATGATAATAATGTTTTTTCTACTGATCCAACGCCGCCTCCGTTATTCATACACGATATGACAAATTTCCTTTCTATAGTTAAAAAATCGCCATTATATTGGGAACCCAAGAGTTCACGACAAAAATGCTAAAGCAAAATACTGTAAAGGTGAATACAAAAAAAAGTTGAGGACTATAGAAAACTTGTCACTATCTTCAAAATGAGGATTACTCCATACTTATCAGCTTAAACAAGAACGGGCACGCAAAATCGTGTTGAGACGTAGTTTACTTAGTAAATTTTTATATATATAGTAGACTAAGATAATAGAAAAGATACAAAATAAGACAACGTGATCTTGTAATCTATTGGACAGAAACAATCTTACGACTTTTAGTGAATAAATTACAGAGTGTTCTTAGTGAACTCCTGTCTTTTAGATTCTCTTAATATTCATATAAACATTAGATAAGTAATCGGAAATCTTGTTTACAAGGAAATTACTGCCTCTGTCACCATTATTATGTATCAATAATAAACTCATGGTATTTGGACATAACGACAATTATTTAGGAGTGATGTTTGATGCTGAGGTTACATGGAATGAAGTCGTTAAATTTTTACCTAAAAAAAAAAAGTGTGAAAAGGGGTTAAATCTGTTACATGTCATATCAGGGATAAACAGCAGGGTTGAAAGTACATAAAGCTATCAATATAGGTTTTGCTCGAACGGATTATGGCCCTTTCTTTATAACTAATTTCCAGATACTACTATTTACCTTAAATACCGATTGGGACTATGTTATGTAAATAACTCCATGATGTAGCACCTTGTTTCAGAAGAAGATATCCAGATATTCTTGGTTTAAATAATCACGTATTTAAGGATTTTATATAATCTATGGTCAGGGTAAGAAGTGGGCATACGTCTGGACATCTTGTCAAATTAGGAATAATAGACAATGGTCTTTACGATTAATATCATACTAAAAAATAGCATCGAACATATCATCTGGTTTTGGTTAAAATATGATGACAGGAATGATTTAACATATAGTCTGTTGAAAACTTGGAATACGTTACCTATTTTGACAAAATAACTTATTTTTGTATTTCTTTATACGAGTTCATTAAAAATATATTTAATATATTAAAATATAAAAACGTATTTACTCATAACATAATATTTTACTTAAACTGTCTAAATTGTGAAAGTGCAGGCAAAAAAAATTCTGGCCATGTTGAAAAGTCGTCTTTCTCGTATTTTGTGAAGTATTTCTTCGTTTTATATCAACTATTAATTGCAATCAGGTCGACTTTGTATTTATGCAGTACCTTTCAATTGGTCGACTAAATCGTATATACGCTTAAGTAATATAATTTTGGGACGTTATTTAGTTGAATAACGAAAAATATAGCATGTATTACGATATAGTAGATTTAGATATTATTTACAATATAAAGTACTTTATCAGATAAACTAAAGTGTTCACAAGAGGAAATAAGGAACTTTGTTCGTTCGAACGAATCTAATCATGGTATTCTATATTTGTCGATTAATCGCGCGGAAACGGGCCCTTTTAAGCATTATCTATTTGTCGCTACAGTTTCTTCCGGTGTTTGCTGTTTCATGTAGCCGACGTTTAGTGAAGAAGTTCTTTTCTTGATTTAAGTCTAATTTTAAGCCGCGATTAGATACAAAGCATGCGGCGTTGATCTGTTAAAGCTAGTGTCGCTGTTCTCATTTTTTGATACTTTATTAAGTATTGGTGCTGGACCGTACTACAAGCCCGATAAAGTTCACTAGTGGTTGCTGTTGGTTTTAAACACCCCGTGACTATTCTAAAAGCATCGTTCGGAGCTGTATTAACATTTTTTTTCTTTTTCTTTTTGCTAATCTCTGTTTTCCCGCATTCTTCTGCTGCGAATAATATAGCCAATGTAGAAATTCGAAGTACTTCTGGGGGTAGCGCCCGATTTTGGGGAAATAAGATTTTGCAATAAGTTATTTCGCTGTTTTGTTTCTTATAGTTGACGGTAAATTTAGTACAAGTATGTCAAAAAAATATTTCTATCCTAAAATTTTTCTCATATTCGGTTATCAGGGCATCTTACAACGAGAAAGATATTTTCGACATCGATTACGACATTAAAAGAATTCAGTTACGCGTTTTTTTTTTTTTTGCGAGGATACCTTAAGATCCGCGTTTACGAAACACGAAACTTATTTGTGAAGCGATGCTGAAAAAAAATCAAAGACAAAAAGATCGATTTAAACAATCTGTTGATGAGCGATAAAGCTCATTTTCAGCTATCCGGATTCGTGAACAAACAAAACTGTCTCTAGGGGTCCGAATCGATACAAATTCAATCGAACAGAAGCCATCATACACTGGCTGGAGTGAAGTGGGTGCTACTGTTCGCCAAAAATGCTCGCAGTACACTGAAAGGGGCGTTTGCATGTTGCCGCGTCGCACGGAGCTTGGCCGCCGCACTCGCTAGATTTGACCGCTTCAGATTTTTTTTTTTTCGGGGATACCTTAAGAGCCGCGTTTAACATGCCCACGAGATCTGGAAGACGTATAATCTTGAAAGAGTCTTCGAAAATTTTGTAAAGACTGAATGAATATATTGTAAATGTTGGTCATCTGAACGATATTGTGTTTCACAAATGTTTGTATGCTAATCTCTCGTTTTACAATTTTTAAATAAAATTTCATTCAAAAATTTTGATCGAGTAGTTTTTCAGTTATTAAAAAAACAAAAAAACCAGTCTGTATCCTCTGAATATTATCGTTTATTTCTTCTAACTAAATAAGTCGTTTATTTTTCAAAACGATAAATAGAAAACTATTATCACGAAATACGAGGAAATAAATGCTCATCAACTAACAGGTTATTAATGAATCACGTGCGTCTGAAATTCTAAAGTTCGCCGTTATATAAAAATAATTGCGTGAAAAATTAAATAACCGAGCGCGTATTGTTTCGCAACGAATGATGAAAATTAAAAGAGAAATTATTTTCTTAACTTCTTTGAATCGTAAATTACGGGACGAATTATGGGACGAAATTACGTATACTAAAACGAAATTACGGTAGTAGGGGGACCATCAATGGAGGCTCTAGATCCGTGAAAATGTTGGGACCTTTTTAAATTTGTTTTTTATTAATAAAGCCTAGTGGGGCTAGAGCGCGGAATTCTATACGGAACGTGTACGAACATGATCGACGACGCAAAAATTATCATCGGAAAATAAAAATATGAATAATCCTAATATTATCGCGTGGAAGGCAATGGCAAACCATAATGCACAACACCAACACCATATAGGAGTTAGTAATAATATAGTACAGTGAATTTACCGTCCACCTTCCTCGAGCCGGCGTACCTCAACTTGGGACGAGTCCTTTTATGTTTATATCGCCGACCCGTTCCTTCCAAAGACCTAGACAGCTTTCCAGCCAGATGATCTGGTGGCGCGATTGAGAAGTTGCGGAGCCGTCAACTGTTCAAACTAATCAGCTACCATTATTTCGAAAACCGAGTTGGTAATCAACGACAAGTATCATTCAGTGAAAATCTCGCTAAGAGCCACTGCCCACCCATTAAGAAGTACAAGTGCGAAGGTACCGAGATGATATAAATATCTGTATAACAAAAGCCCTCCACCAACAAACTGCCACCTATGCGGACATTTAACAGAACCAACAGTCACATACTTAATCTACAACTGTCAAACACTCACACCACGCAGGTGTTAAAACACAAAATACAGGGCACGATACACAAAATCCTCTCAAACAACTCTCAATCAGTAGGTAAAATTCTGACATCAGTGAATAAAGTAGACACATGTCTCTTTATGCTGTAATAACCCTGGTAGTTACAAACGGCATATGGAAATTTACATAATATTAAAAAAAAAATTAATATTTTTTAATTTTACATTTTTATCTTTTTAAATATTCACTTAATAATGGCCCAACAGCTAAAAACACTTTGTGATTTTTCGTAAAGAAAAAACTTTTAGTGATTTTTTTTTTGTAAGTTTCTCGAAAGTATTTTTTTTATTATTTCGAAAATTACGTTATTTTCCTCTATTTCCGTGAAAAAAAAAGGCACTGCAAAAATTCCTTATTATAAAAAATAACGATAGAAGAGGTAAAATAATCGCCTAACTTGTCAACGAACGAAAATGGACAATTGGAAGACATGGTTTACGATATTTAGCAGATAAGCGCAAGTGCACTGTTTTTTTTAATTGTTATATACCTAAATGAATTTTCGCGACGTCTAGATAAACTCTTTTACTTTCACGATATGATATGTTAAAGCTACTTTCATTATTGCTAAAGTTTTCAACGCACAAGTTACGAGACTAACGCAATAAATTATACGAAGTAACCACGTTTGCATCGTTTTCCGAGGTTATTATTTTTGCTACGATGTAAGTATATTCTTCTGTAGATTAACTTACTATAATGCGTGTAGATTTCGGCGAAATTAACTAGATATTAAAATGAAACTAACTTTTAATAATTCTTAAAAATATATCCGACATAAGTAGTTTTTTGTTTTCTGTTTTTACATTTGTGATAATCTAAATAAGCGATACACGTGAGCAGAGGTTTAACCAAGTGGCTAATTATTCGATCACAGGTCGTGTATTGAAACTTCTTAACGGTAATATAAGTTTTCCCCGCTTTTATGGAAACTACATTTGTCGAAGACAACGGTTGCGATATTTATACTAGATAGTTTAGAACGTTCGAGAAACTGGAAAGTTCGATTGGTCGTATTTAGATAGTGGATAAAAATTATGAAAGCAGGGTTGTGTTATAAGATAGAACGTTCGCAGAGAATACCGACGAAATATTTTTAATAGCAACGTGACGGAGCGTCCTTCCGGGAATGTTTGATCTGAAACGGAGCATTAGAATCACTTGCGCGCGGTGTGATTGTATCGATATGTCTAATTCGATACTTATCGGTTTTTACATCACTTATTCACGGAAATCATCGGCATATAGAACACATAGTTGTTTCCTGTTTACCAGCTTCCAGCTGATTTGAACGATTTCGTATGTTTATAAATTAACTTATACGATAGTATCTTCTTTATCGTTGATCTTGTATAATCCGCGAATGTAATAATACCGCCTGGTATATTTTACTTCTATTCAAAGTTGAATTCGGTAAACATCTAGTTACTTCTTCCGACTCGGATGATGCCTCGATGTCGAAATTGTTAAACGACGCCGTATGATGACGGCGATTGTTCACGGAACTCGGGGGATTTTCTATATAGACACGTATTCTATTTTATGCATTAATTGAAATTCATATAAATTGTTTGAGACAAAATGCTTTTCAACGTAAAAATGCGAATAGTGGTCTAGAGTAAACCACGTTGTTAAAATTCCGATCAAATATATAATTCCAACTTTCCACTCAATCGAGATTCACCTACATATATACATATTTTAGTGATAATCAGAATATCCGGTTAATATTTGTATAAAGTTAATTTTTTTAAAATACCGAATATTATTTCTTCTAATACAGGAGGTGACCGAGACAAGACGGACGGTTGTTTTACATATTTTAGTGATAATCAGAATATCCGGTTAATATTTGTATAAAGTTAATTTTTTTAAAATACCGAATATTATTTCTTCTAATACAGGAGGTGACCAAGACAAGACGGACGGTTGTTTTTTGAATAACTCAAAAACTACTCGATCAAAATTTTCGAATAAAATTTTATTGTAAAATAAGAAAACGAGAGGTTAGTTTTCAATTTGTTGTGGAACACAATATCGTTCAGATGACCGCAATTTGCAACAACACGTTCATTCAGTTTTTTTACAAAAGTTTCGAACACTTTATCGAGCATATTTGAAATTTCTTCAGATCTCCGAGTTATCAGGTTTTCCAGATCTCGTGGACGTGTTTCGTAAACGCGGTTCTTAAGGTATCACCACAAAAAAAAAAAATCTGGAACGGTCAAATTTGTCGAGCGCGGCGGCCAAACGAAATCCGTGCGACGCGACAATACGCGGTTACCAAACGCTTCTTTCAGTACTGCAAGCGGTTCTGCCGAACAGTTACACGTAGCACCATCTTATTGAAGCTACTGTCTACGCGACAACAACGACGAAGTGAGGGAAGCAAAAACGAGTTTATCATCTGGATATAGCACGTTTCGTACCGTTGAAAAAATTAGGCCCCACTATTCCCCACTTCGCTACTTCAGACTACATGGTTACTCGCTCACTATGTGACGGCTTCTGTTTTGAATTTTGAAGCGGCAGTTCTGTTTGTTTACGAATTCGGATAGCTGAAAATCAGCTTCATCGCTTATTGAAAGATTGTTTAAATCGATCTCTTCGTCTTCGATTTTTTTCAGCAAAAAGTTTTCGTTGTGCATGGTCGGTACTTTTTAATTCCTGCGTTATTACCAGTTTACAAGAATGAAAATTCAAGTCTTCCAGCAATATACGGCGCACAGATTATCTCGATAGGTTTAAAGAAACAGCATTGCGATGAGTAGAGCGGCCGGGTTTACGAATATCGCTGTCCGAACTTGATCGATGTTTGTGGGTTTGCAAACCGTTTTTTTTTTTCTACAGGACGTTTTTTATCCGTTGCAGAATCTGTGTCCCCAAAAGTTTTTAACCCACGTTAAGATTGAACTGCGAGATGGTGCAGGTTTACAGCGCGTAACTTTGAATTCATTTCGAAACTCTTTGCACTGTTGTGATCCATTTACACCGAAAATAACGTTCCATGCAAAATGCATACTCCTCGTTATGGGATGCCATTATAACTGAAACTGGGCACAAACGAATCTTTCGTTTGTACGCTAAACGTGAAGAATGCGGTTTGCGTTGTAGCAGTGTTACCAACTGCGGTATTAAAAAAAAAAAAAACATGCGTCTTCTCTGGGTCACCCTGTATTTACCTAATACCTTGAACCATATTGTAATACATTTGAAATACGTAGAGTAATTACTCAGGCTTCGTCGATTGCTGTAATATATATATATATATATATATATATGTATGGTGTGTTGTGTGTGTGTACATATATACATATATACATACATACATATATATATATACATAACGTTAATATTTTACTTGTGTAATTTTCATTGTTTTTTGTAGGATTTTAGAAGGACGTGTCGAATTTCAAATTCATGATAAATATTATTCAGGTATGTGTATCCTAATTATCGTTTACCGTGTTTAGAAATTTATACAATTTATTTTCAGTACGTTTCTGTTTTTCAATATAAGCTCGATATTAATCGAATTGTATAAGGAAATGTTCCTCTCGTAATGGATAAAAAAAATAGTCAACTCTTTTAAAAAAAAAAATTACATAATATATCAATTTTTCATACAAAATTATAAATTATGATTTGAAAAATGTGGAATATTATTTTAAAAATAAACAACAAAAAAGGAGTTAAAATCACTGAAAGCTTTTTTTTTTTAAAAAAAAAAAACGTCGTGACTGTACGTTTATTTTTACGTACGAAATTAGCTAGCATTCAAGCCACTATTTATATGCAACGCAGATGCGCATGCATATGATGTTATACGGAGTGGGGTGCCACTGCCTCCTCCGTGATAATTAAGAATTAAATAATTATGAAAATATATCGCGTGTTCGTTTCGAGCCCCGACCATCAAGATAACTGTCGAGCACTCTAGCAACTACGTCTATATAGTATATATTTTTATATTTTACTTGTATGTTCACTTGATGATGGTTTAATAGTCGAAACGCTTTTTGATATTATATATCAAAAAAGCATTTACTGATTTCAGTTCCTTCTTATTGTTTATTTATAAATTCCTTCTAATGTGTTATATAAATATTTTTAGAGTGGAATAACTCTTTTATTATCAAAATAAACGATTTCTTCAAGTATTAAAAGTTTACATACCATATAGGGAACGCTGTGAGTAAAAGGATTAATGAGAATGTGTAAAATATATATATATGCATATATGTGTATGTATATTTAATTATTTATACAAAGACGTGCAAATATATTTAGACAGAATGAACCGTATGTGATATTATATTTAAGCAGCGTCTATCATATAATAATTTCTATAATTAAATGAATTATACAATTAAAGATTTTTCTCGACCATTTTATTAATTGCAACGTATACCCTATAAATAAGAATTTGGGCATTAGGGAATCCTTTAATGAATATGATTAAATTTCCAATGTTTATCAACACATAGCTGCTTATTAATATGTATACATGTACGTATATATGTATGTATTATTTAATTACTTATATAAAGACATACAAATATATTTAGAATCTTCCGTAAAAATTACTTAAACCTAATAATGATCGATCTTTTTTTAAATAATAAATACGTCAACAATTTCACTTAAATATTTTTTCTCCGAAATGGAAGGTATAAATATTCAAATGATAGATTGTTCAAACTTAAAATTTTCATCATAATTACAATGATTATTTTGCATAATTATTGGGCGGTGTCTACCTGATAGTAGTGGATCTTTGGTGGTTTAAGTAGCGGTGTAAGTGTGACCAGTTTTTAGTTTTGAGTCTACAAAATATTATTGAAAATGCGTAAAAGCGTGTAAATACTTACATCTAAGAGATCGATTTCGAAATGTATTTTTAATCAATTGAATTAACTACTCCATTGTGATTTGTATATTGTATGTATTTTGATCGCTGAAAGAAAAAATTACTTATAAGTTTTGAGATTTTGATTTTTTGAATAGATGAAATGAAGTTATCTTCATAGGATGAGTTGATGATCGCCAAGAATGTTTACTGATGACAACGCTATTGTCTATTTTCAAGTTTAGAAGTATTCTATCTCGATTTTTGTCAAAGCGATTTTATTAGTGTAGTTGCAGTAATCGTTGAGATAAAATTTTCCTATGTGGTGCATTTGACATTTTTAAGAACCCATTTGGTTTTACCAGATACTTCTATAGATCAAACATTTGCTTAATGTTCGATTTACTTTTAGTCTTTTCCGAGCAGTGCGTCTATTTTTATCCATTAACTACGATATAAATTTCGTGTTAGTTTGGGTGTTTTACCAAATGTTCGAACAAAAGAGTTGAATTCCTGCCTGTAGTGGTTCCGGAAATTGGTATAGTGTACAATTAGTTTCTTAAAACATAACCCCCCTCTCAAAATTAGTTTGATGGGGAGAAACTGCAGTAGCCCAATATTTTATTCGCTGAACGGGATGGAAAGATTATCACGTCCAGATTGGACCGAGAGAACGTTTGGAGGAAACGTAATGTGTATTTTTATTGAAAATGGAGAGTTTTCATTTTATCAAATTTTTTCCTAAAATTTTTCTGTTTTCGTAATATTATAGCTACATCATAGGAAAATCGTCGCAGAGGATTACTGATGACGTAATTTTTCACCGGGGTTTTCTTTTAATGAAAAATTAGCGATGGTTTGCTACGTTGAATTATTTGTAATGAGTTTGTAATATCGTTTTCTTTTTCTTATTTTATTTATAGACGCTCGATTGCTAAGATCGTTTGCGTCTGTTGTTGAGTTTATATTATGTTAATTATTTAGGTAGTGTAATAAACTTTAACAAGTATTCGATATATTATCCTGTAGTAGGATGTCTATTGTATAATCCGTTATTTTGTAGGTTAACCTTTCTTTTTCGTAATTTTTGCATTCTAGTAATATGTGGTGTAAGCTTAGTTGGTCGTTACACTTTGAGCAGACAGGTGGAGGATCTCCGTGTAGTAGATGCCAAGAGGTGAGCAATATATGCCTCAGGCGTAACCTAGTTAAAGCCGCTTCTTTACGCCGGTTTTTTTGGTGTGCTATCATCCAATTTTGATCAAAGTAAAAGAGAGTTTATCACTAGGTATCGCTCATTATTAAATCGTATATTATAACATTAAAAGCAATGAAGATAACGTTACTACAGAAATAAATTTACTTACACGCTTTTGTTCTCTTATCAGTTAAATGTCTATTGACGTTCCGTCGTAACTTTATACCGCAACACTATAAACACAACCGGATTATACGTATAACCGAATGTGAAGTGTAATTAAGATTTGCAGTTCGGGGTATTTATGTAAGAAGCTATTTTTAAAGATCTTTAATTTATATTATTTTGGGTATTTAAATTATTTGGTTCATTAATACATTAATTTAAATATGACTTATTTGTAATTGCATTAGTTTTTTGATTGATTTTTTTTATTAAGTTACCTACCCTAGTTTTGGAAGAATCATGATTTAGATTTCCGTTAGCATTGCCGCTACATACGCAAGATCAGGAGTAAATTGTTCTATAATTTCCATTTGTTGGTGTGAACCTTTTAACATAACTAACATAAACTAAAAAAAATAGGATATCTATGTTTATTTTCATGAGAATATTCTGTGCACGACTGAAGAAGTTGTTTTTTGTTTTGTTGTCAGTTATGTCGTTTAATTTAATTTATGTGTCTTTATATTTTTCTTATGGATTTTACTATGTAAATATATTATGATTAAGTGGAGCTTATTTGGGTCGATTTCATATCGTTCAAGAAAATGTATAATATTATCAGGGTGATCATACATATTGTTAAGGTATTTTAATGTTTACGTGAATGATTGATTAGTTGAATTAATAGTATCCGGGATTTCTTTGTTGACAGTAATCTGATTTACATTGATCGTTTTTTTCGGGATTGGTAATTGTTTGCTTTTCATTTTTTTCGGTGTCTGGATGTGCATAGTTAGATATGGTTAATGTTTCAATTTTATTTTCATATTTGTGAGTTTCGCGTTTGTTTTTTTTTTTATATCGTTTTTTGTTTTCATTTACCCGAGTATTGGTCACAGATTTATCTTTGCTTATAGTTGATGAGTTTTCTGAAATAGCTGGTTTTATGTTTTTGTTAACCTTCGGATGGTTCGTATTTTCGGTTGTGTCATTGGGAGCGGTTGTTTCCGTAACGTGTTGATTTTTATTTTGGACATTGTAGTCCATTTCTGTCACTGAGGCATCTTTATTTTGTGGACACTGGGAAGTAATGTGGCCACTCTCTTTACAGATGTAACGAAAATCAGATTCACCTAGAGAGGAGTGTACTTAGTCTCGTCGTGCTCTATTAGCGATGAATTTGGTATTTTCTCTATTTCGTCTGGGTTGATGAAAAATTGCATTCGGTTTGCTTAGTATATGAGAAAATTTGTTTATATTGAATCAAATAGGTAATAAGTGAGGTGGTATGTTTAATTATTTTAGTTCATTTTCAATAGTTATATATTTCAGACCAATATTCGTGTAGCTGGGCTTATTATCATCTAATTTCGATTTTATTTCCGTTAATGTTTATCGAGTCATTCGAGAAGATCGTTTAGCTGTTTTTTATTAGACACAAAAACGATTATTAGATAATCTAAACGCGTCTCGAAAATTATTTTTTCACTTTTCTACGTATGTAATTTGTTTAATACCGTCTATTGTATTTAGAACTAGAGCGCTGTTTTTATCTAAAGTCTTTTTTGAGCTCTTGATAGCTGCGCCTTATTAGCGTAGGTCATTGTTGGTTATTTGTGTTTGCGTGCGTATTGTTAGTCATGTTGTGTGTGTCCGTGCTTGTGTTTGTTGCTTGCGCACGAATGTTAAAATTATTATTTAAACTCACCGATACGTTGACATTATCTACATTGTTACCCGTATCCGTGATTCGTGAAGCGATTGATATTGCGGTGGAGTGGGTTGATTGTGTAGGTATAATGTTTTGTTGAAGTGGTCTTGGCCGGAGTGGCAATATGTATGTTGTTTCTTATCTGTTGTCTCTTAATGTAGCCGATTCGGTAAGATATCAATTTCTGTGATGAATGACGATCGTAAATATTGTTGTTTCTGGATAAAAAACAGTTTGAGTTAAGATAACATTCTCGAAGACAAATTATTGCTGGTAATCATTGGTTTATTAATATTTTGATACACTCTAAATCGGAAAAGAATCCGTTAACGGTATTTCTTGTCATAACGTGTAAATTTGCGAATGGAATAATTTTCAAACGAATGTATTTTCAATATGTACTAAAACTATGTACCTTATAACACGCATAATATATAAATATGATTACTTGTACAACATTTTTTTGAAAACAATATGATAAATGAAATTAATAATTTGTTTCAGTTGGAAATGAGTTAGAACCTGGTACCAAGTTAAACGACTATATTCGTAATTATGTAAACCTAAAAGGAACTAAATTTATGTGCTTAGAAGGCGGTTGCGGCGCTTGTATTATTATCGCTAAGAAAACACATCCAGTTACCAAAAAAGAAATTACATTTTCCGTTAATTCGGTAATGTTTATTTTAGATTTTTTTGGGGTTTTCGTCAGGCTTGCTTATGAATATCGATTAAGCGTAATAAATTATGAACATAAAATAAGAACTTCGTAATCGTTGTCAGTAGGTGTTTGAAGGGTATTGAATTTTCTTTTTGTTAATTATTTCCCAAGAAAATATGTAAGGTATGTGAAGGTTGAAATGAATTACTAATGAGATAACTGTTATTAAGAACAGTAATATTAACAAAGTGAGTGGAAAAAAGTAAAATTACGTTAACATTGACATAATTAACTTTAAATGTGTACGAGCTATGTCGCGTTACTGAAATTAATGATAAACGCCACTAAAAACTTTTTTTAAGGACAAGAAATTTATTCATGGGAAGTACTATTTATAATTTTGTTATCATTAGTTCATTGTAATTTAAAATAGTTTTTTTTTCGTCACCAAAAATATTATATTTTTCTGTTAATCATCATTATCTAAAATTTGTTGGCATTATTAGTAACTATATTACTTCTTAAAATATAAAAAGCAAATAAAATTTAATGCATTTCTACGATAAAGATATATATATATATATATATATATATATATATATATATATATATATACAGTGTTTATAATTTATTAAAGGGTGAGGATTGAGTAGAACTCGAGCAAGAAATAGAGTGGATAAAAGTTATTATACACATCTATTATTCTACCCCGATTAACTTACGCCCGCCCTGTTTGGTTTTCGGTTTACAACAGTACTCATAAAAGATTACAGCTGTTACAAAATTACTGCTGCAGAATCATATTAAACGCCCATAAATGTACTAAATTGCGTGATATGCATTCGCAGCTTAACCTTTTAGATACACTTACTTATATAAACAAATTATCTAGTAAATTTTACCATAATTGTATAATGCGTGACAGCGCATTAATTAACACCATAGGCGATTACGACATAGTCTCATCGTACGATATTCTAAATACGAGCACCGCAGAATTAAACATAGATTACTTGTTTAAGAATTATTTTCCTATTTACTACGTGTTTTCCCTCTTTACTTAAGTTCTAATTATTGAATTTATTTTTATTGTTTTCTTGCAGGTTTTTTTTTCTAATTTTTCCTGTACTTAAAAGTTTAAAACTTTAAATTTTAAGTTTTAAATTTAAATTTTATCACATATACATTAGATGTCGTTATACATTAGTAAGTTAACTGTTAAGGTATATACATAAGGTACTTAACATTTTTCATTATTCAATTATTCATGTATTCATGATTTTTGTTTATATGTTTTGTAAATATATTTCTTTCTTCTTCTTATATATATATATATATATATATATATATATATATATATATATATATATATATATACATAATGAGGCTAGAAGAATATCGATTCATTTAGATTCATTGTAAATAATAAAAAAAAATGAACCCATAAAGTTGAAACACATGTGCGTAGATCGTAATAAAATTAAATGGTAATTGGGAGTTTAAAATATTACAAGTATAATAAGGAAATAGAAGACTTCTACTGACATTTGTAGAATATTTTAGAATAAGATAAATGCGAATACAATTTCAAAACTATCGACTTCAAATTTGGGATAATATCGAATACGCTTCAGAAATAAAAAGGGAGCATTAGTTTGATTTCCGAAAAGTGAATAAATTACGTGCTCCGGTTTATAAAGGACGCAAAACTGATTTCGAATACATAAGCGAAGCTAAAATTATATGATATTTCATAATATAGGATTAAAATTAAAAGTGTTTCAGTATTGAATACAGTTAATGTAATAAGGAACATAACCGATACTGGAAGGCGTTGACGGTCGTACCGAGAAATTAGCGCTGATGTAAAACACTGTCGTTGAACCATAGACGAGGAATGCGAGTTGATAAGAGCAAGGGACGGAGATTAATAAAATAAATGAGACACGCTATACTTTAGTTTAGTAGGAGGAATGAAAGAGTAATTGAATAGAAGAGAGAAATATAGAGGTATTCAGAAAAACATTGTAAAAAAGGGAGAGGGAGAAAATATTAACAAAAATAACAAAATAACGAAACAACTGAAAATGTAATCATGTACATTCTTAATTACTATCTGTAATATATTCTTTGTGGATACGACGACTAATTATGTATAACGTGTTTGCAGCTTATAATCTTCGTAAAGGGTTTTTATTAGAAATTTACTCTTAATCAAGTCCGGTTGGTGTGTAGTATCCAACATTATTAATATATTCGAATATTTACTTATGTTTTCGAAATAGTTCAATGAGGAAATAACTGAAAGAAAATTTTTGAGGAAAATTAACTATCCCCGTCATTTGATGCGGAAATCGAAGTACGAGCTACTCCCCACAATACTAACGGGCGCAGTAGAAGGTGTTCGTGGTATTGGCCGCAGAAGTAATCCATTTCTAACATCCAAAAATTGATGGCAGGACTTTCCCATCTGGCATGAGTCCGACAAGCATAGATCAAAGATCTGATAGATGTGGACGTCAACCTTCGAAAGCGAAGACGGTTCCAGAAGGATACATAGGAGTGCGGCTACTTTTTTCTTTAATGTTTTATTTCTTAATGACTTTTAATTTTAACGCTTCATTTTTTATTAATAATAAATCCAATTTTAATTATATTCTTCAAGTTTTACGTTAAATGATGTCTCGATTTCATCTTTGTGATGTCTATTCGACTTTTTTTCTTACATCGCTTAATTCGAAAATATACCATTACATCTTTTCTATGTTTCATGTTGAATTGCTGTTAATTTGAACAGTGCTTAGTTCCAATATTCGTTTGCCATGGATGGCGTATGACAACTATAGAAGGAATTGGTAACAGAAAGAATGGTTTCAATAAACTTCAGTCAACTTTAGCTGCGTATAACGGCTCTCAATGTGGTCACTGCAGTCCAGGCATGGTGATGAGTATGTACAGGTATGTATGTGGTAGATAACATTCTTTCATAGAATTTATTCGCTGCCGAAATAGATCGTATTACTAATTTATTTTAATTATTACTATTAAAAATTATGTTCAAAATACTTCATATTCTCTAGGAAATTTTCGATGGTAATTTTCACGTTACCTTTATTTAAATGCACAAGGGTTTTTTTTACACGTATATCTTAATGTTTTTATTCATTACTCCGAAATTATGGTTCATAATGTTGAAAAAATTACTGTTAAAAATCATCGTAATGTTAATATATATTTACTGATGCAAATTTATGTATATCGTGTCTATCTGTTTGATGGAAATTCGTAAACGTAGTTATGATTCGAAAAAAAACCCTGAAAACCTCTAAACAATGTGTGTTCGTATCGGGCTACTATATTTTTTTAGTTCTTGCTAAACTATTATATTTTTCTAGTTCTTGTTAAACTATTTGAAAAAATGCATAAGAAAAGAGTCCAAAAATCATTGATGAAAAGGAGTTAATCCCAAACTGTAAATTTTGATTCAGAGTTGAACGTTCAACAGTATAACAAGTGCATAGGCTCATGAAACAAACGGAGAAGGTCTTTATAATGAAGACAATGTGTTCTGCAGGCGTTTAATCTGCCATTCTGAATTAGTGCACCAGTGTAAATAAATTCCACCAATTGAATATTATAATATTTTAAATATCATCTGAAGAAAGACGGCAAACGATAAGAAATCATGTATACAAAAAAAAATAACATAACAGATGTGTCGAAACAATGGTGTTCAGAAAGGACCATACAGCCATCAGCTCAATGATTAATATCACCAGTAAAATTTAATGTTTTAAATTAACACTTATTAATTGTACAATCAATTTATTGTTCTTCGTTATTAGTAATTTGTTTGTTTCGATCATCTGAAGATCGCATAAATGCATAAATCTTTGTGTTAAATTTTAATAAAATATAATTAATGATTAAAAGTAAAACGATATATTTGATTAATAAATCGTTTTTTTTTCTTTTTTTGCACGTGGTTATTCCGAAATTGTTGTAGATAATTAACGATTTATACTCACAACTTTATTGTTTTTTAAAGTAAATATATATTATATATATATATATATATATATATATATACAAACTGTTACAACCTTCCGGGATCCACTTTGTCGTTTTGGAGGTGCTCGCTAATTGAATCCTTTTTAGCAGTACTGCAGTGAGTATATCTCCATATCTCTTAGTAGGGGTACCCAAGACTATACGGTTAAAAATGACATGACCGTGTAAATATTCTCTATATCATGCTTCATATAAAAATTTTGTAATCAGTTAAGTAAGTTTTCATTCATAGATTTTGTTGACAATAATATTTATATCCTATAATATAACTGTTACAAGACCTATATTATGCTCTTTACATTACAGTTATAATTATGGAGTTGTTCACTGTTCCTTACTATTTATTATAAAAGAATTCAAACTGAATTTTGTTGGCGAAATCAGCGTCGGAATTTTGTAATTTTAAATTTTTTTATCGTTATTGCCCCTATTTATATATTTCATTCTGACCGATGCCTGCTAATGTTTCTTAATATTTACGTCATTATTATGCCCCATTAATATTTTTAGATTTTTCTTCAAATATACATTTCATTTTGGTCCATCTCCTCTTATTCCTTACTTAATATTTACGTCATTATTACGCTCCCCGTTCTACGTTCTGATTTTCCTTTGTTTTATCTTGATTTTTTATTATTATTACTCACCTTTCCTACATTTCTTTCATTGTAGAAGAATGATATTTTATTATTATTATTTTTTCAATATAAATTTTATTAAATACGAGAAAAATTAATTTTATTTATAAGTGTTAAATAAATTCCTCGCTTGCTTCTAAATCGTTTTTATCGTTTTGAATAATTTAATCGTATAGCACGTTAACGACTAAAGGTGGTAAAATTACATCCCAAGATGTGGAGAATTCGTTCAGCAGTAACATATGCCGTTGTACCGGCTACGTATCCATTTTGAATAGTTTCAAATCGTTAGCCGTCGACGGCTCCGATCATTTGAAGCGAAAGCTCGCCGATATAGAAGTAAGTTCGCTCTATCGAATTATTCGGTTTTTTTCAGAGTTTCATTTAAAAGTGTTTTTTTTTCAAATCAAATCAAATATATTTGCGACGTTTCAAACATTTTTACAATATAAATGCTATAATGAACAAATTAAACGAAATAATACATTTTGTAATCCAACAATAATAATATTTACCCAAAGGCTAAGGGAGACAACCCTGAAAATAAACAAATCTGCTGCCTTGCGGTTAGGATATTTATCCAAAGGCTAAGGGAGTAAATCCCGACAGAAAATCCGGTGGAAGAAAATGGAAAACCGCCATTGTATATCCATAGCCCAAGAAATATATCCATCTAAAGCAATAACTACATAATAAGTAAAATACTTGTAAACATAAATTTAATATAGAAAGCCACACAAAATACCAATCAAAAACTAACCTGGCAGTAGGGATAAAATGCACCCCCCATTATATGGAGAAATGTCTACTAGAAATAAATGTAAACTGCCGCTGCCTGGAGATCGCCAGGGCACACCTGGAGTTGGTGCTGAGTGTGACAGCATACGATCCATTAACAGTAGGGATCTGATTAGGCGGGACCCTACTGGGAGCCAGATACAACAAGAGGAGGAAATGCCTGAAGAAGTTTCTGAGCATCCCGAAAGGGCGACAGCCAAACAGAAACAGAAACTAAGAGCAAGAAATAACACGCTAGAAAAAGGGAAAAAGGCTGAACGTGTTTCTCAAAAGCTTAAGCATGAGACCACCAAAGCCAGACTAATAAAGCAACGTCGAAAATGGACAACAAATATAAATGAATTATTAATACGTTGCTATATGAGTGTTACTAAAGGTGAAACAGATAAAATAGGTTACAGAAAGAAACTATTATTCAAACTAAAATCGCCAAAAGAACTCAAAATTAATGAGCAACGACTAGCAGACCAAATAAGAGTAATAAAAAGAAATAATTTAACAGCAAGTGAAATAATTGACCAAATGAAAACTGACTATCATAATTACCCTAATTGTACATTGAAATCAGAAACTAAAGAAACTAAAATAACAATCAAAGCCAAGAAACTTGATGAATTAAAAGTAAATGTAAAGAAGTACAGAGTATTAAAAACAAAGCCAGAAAACGGCAACAAAACTGAGATGGAAAATATTGAATATAAGCAGAAAAAAACAGAAGTACAAAAAGAATTTAACATTCTGTTGATAAAATATGCTGAATTAGAACCATCTAAGAGACCTTACATACCAAAGCTTCAGGTAACAAGAAAGTTAAAAGAAACTGTAAATATCATAAATGAACACGTATTGCCGCGGTATGATCTACGGAATATGAGCTTTTTTGAAATTCACGACCTTCTCTATACAGCAGCAATAACAACAGCATACACAAACGGATCTAACATCTATGATAAAGCTGATGCTAAACACAAAACGACATGTGTTACAAATAATATTCGAAACTGGCAAAAAAGAATAGAAAGAAAAATAGAAGATTTAAGAATAAATATTGCGCACTTAATAGAATATATAAAAAAGGTAATTGGAATAGATAAATTAAAAAACAGTTGAAGTTGCGAAAATAAAATTCAAATACCATTCAAGATTTGAGAACCAAACTTAGATATCGAGGATTATATCGATACTGTAAAACAAAAACTAAATGTTTACAATGAAAGACTAAGACGATATAAAAAAAGTGCGGAAAGATTAAATCAAAACATGTTGTTTAAAAGGAACCAAAAACAGTTTTATAAATAATTAAATGAAAATCTAAACAATGAAGAAACTCTTCCGTCTAAGAGCGATCTTGAAAAATATTGGAAAGGAATATGGGAAAAGGAAGGAACACATAAAACGAATGCTTCATGGATTAAAAAAGAGGAAAAAAACTGGAAAAAATAATGGAGATGAACTGGTTAGATAATACAGAAGTTGACATTAAAAATGCCATGAGTAGAACAAATAACTGGAAGGCTCCTGGACTAGACGGGATACATAACTACTGGTTAAAGAGTTTCACCAGTCTACATAATAGCTACGCAAGAATATTCAATGAATTTATCGGGAACCCGATAGAAATACCTGCATTCTTACTAAAAGGGATAACGTATATGATACCTAAAAGCGAACGATTGAAAGAGCCTGGCAAATATAGACCTATCACGTGCTTGTGTACATTATATAAAATATTAACAGCGTGTATAGCAAAAAAGATATATAAGCATTGCATGCAAAATAAAATATTAGCAGAGGAACAAAAAGGTTGCAGAACAAAAACATACGGATGTAAAGAACAGCTCATAATAGATGAAACAGTCATGAAGCAAGCTCTAAGGAACAACCGTAATATGTACACAGCTTACATTGACTATGAAAAAGCGTATAATTCATTTTTTCATAGTTTGTTAATTCAAATGCTATACAAGGTTGACAGCAGAACTGCTACAGAGTATCATGGCAAAATGGAAAACTACTTTAATTGCTAAAACTAAAAAGAATAATTATACCGAGATAAATGTTCAAATTACAAGAGGCATATATCAGGGTGATAGTCTAAGTCCATTGTGGTTTTGTTCAGCATTAAATCCTTTAACTAGCATACTTAACTCTACGAAGTATATAATATAAGAAACGGAAAAACAGTAAATTACAATTTAACACATTTATGTTATATGGATGATATTAAGTTATATTCGGGTACAAAAAACGGTATTAATAATTTATTGAAATTAACAGAGAATTTTTCAAGAGATATTAAAATGAAATTTTGCATGGAAAAATGTAGAATACAAAATGTATGCAAAGGAAAGATAGTAAAACAAGAAGGTTTCACAACAGAAGAAAAATATATAAGATCAATAAATGAGACAGATTTATACAAATATCATGGAATAGTACAAAGTAAACGAATTGATCAGAAAACTATGAAGGAGCAATTAGGTACCAGATATATAAATAGAATAAAGAAGCTGACAAAAACACAATTAAATAGTAGGGCGTTATTTCAAGCTATCAATACATATGCTGTCCCAATTCTAACGTATTCGTTCGGTGTGATACAATGGAGTAAAAGTGATATCGACAAAATTAATATCACAACGCACAAATGTTTAACGAATGCGAAGATGCATCATCCGAAAGCGTCAATTGAAAGACTGTACATCAAAAGAAACCAAGGAGGAAGAGGACTAATACACTTGGAGAATTTAGTAAATAATCAAATACAGAAAATGAGAAAATGCTTTATTGATAGAAGTAACGACTCAGCTTTACATGCAGCAATAAAACAATCTGATAAAAATTACACTTCATCAAATTTATGTAGTGAAACTTTCATTAATAATAGACTAGACTTAAAAGAAACATGGAAAACTAAAGCACTACATGGAAAGTTTCCACAAGAACTACAAAATAAAAACGTGGATTCTTATCTATCAAATAAATGTCTGATACGTGGAGAATTATTCCCGGAAACAGAAGGATTTTTGGTGGTGATTCAGGATCAGGCGATAACAACCAGAAATTATAGGAAATATATCATTAAGGAATCAAATATCTCCGATAAATGTCGAAAATGTGGCAAAGCGAATGAAACAATTAAACACATTTTAAGTGGGTGTGAACAATTAGCATCAAGATTTTATCTTAAAAGACACGATGATGTGGCAGCTATCGTACATCAAGAAATAGTAATAAAATGTGGGTTAATTAAAGATAAACAGCCCTATTATAAATATACGCCAAAAAAATCTTAGATGGGACAGAACTATATTGACTGATAAAACAATAGAGCATAACAGACCTGATATTGTTTTAATAGATAAGATAAATAAATTAAGTATGTTAATAGATACAGCTGTACCAGATAGTCTAAATATTGATAAAGTGTATGCAGAAAAAAAAATAAACATGAAAAACTTACAGAGCAAATGAAACGAATGATGAAACTCGATGTTGTAAAGATTGTACCATTGGTAATTGGAAACAATGGAATTATATTGAGCAGTTTAAGGTAACAGCATAAAGAACCTAGGACTATCACTATATACGATTGAAAAAATTCAAAAATCAGTATTATTGAACACGGTTTCCAATATGAGAACCTCCTTTAACCATCAAGATGAAGGAAGTTTGTAATGCTTGCTAATTAGAAGCCGTATTACAAACTTAAACCAGTATGGCTGTGAAGATTGCGGACAATAATAATAATAATAATAATTTTATTTATTTTGTTTCATTTAAATTCGTTATAAATGTCTGCATAAATGCGCGAATAACAGGCTTACAACATAAATAAATAAAAAAAAAAACGTAAAACACTTGGAAAATGACGAAACATGGCTCTATACTAGTTAAAAATGATCATACGAGTGCTCAATAAGCACATACAAAAAATACTAGGCACATACTCTACATGCTTGGTATATTAAAAGAAGAATACATTAACAACACATATAACATTTATTTACGTAATCATATAAGCATACGCACGAAACATATACAAACAAGCTCATATATACCACAAACATATACATACATAAATATATACATATACATGGATACACACACGCAACATTAATACTTAATGTAACTTATTCATCTAATGTTTGCTTGAAATTCTATCAACAGAAATTTTATCAACAATCTTTTTTTTCGCCGTTTATAATTTATTAGATCAATTCTAAGTTGCCTAGGCAGCACATTAACGCCACAGCCTCGGCGTAAGCAGATTGTTTACGAATCCGTGTTTTCTTATGAAACTTTGGACTGACACACACCTCGAGACCTAGTAATACCCTCATTAAGTAATATATTAAATTTAGTATCATTTTTCAATACAAAATTAAGGAAATCCAATCTATACAACTCTCGCACCGTTATAAATTTTTGACTATCGGTTACATGGCTATAACCTAGGTGCCGAAAAATTGAATTCTGTAAAACTTGAATAGGTGTTATATAACAGCCACGCCACCCCAATGTATTATTCCTTATGATAGGACTGGTTGATATAACGCTAGATATAAGTGAAGTAAATGTTCGTAAGAAAAATAACGCTTTAAATAATAAAATACATAGTTTAATTTTCTTAACTTTTCTGCAATATAAAGAACGAATGTCCGCTCCAAAGATATTTAATTTCGTTTACTCTCTCGATATGAACATTACTTTTCAATTTTACCTCTAATCTTTTCCAAATATTTAAATCTTGATTTGTATAAATTATGTACTTAGTTTTACCGTCATTTAAAATTAATCTGTTATTAGTTAACCGATCTAGAACACAACTAACATCATCTTGAATTAATTTTTGAAGTATATGCGGATAACGGGAGTCAACTGCAGGTACCGTATCGTCTGCGTAACTAAATAAACGTCATCTTACATTTAAATTGCACAAATCATTTATATATAATAGAAAAAGGTAAAGCCCGAGTATACTGCCTTGTGGCACACCAGTACTTTGCATTACACTATCACTACATACATTATTTATTTTTACAACGTACCTTCTATGACAGAGATAAGTCTTAAACCAATTATATACGTTTCCCCTAAATCCATAATTGTACAATTTTCTAAACAAAATGGGGTGGTCTACAGTATCGAATGCTTTACGTATATCAAAATATACTGAAATAACCGATCTCCCTTCTTCGAGACATCTAGAAATGTAAGATATGTGTCCAAATAAAGCATCATCGGAGCCTTTATCCGGAATAAAACCAAATTAATTGAGACTGAAAATCTTAAATTTTAGTAAGTAATTTAATATAATTTCTTTCATGCATTTCTCAAAAATTTTTGAGAATGTTGATAATATACACACACAGGTCTATATTCGTTTTGTCACCGCTTTTATATACCGGAGTTATTGTTTTGATCTTAATAATAATAATAATAATAATAATAATATTAATAACAATATTGCACGAACAAAATATTGGAGTTACGAAATAAAAATAATTTATTGAACAAATTAATAATGCTTAATGATGATTTAATTTTAAAGGTTAGATTACAAAAACCTTAAGCGTGTATGTTTGCGATTTGACGATGGTAATTTCGTATCCAACAAATGTTTCCTGAATGATTCTGGCTGGTTGGCTTTTTAAAAATATAATACATAAAATATTTATTAATTTTCATAGGGGATGATTATTCTCTGATGTCTACTCGTTAACTAATAGTTTATTCCATCAGTGAAATTTAATATTGTGTTTCGTTTTAAGTGTCATAACTTTCAACCAGTGTTTAGCAGCTCTTTAGGATGTTCATTTAGCCTACCTAAATGTCTTAAAATTATTCGAGTTATCAGCCTCCTCTCCTACGTATTGTATTTATAGATGTCGATGTATTTTTTTTTTTTTTGGCGATATACCAGTGGCTCCGTTCCTGTAAGTGTATATTGTTTTGCGCCTTCGAATATTTTAAACATTTTTCAAGGTTTTGTAGAAACCAAACAACTGCAATCCGTATATCTAGACAAATTTCAAGTGTGTTGCCTATATTAATCGTTTGTTTCGAAGAGATAGGGCGCTATTTTATCCGATAAACCGGTATATTTGCTTAAATCGCAATTCTAGTTTTTTCTTTTTTACCCGTATATTATCCTTCCGTGCTAAATGCTGGATGTATACGGCCTTTTAAGACTCATAAGTTTGTCATATGCTTTCTTTTTTAACACAGCAGAATATTTTGTTTTCTTTTAATACGATTCCAACGAATGTTGTTCATAGTCGACTGCAAGGTTGCTTCTATATTAACTCATCTTCGATAACCTTCTTCAGAATATTAAAGTTATAGCGGTAATGCAGCATCTTGCGAATCTTCTGTCGTATATTATTCTTCATTTATTTTCTGTACTACCAAATGTTCTGTACCTTACCTGTCCAGCTGATTTTTTCAGTTGTTTCAACATCGCATTTAAAATGCTTTCAATTTTTTCGCTATTACTGTTTTAACGTCCATGTTTCGTATAAAGCGCAATCAACTATATCCAATGTGAAAAAAATTCGATCGAAAAATTTCAAAATTTATTTCTAAAAAAACACTTTAAAGACCACCTTCTGGTATTTGTCAAAACTGAAATTTTTGGTTATAATTTCTGTAAATTCTGCACGATTAAAGTAATTATAGATGTAATTGTTTTATATATATATATATATATATATATATATATATATATATATATACATTTATCTATTGATTACTTTAATGCTTTTATCTAGAAAATGAATTGGTCTTCAAAATACTTCATGAAAAATTTATTTAATCATTAGTTTCTTTTAATAGCCACTAAAATATTGATGTTTTTTATAGTATGTCATATAACCACATACACACAACTCATCATATATATGTAAGTATTATATATATATATATATATATATAAAATATTAATATTAGTTCAAGTTCTCCGCACATTTTAATTACTTTTTCATCCTCCGTATCACATGGGTATATATATCTGTATAATGTGTGTAGATTAGATGGTTTACAATTGACTGTCGTTTTGATAATTCGCCCACTTATCGTTTCATATTATTTAATGTATTTTGTCATATTTTTATTTACAATCATTGCAACTCCACAATGTGAGTTATTAGTTAGACGATCCAGAAGTATATATCGCGTTCAATTCTGCGTTGAAAGTCCTGAATCTTTCCAATGTTTCCGCCACCCCACATATTTGAATATGTTCTCTAGCGAGTTCATTCTCTAAAATACGGAGTTTTCCTGCTTGTTTAAGACCACAAACATTCCATGTACCTATCCTTATTTGTTGCCGCATATGATAAATGTCTTGCTTTAAATTACCAGTAGCATATTTCGCATGCGATGCCTGTTTAGCTACATCACCATGCCCAGTCACCCATTTCACACTGATTGGTCTGGACCCATACAGCGATGATCGCCAATCGGATCACCTGCCACAACATTCTCTTGATTGACCATTTCATAACATTCTCGTGGAAAAATAATATATATATGAAGTCAGATAAGCCGATGGAGTATACCATAACTGTAGTAGTTATAATTAATTTTATACTTCGAATATTTACTTAGGATGTGACGAAAAATTGGTTAATAAAAAAAGAATTAATTTGCGAGAATGGAAAACGGTCAACAAAGTTCGATGACGATGACGATGACGAGGTTGCTAATGAACCGCGTTTATTAGCGAAATCGTTTTGTATTCGATTAATGAGGGGAAACATTTGGTATAAAGTATTAACGGTAAACGAGATTTTTCAAGTGTTCGACACTTTAGAAGACGATCAGACGTATACATTAGTCGCCGGCAATACGGCCTTCGGTAAGGATTTATATTTAATTCGATTCGTCGATATATTTATTGGAAAATTTTAGTTTTAACTCGAATTATTCGGCATGTTAGGAGTAGATCGATCGGAAGATAACGGCGACGTTCATATCGAAATAAACGACGTTCCCGAATTACACCGATATACGATGGACGGCGATAATTTGGTGCTCGGCGCGAATATGACATTGGTCGATACTATAGACGCATTTCGCAACGTAGCGAAAAATAATCCGACTCGATTCGGATATCTGACGGATCCGGCCGATCATTTAGAATTGGTCGCTAATACGTCAGTTAGAAACGTAAGTGGAGAATTATTTATCGAATGCTAATAAAAAAATAAACCAATATTAAAAAAAAAAAAAAGAACAAGGGAAAAAGTATTTTATAAAATAAATATTTAATTTTTTTAAATAAAAATAATTTCGCCTTGTGTAGTGTAACAACCATGCTTGTTACATTGTTGTATTAGTGAGCGATTAAAGCTGTTACATAGAATGAGAATTAAAATGTATATTTGGAAGTTTAAATTTAATAATATGTACGTGAAGGTGAATTACGAGAAAAAGAAATAGTGGACTTATATATGTATGTGTGTATGTACATACGGTCGGCGTCGCGAACGTGACTTTCCCAAAGGAAATATAATAAAAAAGAAATAGAATGAAGTTAGACTGATATAAGTATAGATATATATGTATTGGGGAAAGCACACTGGCGCCGATAAGATTAGAGTTGTAAAAGATTCGGCAAAGTTAATATAGAAAAAATGCCGAAAGGATATATATATAATAAATTAAGGATTGACATGGCAAGAGCAGATGAAAAAAGGTAAATATAGCTCATAAAATGGGTTCAGCCGCTCCGAATTTTCTGATTGGCTATCCCAAAAGAGAAATCGGAGAATTCCGCCGAAAACAGTCAATTTAGGAAATTTCTAATATAGAATTCCTAGAAAAACAAGTATGTTGGGAATATATATATGTTATGTTACATGATGCTGGCTGCCGTACTAATAAATATATATAAGACTATATATGTATGTATATATAAGTATATAACCTTAAAATATAAGGGACCACGGAACTTGTCCTTGGTTCAACTATTTTCGTCGAAAGCAGACAAAAAACCATAAAGGTTGAGAAAAGATCTGCGAGCAATAAAATTGAAAAGAAACCGGCATTTCGTCAAAAGTAAAAGAAATAATAAGTATAATAACGATAAAATACCTGTGTTGCCTCCTGAGTCCTGGAGAGTAATAAAAAGACGAGTTTTGTCGGAGTTTAGTTCACCAGTTTCGCCAGTTGAGTTTTAGTCAGTCAGTCAGTCAGTTTTTGAGTCGTCTAAGAGTAGATCGAAATAGCGGTCACGTTAAGTCGGATAGTTTTTCGAAGAAGTGAGGATGGATCGTCGGGACTTCGATCGTGAAGCCCATCCATCCAGGCTAGGGACAGTTCCGTTTATTGTACTATATTTATAATTTTTAGAAAAGTTCATTATATAATATATACGTATTTTAAAAAGTTAAATACTAAAAATAAATGTAGCCGAAAATCGGGCCCGTTTGATTCGTAATTAATTGTATCTCTAACTGAAATTAATAAAATTTCGCTAAAATAGAAATCGCGTTTTTTTTTTCTTTTTATTAATTTATTTTATTATATTAACGGTCGTGGGCCAACCCACGTGGCATCCCGGACATACCTCAAGGAAAACAAATCAGAAAGTCGGTAACGTTATATTTTTAATATTTATATTTGAATATTTGAGTATATAACGTAAATATATATATGTGTTAACGATCTGTATGTATATGTATATGAATTTATATGTATATCGTACGGGTCGTTACACATATAAATTGGCATCCCTGGTGGGGATTAGTTATTGTATGTGTATGCGTATATATATATATATATATATATCGAATAGGTCGTTACAGTAGCTAATGCCGATTAAAATACGAACATTGAGAAGTAAATAATCGAATAGACAAATGAATTAAACCACAAAAAAAAACAATAATAAAAAAAACGATATTAAATTATTAAAGTAATTATATAAAAAACGATTATACAACCGCGTACACATGTATACATAAACACACAGTCAATCACAATACACGCTCGAATGTACTCACGTAAGCAAAACAGTATAATTTTTCACACATATACACATGCACACACCACTCGCTACTTTGGAAAGTACATGATCATACGCACGAACAGAAATACATGAGTATAGTAGTATATAATAAAAACAAAACTTCATATGTGTGTGTATACGTATGGAAAAATATAACGATAATTTGATATTATAAAATCGATAACTCAGACAAACTGCCCACAAACTATAATAATTGTATTTTACAAATGTAAAATATCTTTCACATGAAAACGCGCAAAAATTCGATTTGATTCCTATGCTTCGATCGTGTGGATGGTTCCATTTATGTTCGTCGAGTCGATTGTTCCACTTATGTTAGCTGAGTCTACGGTTTCATTTATGTCGAGTTTGGTTTTGTAGCAAGAAGTAAGTTACAGCGGTATGAATTTCTGCTGCCAGTTACGGTTAATGAAGTATTTGAGGGCTGTGTTTAGTACCGGTGATGGCGGAGCCTTATAGGTTGTCGAGAGGGGCATTATAAAGGATTTGTTGGTTACATATGACGGGCGGAGAAATGATTAATCTGCGATCGTTTTATTCCGAAATCTGTGTATTTACACGAGAGAGTCATATCTACAAAATACGAGATGCTGTACGTCTTAATTGTCACGACTTTCGTCTTCTTAGTATTAATTCTCATTTCATACTGTTTCATTACCGCATTTAATTTGTTAATCATTGCTGTAAGTGTTTTGGGGCTGTCTGCTATAGTAAAACCTGATCAACGGCGTATTTGATTACACGTAATCTTTTGCCGCCAATTTTGATCCCTCTTTTAAATTCGCTGTGCGTTTCATTTATAATCATTTACGCAAATGCATTAAATAGGTCAGGTTAAACATCCATTCCTTACTTCGTTACTTATACGACTCCATGTCTCTGAATTCGACAGTCATTTTCTGACTGCTATATATGTTATAAATTGTAATTAATGTTTTTGAACATCAAATTCGACTTAACAACGGGAAAAGATCACTCCAACGTTCACTTTATCAAAAGGTTTTTCATAGTCTACGAAAGCTACGTATAACAGTTTATCACACGTTCTCCTATTATACCTAGCGAAGCAATTGGATCGCGTGTTGAGCGGACTTTCCTGAAACCATATTCTTTTCACCTAGATACCGATCAATATATATATATATATATATATATATATATATATATATAGTCTGTGTCTATTGTATTTCGTGTATGCGCTGGTGGCATGCGACAAAATTTACCGCATATAACGTACAGATAAAAAACAAAAGTAATCAAATAAAATCGAGCCTCGATATCAGTGGCGGTTCGTGACAAGTTAATTTGGGAGGCTCTAATATAAAACTATAATAATTTATAAATTGTAACGACATAAACTTACCTCGCTTTTTTGTCCATGTTTTAAACTAAATAGAACTGGTTTAATACGTTCACGTTCTATTTAATTAAAAAAAGATGATAATCTGTTGAATGCACTGTATAACTAATGAAATTTTACAAAATGTGGAAAAAAACAACAGTCATAAAGTCAAGGAAGGAATAATATTTATAGTGTACAATTAAAGAAGGATTGCTTATGCTGATGTATAAGGACGATAATAAATTTGGCAAAAGAGGCAAAGTTGAAAATGACGACTGCTCGTAATGACTTGTATTAATAGTCCAAAGTACGAAATGTATTAAAATCCTCTGTCGAGCAGAAATAACGACGATAACGAATATTTAATCCGAAAAAATATACGCGAATTCAATAAATAGCAAAGCATAAAAAAAGAAAATAGTGATAAGTATGATAACTAAAATCAGTTTTTAAAAGAATTAATTTTTATATAAAAAGTTTAACCTTCTATCTTTTTTTTGAAACAAAATTTTCAATCACTTTTTCATCAAATTCTGATATATTGTGTATCAAACTTTTATTTACAGATATCATTGCTAAGCCATTAAGGCGATCTTCACTCATTGAATTTCTCAAAAACGTCTTTATTCTTGTAAGAGTGGAAAAACATCGAGTAACCAGAATAATTTTGATCAGTTTTACTGTTTCGTATAATTCATTTTGAAATATCCAAGATATCATATTTGAACAACCAATAATACCTTGCAAATCTGATCTTGAATAAATTACTTCGAGTTCAGTCTTTAACTTATTTTTTTCCAACATGGGATAAAATTTAATTACGGATTCAAAAATTGATGTGGGAAACTGTTTAGAATAATTTGAAAAATTATCAGTGGAAACTAATAATGCAGCTTCTAAGTGGCCCCTATAAGACAGTCTGTCTTTCACTTGAAAAGTTATGGTGTCGCATACTTCTTTAGCAATAGCCGAATTTTTATTTTCTTGATCCACTTTTCGTCGTTTATTTTCATTATCGATTATTTTGAACTGCGTTACATTTGAGTATCGAATAGTGAATACAATTTTTTCGAAGTCTTCTTTATCTCTTAAAAGCTGTTTTTAGACTGAAATTGATTAAACAATACATCTACATGTGGCATAATTTTATGGAATAAGGTAAGCCAAAATATAAAATCTGGGTCTTGTAAGGTTCTTCGTAAACTATATGCTTCTTTGCAAGTAATATTTTTGTTAGATTTTTCTTCTAGTTCTTCGAAACATTCTATTAATTTTTCCCGATTTTTGAAAATAGTATTTACTGTACGCGTATTATAATTCCAACGTGTAGTGACAGTTCTAGGTAATTTCCTATTTACAATTTCTTGCAGTACATCGCATCTATGAGTCGAATTTTAAAAAAAGCTTGGTATAGCGGACAAATTTGAAAAAAGATTCTAATTTTGGAATCCTGGCTTGTTGCTTTTTGCATAATTAAATTCAGTTGGTGCGCATAACAATGAATAAAATGAGCGTATTTATATTTTTGTTTTATCTTTGCCTGAACACCATTTGTAGAGCCGCTCATTACATTTGCTCCATCGTAAGTTTGAGTAATTAGCTTGAAAGGCGAGTCTCCAATTAATTTATCTAATTCAGTTTCTATGCATTGCGTCAAACCATCAGCTGACCTATCAGTTATTCTTAAAAAACTCCAAAACCGTTCATGTATATTTTCATGATGTAAATATCTTAGCATTATTACTATTTGGCACTGATTCGATATATCTGTGGTTTCGTCGCACTGAATAGCTAAAAATTCATTTTCCTTAATCTCTTTTTTAATCTCTTCTTGACAGACTTCCCGCATACTTTCTAGGATATCATTTTGTATTGTTTTAGATGTACCTTTGAAAATAGTGGCAGTATTTAAATGTTCTTTTAAAATGGTATCTAATTCTGCTGAAAAGTCAATTAATTCCCCGAAAACACCACGATTTTGAGAATCTTCAAATTCATTATGTCCTCTTAGAGCCAGTTCTAACTTACCACAAAACTTTATGCAGTTAATTATTCTTTTTAATATATATCTATTTTTAGCGACTTCTTCATTATGTTTAATAATGTTTAACCTATAAGCAGAATCAAATTTAAGCGCAATATTTACAGAACCCATTAAACCTAGTTCTATACAACAATTCATGTGACGAGCTGATAGTTCGTGCTTTTTTGCTCTTTGATTTAAATGTTTTAGATCATTAAATCCTAATCGTGCCCATGTCATGTCACTTCCATCTTAAAAAAAAAAGTAGGAAAACAGAAAAAGCGATTAATTACCACACATCCGCATATCCATTTGAATTTGTTGTAAATTTCTTTTGGAAAATGTCTTATAAAAGTATGTGTACCTACTTTATCTTGTTGATTCAAATTTAATATGGGTGTGGGTCTCCCTAGTTTCTTAATTCTAACCTTTTCTGATAATGGAAGCATTTTAAAATTTCCTTTTAAAATATTACTAATTTTATTATCCATCATTATTTTTTAAAAATCAACGTTTAACAATAATTAAATTTAAACGTTTAATTTAGTTAGATAAATAAAAAATATTACACGTTGAAAAATTACTGTAAAATAAGTGTCAGCGAAAAGCAGTGCTTGCGTTCAGTTAAGTAACAAAATCGATATTGTAAAATGGATTATTTAAAGAAGAGAAAGAAGGATAAAAAAAAACCAAAAAAACGGCAAATGAAAACACGTGTTTTTCGATAAGTAAATAACGACGTCCAACGCAAATATATTGTTAAAACTGGTTATAATCGCGTGTGAAATAGCCGAGGGCTCACTTATCTAGAGCACTCAGACGCCTTTAAGTTACGCTCGGGAAACTTCGGTTCTCTTCGTTTTTCGCATGTATTCTATATACCGTGTGAGGGCTCAATTCTGAATAGCCCACGTACTGTATTATTGGTTGTTATTATCACGTGAGTCGATTGCGTAGTTCCAGGTTCCAGTACAGTTAAAAAAATCCGACGATTGTTAGCCGGTGTTTTAGCTGTTCCTTGGAATCCGCGCAAAAAACGCATATTTTGCATTCTTTTTTAAAATGGATTCTTACAAAAAAATTATTTTAAAATTAAAAGTTCTATTCCGTATACTGATGTTTTTTAAGTCATTAAATAATATGCATTTTTTAAAAACTCGCACAGGGAGGCTCGCGCCCTTGAGCCCCCTGGAGGAGCCGCTCCTGCTCGAGATAATGAACGATTCAGCCTTCATATTACAATATTTATACCGTTCGTTTGCGAGACCAATTTTTTTCCCTGTTTTTACAGATTGGAACTTTAGCCGGTAATTTATCAATAAAACACGATCATCATGATTTCCCATCCGATGTATTCATTATTCTCGAAGCCGCTGGTGCTGTGTTAACTATAGGTTTGCGAAACAATTTTTTTAAACAATTACGCCGGTAACACATACATACATATATACATATATATATATATATATTTTATACTTAAATCGTTAAAAGTTAGATTTTAATATAGCGATGATGAAATTGAAAGCACGTGTGAAGAGTTTTTCAATGAACTGACACCGACTTATTCACTACTTAAATCATACGGTTTTTGACGTTTAAGCTGTCTTAAATCTTCGCAGTTGTCCACGAGCTCTTCAACATTAGTGTACTTTCCCGGTATTCTTGTGTATTTACAAGTAAACTCGGTAATTTCATCGATGAGACAATTGGAATTTTGAAGTCTCGCTGTATGTCATTATTGCGTTCAAATCGATATGGGCGGGTGATGGTTCTCGTAAATTACAACGTAACTCTGATCGTGAAAAATAAAAGAAAGTTGGTAATTAGTAAAAGTTGAATAGATCGTAACATTCAAATTTGGTTTTTTAAACGAGAGACAAGAGAAATTATCTATACGACGCAATTATTCAATTTTTGGAATAGAATAATAATATTTATTTCGATTTTATAAAATTCGGTGGTAATTTATGAGTACGTGTAAACGTATGTATCAGGAACAAATTCTTCACATCGATTTACATAAATTACAAAGAATAAAAATTACCAGCGTACAACTTAAATTCTGTATGTAATCTTATAAATAGAAATTAAGTATATTACTAGCCTGATGAATATAATACGCGGGGGGAAAAGTCTAAAAACAAAAACACTCAATAAAACGCTTTGCATCACATTCAGCGTACAAAAAAAAAATTAGTTATTATTCTATAGAAAACAATTATAATAATAAAAATGTGCATCGCATATATAAAAAACCAAGAATGTTAGCGTAATATATATATATATATATATATCAGATATTATTAATTTACAGTATATTATGTTTAAGGCGTGTCTATGCTTATACTTTGTGTACATAAACTGTAGTCGCCTGAAATCGTAATTTGTGATCGTTGAGATATACTCATTTTCACACGAGTTATTGTAAGAGTATAATCCCGAATAAAAAATTGAATTTAATATCTCGCGCATGTACATTATTTGGGATAATACGCATCTTAAACGCCTATTTTGTATTAATTGTAATTTATTAAAGCTAGCCTTCCAGATAGAACACTAGGCCGGACAAGCGTAAGTCATCACAGGACGAATAAGCGCTTTATAAATGTAGTTAAGACGCTGTTTTTAGAAATTTACATGTCCGAGAAGGTTAGCCGTTTATCTAATAAAACACCCAAATATCTCCGACTAATTTTTTAGAACTTTATCATCGACTAGAAGTTCAGATGGCAAAATTGGTCGACGACGAGTATGCGAAAACGCAACGTACACCGATTTCTAATTGATTTTTAATAGCAGTTGCTCTGTAAGAGCTGCAAAATATCGCCATATCATGCGCGTGTATACGACTTGCGATTTCTTCGTATATAGTTTAAACTTCAGGCGTTGATAGTACTTCTTTGTAACCTATTGTAGATGGCGTCAGTTCTGTATGATGTTAAAATTGCGCTAGATCGCAGTATCGGTGAAAGCTATTTTAGGAAAGTCGTTTGATATTAAAAAAAAAAAAAATCTAAACTCGCTCGGGAAACATTAAGAAGAGTTTTAAGCGCTGAACGTAAATGTAGGCGACGAATGTCAAATTATCGTTTAAGTAGGACCTCCTGATTAATAATGTAGTTAATTATGAATACATTATAATATCAATAAACCTTAATTAAGTTTAAATTTAGTTTAATATATTAAAATATTAATCATCCCGAATTAAGTAAGTTCCATTTAATTATTAATATATTAAAATATAATTAATACCAACTTAACCGAATTTAGTTAATTATGAATATATTAAAATATTAATAATCCGAAATTAATTAAGCTTACTTAATTATTTAAGTAAAACCTAATCTAATTTGACGTATGCGCGTATTTAAAAATTATTTTACGTATTAAAAGGGGTGGTAGATATTTATTCATTACTTAATTTCCGTTAATAGGGCAAAAATCCGGGATCACGGATACGTACGGTTTACAAGAATATATGTATATGGACATGCGCTATAAAGTTATTCGGAACATCGTTATACCCGGATACGATTCGTCGAATTATTTTTATCGTTCGTTCAAGGTAATCCGTTTGACGGTATAAATTTTAAAATTAATGACGATACAAAAATTCATCGTTTCGTAAATTTATTTCATAATAAATTAATTTATTTGTATTCTCTTATATTAATAAATAACGAAAGAATAGTTCAAATCACTAATGTTTTTTTAACTATTTTGGACATGTATGTATAACGGATGGGGAAGTCTTGGGGTATAGCCTCGATGAGGAAATAACTATTAAATTTCTCAGCGCATCGTAGTCGAGTGTCCGGTATGACTCACACTGACGGAATTCCGTTGCTGAGATGTTAAATAGTCTGGTAGACTTAAATTTCGACGTTTAACTTACCGTTTTATCGAATGATTAAAACTAGTGATGAGAAAAACCGGATATTTAAAAAAACCGAATAAAAGTAATGATACAAAAAACTGGATGATTATTCAGATGATTTTCATCTGATACGAAATACTATCTGTTTTCTTCTGTTTCTTTGTACAGTGTTATCTATTTTTTTCATCGATCGCGTGTTCGTTTGTTTTATCGCGTTCAATTTGTATATATATATATATATATGTATATATATGTGTTGTGTATACACGGAACACACGTATTGATGTTATCTTTTGTCTCTGCGTTCGGTTTTTATTATTTCTATACTGTTAACGGCTCACGTAGCCCTGATGCGTGCAGCTCGTACTCCCCCGCCATCAATAGGCTTAATGGCTGCGTCATGTTCAAACGGTGATAGCGCAGACGTAAACATACTGATGGAGACTGGTGGAGAGGAACATGCTGTACCTTCCTCCTCCTACATTTCGACGTACAGCAACCCAGCAGAAATAAGTACGCGCTTTCTGAAAACGAGAATTTTTCAGATAGCAGCGACGAAGACTCATTATCTGAGTTGCCTTGGTCATCTGCATCGCAGCATAATAGCAGAAGCTTAACGAAACGGAAAAGAATCAGCGAAGAAACCTTACAAACGAAAAACCGGTTTACTCCGTTACAAACATATCGATGTGTCAAATGAAGAACCAAGTAACTTAACTAATATAGTACACGACGTTATACACACAGATAAAAATAAAACAAACAAAACTATATTTAACGTAACAAATAATATTAAGGATAAACAGTGTAAAATACCCCCGCCGATTATATTACGAGGCCCACTACAGGAAAACCATAATACTTTTATATCACAAATTAACAATCAGTTACAATATAACGTAAAAGTAAAGACAAAACGAATTAATTATATTCTATATACCAGTAATATCGGTGATTACGACAAAGTATTAAAAATTTTACAAGTTAAAAATATCGAGCATTACACTCATACACCAAAAACTCGTAAACCAATAAAAATGATACTTAAAGGATTACCTACCAACATAACTGTAGAAGAAATTAAAGAAGACATCGATCAAAAAATTAAAATAGAAAATATAAAACAATTCGTGAAAAAGAATTTAGAAAATAATCAGGTGACTTACTTACCTGTGTACACGGTAATATTTCCGGCTAACACTAGTTTAAAGGAAATTTGAAACATTAAAGTAATCTGCTATTGTTTAATAACGTGGGAAAGATACAAATCAAAAAATCCTACCATCCAATGTTTTAAATGTTTAGAATTTGGTCATGTATCCTATAATTGCTTTAAAACTGAAAAATGTTTAAAGTGTAGTGGGTCTCACTCTTTTAAAGTATGTACCGCAAAGAACGTCGTAAAATGTGTAAACTGTATGGGAAACCATACAGCAAATTCTAAAGACTGTCCTACATATATGCGTGTTACAGAATTTATTTCAAAAACAAAAAATATGCACCGACATAGTAATAATAATTTTAACAAGGGTATCATTTCTCAAAGCGCCCGTAATAATACTAACATCAGTACAACTTACATAAGCAATAGAAATAATCACTTTAGAAATAATCATATTAATGATAATAATAATAATAATTTAAGAAAAACAAATGTGACTCGTACTTATGCACAGGCTCTAAATAGTAATATATGTATAGAAAGCAATCGTGATAGCGAGAGTAATAGTGACTTATCGTATATTATAACAGCGTTTAAATCACTAGGTATTAGCAACATATTACGATGCATCAAAAGTATCATATCAAAACTAAAGTCAAATCGTGATACTGATATAGTTACCGTAATTATCATAATTATCGAATGTGTAACCGACACGTTCATATAAATGTGTATATCTGTATATGTGTGAAGAAAGTGCATGTAATTGCCTGGAATGCTAACTCTGTTAGAAATAAAATATTAGAACTAGAACAGTTTATGCTGAGCAATAACATACACATCGTTGGTCTCTCGGAAACAAAAATTTATGGAAATTTTAATTTTAAATTATCTAACTATAAAATACTCCGAAATGATTTAACAAACAAAATGGGAGGAGTAGCCTTTATAGTTCACAACAGTTCAGCTAGGAAACAAATCATTAGTTATCTTTGCAGCATACCGACCGCCGGTAAAACCTACTAGTCTCGAAAGTGATATCAGATCCTTATTAAATACATCAACACATGTCTTAGTAATTGGAGATTTAAATGCAAAGAATAGAGTTTGGAAGTGTCATAATGCTAACAGAGCAGGGAACATACTCCTAAGCATGTGCAACAAACTAAACTTTCAGATAAAAACACCATCAGAGCCTACATTTTCCCCAGGGAATTCAACTTCTTTGCCTAGCATCATTGATATTGTCATTGCCAAGAACTACTATCAATTAAGTAACCCTTTATCTTTAAGTGAACTATCATCGGATCATAATCCGATAATGTTTACTATATCTAGTAAGTTAAAGTACAATAAATTAACTAAATCTTTCAATTATTCCAGAGCAAACTGGAACATATTTAAAGAACACATTCAGAAAAATATTAATATACCAAAAACTTTACTTAATCCGCAATCTATATATAAATACATTCTACATCTAAATTCCGTCATAATGCAAGCTACGCGCAGTGCCATTCCGCGGGTTGTTACAAAGGAGAAAGTGAATTCGATCTCAAAAGATATAAAAATTATTATTAAACGTAAATGTTATCAAAGATCTAATGATCTAAATAAGTTCAAGTATAAGAAGCTGTATAACAAATTAAATAAGGTAGTCAAAACAAAGTTAATAAATGAAAGAAATTTACAGTATGATAAATTCCTCAAAAACCTCTCTCCAATTGATAATAGTTTATTGAGAGTCAATAAATACTTCTGTAGAGGCCAAACCGAATTACCGCCTATTAAAGACCCAATTAATTTGGGTAGGATAGCTTATTCCGTTGAAGATAAAGCAGAAGTCTTAGTTGAGCATTTTAGTACTGTTCACAGTCAAAATGTGTTGATGTCAACCCGGTATCATGAACGCAAGGTGAAGCAGACGATAAACAATTACTCACTTAACACTCCTGCAGTGATTTCACTCGTAGATCTTGCAACACCTAAAGAGGTTAAACGCCTTATCTCCACTCTCAGGCTGAAAAATTCAGTTGGTCACGATCAAATTAGCATAAAAATGATTAAAAATCTACCAACAAAAGCAATAGTCGCCTTGGAGGTTCTATTTAACTCATGTTTACGCCTATGCTATTATCCTGTGTCGTGGAGAGTATCGGTAACGGTACCTTTGGCAAAAGCTGGGAATAGACCAAAACTAAGTACGACAATCCAACTGGCCAGTGTTTGTGACAAAGTTACTGATAACTTTAACCAGAATAAACATTCGGGTGTTGTCTTGATGGACATAGAAAAAGCGTTTGACACAACATGGCATGATGGAATCATATATAAATTAATTAAATATAATTTCCCCCATATCTTGTTTTTACTATTAAATCTTATCTGATGAATAGAAAATTCTATGTGAAACTGAAAAACCGTAACTCTGATATAAGGTACGTTAAAGCTGGGGTGCCTCAAGGCAGTATCTTAGGCCCATTCCTTTTTATTATATATATTAATGATTTACCGACAATCCCAGGAGTAGATATAAATCTCTATGCTGATGACACTTCTTTAATGGTATCTTCTTATAGAATAGACACTATAAGTAATAGATTAACTGAAGCAATTGATGTCATGTCTAAATTCTACCATAAATGGAAAATAAAAGTTAACGATGAGAAAACAGAGTCAATAATTTTTACCAGACGTAGGCCTTCATTAAATCGTTTCGTTAAAATAAAAAACGTTGAACTTGACTGGAAGGAACATGTGAAGCATTTAGGCGTCATCATGGACAGAAGACTCACATTTACAAAACATATTAATGATTGTGTAAGTAGAACAATACGGAAAATGGGTTGTCTATTTCCTATATTTAATAAAAGATCTGCGCTTTCAACGCAAAACAAATTTTTATTATACAAAAAGGTAATTTTACCAAAGCTACTCTATGCCTGCCCAGTGTGGTCTAATACTAGTAGTAGTAGTAATATAAACCACGTGCAAAGAGTGCAGAACCATTGCCTTTGAATAATTTTGAATAAACCTCGATTTATTTCAATAAAATCTCTCCATGATGCGTTAAAATTCCCTTACGTACAGGAAATGATTAAGGATAAAACGAAATTTTTTTTTTGCCGATTGTAAATATTCCGACATTCCAATGGTAAATTCTATAGGTGATTACGATTACCAAGCTTTACGACACAGGTATAAAAGATATAAGCATAGGCGTATAAAACACATCCTTCTATAGTAAGCCAGCTACAAATTCTAGTTCTAGTATTAATAAATAAGCTAAGATATTTTTAAGTATATTGTTGATACGGTAAGAGTGTACGCACTCTGTTATTTTAAATGAGCAGGTTTTTTTTGTATTAAAATTTTTTTCCTGCAATCTTATAATAAGGCGTAATTTAAATAATAATTAAATAATATTTTATAAAATTATATTTTGTATTAATTTTTTCTGGAAAGAATCGTTGATATATTCGGTACAGAAAATTCTATTGAATGGTAACTTTACTTTTTTTGTAAACAGAAAATATTTAAATATGCAAATATATTGTTGTTGTTGTTATCTATTTTAAAAAACGTGTATTAACGTTTCATGTTCGCAGTTGTGTATATTCCCAGTTTGTTTTTTGTTGTATTTTATTATTAAAACTTTTATATCAGATATTTTCTATGCCTGTAATAATTGTTTTTACGAATTTTTTAAAATTATGTAGAGTAAATACACTAAATAGGAAACGGATTCCGAAGTATTTTTGTACACTTTTTTGTCATATGTTAAAAAAAACAACACTTTTTAAAATTCGTTTTCTATATAATATTGGTTAATACAGAGAAATTAATTTGAATGATTTTGTTTTTAATTTGTAAACCAACTTTGCGACTTAAATAATTAATCATCCGAATCAAATCGTTCAAATACATACATATTTAATAATTGCGGCAAAATTGTGTATGCAATTAACTTCATGGAAATATTAACACAATTCTAAATCCGAGTGCCGTATGCATTTTCCTATATCGCCGTCTGTAATTTGTTGCAATGGTTGGTATTCCGAGGTCATGATGTATGATATCGTTACATAAAATGGTGCATTTGTAATAATCCTTAAAACCTTCGACCGTAACGATTGTATCTTATTTAGGTTGGTTTTGGACGTCGAGACAAGATATTTAAAATGTAAAGTATAAAATACAGCCTTTTCTTATTAAAACTTATGTAGGAACATAAATAACAATAAGTTTGTATATAATTGTATAAATTAATACATAAAACCAGTGCCAGCTTATGGATAGAAGTGTAAATGTATTAAATTTGTCACGTGTGAAATTAAATAGTTAAAATGAAAAAAATTCATATAAGAACATAAACAATGATAAATCTATATGTATAAAATATCCGAATGTACAAATTAATACATAATGCCAATGTGCCAGTTTATAATAGAAGTGTCAGTACTAATTTCTAGATGAAATATATCGTGTGAAATCGAACAAAGTAAATTGAAAATTAGGATGAAATTAAAATATTTCCTATTACTACAATCGGAGATGAGCGAGAAATAGTTGACACTTATGTGATAATAAACATATAAAATAAGATAACTTATAACTTACGAGCGGAGTAAGGAGGAAACGGATAGTGCGAGGAAATAAAATAAATGGAAGTTTTATATTATAAATGAGAAAAAATTTTCTGCGCTGATGAAATACCCAAGTGGATCATATTACTAAGCAGTATGAGTTGAGTTGTAATTTTGATCGGGATGAAACATTATTACCTTACGTCGTTTTTTATAGTTTTTTAAATCAATCTTGATAAAGTTAGGTAATGAATTAAAGAGAACGGTTCCAGCATAAAGGGACTGAATCCTTGCAACATGTTTACAGAAATTTGGAATGCAGCCCTAGTGATACCATCATAGACCAATGTTGAGGGATAGTTTATTTTTGTATATTCAAGAGTTCAGCAGTGTATAAACAATGAAGTGGTCAAGCATTTGCTTTTAGATACAGTGCCAGAATCAATACAGATATTATTTAATACGATGTTTTATAATTAATGGCTTGGTATGAAAATCTTCTCCCCAGTGCATAATTCCATTATCTAGTACGGGCTGATATAGTGATAAATAAAGTTTTTAAAGGTACTTTCTGGAGAAGTACTGTCTGAAATAGTAAAATAAATAGTTCAATTTTCCAAGTTTTTTGGCTAAGTAAGTGGTATGTTTGTTTCAATTTAAACGATTGTCAAAGATGACTCCGAGATACTTTATTTCATCCACTCTTTGTAACGGTGTACCATTGTGTAAGGTAATTTTTATGGAGTCCCAAATATTCTGTGGCTGCAAACTGTAAATTAAAAGTTTTGTTTTATCATTATTCCATATCAAGCGATTTACATGTAACCAAAATAATAATAATAATCAATCAATCAATCAATCAATCAATCAATCAATCAATCAATCAATCAATCAATCAATCAATCAATCAATCAATCAATATATTTCAGGAACATAAAATTACAAAAGTAAATGTTAGATATATAGTGCTCGCAAATGCGCAAATAATAGTAATAATAATAAGAAAAATCGATTTACGAACATAAATAAATTTAAAAAATCGTATTTGCCCGAGGTAAATACAAATCGCGTTTGAATTGTGCGTTGCGATTGATTGCAACAACTTTACTGTATTTTTAAAATCACTACAAATATATTTCTACAAAATCGTAAGTTCGTACGTTTACGAAAGAAATACATCATTAACTACGGAAGGATGTCAACGTAAAAAACCGATGATCAATATGTTTTTTTTTCCCCGTTTAGGATTATTATGACGACTATGTAATCTTTGACAAAAGTTGAAAGCACATGTAAAGAGTTACACTTCCCACGAAGTTACTTCGACTTATTCGTTACTTAAATCATATGGTTTTCGACGTTTAAGCCGTCTTAAATCATCAGGGTTGTCCAGGAGCTGTATGACTTCAACATTAGGGTACTTTCCTAGTTTTTATTTTCGTGTTTGGAAGCACACTTGGTAATTTCATCGATGAATATTGGAATTTTGAAGTATCGGTGTATGTAATTACTGCGTTCAAATTGATATGCTCGGGTGATAGTACGAAGTTAAAATTTTTGGCGTCTTTGTATAGAATCTATGTTGGAAATACCCGTACAACCTAACAATTGTATTCCGTAAGTCCGAATAGGTTTAACAATGTATACGAAAGTGGTCTATTTTTAATAGATAGCGTTGAGTTCTTTCCTATTAGGCAGTAAATACTTCTGATTTTTGCTTTTATTTTCAAACAGTTCTGTCGGACGTGGTACTTCCAATTTGCATCTCTTAGTTACTTGACTGACTCTTTTTGTAGGATTATCTGTTGATTCAATGCCATCGGCGGTATATTTTATATTTTCCCCAAAGGTGAAGTAGTTAACTTCAATTTTCCAACGTTTCAACCCAGCATTTGATTCATTTATTGTTAGCTGTAGATTTTCAGTAGCACGCTGTTGGATTTTATCTGTAGCTAGGATTTGCGTGTCATCAGCGAATATATAACTGTACGATTATTTTTCGGGATATCGGCTGTGTAAATGAGATAAAAGGTAGGCCCTAATACCCTACCTTGTGGTACGACGTCTGACTGGATATCGATATCTAGTAATAATTTATATAATTAAAAATGCTTACTGCTGCCGCAACAAAGTAATCCGTTTTATGTTTTGTATTTTTTATATGTTAGTTACGAAAGCCCGTTTTTGTTAATAAACGTCTCTATATTAATTATTAACAACGGAAATATTACCGAATCCGTAATTATTAAATAATCTGATAGTATTTTTTTTTAAATAATTTCCTACATGTAAGCTTAAAGTTTGATTCTTGTAAAACACAATTTTTAAAATATTTATATAAATACGTTAAAAATTATCTACAGTTCACCCCCCTTAAGAAACGGAATAATTTAGCGAAATTTATAGTTCTGTATTAAAATTTTTAACAATGTATGACTGAAAGGGTTAAATTTTCGATAGGTCGATTCCATAAACGCGTATTATTAAAGAAATTATTTTACATATAATATATTTTTTTGAAACAGATAATGCAACGAGCCCAGAATACGAAGGCGTATGTAAACAGCGCTTTTCGAATAAAGTTGGATAAATCTCAGCAATGTAAAGTATTAGAAAGGCCGTCTTTAGTTTTCGGCGGTATTAATCCTTCCTTCGTTAGTATCATCATTTTATTTTATTTTTATTTTTTTATCCATATTATTAGTAAATTTTGTATTTTTATATCTAAAAACTATTCGAAACTTTTTATAAGCGACTTTTTACATATGCATCGCCTGAATAATTTTTCGGATTGTGTACATGAAATAGTACGTACCTTTATTTCCGCATCAAAAGATCAAATTTCTCGATAAATTAAAAGACATAATTCGAGAAATCGGAAATAAATAAAAGCAAAAAAAAAATAACGATTGTCGACAGACAAAATGAAAATAACCGTATACAACGCGTGGGAGATTTACGAGTTGCAGACGGAAATATACATATGTATCTTGGAACGCTTATGATCAGCGCATAATGATACACTGAAGAAATTAAAAGACTGATTACATTTGTAAATGTCAAGATTAACTAGAATTTGGAAGAGCCACGACGTAACTGCGTCTATACTAAATGCACTATAGTAATGTCAACATTCTTTATGCTTCAGAATGTTCGACTCTCAAGGAAAAATACATTCACAGCGTAAATGGGTTCGAAATACACTGTTGGAGGCGAATGCTGAAGGTACTATGGACAGCTAAGCGATCTAACATATCTATATTACAGAAGCTTGGAATAAAAAAATACGGCCAAAGAGCATGTTGTAAAAAAAAAAATAAAGAAAGGATTACTGGTTACGTAGGATATATTTTAAAGAGTGACGATCTTAAAAATCAGACTATTCAGGGTAAGGAAGAAAGTGCCAGAAAATGTGGAAGAGGTCTGTTAAGATATATTGTTCAAATAAAACAACAGGTCGGATTATATCAGTGGATAATCAAAAAGGTTCCCAGGTGGAGTTAATGACATGATATAGAAGACTCTCTATTGAACATTCCAAAAAGAGGTGTACAGCTTTTACTACAATCGAAACATCTATAAGTCGTTACGTATACAACATGCACGATTATCATTTTTGATGGAAGTGTATGCTATATATGAGGCTGTTTCTTCTATTAGATTATGCAGAAGAAAATATCCTAATATTCACTGAGTCCGTGAGTATTCTTTTACAGCTATCTAATCTTTCCGAATTGACAATTAGTTTATTCGAACTTTCAATATAACAATGGATTTGACAACTTCACAGGCGTGGTTCTAAAGTGAGAAATTTAAGTGGGTTCCAGCTCACTGTGGCGTCCGTGGAAATGAGATATCGGATCCGATTACGCGATCCGACCTAACTCCGGCCATTCAGGAAACAAATTACAATGAGGGACAGTTAATACCAAAGCTTAAGGAAATGTTTTACCGTCTCAATCATATTCGGATAGAAAAGCTTGTTAAAAGATAAAAAAAAAGTATGCTTCTATTCAAAAAATAATTCAAAATAGCTTTGAATTAAACGTGTGGATCTCCTTTTAATAAGTGATACACCTAGTCATCTTGCCAAGTTAGGGATCATCAGAAGTGTAGTTTGTGAGGGGTGTAAATATTTAAGATAGGATCGAACATCAGATTTGGTCCTACCCCAAATATAAGACTATCTGAACTTCTATTGGCAAACAATACGCTAGCAAACAGCTTGAAGAGCTTTGTATACTGAGAGCATTGGTCGAACCCGGACTCAAAATAAATAAATAGACACAAATATATACATCGTTGAACAGAGTGATGTAAATTTGTAACGAAAGAATATGAACCTTCAACGTACGCACACTCGTATCTACTGAATAATCAACCACCATATATATATATATGTCCGCAGTACATTGCGATATTCGTTTGAATACATCTATTCCGAATGTAAATCGTCTCCAATTTCTTACTGATTTTGTAATTAAAACTGGCATATACTACGACGTTAAAGTAATGGTATAATATTGAGTAATAGTTGTTAGGCGTCAACTATTTCTAAAATAATATCTATCTATCTATCTATCTATCTATCTATCTATCTATCTATCTATCTATATATATATATATATATATATATATATATATATCTATATATATATATATATATATATATATATATACATCTATATATATATATATATATATATATATATATATATATAATCTAAACGGAACGGATGATAAAATGATGATAATATTTTGTAGATACACGCTACAGAAACGGAAAATTACTTGAATGGTAAAAACATTTCAGATTCAAATACAGTAAATATCGCTTGTATGAAATTATTAGCCGAAGTAGATCCAGATGTCAGTCCGCCACAGGCTATACCGCAGTATAGACGTATTCTAGCGGTTTCGTTATTTTACAAGGTTCGGTGTTTTAACAAATTTGTTTTCAAATAATTTAAACTATTTACTGGGATAATTTAAAAATCGTAATTGTAAATAATAATAAATATTTTATTATTTAAAATTTACCCGTCATTCGGATTTTAGTTTGTTTTAGGTTTGTGTCCGGAAGCTGTTTCCTCTAGAAATAAAAGCGGTGCTACGCTATTAACGAGGCCGATCTCATCTGATAAACAAGACGTTCAAACTGATAAGTCCGACTGGCCTCTGACGCAACCTATACCGAAGATAGACGCTGTCCTACAATGTTCCGGTATTATTTCTTACTAATATTCAGACATTATATTATTACCGTGTGCGAACTTGTCATTAGTATACTTCAAAATATATCACATCCTCAACGCAGAACGTTCAAGGTTAGAAGGGAGAATATTCGAGTAGTATCGAGAGCGAGCTATCTTCTTTGACATACGGCGTCATTATCATCGTCGTCGTCGTCGCCATTGTCGAATAAAATATTTAACGTTTTGTTCTCACGTCGTATGGGATTAGATAAATAAATCACTAGAATTTCTAAAAAAAAAAAAGATAATTAGAAAAAGTATTTAATAACGACGATTAAATCGAAATTAAAACTGAGAAAAGAATAATCGATTTTGAGGCAATAGCATATCGGGCAACAAAAGAAGGTCGTACAAGTTATGCGCGGACTCAATAAAAATAATCAATAATACCGAAATCTCAAATGATTATTTTTGAGTATCGTCTTTTTTTTTTTTAGATTATCACTACGTTTTGCCACGCGTTGTTTAATAATTAATCCCTCCAAATTATATTTCGAAAAACGCTATTCAATACGTGGCTTCAATCGTAACGAGCATGATTAAATGAGTAGGAATTTCTTGAGAATATCAATATGGAATGCGAACGGTCTATCTAACCACATATTTGAAATAACACTACTTAAATTCTGAAAAGATAGGTATGTTATTTGTAATCTCATCGCGCCAATAAATGTACATTCACATCGCAAATTATCTATGTTACCACTCACGTTCATTAGAGAAAATTATAAAAAGTAACATAAAGCATCATGAAGAGGAAAATTACGCAACACCCGAGATACAAGCAGCATTAATAACTATTGAACATCCTGTTATCCCATTATTAATAGCTGCTGTGTACTGCCCTCCAAACCGAACTGGCAATAAGAATGTATTTCAACTTTTCCTTACCAAGTTCGGGACTAGATTCGCAGCAGGCGGCGATTATAATGCCAAGCACAAATATTACGATTCTAGAGTAACTACACCACAAGGTTTAGCATTATATAAATCTGTTACAGAACTACATTGTGAGTTTCTGATTACCGGCGAACCAACTTATTGGCCCTCTGATAAAAAGAAACACACCGGCTTAATATATTTTCTTATAACAATCGAGTTATGATTTATTGTTTGACCATTTTGCCGTAATTTCCACTGTTAATACTATAGTACAACTGGAGGCAAGCAAGTTATTGCATAATAGGAAAACAAACTGGGCGTGGTATAAACGAATAATCGAAGACAAATCTGACTTGCTCATTTCACTGGAAACATCATCCAGAAATAGATAGAGCCGTAGTACAATTTACAGAATTCATGAAAATTGCAGCGTGGAAAGCTATAAAGTGTAGAGCGTTACGTAATTACAATTGATTATTCGAAACATATACAGGAGGATGTTTCTGAAAAGAGAAGGATTAGGAAGAAATGGCCATGCAGACACCAGATGAAAGCATTAAACAAAACAACAACAAAATTAAAAAATTAAGTGATCTAAAAAACCAGAAAACTACTTCGAATTTAAATAACTTATCACCGCTAAAACAAGGTAACTATAGAAGTCAACAAAAACACTCAAAAGGCTTACATTACATAATCAACTTCTTCAAAATGAAAACGGTTTATGGATAAGGAGTAACAAGAAGAAAGCAAATGAATTTGCCAAATATTTATAAAAAGTATTTAAGACTAATCTACCTACTGCATCCAACTACATCAACATTGCTAAGATACAACTACCTTCATATAATAATAAAGTAAAATCATTGTCACCCGATGAAGTTTCTAAATAAATATGCTAAGGACGCCCCGGGATTGGGATATGATTACTTCAAACAGATATCTGCTAACACTAACAATGATAAAATTATTTTCATTCAACATCAACTTATGCTGGATATTAATTTTAATAACAAATGTAATCCTATTATTAAAATAAGAAATAAGTGGATTAGAAACAGAGAGAGCATCACGATGAACATAGGGTTCAGCAATTATGTCAGCATAAGAATTATCAATATTTAAATATGTAAGCTTAACACTCAAAGTCAATTTTAGATCTTAAATGATCTATAGCTCTTGAAAAAAACGGGACAATTTTTATTAAGGGAAGTATAGAGTCAATGCATCCAATGCACTTTTGTATAACTTCATTAACAATTAACACAAGTCACATCCTTGTGGGCTTTAAGAAAATTAAGATAAACTTCTTCAGCCTCGCAAAATTTATCTGTGTAGCCATAACGACAACATTTTTGCAAACCCTTAGAGAAACTGAATCCGCAAAGGTAAGAGACTCCCAGTTTATCCTGAGGCGTTTCTGCTCAGGCAACTTTCACGGAGGTTAGGAGTCAGTCGAGTATAAATTCTGCTGGCCCGCTGATTTGTTACTTTAGTAACAGAAATAGTTTTTTCCTGGAAACAAACTTGGAAGTGTTCAATGACATCGTTTTCTGTAATATTGTTTGTTCTAAACAAACAAATAGTTGGGTTCAAGAGTTTCTCTTGATGGATCTTTACATCCTTTATACGTTCACTAATGATCGAGGCAGTCTTATCAGAGTCATGTTTAGTTGCCATATTAATGATGGCTGTATTAGTAATTTTTTTATAAAAAGTTTCTTTAATTTTTTCTTTAACAGACCACACTTTCAGTTTTAAATCGTCAAAAGTTTCTATATCGAAAAATTAGGTATCTAATTTTTCAAAAAGATTTTAATCGCATATTTATTTCTTAGTTTTAATTTCTTTGGGATGTAATTTTATTTTTAAAGTTTATCGATTTTAAACAATTATATCGTTCTTTCAATTTATTCGTTATTATTATTTTAAATTTTATTTTATGTCGTACGATCGGTAGTATATTATTATTTAGTAATTAGCCCCGAAACTGATTTATTGATTTCCTCCACAGTTCACGATGTCTTCCTCTAGAGCGCCTGCAATAACTATCAATATTGTTTTCTTAGTCTTTACATTTTTCTTTGTCGTCCGTCCATTCTCATATATTTGTTAATAAACGGTCGTGCCTTAAAGTACCTAATTGCATATTGATCGTTTTCATTTAACTATTTATTTCCATAATGATTTCTTTCCTGCAATTTTCTTTGCCAACACTTCTTGATTTTTAATTTGTTCGATCCACCTTATTTTCAACATTTTTGTGTAACACCATAATTCAAATGTTCTCAAGGTTTTTTGTTCTGTTTGTATTCCAGATATATGAATTTTTTCTTTGGTTTTATTTATACTATCTTTTTTTAACATATTTTTTCGATTATAAAATACTTGTTTTGCTCGATTAATCATATTTTCGATATCCTTTACACACACACACATATATATTTTATTTATTTACTTATATTTTTTTACAATTGAAACGAAACTGTTGTAGCATACCTTTTTAAAGAATTGCCTTAGATTTATAGTTAAGTCCCCATAATTTACCTCCAATTGCTTTAAATATATAGTAATATTTGTTGACTTTGTTATTTATATATTGTGTATGTTTATTATATTTTAATGTATTATCTATAATGAAACCCAAATATTTTATGCGATCAGTAGAACTAAACGCATGATTGTCAATTTTAATCTTATCATATATTACACGATCAAAACTTTTATCTCGACCAGAAACAACCATAATTTGAGATTTAAATCATTTATTATCGTTTTAAGCTTATTAATAACTTTATTACAATTAAAAATATGAGACGACAACGTCGATTTGCTACATAAATGATCACTATATATTAGGAGCAGATCATCTGCGTAACTGTACAACCGTAAGCTTACTTGAGTGTTATTAAAAGAAGAATGTACATTTCAATATAAAATGTTCCACAAGACCGGTCCAAGAACTGAACTTTGTGGGACTCCAAAATTATTAATAACATCTATGATATCATTTTGATATTTCCATGTAACTCACCTATTGGATAAAAAATTATGTACCAAACTTATTACATTAAAACTAAATCCATATGCGATTAATGTGTCAATTATAACTTGACGATCATAGTTATTGAAAGCACCTTCAATATAAAATGAGATAATAATAGATTTATTGTTTGTTTATTTTGTGATCGATTATCTATTACATCTGATATAGCTAATTCTGTAGAATAATATTTTCTGAAACCGTATTGACACGTATTGAGCATGGATGTATTGATAATTTCGTTATTTAAAAATTTTAAAATAATTTTTTATTTTTTAACAAACATATTGGTCTATAACCATTTATTTTACGGAGATCTTTATTTGGTTTATTAACATGTCTATATTAGCCTTTTTTCAGATGATTGGAAACATATTAAGTTGTAAAAGTTTATTATAAAGCGTTAATAATAAACTCGGAAAGTAAAAATATACAATTCTACTTTATTAGTTATACCGTCAGAGGATGGCGCTTTTTATTGTTCAGGTTCTGTATTATTTCCTTTAGTTCAATATACGACACTTCTAATGTTAAATGTTTATTTTTATCTCAGTTATTATTAAGTGAAATTGAGACACCATCTTTGAAATTATTATAAAGCGTTAATAATAAACTCGGAAAGTAAAAATATACAATTTTAATTACTTTATTAGTTATACCATCAGAGGATGGCGCTTTTTTATTGTTCAGGTTCTGTATTATTTCCTGTAGTTCAATATACGACACTTCTAATTTTAAATGTTTATTTTTATCTGAGATGTTATTAAGTGAATTGAGACACCATCTTTGAAATTAAAAAAAGGATTCATTAATAAACTAATTTTATCTTTATTCCTACCGATACACGAATAAGAATCATTAAACTTTCACATGAGAAAATTTAAAAGATCAACGTTCGTTATTTTATAGGGTTTATCCTGTATCTGGACGAGCTGGATAAAGCTCTCCAGGCCTGTAGATTAAAATATCAAATTTTAGTTTTATAAATTTTTAATGTTACATTATATATTAATTTATTTATAAGATTTTTATGTTTAATATTATTAAACCTACGTACGAGAAATATAAAATAATCTAATTCTTTATTCCATCATGATTTGTTCGCTTTAGGCTTTTTTACTTTGGAGTTATTTACAGTATCACTTATACTATTAGTAAGTTGTTCAGTCATATTATTAACTTGAGATTCAGTATTTGCAAGAATTAGATTTGTTTCAAAATTTAACATTTTCACCATTTAATTTACCGATAAATTTATCGATATGTAAGGTAAGGATATAGTCATTATTATCAATGTTAACATCGAAAATATCAATATTTATATGTTTATGGTCGTTTAGAAGTAACTCTTTAATTTAATCATAACATCCGATAACTTATATTTAAATTTATTATTTATTAACACATAATCTATCAAACTTTGTCCATTGTGATTTTGAAAAGTATAAACATCATGATCGTTTTTGATTAGTAAGTTCCTCGAATACACAAGATTTTCAAATTGTGCATTCCTGGGCGTGTGTTGAAAATGTTTGCTCTCTATAATTTTTACTCTTGAATTAAAATCACCCAATACAATTTTGTTTTATATGGTTAAGTAAAAGTGTAAATTGATAATTTATATCATTATTGCGTGGAAAATATATTCCAATAATAATGTAATTTACGATAATTTTAATTATGTAATCAGAAACTACAGACTGTTCATATTCTTAATGTTACTAATGATAGCAACGAATTTAGTGTGTAATAACAAATTAAAGTGTTATAAGTATCACAAATTACGCATAGGTAATTACTATTTTGTATATTATTTAATTGTAGTACGGTTTGTGCTTCTTTACAATGATTTACGTTTTGCAAAATTAACTTGATACTATCCATAATTTATATTAAGTTTTACTTTACGATTTTTATGTACAAAGGACAAGAGTATGAAAAAGTATTGTGTGTAATTTTATCAATAATATGTTTCCTACCTTCTAAATTAAGTTCACCTTTTTCTTTTTCTTGCTGTGAACATGCGTGCGAAAAGCAATTATTGCATTTAACTTTAATCTGGTCTTCATCTAATACATATTTTCTAGACGTTAGATTACTTTTACATTCGCTTTTCATGTGACCAAACCGTAGGCAATTATAACAGCGTATGACGGGAGTATAATCATGCACTTTGCATTTATTCCAATTCACAACCATGTAACCAGCCTCCATTAAAATGTGATAAGCATGTGGATCCAGACGTACGAAGACACAAATTTTACCATCATTATTTTCTTTCAAAGTAACGGATTTTGGTTTTGTACCAGTTTTATTGTTAATAGCCAGACTAATATCCATGTCTAGTTGTATGATGAGCACCAACTATCGAAATCATTGGATCTTTTTTTAGTGCCGTCTTAGTCTTACTATTTACGATATTATTAGAAACCTCTTTAAACATTCAAATTGTTTTTTATCTTTCACACCAACTGTAACTTTTTGTTTGTGTTGTTTCACAAATCCGATGTCTACTCCAATATTACTAGTATTTATTTTATTTAATTCATTATTCCAATTTCTATCCTCCGAAATATTTGTATTTTCAATAATTAAAGTTTCGAATTTGTTTTTATGTATTAGATTAGTATTTTAAAGCAATTTAATTTTGAAGAATAACTTGGTTTTTCCGAAATAATTCCGGTAACAACATTCGTTATACTTTTTTTAGTGCTTTTCTTAAGTTCACTGTAATTATTATTTAATTTGTTAACATGAATCTTCAAAGTATCTAATGTTGTTACCAAAACATCATTTTTTTTTTTTTAAATTCCCTCTTTCAACTTCACTTTCATATCATGCGACTCATGCAGAAGTTGCCTTATATCGTCAATACATATAATATTAGTGTCAAAACAAGCATTTTCGACACTAGTCATGTTTACTACTAATATTATTTGTTTAGATGTATGAGTTTTGTTTGTTACAAAATATTTAGAATTAATAAATAACTTACCGATATTTTAAACGCAAGAACACGCGTGTATGAGACAATCGATAATTATATATGATATATATATATATATATATATATATATATAACTAATCTAAATTAACGTGTCGTGTGCAGCGACTAATGCTAGGGGCGCGAGGGAGATGAAGTTAAATCAAGGAGTAGATACGAGACATGCGTAAGAATATGATTAGGTTAGTTATGGAGGAGTATTCATGTTTGAAGAGAAAGTGAGAATGGAAGGTTGAGAGACAATTTGAGTAAGGAGTACAAAGAACAGTTAAAGAGGATATAGGAAACGGAAAGCGTGACGCTACGCACGGTGCAGAGGAGCCGGAGTTCTATTGATCAGGTATGAATGGGCAAGTCTTGTATGACCCAGCCGCAGTCTGCTGAGGAAAACGTCATTTCTGCAGTTTGGAAGCGAAGTCTTCCAAGGTAAAATGGAATTCTTGATTTGGCGAAGCTTATTTAATGAGGAGGTCGACTGCTGCTTTTGTTGCCACGAAGTAAAAAGTCTTGATTTTCATAATTGCGTACATCAATAGCTGGGACTGCGACGTTTGGGATCGGCAACAATGTAGCAGCTTTTTTTGCTGCTCCATCTACCATTTCATTCCCTAGAATCACGGTTTGAGCTGGAATCCACAGGAACGAGGCTAATTTGTTCGGTTTGACTAATATCAGCTGTATCAGTTCCTTTGGGTATAGGATGCTGATCGTTGCTGAATATATCGCATAAGGAGTTGAGAACTGAAAGAGAGTCGAAACATAAAACCGATGGGTGTTGGATGTTAGAGCTTATTATGAAGTCCATGACGAGCTGAATTGCTAATGGAAAATGACTAAGGGAGCAATACCGTATAATGACAATGTAGCCGACAAACCCATTGAATGAAGATTCGTCAATATATATATATATATATATATATATATATATATATATATATATATATATATATATATATATAACAAAACCTGCGATCGATGCAAGTGGAAAAAAGGAAGACTGTTTACATCCAGAAGTGGATAGTTATATGCGCATCGTAATAACATCGACATAGCAAATTTTTCGTTCAATTATGTGTTTCATTTCGACTCACGAATAGGTTATAAATTATAGATAAGTCATTGCCGTTCCAAATAACTTACGTGTAGGAATGATCAAATGAATTTAATTTAGGTGAAGCCGAATATGTTAACGATATTCCGTCGGTTCCAATTGAACTTCACGCGGCTCTCGTAATTTGCGATAGAGGTCCCGGAAAGATAACTTCGCTCGATCCGTCAGAAGCGTTGGTAATTATATTTATTTTGTTCTTAATAGTATTTAAAATTATAATCGAAATATTCAAATGTAAATCGTACAAAATGGAATTCCGAATAATAATCCGTACGCAAAACTGTTGATTGAAAATGTTATCTTCCGCGCTTGTATCAACGATCGATCTAGTGGAAGCTGCGCACCTGTGATATTTAGTATATTATGTTCTTGCAAAAGCTAATTTAGTGTGTGTGTGTTTTTTATTAAATATTTGCTTATTGAATTTAGACATCCTCTATCTAACTTATCTATTTTCTTCACATAGGATTTAGTTGCTGAATCACCAGCTGGAATTCCATATCTTACGATTCAATTAGAGCAAAGTATATTAACTCCAGATTTTCTTCATTAACATAATTTCTTAAAGTGTATAATGGTGATGTAACTGACTGCATTTTTCTTTCAATTTTTCTTACTTTAAATTCCATCTAAAATGACCATTTATTATTCACCTAGGTACATATGCTCACTTACTACATCAATGTTATTACAACCTCTATTACAACATGTATTCATGTATTATTTCCTATCATTAAATGAATACATTAAGATTTTAGTTTTTTGTTTTTTTTTAATGGTTCCCCAGTCCGAACAGATCGGGGGAGGGGGTAAATGTATTTTAAAAATTTGCTGTTAGAAAAGTGCAGTGTTCCTAATGTACTTATAACTAGTGTCACTAACTTTACTATAAAGAGAAAGTAAAGTAAAATAATAATAATAAGTATGTGTGTGACGGAGAACACTGCTAAATGTGACTTAATACTATATAAGTGTTGGGATGTGTGAACATAGTTCCAATAATCACAAATTATTATAAATTATCAATAGTCTGCACATAAGTAGTACGATGAAAAGAAAATCAAATAATAATACAAATAATCATATAAAAATCACACAAACACGTCTAAAATTTATTACTATAAGTGAATGAGGGAGACTACTACTCTGTTAGATGATTCTTATAAGTCAACGAATGAGCCGAAGATAAGGGTTGACTTTATCAAAAAATTGCGATCTATTTGTGACGTGCAGTTCCTTCAACAAATTCGATGAAGGGAGTACGGTTTTCTTTACAACGTGTAAATGAGATACGGAGTTGAATCAAGTTGTGTAATTTACGAATGAACAGATATCGAATACATGATGTTTTACTCATATGCTAGTATTTCTAAAAAATATACTTCTTCTGCTCACCCTACATCAATAATAGCACAAAAATAGAATGGTTCACAGAATATAAATGAACAACAAGGGATTAGCGAAACATTAAGTTCATTCCTTAATGAATTCCGAAATTTACTCTCACCTTTAATATCTATGTTAACAAAACTCATGGATAAATTATTATGAATTTAAACAACATAAGTATAAACTCACTAACAATAGTATTATGGAATGCTAATGGAATTCAACAAAAGAAACACGAACTCCAGTGCTTCTTACATACAAAACGAATCGATATTATTCTATTAACGGAAACCTATATTAATAGTCCAGCAAGCTTTGATTTATCAAACTACAAATGCTATCATGGAACTAATCCTTCCGGTACAGCAATGGGAGGTGTTGCGGTACTCGTAAGAAAACCCCTTAACCATTATCTATATTTTATTCGTCAAACAACAGAGGCATATCAAGCTGTCGTAGTTAAAATAAAAGCATGTAATAATGAGGAAATAACTATGAAATCAGTTTACTGTCACCCAAAGTATTACATACTCAATGATGAATTTACGAAACTATTTCATCGTCAAGGTAGCAAATTTATATGTGAAGGTGACTACAATGCAAAACATCGTCACTGGGGATCAAGAACTCAGAGTAAACGCGGAGAGCAACTTTTCAAGCTGAATAGTAAACTGCGTTTAGATGCTGTTTCACCATTTTCACCCACTTATTGGCCACAGCATACCAACCGGCTTCCAGATGTCTTAGACTTCCTTCAGTTATGGAGGTATATAAGCACTAGTATAACAGAATGCATAGCACATTTGCTCAAAATTTAAATCCGTTAATATCACGCATGAAGACCATCGGACTCCTGGATAATCCAGTTAGAAGATTAAATAAGAGGCAATGTAGAGATGCGTTGTCTAACCAATAATAAGTAGTAGTAATTAAATAACATATTAAAAAAAGAAAAAAAATATTTACACATGCAAAAAACGGTTTTATCTATTCGGATACACCGTTATTCAAGAAACTCTGAATTAATTATCAATTGCGTTGATGACCTAAGAGTCGGCATGCAAGAAAAAACATCATCTATAGAAACTGTTTAGATGAGAATACACTGTGGAGAAATTAATATTTACGCGCTCCTAATTTTCGATCTCGAAACAATATTTGGAAAAAATTCATACGCTTTTCTATCGTTTAGTATTTACGTTTTACCGTCTGCGCCATCTTTTACGAGCGAGTGAAAATTTAAGCAATCGATTTTGCTCTTTAGTATTTTAACTCCTTCAGTGACGTAGTCCTAATTTTTGTCATAATATAACTGATTACTTTACACTTTACTCGTAAATAACAGTAATTAAAATTTAATAATTACTCGTATCGTACGATTGTCTTAAATTATGTGGTCAACATGGGTCGTGCAACTGATATCCCTGAAGTTCGATTGTAATCCCATCTGTTGAACGCATTTTACATTTTTAAACTGTACGTTTTATTGTTTAAACGAACTTTGCAAGGGAGGTGGCCGTATTTACTGCGACCTGTTAGAATTAATAATTGACTAACGGAAAGATTACTTACTTACTTTCCGTGTCCAGATACTTTTGCTTCAGTCCAACGTAGACGACTTTATCGTTTGCTGCAGTCAGATCGTCTGCATGACAGTTCTGATCCATCATTGAACATTGGAGTAGGAGATCAAAAGTTTGTTTCCACGCCGTTAAGCTTATCGTTTTATTCTATGCCCCGTTTTCAGAAATTAACTTTACATTGCGTGGTTTAAGTTCTCAGCTTATTAAGTGATCGCCATACTTTTCATGACAAGTTATCAAAACTTCCTGTTATTTCGCTGGACTGTTTGGTGCAGCTTCGTTCCACATCCTAGCTGTTTTTGATTTGGGGCGAGACAGTAGCATCTCAGTTGACTTAAGGAAACTTTTCCTTGATTTTAGTCGACCGGGAGGGAACATTATGCCCAAATAGTAGATGTCTATTATCTGTCATTTGTGATGTGCGCTCTAAAGATCCTGCAGCCTCATGTCTTTTCCGCCAGTGGGTAGATTTACTTCTGCTTTTGTCGGTTTCAGGCCTGTTACTATTCTCACTGTTTCATTTAGCTTGCTTTGTTCTATATGACGCTACATATTCGGCTGCGAAGAAACAAAGAGCTAATTCCGACACCTCAATGTATGTGGTTGCGCGTCCAGCTGGATCAAATTAGCTTTCTCATTATATTATTTCTAGCTGTTAATTGTACAATGCCGTTAAAATATTAATTAGCGGCCTGGATACACGCCAAGATATTTCGGTATACCGTAATGGTCCAACTTTGTTCCTTTCAGGTGATATCCAGTTTCCTTCTCGCGTTTCTATTATGTAGGTGAAAAGCACGGGTTTGTCCTCAACTGGATTCCATCATAGTATGTCCCTTTGGCCTTCAAGGCGGCTATCAATCGTGATTTAATCGACCTATTGTCTAAATATCGTAATGTCAAAACTAAACATTTTATATCCGAGAAATGAACGATCTGACTATGGTATTCCTATAATAATCGTGGATTATATCTAAAAACTAAAAAAAAAAAGATAAACATAATGCGAATGCTGCAATACGCATAACATGGATCACGAGTACCAATAGTTAAAAAAAAGAAAAGTAAATTTTTTCGAAATGTGGTGCGTTAAAAATTCCTTGGATGGACTTAGTCGCCGATAAAATGGTGGATCGAAGGGGAAACAACAGTAACCGGATAGCATTCAGAAATGAAGTACATAGCTCATGAGATACGAAAAAACAATATGTTCATGTTGGCGACACGAGAAAAAGTACAAGGGGAACCCTATAGAGGACAATGAAGAGACTGAAGATGATAATGTCGATTCATCAAACAAAATTTTCAAAGAATAACTGATGCCGGAAATCGGGTTGTATGGTTCGCACGTTATTCTCTCAAGAGTTGCGATTCAAACGACTTTCAGAATTTGTTGCCGCCAAAACATGTTTTAATTCTTACAAAGAGAAACAAATTTGAACAACTTTTGATCCGTTCGTTTACTTAAATGTTCTTTATTTTTAATGTTTTTTATCTTTCGCGCCTCGTCTTCTATTTATATATATAGGTAACTAAACTATAGAGATTATTGTTCGAACTTTTTAGAAAATTCCGGGGGTATTGAGATTTTTATCTGCAAAAGATATTCCGGGGAAAAATCAATTACCAACCACTGATAATAAACTCGAGGAGGTAAGTTTGTTATTTAATAATTATTTTCTAGTTATATATATATATATATATATATATATATATATATATATATATATATATATATATATATATATATAATGTACATGTATATACAAATATTATATAAAGAAGTCGTTTGACCTAGCAGGACTGTTTTTAGCTTCTGCTTGCACGATGCGAGTTTGAATGATAATACAGACGAGAATACTTTTATAGTACTTTCGACTATCCATTTAGCTGCTCTTCGGAGGAGGAATGGTAAAGAATTGCTAACTACTCTATACTGGTTTACCAGGATGCTTTATAAGAGAACTCAATATATTTAAATTAAAAAAACTCTTGGTAGGTACAACGTTACTATCTTGTAAAAAAGCCGATGTTTCGGACATATTTACACAACACATTATCGAGGTAGACCATTAACTCCAAAAGTTTTTAAATTTTAATATTAATAATCATACCAGGAATAGCATATAGCCTGATGGGATTAAATATTACTATATTTTGATTATTATTAGATTTTGTTTTATTTTAATAACGGGTTATTGGTTATACTAAACGGAGGTTATTTATTAATTCATGTGTATATATACATTTTTTTATTTTGCTTCAAAGATATATATATATATATATATATATATATATATATATATATATATATATATATATATATATATATATATATATAACATCGTGTCCCAGAATCCGCTTTAAAACCATTTTTGTGTTTAACTTTTTAACTTTAGTTACTAAATTCCTAATTTTCATTTCTATGTTAGTAACGTTTTTTTGGATATATGGTTTGTAATTTACATATCGCAGAAATGAATGCTGGACCAAAAATAACGTACAATAAACTCTTTGCAAATTTTTACATACATACATACATATATATAAATACGGATTTATATGTTGATATATACATATAAAATCCGTATTTATATATATGTATGTATGTATGTAAAAATTTGCAAAGAGTTTATTGTACGTTATTTTTGGTCCAGCATTCATTTCTGCGGTATGTAAATTACAAACCATATATCCAAAAAAACGTTACTAACATAGAAATGAAAATTAGGAATTTAGTAACTAAAGTTAAAAAGTTAAACACAAAAATGGTTTTAAAGCGGATTCTGGGACACGATGTATTTCATAAAAACGAGATAGTTGAAGAAGTGAACAGAAGAAGGTAAGATAATGGTAAAGTGGAAATAATATATTACAGTTATTAAGAATCGGTTATATTAACAGTACGTATAGATCAGAAACAGAACGAAAATGCGAAATTGATATAATAATAAAACAGATAGCCGATAGGAATCAACGTTACGTGGATAAGAATATAGAGGGTCTACATCAATAGAAGACCGTACGATACGGCAATGTGACTAGTTCGATCAAGAAAAGGAAATTATTCTTTAAAGAAAAGTATTGCTAACACTATTAAATGCAACAAAGGTACATAAGGTATTATATATATATATATATATATCACGATATGCCTATATCAACCGACTGCTCGGTGTAGGTATTCCAAATTTTTCCAACTATTCCTATCCTGTGCGGCTTTGATCCAATTGATTCCTACCCGTTTAACAACATCACCTCACCATCTAGCCATAGACCTCCTTCGCGGACGCCGGCTGCCAATTAGCCACCACTGTAATATCCGTTTAGTCCATCGTTCATTCGCTTGTCTTGCCAAATGTCCGGACCATTTCCATTGTAGCCTGGCGATCCGCTCCACTACGTCTACCAATTTCTTCTGTTCCCTAATGTATGTAATTGTCTTGCGATCTTTGAGCCTGATTCCCAGAATAATTCTCTCGTAAACAGTTTGGGTTTTCATAATTCTTCTAGTTGTCCCTTTAGTAGGGCTCCATGTTTCAGCTCCGTATGTCAAGACTGGCATCACCCATTGATTATACAGCTTACTTTTAAGTCCATTCGGTATTTTCTTATTTCTAAAAAAGTGTCCTAACTTCCCAAATGCCATCCAGGTAAGCGATATATATATATGTATTCAAGAATAAGGCAATACTAATATATGTTAATATTAATATTTTCTACTCTTATATTAACATAGTGTAAAAAATATTCAGAGTTGTTTATGGGTAACAAGTAGGTTACTATTTTTCATAGGAAAACAATGATTTGCGAAAATTTTCACTGACGATATTGTAGGATAGAATTATTTGTTTCGTATTTTGTTTTAATCCTTTCAGTCTCACACATTATAAAATTCGACGCAAAATTAAAAATTTTTTACAGGCGACTATTATATAATACTGGTTCTACTTAGGTGTATAAACTTTAGATAATTTTAAATGTATTTATATAAATATTTTCAAAATTAAGATGTTTCAAGTCGACCGGAAAATAAAGAATTTCGTTAGCGTTAAAATTTCATGTACAATATAGTTTTAAACATGTGACACGTATATAAATCGTTACGATAGGTATAAATTCCATAAGCTGGTAAACCATAACTTTATCTACAGTTTTGAATAGGACTCGTTAGTTAAAACCATTAATTTATATATATATATATATATATATATATATATATATATATATATATATATATATATAATGTTGATGTATTGGAGAGTAGTGATTTTATGAATTAACAAAACAAAATAAAATCTAATTAACTTCGATTTTATTTTGTTTTGTTAATTGTATATATATATGTATGTATGTATGTATGTATGTGTTCAAACAAATATGTACATGTTCACGAAAAACGGTTTTTACTTTTTTTTTTTTTTTGTTTTTAACTAAGAACATGGGTTTTACTTAATTTATCAAACGTATCATCATTACAGCTTCTCGCGTCCGATACTGTTCCGAGTGCTGGTGCAAGAGTTGGTGTGATTATCGCTGTATCGCCAGGACTGGCACGAGAAGCGGCCAGCCGAGTGAATGTAGTTATTACCATGTCTGGAAAACCAGTTATCGATGTAAAAAAATTGGTGCAGTCTGGAATGAAATCACGATTGCAGTTACAGCGACAATTAAAAGCTAAAACACAGAAAAGTACGTAATAATTTTATTAATTTCAATTTTACTTCTTGCATTACATGCAGCACGAATGTACATTCTTATATAACGCTATATTATGCGTACGCTATTTTTGAATATATCGCAGAGTTCATTATGTATTCCGTGTTTTATTAAGAGCCTCTTGCTCTTGTCTCGTAGCTCTAGTCAACCATGTTCTTCCATTCCTTCCTGTTGTCTGTGCGGTGTTCTTTTAATCTCTTTACACGCCCATTTGTCTTTTTATTTGATCTATCCATGTTCTTCTTCCTTTCAATTAATATATAATAATATACTCCGTGATTTAAATAATTTTTTCCTTAATTCATATCTTTGTTTCTGTTTTCTTCTATTACGTTATATTAATTATTCTTAAATATAGTCATACTAACGGGTCTGCGATTAGCTTATTGGATAACTCGCCACATCGCCACAGATGCAAATTCGCAGGCTGAGAAGAATTAAGCCATTATACCTGGCATAGTGTGAATTTTATTAAAGATAAGATACTAACATAGGGACTAGTCATTGGACTATGTACCCTTCACGTCATGATCTTTTGTTATAACATCTATCGATAGCCGATTGGCTAGTAGCAGATTAAAAAAAATTCCTCCTTCTATTTTGTTATATTAATTCTTTCTAATATTCTACTCCTTCTCTTTTATACGTCAAATGTAGTACTTTTTGTGCGAATACATACGGTGGTTAAAGTCTGTTTTCTAAATCATTCTTGTTTATTTTATTTTATTATATTGCATGTTATTTACGTAATAATATTCATTTTTATTCATTCTCCGCCCTCTTGAATACCCAATGATCTCCTATCAGGAATTCTTGATTTCCTATACAAAAATGACATAAAATTCACTCAATTAATTTTTTATACCAATAGAACCATCTGAATATTGACATAATAGCTGTACTATGATAAAATCAACAATCAATTAGATATTCTCGAGAAAATATTACTGACCATAAACGCATATGTTAACTGCGTATCGGTGTATCCTGATGGTGTAAAGGTAGAGATACACCATCATGAAAGGTGTTTTTTCGAAGCGTGTGGCTCTGTCCACTTGATGCTCAGTTATATTGTATCCTGTACTGTTTAAAACTAATCTACCTAGCTAAATACAACCTAAGGAAAATTCTCACTCAATTGTTTTAAATAAATTTAAAGCACAATTAAGAATTCCTATATCATGTAATTTATGTTTCGACGTTAACCATTATTTCAGTCACTAATAAAGCTGTAATTTTATTCATAAAACGTTTGAGAGATATGTAAATAATAAAATATGCCAATGATCGAAGTTCTGGTGGCAGTAGTGTTGGATAATGCTATATAGAGTATTGAAAAATGGCGCTAATAGAATTAACTCCTGACGCAAGATTGCCCAACCATCAGTCATAAAAGGCTAGAGTAAATTATCGGTGATATAGATTCAGTCCTAGTAATTCGAGTAAAAGAAGCTGGCGGTTAGTTGGAACTTACAATTATAATTATGTCCATTTCTGGTCAAATATTAAATATGTACGTAATTATAGAAAGTTACAGAAAACATTGAAACAGAGAATACAACAAATTGTTTTACATGTGATAAAAATTATAATTGTATATACTATCTATTCGAATATTAAGCAAGTAATTTTTTCTTTAATTTTCAAATTGACATTATTATATTTTTATTTAAATGTGTGTATATGTATATATATATATATTTTTTGGCCTGTACCATAGGTCGCTTTGGCCATTTATATATATATATATATATACATATGCGTATATATTTACTGGTACATGAAATAAAATATATTTTCGTAACAAATTATTTAAAATTGATTCAAACAAATTAATTCTGCGTAACCCACGTTTTCTGTAGTTAATAATTTATTATTTAAATTAATGTTTTACAGTTTGTTTTATTTACAGAGGTGCAATAGGCTGCACCGCCTAGAGTCTTATTACCCTTTACAATACTTTATAATATAATAACCAATTCTACACTCATAGCGCTAATTTCATTACCAGTCATCGAATGTGTACATACATGCACTTACAATTCCGAAAATATTATTGTATGGAGAACTAATTCAAGGTAAACGGAAAGAAGCAAGGCTGCGCAGGAGATACAAAGATCAAATACTGGAATTAGTCGAACAGTGACTGGGAACAGCTGGCAGCAAATAGATTGCAATGGAGAACAAATTGCGTCAAGAATTGTGAGGCCCTAGTTGAAAAGCGAAAGAAGCAGGCAAAATTGAAAGCATCAAAAATATCTGTACCTTGCAGCTGTCCTATTTGTGGTCGTATTTGCCAAGCACGCATTGGACTAATCTCACACCTTCGTACTCATAATTGATTTCCTCTTCCAATCATTCTTTTTCTGCGCAGACGACTTAACTCGGATGAGTGTCGGTATTATTATTATTATTTTTATATATATATATATATATATATATATATATATATATATATATATATATATATATATATACGGGTGTCCCAAAAAACCGCTACTGGAACTTCCAACGTATATATGCGAAGTTAAATGAGTGGTAGAAGGTTACAAACCGATTTTTTAGTTACACTGGTCTTATTAGAAATCTAAATAACAATGACAGCGTTGCGAATGCAACAGGTCAGTGTTGAGAACGCACTGTTTGAGTGTAGTTCAAAAATGGTTTTCTCCTGAACAATGCTGTAAAATTATTGAATTTTATTTCGCGAATAACAACTCTTTTAAAGAAGTGAGACGGCTGTTTCAAGAAGAATATGGTGATAACTACACACTACCGAACTCTACGATCAACCACATCGTTCGTCGATTTCGTTTGGAGCATACTGTTGATCGGAAGACTGGAAGTGGCAGACGACCGATAGGTACAGAAGAAAGAAGGAAGAGGTGCGGAACATATTGTAAACGCTAACTGTCAAGTGTCTGTTCGTCGTCTGTCTAAACAAGTAAACTTGTCGAGGTCTACCACACATCGTACTCTACGCGGTTTACGTTTCAAACCATATCATGTGTCGGCAAGGCACAAATTACTGCCTACCGATAACACGCGCCGCGCGCAATATTGCTGATGGATGAAGCAGTTTAGCTGTTCAGGGTTAGGTCGTTTTGATGATGTTTATTTTAGCGACGAGGCATGGATTCACTTGGACGGCTATGTAAATGTACATAATTATCGGCTATGGCGTGCGAAAAACCCACACGAGTTTTTGACGACCAGTTTGCACCCACGCAAAATTGGAATGTGGTGCGGAATTTCGCGCAAAAAGATAATCGGTGACATATTTTTTGAATCTACAATTAATGCCTCTTACTACCAAGATATTATTACCGATTTTATTGCTAATTTAGATGTGGAGGACCGGTATTGTTGGTTACAGAAGGATGGAGCGACTGCACATACAGCAGAGAACACAATGGACTTTTTGAAGTTGTTCTTTGACGACCGTATTATTTCTCGTGGCTTATGGCCTCACGTAATCCCGACTTATCGCCATGCGACTTTTTTTTATGGGGCTATGTGAAGGAAAAAGTGTTTAAGCAACCTCCACAATCCATTGAAGAATTATAAACAAAAATCACAACGGCAATCAACGAGATCGATTGACCTATGCTGAAACGAATATTTTTGAACATGGCAAGACGAGTCAATGCCTGTTTGGAAGTGAAAGGAGGCCAATTTGAATATTTGTTGTAGGTTTAGGTAAGTGACTTTCAGTATTACACAAAAAACAATAATAAGTGTGAGTAAATGTTTTTTTATAAATACATTTTTCGATCATCTTAATTTCCAGTAGCGGTTTTTTTTTGGGACACCCGGTATATATATACTAGAAGTTACCCACGGCTTCGCCTGTGCAATTATTTTTTAATACAATATCGCTGTTTCTTTTTTTAACAGGTTTATATATTACTATAGTATAATATATACGTATATATCCGCCCGTTACTTCGGCCACGCCCCTAACGCAACAAAACGTGGTTTGTATTGCGTGTGTTGGTAACGAAGGTACATCGAACCGGAAAACGTGTTAAATTTTAAACGATTTGGTAGAGATATCGCTGCTTTCTAAAAGTTTAAATTATTCTAATTTCTGTTCTATTTGCGATGTCAATGTGAAACAAAGCTTAGAACGAATCCAATAATATTAGGCTTTAAATTTCATAAGTATTGCTTTATTAGTGTTTGAATTAAATTGAAACAGACAGATAGACAGACAAAAATCTAAAAAAAAAAATTTCTAAAAATAGCCCAATGCAGTGATTATAACGAAAATATTCACAAATCACAGACAGACACTACAGTTTTTTACATTAGTATATATATATATATATATATATATATATATATATATATATATATATATATATATATATATATATTGATATATCGGAGAGTAGTGATTTTATTAATTATAAATAAAACAAAATAATAACACAGTTTAATCACTATAGAATTATTTTATTTGCGCAAAGCTTTTCGACAATTACGTCATTATCAAGCGTACACAATAAACGGATACGTATAACTCAAAATATTTATTTAACACCAACTTGTAATTTGATATACATACTTCACTAGCCATAGGTAATTCTAAGATTTATTTTTACAATAAATTTTATTTATAAAACATATGTTAAAAAATTCTGGTTCAGGTTCGATTAAATGTTAATATGATTAAATATATATAAATATTATATATATATACATATTTGCTATTTTTTCATGTAGCTGATATAAAGTATAAGTTCAACGGGTCTTATGTAACCGATGGTCAATATCATTTTTACATGGAATTACAAACGTGTTTATGTTATCCTAGCGACATCGGTTTTAATATATATTGCGCTACGCAGTGTATAAGCATTCTTCAACAAACCGTATCGACTATTTTGGGAATTTCACAAAATTTGTAAGCTTAAATTATGTAATGTTTATTTGCGCGCGTTTGATTTTATATCGTCAGTAATTTTTTCGATTAGCTGGCAATTCGTAATGGTAGAAATATTTGCGGACTAAACGCTCATTTTTTTTTTAATACGATATAAATAAAAAATTATGTCGCTTTTAAATATTTAACTTTTCTTTCAATAAATTAAACGGTCGAGACACGTCGGTCTGGAATCTGTAAAAGTTCTTCTTGAATAGCGAAACATTTTATCTTCGGTACCTTAGGGCAGCCTACGTTATATAAGTCGTTTGGAGACTCGGGAAAACTCATTGGCAATTAATCTACTTGACACCAGTATCGATGTCCGTGGGCTAAAACGTACTCGATCGTTTAATCTAGCCTAGATTTACTATAATACAGTAAGGTCCATCGTTGGATTTTAACTCCCTAATATCTTATTTTGTGTTCCAGTCCAATTGCCGGATGTTGACCTGGATAGTTAGTTGTAATTTTAAATTTCTTGCAATTTTAGGAACTAACCGAACATTTTTTAATAACAAACGTTGGCTTTTACCATTCACTGATGACAGTACTTCGATAACACCGCTGCCTACTGCAGTTAAACGTTCTTCTCTTGCTGCTTTAATAATGCATAAATTATCGAATTTTCTGAAAGTAGTACACCAATCAGAGTGGTTTGTAATATGCTCTATACCACCATTATCCACCCACCAGTCTTCAGAATTCGGTTCAGCTGCTAATACATTATTATCAATAGAAACCAAACCAATGATTTCTATGTTATTACTCTGTACATTATTGTTTTTTACTTTTCTGCTATCCATTTACGACACGATCTCACCCAGTGACCTTCAGATATCTTCTTTTCTACTTCCATTAGGAACATAGTTATTATTATTACTTTTTTCTGCTTATCAGACTTAGCAACTCGAGCCTCCTGATTAGCAGTGTCATTGGAAGATTTCATGTTTCGCTCAAAAACACAAAGTTGCATCGTTAATTCGTCGAACGTTCTAACTTTATCTTTTGTAAGAAGCATCCAGCTCGATTTAAAATTTTCGTATATACTAGGTGAGATTGGTAAAGTTTTATATACCAAAAGTAGATCCGGTAATTGATTTTCGTTTTTGGCTTTCAGTTCATTTTAACTAGTTCCATAGATTTTTCAACTTAGCTACATGAGTAGATACGTCATCACCCGATGTCCAATTAAATAACTGATCTCTGAACATAGCTTCGAACTGCAATTTTAACGCTTCACAAGCCTCATGGGCTGTAACTTTGTCCATAATTTTTTGATATACTGCGTCGGAAATTGTACTAGTGATCATTGTCTTAGCGAAACTATTAGCTTTTCGATACAGATCACACGTAGCTTTAGAGTGCTTTTCTTCTTCTTCTTTTGTTGCACCATCTTTTAAGAAAATAGGATTTTCTAACTTCTTGTCTATGACATCCAACGCACCTTCCTGATAATCCAGTAAATCACGTATTTTCCTCTTCCAAATCGGCCAATCCACTTCATTGGTTAATTAATGTGTCTTGCTAAATCCATATTTTGGCTAATTAGCAATTTACTGAACACTTGGAAAAGTTATAAAAAAAAATGTAATGCATACGTACGCTTAAATAAAATGAAGTTAATATTCGTCTTAACACAACTATCTTTCTTTGTATACATAACACATATTTTTCTTTTAACACTTTACAGATAAACAAAAGCAAATATCTATTTAAAAATTAAAAGTGTCTGTGCTCATAACGTATTGAAATAATTTGCTATTTCTTCATTTAATACGTGATATATTTTATATATTAATATTAAATTACCTTGAACAAACCGAAAAAAAACACAAAAAATTACAACATGTTATCTTTCAACACATTGAAGACATTAATACAATTACTAAAAGAAAAGTAAACAAACATCGGCGCGGCCTATATATAAAAACTTACACTAAACACTATCGATTATTTTTAATATTTAACAGAAATAAATATATATTTCTAATCGAGAAACAGTCTACTGTTATATATATTTGTAATGCAATCTAAAGCTTCCGGCTTTTCGATGCCTGAACTGTTTTTACCTTCTAATTAACCTTTTTTGAAATTAATACAATCAGTTCGAGTCTCTTCGACAACAACGACAATTACTTCCATAAATCCGCAGTCAATCATTCTTAACACAGCAATGTTGCCTAGCTGGAAAGACAACTTGGTTATCTCGTAATCCACTCACTATTGATAGAAAGCCTGCCCATCGAAGAAACCAAGAAAGAAATTATGCCACGTACATATGAATCTAACTTGTTCTCTACTGACATCTTTGTTCAATTAATTTGTCGGCTGCTCGGTTGTTAGAAATCAACATTTAATATTCACCTATGCAATCCTTAATGAGCTCCGATGCTGATTAGTGTTCAACTATGTGTTCCGACTCTCGTTCAGCACTCTGCACTCTGCGATGTTTTCAACCGTGATCAGCACCCCAGAGTCAAAAAAGTGGTGAAACTGTTATTGGCGAGGGTTGAGTTATAAAGTGATATTCCTGTGGATCCCAGCTCATGTTGGGTTCATGAGAATGAACTAGCCGATAAAGCGGCCAAGGAAGCTGCTACGTTCTGGCCGGTTTCCGAATGTTCCAGTTCCAGTATCGAACCTTAAGGAATACATCATGAATGGGATTTTTGAATTATGGCAGAGGAAGTGGCAGCTGACTTCACAAAATAACAAACTACGGCAAATTGAACATTCGATCGATCCTAAACCGCAGAGACGATGTGATCATCACCACATTGCGCCTGGGCCATACTGGTCTCACTCATGAGTTTCCTATTAATAAAACTTTGACTTCATGATGTTCCGGCTGTGGCGTTATCATCTCTATTTCCCATATTCTAGTTGACTGTGCTCATACTCCTCGCTTAGAGCGTCTCTTAATCTTCTCTTCAAGATGACTATGTTTCATTGCCGAATCTAATAACTTTCCTCCACCGGTCCGGTATCTATTCCTCAATCTAATCCTCTTTTCCACCGTGCCTCTAGCTTTAGCTGCTGTACACGGCATGTTAATTTAATTTAATAATAATAAGAATAATAATATATACTGCGATACGGCGTAAAAAAAATTATTTTCATTTTTATTTAATTTGATGTTAAATTAAAAAAAATTAGTGTAGGCGATTTATTTATTTGGAAAAATAATTTTCAGAGTTAACGTTCAAGTGAAAAGAGTTGGCGGCGCATATGGTGGCAAATTATTGAATTCTGTTAGGATTGGAGCGATATGCGCGCTGGCTTCGTATTGTATGAATGTGCCAATTCGTATGGTTTCTCCCATCGAGATATGTATGGAAGCTCTGGCTAAACGAAATCCGTTTTATGCAACATACGACGTACGTATATATATATATATATATATATATATATTCACCACTAGCCGCTGCACACGAATATATTTAGTAACAACATCTATTATATTGTATAATATAATTAACCTAAGAGGCACCAGTCAGTTTGCGTATAATTAGTACCTTGAATGCTAGTCCGTTAACATCGTAACTACTGCTCTCCGTTGAATTGCAATTGGAGAAAACAGATGAAATAAAAATGCTAAAACAAAAAATCTCTATAGAAACGGTTTGAAAGAAGGAATTCATTAAAAAAAAAAAAAGTTAAAAATATATAGTCAAATAGCAGGAGCTTGATGATGACCAAGTAGGACGCCGAACACATAAAATAATCCGTAGGATAGAAGAACGTTTATCTAACAAACATCTAGAGTACGGGATTATATTGTAACGGATTGGTGCGGAAATTTTCAGACGTATTTAAAAAGATTTAAAATAGCAAGAAGTGATTGTTGCAGAATGTGTGAAGATGGAACAAATTCACACCTGAACGTATATTTTTAGAATGTTCAGCAGCGCTTGAACAAATACGAATTACAACATAGACAAGAATTATAGTAAATGGTTTAAGGACAGGAGCATAGATCAATTTCGTGAATACAATATTAAAACAGAAGGCACTATTCCTATCTGAATAAATATAATTATAGATTAAAGCAAGAAGTGTAGAAGAGTGGAAAACTGTTTAGTGAAATGCTCTTTTCTTGATTTAGCATTCTTTTAAATTACAATAATTTTATATTATATTTAATAATGACAATTGAAAAAAAAGGGCATCTTGACTACCTCATAGTAAGTTATTTCTATATACAAATTGATTCGCGCATTCAAGAACTAATTATACGCGACATACCTTTTACCGCGAGCTAGGATCTAACCTTCGACTGTAGGATTGACCGTTAAGAGTTTTAGCAATTATGGCACGTATGAGCGTATATTTATGCATATATCGTATTTTAATCGTAAAGTATTTTATACGTCGTTTATCTGTATATTGAAGAGTTACTCTTTCCATTGAGATGTTAATTCTTGTTGTTTTTTTTAAATTACTTTTTTGCGTTATCATGTTTAAAATTATACATTTGGAGGAAAATATTAGTATGCTTCTTCTTATCGTGTCGGTCAGCTTATATTTATCTCCTTAATATTCAACAATCTGAATTGCCTCGTCCGGGATTCTGTTTATACTGCCCATAACTTCCATCCTAATGGTAACAATATACAGGTTAGTAGGTGCTCCGAATCTTCTGTGGTGCTGCATTTACATCTGTCATCGTCTGTAATTTTTCATTGATCTTTGCCGTTCTTCTTGTCACAGTTCTTATTCTATTCAGGGTTTTTCATATTTGCCACGACAATTTATGACCGGCAGGTAATTGTTGGTTTGGTTGTCTCCGTAGTTACAATTCTTTTAGCCTTAAGTCCATCCGAGTGATTTCAGGTGTTTGTGTCGCAGTATTCACTGTGTGAAGAAAACCATTTTTAGACTTGAGTCGACTTATTGTTTATGATGACGTAAGTGCATCCCGACATTGACCTTTTTTTAAGACGTCTGACAGGGTTATCTGGAAGATGTGTTGTCGACATTCGTGATATTAGCGGATTTGAATTTTCACTGAGTGCCATATGGATTTTCCTGTATCACCGTCTGTGATTTGTTGCAACGGTTGGTATTCCGAGGTCATGATGAATGATATCGTTACATAAAATGGTGCATTTGTCATAATCCTTAAAACCTTCGACTAAAACGATTGTATCTTATTTAGGTTGGTTTTGGACGTCGAACCGTACACCTCGAGATCATATTTCCAGATAGGAGCAATTACTCTGTTGTATAAGAGGACTTTGTTTGCAAGACGAAGTTGCGATTTGCGCCCTATTAACGGATACAACTGGCGCAGTAGAAGCGTCAGCTTTTTCCGGGTATCTATGACGTGCGGTCCACACGTTAATCTTCGATCGAATGTTAATTCTAAATATTTAACTTCTGGCGCTATTGGTATCATTCGACCGCAATATGTAACCGGCCGGCAATTCTGTCGTCTAGTTGTGAAAGTGACACGCGATGACTTAAGGTTATTTATTTCGACTTTCCACTTTCGGACCCATTGTTCAGTTTATAGTAAGTGTCTCTGTACATATCTTGACGCATCGCTGATTATTAAACGTCAACAATGATCGAAGATAGAAAGAGAAGATTTATGGTAATTTTGACGGTATGGATGATTATTAAAATGAAATGGATAGGCGAAGTAGTTAATGAGAAAGTACCCAGAAGAATTGGTGGAAAAATGATATTGTGAAAACAAAAGACGAACCTCGAGTATTACGAGATGAAGGGTTATTACTAGGCTCAATAGAGGAAATACAATGAGCAAATGAAGATCTATCGACATCAACAAACGAACGGTACAACATAGGCAGAAGTCAGTGACAAATCAATCTATAAATTGAATATATATTGGAACCTTATGGACCGAAAAAAATTACACAGTGAAAGGATGACAGCTGTTTTGGAAAAAACGAAAGAAGAATGACAGGACCAGTTGACAACGTAGTCCATTAGTGGCTAATTCGATATAATAATAATAATATATATATGAACCAGAGCGTAGTTGTAAGTACAGACGGTAAGTAATCAGATAAAATGGAGGGATTGGGCAGGTATGTATCCTTTCTTCTCTTCCATTCAATATATATTCGGAAAAAGTTTTTAGGGAATCGTTCATTGGGAAACATCAAGGTGTAATAATTAATGGAGCGAATATTAATAATATCCAGTAAGCAGGTGATACTCCCACCATGACTTACGTGCACAAACACGGTCACTGTCAATTAAATAAATTTGGAAAATATAGGTAGGTCAAAAAGTAATAGAAATGAAAATAATTGTAGCAACATGGACGGACAAAGTATGCAATAAAATATCAAGAGATAAAACAAAAAAAAAAGATGTTCCCCGTAGAATACTGGAAATAAAACGAAATTGGTCTAAATATGTTATTCGAATGAAAACAAACAAATGAGTCAAAAAATGTACCCAACGGTTATCGATTATTTAAATAATCGCGGTCGCCTTGAATTATTTACCGATATATAAACCTGATCGTATCTCTCAAAACTCTATTATTTAAATAGAAGATATCACATATATATCCAGGCCATTATTTTTTTAGTAACCAACCGATTCACGAAAGTCGACAACACATCTTCTAGATAACCTGTCAGACGTCTTAAAAAAAGTCAATGTCGGGATGCACTTACGTCATCATAAAATGAAGGAAGAATTGGGATATGTTGTTTATCTGATATTTTTTCTCTTTTTTTTCGCAGTTGTGTTTATAATTTTCATATAGATTGGTACACACACACACACAAAAAACTTATTATTAATTTTGCTTACATTAAGTATACCGCGTATTTTCACAGCTGTTTAATTTTTTTCGTTCTCTCGAGTAATATGTCATATTTACGATTTTGAAAATCGCGATTATTATTCTTATATCGATAGATCGGAGTAAATGGTAAGGGTGAAATTCAATACTTGAACGCGGATGTTTATAGCGACACAGGTATCGCTCAGATAGAAACAGTTACACAATTTTTATTTGCGGCCTTGCAAGGTAATTACAATGTCGACACCTGGACTGTGAATCAATATATAGCCTACACTGATTTGCCATCAAATACCCCAGCGCGAGCACCAGGTTTGACCAAAATTGTGCTGTATTTATTTCTCGAATCTTTGTGTTTTATTTTTATTTAACATCGGGTAGTTGTTTTTTTTTTTGTTATTTTTTGAAATATCTACAAACGTGCGCATCAAATTTTCTAATATACTTTATACCATTCAGGAAGCACGGAAGTAATTGCATTTCAAGAGCACATTATGGAACGTATTGCAGCGATTACCGGCCAAAATTCGATCGACGTCAGAATTACAAATTTGAAATCTTCCGATGTTCCTAACGTAGTGCCTATGATAAATGAAATAGTACAAAGTTCTGACATGAAAAATCGTATAACAAAGATTGAAACTTATAACAAGGTCACTTATGTTGTTTATATAATACACACACACACACACACATATATATATATATATATTATTACGCACTTTTATTCTCTTTAAATCTGTATATAGCATAAAATTTCGGATGTAGGTACTTCATTTTATGATATAATTAAAACTCGTATAAAATTAGAATATAAAGTAACTAAAAGTAAAAATATCGTCAACTCGAAAGTTAGTAGATATGTCGCCTAAATAATGCTGATAAACTCGAATTAACGAATCGATTAAGTGGCGCTTCCTGATCAAGTCAATACGAGGTTTTTTGACGCAGCTTTTACTTCCCACCGAGTTGATACTCATTTACCGACCAATTGGGTGAATATCGGAGTTGACGAAAGTAATTTTTGCTGTAAGAAAATTCTTGTAATCGATGAGATTTGAACTCAGATTATTGTTAAAAGAACTGACATTTAACGTTAAAACGACGAGTAAAGTCGTTATTTGACATTATTTAAAATCTGGTACAGACGTGATAGTGAAATTTAAGCGGTTAAAAAAAAATTGTCTTGAATTTCTCCAATTTTCAATTGATATTTTATACATTATTAATTTCAAATACCATATATAAAACTTATTAAAAATTTTCGACTAATATTAAAAATTAAAGGTTACATTAAATTTGAATGCTATCAAAGTTTTACGACTTATTTCTATATTAAAATGTTTAATCGACTCGATTCATATTAAAAAGTTTAATGAAACTGTACGTAAACTAGAACCGGTTAAAATAATTTGAGAATAAATGTTTCTTTTATAATAAATGGAATTGTCATTATAAGCTGCTTCTTAAACGTAAGAATAATATTTATAATTATACCGTCTCAAACAACTAAGTAAAATTGTTTAATAATTTAATAAATAATATTGGGCTTAACGGTTTATGATTTTCAATTGTTACTGTACTGAAATGTCGCGGTGGTGTAGTAGAGTGCTCAACTGTTAATTCGACGGTCGGGGGTTTGAAACCAACAGCGACATAGGAAGTTTTCATCATTATTTAATTCTTAATTATCACGGAGAAGACAGTGGCACCCCACTCCGTATAACATCATATGCGCGCGCATCTGCTTCGCATATAAACAGTGCCTCGAATGCTAACTCATTTTGTACGTAAAAATAAACGTACAATAGCTAGTCACGACGTTCGGCAACGAGACGACGATGATGATGATATATACTCAGATATTCATCCAATTGGTCGGTAGATGAACACTAAAAGCTGGAGTAACTATTCTATAATGATTTATAAATTTTGCTGAATCCTAAAACAATTTTGGTTTCCAGGTTATTTTAAAATGTAAAATGTTGTACACGTACTTTTAATTATGGCAAGCTTAACCTGTAAATATTCTAATCGAAACATCGTATATAGCGGATATGTATGACAAAATAAATAAAAACTATACGTTTAAAATCGATCTCGAGTTAATAATTTTGTTTTATTAAATTTAAATTTAAATTACGTTAGATTTGATTAATTACAAATAATATGATACGGATTGAACAGTAGAATTCTATAAATTTAAGAAACAATCTCCAGATCACAGGTGAGACTGTTAATAACCAATCGAATCAAATGAAATTAAAATTTTAAACATATTTATTATGTCGTAATTGTTATAATAATAATTTCAAAAATTCAAATACAATATATAGGTTAGTATTTTAAGCGAAAATAATTAAAAATTTATATTTTCTAGTAGGACTGTAAAACCGTATAGTATAATATGCGCTGAAAAATGTATATATTAATTTAAAATGTGTTAATCATTGATTTGTGATGAAATTGATAAATTATGTCGAAATAATTATATTATTTCAAAGCAAATTAACAAGTTTGATATATAATTAACAAATTAGAAATTTAAATTTTAAAATGCCGTAATAAAGAAAGAATCCTTAAATTTTACGTTAACTATTCAGGGTACAAACAATCTTTACGGCGTTAATCTTTAAAATCAGAAATACTTGTATAATTATATAAATAATCTAAAACGTATTAAACATGTTCGCGTAATTTTTTCGTTATTTCTTTATTACAAAATTCGTTAGCTGAATAATTTTGTATAGAAATAATGACTAATATTAATAATCGTTAATGGATTTATTTACAATATTTTTCTGCCTATTTTTTATTCCATTATCATTCTTTTACTAATTTGAACTATTGTCTCGTTAAAACTCGAAATGGGCGAATGTCGAAATATTATTACATATTTAGTAACGGCGGAATTAGAGATAGGTGGAATAAATATAAAATCGTTCAGATTGGTCGACGACATCGTCGGAATGGCAAAAGGGTGAAAAAACCCCCGGTCAGATGCATCGTTAAAATAGATTCTATAGCGAAACGCTACATACACAAGGCGTAATAAAATGAAAGATAATAATGAAATAACATTAAAATTAGGTAATGAATGACTAAAACATGTGAAAGTGTTCATTAATAACGGATGATGGAAGATGCCATCGGTTAATACGGTTTAGAATAGTATTAAAAATAAATCGTTGTTAACGTCGAAAAATATAAGTACGTAAGGAAAATATTAACAAAGGTATACGTTCGGAGTGTATTTCTGTATGGCTTAGAAACTTGGATCACAAAATTCAGGAAGACAAAAACAATTTGAAGCGTTCGAAAAATGATGTTATAAAAAAATAAAAAATAAAATAAACGGACACGCAGAATACAAAATACGCGAGTACTTCAAAATATCGATGAAAAAAAAATACTTAATGAACATAATAAGAGATAGAAGATGTGG